>JAKSZT010054030.1:30598638-30633308 GCA_026826555.1 Tolypeutes matacus
TTTTTTTTTTTTTTTGGTGATTTTTTTCTTTCAATCTGTTTATGTGGTTTATTACATTGATTGATTTTTATATCCATCCTTGCATAGCCGGGATGAAACCCACTTGGTCATGGTGTATAATTCTTTTGATATGTTGTTGAATGCAATTAGCAAGTGTTTTGTTGAGGATTTTGGCATCTAGATTCATTAGAGAAATTGGTCTGTAATTTTCCTTTCTTGTGGCATCTTTGTTTGGCTTTGGTATTAGGGTAATGTTGGCATCATAGAATGAGTTAGGCAATGTTCCTGCTACTTCTATTTTTTGGAAGTGCTTAAGCAGAATTGGTACTAGCTCTTTCCGGAATGTTTGGTAGAATTCACCTGTGAAGCCATCTGGTCTTGGACTCTTCTTAGTTGGGAGGTTTTTGATGACTGAGTCTATCTCTTTACTTGTAATTGGACTGTTGAGTTCATCAGTTTTTTCCTTCATCAATGTAGGCTGCTTCTGAGTTTCTAGGAATTTGTCCATTTCCTCTGAATTATCATTCTTCTTGGCATATAATTTTTCAAAGTATCCTCTTATGATACTCTTTATTTCGGTGGGGTCAGTAGTGATATCCCCTTCTTCATTCCTTATTTTGTGTATTTGCATCTGCTCTCTCTTTTTCTTTGTTAGTCTGGCTAAGGGTTTGTCAATTTAATTGATCTTCTCGAAGAACCAGCTTCTGGTTTTGTTTATTTTTTCTAGTGCTTTCTTATTTTCTATTTCATTTAGTTCTGCTCTAATCTGTTATTTCTTTCTTTCTACTTCCTTTGGGGTTAGTTTGTTGTTATTTTTCCAATTCCTCCACGTGTGCAGTTAGGTCTTCAATTTTAGCTCTTTCTTCTTTTTCAATATATGCATTTATGGCTATGAATTACCCTCTCAGTACAGCTTTGGCTGCAGCCCATAGGTTTTGATATGTTGTGTTGTCATTTTCATTCGATTCGAGGTAATTACTGATTTCTTTGAGATTTCCTCCTTGACCCACTGTTTTGTCTAAGAGTGTGTTGTTTAGCTTCCATATCTTTGTGCCTAATCTGGTTCTCTGGCCCTTAGTGATTTCCAATTTCATTCCATTGTAGTCAGAGAAATTACTTTGTACAATCTCAATCTTTCTGAATTCATTGAGAGTTGTTCTTTGACCTAGCATGTTGTCTATATTGGAGTATGATCCATGTGCACTCAAGAAGAATGTATACCCACTGTATTTGGGTGTAGTGTTCTGTATATGTCTATTAGGTCCAGGTCCTCTAATATATTATTCAGAGTCTTTGTTTCTTTATTGATTCTCTGTCTAGAAGTTTTGTCTAATGGTGATAATGGTGTATTAAAGTCCCCCACTATAACTGTAGTGGCATTTATTTTTCCACTTAGTTTTTCCAGTGTTTTCCTCATGTATTTGTGGCACCCTGATTAGGTGCATAAATGTTTATGATTGTTCTCTCTTCTTGAAAGATTACCCCTTTTACTAATATATAGTGTTCATCTTTGTCTCTTACAATAGTTTTGCATTTAAAGTCTATTTTGTGTAATATTAGGATAGCTACTTCTGCCCTTTTTTGGTTATTGTTCACTTATAAAATTGTTTTCCAGCCATTCACATTCAGCCTCCTGGAATCCCTGGGACTAAGGTGGGTTTCTTGTAGACAACATATAGATGAGTCATATTTCCTTATCCATTCTGCCAATCTGTGTATCTTTTCTGGTGAGTTTAATCCACTAACATTCAGTGCTATTACTCTCAATGAATTTCTTACACCAGCCATATTTTCTTTGGATTTATGTATGTGATATGTTATTTTTATTTCTTTTTGTCTTTTTAATTGCTCTTACACTCTTCTCAACTCTCTCTCTCCTGTTTTTTCCTTTCAACCAGTAGAACTTCCTTTAGTATTTCTTGAAGTGCAGGTTTCTTATTGGCATATTCTTTTAATTTCTGTTTATCTGTGAATATTTTGAACTCTCCATCATTTTTGAATGCCAGCTTTGCTGGGTAGAGAATTCATGGCTGGAAGTTTTTTTTCTTTTAGTACCTTGACTATGTCATACCACTGTCTTTTTGTCTCCATGGTTTCAGATGAGAAATCAGCACTTAATCTTATTGTACTTCCTTTGTATGTGATGGTTCTCTTTCCTCTTGCTGCTTTGAGTATTTTCTCTTTGTCTCGAGCATTGGACATTTTGATAATTATATCTTGGAGTAGGCCTGTTGGGATTTATACTGTTTGGGGTATGCTGTGCTTCCTGGACATGTACATCCATCTCCTTCAGTAGGGTTGGGAAATTTTCAGCCATTATTTCCTTCAACACTCCTCTGTTCCCTTTCCCTTGTCTTCTCCTTCTGGGATGCCTATAATGCGTATATTTGTGCGTTTCATGTTGTCAGTTAAATCCCTAAGTCCCTGCTGGATTTTTTCTATCTTTTTATCTATCTGTTCTACTATCTATTTGATTTCAGACATACTGTCTTCCACATCACTAATTCTTTCTTCTGCCTGTTCAAATCTGCTGTTATGTGAATCCAGCATCTTTTTGATTTCTTGGATTGTGCCATTCATCACCATAATATCCGTTATCTTTTTAGGTATGTTTACAATTTCTTCAGTATGTTTTCCCAGTGTTTTCTTAGTATCCTTAATCTCTTCCTTCACTTCATTAAGTTGGCCCATGACATTTGTTTGGACAGCTTTGATTAGTTACTTGATGTTCTGCATATATTCCTGGTTTTTAGTTTGTTCATTGGAATGGGCATGTCTTCTTTTTTCTCAGTATGGTTTGTAATTTTTTGTTGCCCCCCTCTGGTTATCATTTTATCTTGATGGATTTATTCAGTTGATTAGCTTCTCTCTCTGCTCTAGAGTTTTATTTAGGTGGTGCATAAATAGGCTCGTGGAAACTTATCAAACACTTCCCACTGCCTGACCCCACCCCCCCAAGGGGAGCTGATACTGATACTTAGCATGGAATCATAAAATTGGCTGGCTCCAAGCCTCTGTGTCCCACAGCTGTTAGGTAAATCAGCCTTCCTCAGCAGATTCGCCTCTCTCCTCAGCCCGGCACCACTTCCAGCTGGCTGGTTTGCTCCCAAAAAGCTTCAAGGGGATCCAGGCAGCCAAACCGACAGAAGAAAAACCCTCTCACTCTTTGCCAGGACCCTCCCACTCTCAAAGAGTGCTCCCTGTCACTGGGTTGCTGGGAGGGTGGGGCTTAGCCGAATGCATCCACGATTTCCAGCTGGGGAAGAAAACTCATGATTCTATATTGAGCAATCCACCTTGCTGTCTAGCTCCCTCCAGATAGATGTCCCCAAGGTTTTTGCTCCACAGCCTCCCAGAACAGACCACCCGGGCAGGATCCTGTCCCCAGTCAGCCATCCTCCGTGAGAGAAATGGTGAGTGCCCACCTAAACTGACGCCATCTTCCCTTCTTTCTATCCAGTGTATTTTTTATTTCATTTCTTGAGCCTTTCATTCCCATAAGATCTGCTATTTTTCTATGTATGCTTTCAAATTCTTCTTTGTGTTCATTCAATGTTTTCTTAATATCCTTAATCTCTTTAGCCATCTCATTAAATTTATTAAGGAGATTTGTTTGAACATCTATGATTAGTTGTCTCAATTCCTTTAGTCATCTGAAGGCTTATCTGTTCCTCTAACTGGGCCATGTCTTCCTGTTTCTTGGTATGGATTGTAATTTTTCTGTTGGTGTCTTGGCATCTGGCTTACTAGATGTATTCTGGGTGTAGTTACTCTCTTTAGTTTAGGGCTTTCTTGCTCTTTCTCCCTTGCTGGTTGTGTAGTAGGAACCAAGGATATAGTTTTGCTGTAAGCTGTGGAGGCTCAAGCTGCTTTCATTTCCCCAGGGACCGATGAAGCTTCTCCCAACTCTCCTTTGCCAGGGATAGGGACAGAGCCACAGCCACGTGTAATAATCCAAGTTGTTCAAGCCTAGTCTGTAGTTGTCCAGAGAGACTGATGAAGATTCAAGCCCCTTTCTCCCCTGCTAGGGCTGGGATGGAGCTGCAGGTGTGGGCAGCAATCTATTCCGTGAGTGTCCAAAATGACTGCACAAACAGACTATTCAGTTTGTGCCAGCCCAATGTACCTGCAGTTACCTGGAGAGGCTGGAAAAGGGCCTGCCAGCTTCCTCCCTGCTAGAGGTGGGGCTGAAGCCTAGGCTAGGGCTGCAGGTGATCTTAGTGAAAGAAATAGTTCTACTGACCTCTTTCTGAATTTGACAGGTTCACACTTTAGATGTTCTTAGGATTATACTTTAGCCCACCAATTTACTAATCAGTAGCTGAAGTTGGTGCCCAAATCGTCTCTTCCTCCCCAGATTTTTTGGGAAGTAGAGCTTCCAATTCCAGCCACCAAATAGCTCCTGAGGCAGCTTGTACTGCCACTGGAGGATGGGGACAGGTCTCCAGGGCGTGGAGTGCTCTATTTACAAATCTTCTCTGCAGATGTGCAGTAGTCTCCTCCTTCCATTCTTTCAAGGATGTTGTAGGATGCTCTTCTGGTCTCCTGGAGCCTCCAAACAGATGCTGTAGATAGCTCTGGGTGATTACTAACTGCCCTGTAGCATGAGCAGACTCTAGGAGCTCCTTACTCTGATACCATCTTGGTGGTTGTCCCATAATAGTTTTGCTTTGTACATTTTTGTTAAATCTTACTGTTCAGTCTTAGCCATATTTTGGAATCCTGGGTAAAGGGCTCAGGATGCTTCAGCGCTCTGGACGAGCTGCAGAGGACAATGCCAGAGGCAAAGCAGTGGGCCTGGAGACATTGTATAGAGCACAGCTCAGTAAACTTGCTCTCTAAAGGCCCAAATAGTAAATATTGTTGGCTTTATGGGCTTTAAGGTCTAAATGAATGGGAATGGCTGTGTTCCAATAAAACTTTATTTACAAAAATAGGCAATGGGCTAATATGTAAGTTATATCTATGGACTGCATCAAGTTATATCTATAGAATGTGGAGCATTACTTGAAAAACACCCAAAATACTTCAGGAGGGGAATCTTGTAAAACACTAGACTTCATTCTAAAGAACAGTTAACTCAGACACTTGTTATCAGGACTCTTAAAAACAGGAGAACATGAGCTTGATAGTTGTGGCAGTTTGAGATTATTTTATGAATCCCCCAAAAAGAAAGATTGTTTTTAACTAATCTATTCTTGTGGATGTGATACACTTTGATTACATTAAATTCAGTTGAGATGAGATCTATTTAGGGCTTTTGATTAGACTATATCAGTGGGGCGTGATTCATGTTGAGTCTCCACCCACTTGCTGGGTCTGATAAAAATGGAAACACAGAGAGAGAGACACACATGCAGACAGACAGGGAAAGGAAGTTGCCATTTTTGACCCTGGCATATGAGAGAGGAATAGAGGATCACTTAAGCATGAATCCCCAAGAGGCTGGGCCCACAGAGCAACACAAGAAGAAATGAGCCCTGCTATATGCCTGATAGTTAACTGCTCAGCTCCAGAAGCTGGGCTCCAAGAGACTCTAGATTCTGGAGGGGAAGGCATAAACCTCTTCAAAGATCGACAGCCACCTTTGCCACGTGGAAGCTGACTTTGGTGATAAAGCATCTCTGATGGTGGCTTGGTTTGGGTATTTCATGGCCATGGAACTGTAACTTTTTACCCCCAATAAATGCCCTTTATAAAAGACAACCCATTTTTGGTACTTTGGATCCATAGCTCTTTGGCAAACTAAAACAATAGTTTATATTTTCTGATTTCTATCCTTGCTCTAGTTTAAATTTCAAAATAATGCAGTAGTCAGCAGCAAGAGTTTGAAGATATCTAGAAGCTACAAAGACTATTTCTGTTATATTTAGCAACACTGCTTCAGGAAAGCACTCTGGATTTCACACTATTTTCTAATTTTCTAATCCACTAGAAGCAAAATTTTGGTCCAATAAAATATTCCATGAACACTGGAATTTATGTAAATCTTGAAGGTTTCTATATTGGACAATTTAATGATTAATTACAAGTCCATTATATTATGAATTGAAAGAAGAGATGCCATCATACATAAAAGCTAACATATCTTCCACTTTTTCACACCACTGGTCATTTAATCTGCTTCCATTAAATTCTGTTTCAGAACACTCATCATAGTTTGGGCATAATGAAATAGTCTGCACCATCTTGAACTCAATGTGTTAGTTAAACTCAATGTTTGTGGCTATGGCAGAAGGCATTTTAATCTCTACTGTGGAAATAATAATCATGAGAGTGAACAAGTAGAATTTCTACAAAGTCCCTGCTAAACAAAAGAATGCTTAATCTGAAGACTTTGCTTTCTTTTATTCCTCAAAAAAAAAACAAAAAAAACAAAAAAAACCCTATGATAGCATTTAGGGAAATCTGAAAATTAATATGATTTGACAGAAATCAAAATCCATTGGATATTAGCTGATTAGATTTATCAAATGCCCATTGAGTTTAATTTTTGAGAGATTAAATATACAAACGGACAATGACCAGGAAACTCTGATCTGCTATCTGCCACAACCAGTCCAGGAAGCCAAACACAATCCCTATAACAACCAGCACAATATAACCAGAACTTTATCAATAACTGGCATCTTCCCTAATTTTTGCCTCATTGAAACCTAGGACCAACTGGAGAAAATCAAATATGTTCCCCTAACTAATCAGACAGCATGCCCCCTTCTAGTTAGTCTACTTTCCCATACCAACAGCTTCCAAATTAGGGCATACCTGAGGTCTTCCTTTTTGTTTCTACTCTAAAGTTTTCCCACTCCCCTGCCTGTCTTTGCGACTCTGGCAAACACAAGGGATAGTGGCTACTTCCTTGTGATAGCAAGCTCTGAATAAATAGCTTTTGCTTGTTCTCAATTGGGTGTTCTTTGTTTATTTTTCATGATTATCTTTTACATCTGGAAAATTGTCCATATTATTGTCTTTGTCCACAGAGTAGATTAAGCATCAGGATTTTATTTATTTACTTTTGCTATAGCACTAAAAATCATATGATCATCCCATCAATATATAGGCCACCTTTGACGCTTCATTTTCTTTCACCCCATATCTAGAATCATCTATTTTATATGCTTTACTAACTCCACTGCCCACATGCTAGTCCAAAACACCATCGTTTCTCAGTTGGATCATTGTAATAGTCTCTCACTTTGCTTGCATGTTTACTCCTATCAGTCTATGCTCCACATAACAGCTAGAGTGATGCTTTTAAAACACAATCTAGATATTGTTTTTAATCAGTTAAACACCCTCCCACAGCCTTCATTCCTCCTGACTTCATCTCCTACCATTTTTTCCCATCATTTACTGCTTTCCAGCCACTCTGGTCTCCTTGCTGATCCTTAAATGTTCCTAGCTTGCTCCTACCTCGTTCACCTGCTCTTTCCTCTTCCTGAACCAGTTCCCCTTTCTTATCTCTAGGACTTTCTTTTCGGTTGTATACTCTTTCCTTACCAATCCCTCTCACTCTTTCTTTCATGGGCCAACATGTTCATATTTATTTGTTATATATTTAATTGTCTTTTCCACCCTCTAGAATATAAAGTTAAGTAAGGAGGGTTGGGATGGGGGGAAAATAAAGGGAGAAAGGATTGAAGAAATTGCCTTGTGCTTACATATATGCACATAAGATCACAAAGCAGGATTTCTCTTTCATTTGCAACAGTGAATGAAAATGTTTATAATATGCCTTAGGTATAACCCAAATTCAGTGAATGAAAATCATAAGGCATTTTAAAGGAGGACCTAAAGTTAATATGTAAAGTTGTTCTGTAGTTATTTTGATGTTAATTATCAATAAATATTGAACTTGTGACTATGAGAGTTGCATGACACAAAGAAGATGCTATCTTTTACTCAAAAAATTCATAGTCATTGTCTTAAGAAAGGAGAAAAAGAAAATGTGTATTTTTCTGTGCATGCTATAGAAATTATTTTAGTTTAAGGCAATTAGTCTGATTAATTAAAAGAAATTCTAAGCTTTTGAACTTTGTCATTCTTTGAAATTATGCTATGAAAATTATTTTTTGAAATTTATGCCATTCTTTTCGTAAATATGAACTATAAAAGAAAAAATACAAATTAATTTCTTTCTTAGAATCATCATTCTTTTTATTATCAGTCACTCTTCACTGGAATTAGCATAGCTTTTCACATTATCATACACCTGAATTAAAAGAGTTGGATCTGGAATTGTAGTCTGCCCAATAGCGAGTGTAGAAAGCCCTCTTCACAGCACTTGCCTTCCCTCTTTTGACAATTTGTTGTTGTGAGGATGCGAATCTGCATTCTTTATCCCTCTATAAAAGGCATCAATCTCCTCTGCTCCTTTTAAAGGAGTGTAATTGAATGGGTAAGAGTAGGGTCCTAAGTAGAATGTGTAGCAATTGATACCTTTACTCATTCTGTGTGCATACTTCTTAATAAGAAGAAAACACCACACACACACATGCACACACACACGTCTTTTCCCAGGTACACTCCTGCCTCTGTATTTTAGGTTCTAAGGAGACTAAAATTTCTCTCACCCATTGCCAAATTGAGATCCACTGTCATTTTATATTAAACACTCAAAGTAACATCATTCCCTAAACACTATTAGGCTAGAAAATTTTTTGTTAATTCTAATCTTCTGAAGATTCCTGGTAGTAGAATAAAGCAAAAAAATATTTACCCCAAAATTTCCAATTGAGAAATTAGTTCTCAAACTTGCTGCACTAATAGAAAAAAAACAGTCAAGATTATAGTTAACCTTTAAGACTTTAACTTTGATTCTAATTAGAATAGTCAGAGTTGTTTATATATTTGAATATATTAGTTTCCATTACACCTACAAGGATGGCTATAATTTTAAAAAGCAAATGATAAGAAGTGTTGGCAAGGATGTGAAGAAATTGGAACCCTTATATCCTGCTGGTAGGAATGTTAAAATAGTGTAGCCACTTTGGAAAAACAGTCTGGCCAATCCTCAAACAAACATAAAGTTATATAGGATCCAGCAATTCTACTCTTGGGTGTATACCAAAGAGAATTGAAAAATATATCCATGCAAAATCTTGTTCCTGAATGTTCGAGGTAGCATTATTACTAATAACCAACAAAGAAAGGAAAAAGAAAACAATGCAAATTGCAAATGTCTATCAACTAATAAGTGGAAAAATAAATTGCTCTGTGTGTGTGTGTGTGTATATATATATATATGCATATATATATATATACATACACAAGAGGATATTATTTGTCCATAAAAGGAATTAAGTCCCGATACATGCTATAGCATGGATGGACCTTGAAGACACTTTGCTAAGTGAAAGGAAACACTCACAAATGATCACATATAATGTGATTCCATTTGTGATAGTTAAGTTCATCTGTCAACTTGGCTAGGTCATGGTGTTCAGGTGTCTGGTCAAGCAAGCACTGTCCTGATTGTTATCATGAGGGTATTTCATGGATTTAAATCATCAGTAAGTTGATTGCATCTATGACTGATTAAATCTACAACTAAGATTGCCTTCAACAATGAGAAAAGTCCCATGCAATTAATTGAAGGACTTAAAAGAAGTGATGATTTCAGCAGTCAAAAGGAAGAATTTCTATATCTATGTCAACCAGCCAGGTTCTCCTGGGGGAATTCATTGAAAACATTCATTGCAGTTCCCAGCTTGCAGCCAGCGCTACGAATTTGGACTTATCTAGCCTCACAGTCACGTTAGCAAATTCCTTTAATAACTCTCATGATATTTACATAACATTTACATAATATTTACATATGTGTGTGTGTGTGTCCTGTTGGTTCTGTTTCCCTGGAGAACCCTAATACACCATTTATATAAACTATGCAGAATAGGTAAATTGATAGAGACAGAGAGTAGTTGCCCCATGATTGGGGGCAGAGGGAAGAGAGAAGGAGCTAGTGACAACTAAGATATATGGGGCTGCTATTAGCAGTAATGAAAATGTTCCAAAATTGCTTGTGCTGATAACTGCACAATTCTGTGCATTTACCAAAAGCCAATGAATTGTATACTTTAAATGGGTGAATTTTATGACATATGTATTATATATCAGTAAAGCTATTTTAAGAAAAAAAATGTTTGCATGCACCAGGGACTTTTCTAGTCCGTGAAGACAGATGCAGTCTTTGTTCCCATGGAGCTTATATGGAAGGACTGATAAATAAATGAATAGCATAATATAACCTATAACATATAACATACCATATCATAACATATTTTTAGATAGTGAAAATGCTAGAGAGAAAATTAATTTGGGTAAAGGTACATAGGGTGATGGGTGGTAGATGGCTCTAAGATCTAGAAGGAAGATATTTCATGCAAGTATAAAGGTCCTGAGTAGGAAATAAATTTGCCATGTTAAAACAACCACAAGAAAACTCCTGTGGGGAAAGGAAAAGAGGTGAAGCCATGGATATGACAAGGTGAGGTAGGCAAGGGGAACCACACCACAGTACTTTCAAAAACTTTTATTAGATATATCCAAGAGTGAAACTTCATTTAGATACTTAACATCATTCCACAGTAACAGTTCAGCATAATATCATCTGTTGTATGCTTCTTCTTTTTTTTTTATTATGAGTAAAAATCAAAATTCTCACAATACATACAAACATTTGCAAAATGATATATAAATATATATGCATATATGTGTATTTGCTTACAAAAATGTTATTTATATATATATATACATATATTTTAAGAGGTGCTTAGATTACCCAAAATATTACACGGAACCCACTGGGATTCCCATGTTGCCCACCTCCCACACCTTCTACCACATCCCACACAAACATCTCCCACAGTGTGGCCCACCAACCTCAATGAACTTACACATCCTGGAGCCTTGCCACCAACCATAGACCACAGTTCACACTGTAGACCACACTCTCTCCCACTCAGTTCTGAGTGGTGTGTGCTGATTTAAAATGGCCTACATCCGTTGCCACAACAGTACTAAGGACAACCTCCAACTCCCAAAGAAGCCACTGTATTTCGACAGCTCATCCCCTCCCTACCCCAAAAGTGTCAAGTGGCCACTGGCTCCACCTCATTGTTGTAATTTCTTGCATTGCTAGAATCACCATATGTGAACAAGAGAATATCATCAAGTCCACTCTAGTCCATAGTTCTTCCCCCAATCCTGAGGGGACTGGGATGGTGATGTCCACTCCAACTCTAAGTGAGGGAGGGCTTATATCCCATGGATATGGTGGGTGGGATGATCCTGCCTGCAGATGCAGGCCCTCTCCATTCCCTGGGATGGCAATTGCCCATCGTTGTCTCCTCGCCAGGTGACTTGGATGAGTCCATTGAGCTGTAGGGTAGGAGTTGCAGCTCCACCTAGATTTCATGCACACCTGGCACATAGGTAGGCGGGAGGCTCCAGTCTCTGGAAGTATACCTAAAAACTCCATCATCACATATAGGTTTGAATAGAAGGGAATAGATTATGTCCATATGGGTGATGGCTCAAAGCCTGCTCTTCTCTTACTCTCCTTTGTTAACCTATATTTCAGACAATGGTTCTCAGAGACTGCTCACTTTCCTCAGTTCAGATCAGTGAGGTCATATACTGTTCATCCGTCAATGCCTGGCTTGCTTCACTCAACATAGGGTCTTCAAGATTCATCCACGTTATTCCATGTGTTAGCACTTTGTTCCTTCTTACAGCTGAGTAATATTCCATTGTATGTATGTACCACATTTTGCTTATCCATTCGTCTGTTGATGGGCACCGGGGCTGATTCCAACTTTTGGCAATGGTGAACAATGCCGCTATGAACATTGGTGTGCATATATCTGTTTGTATTTTTGTTTTCAGTTCTTCTGGGTATATACCCAGCAGTGGAATTGCTGGATCATATGGAAGATCTATTGCTAGTTTTCTGAGGAACCGCCAAACTGTCCTCCACAGTGGCTGGACCATACCGCAGTCCCACCAGCAGTGGATGAGGGTTCCTATTCCTCCACATCCTCTCCAACATTTAGTGTCTCCTGTTTTTTTAATAGCTGCCATTCTGATGGGTGTAAGATGGTATCTCATTGTAGTTTTGATTTGCATTTCCCTGATAGCAAGTGATGATGAGCATTTTTTCATGTGCTTTTTAGCCATTTGTATTTCTTCCTTGGAGAAGTGTCTTTTCAGGTCACTTGCCCATTTTTTATATGGGTTGTTTGTCCTTTTATTTTCGAGGTGAAGGATTTCTTTATATATGCAGGATATTAGCCTCCTATCAGATATATGGTTGCCGAATATTTTTTCCCATTGGGTAGGTTGCCTTTTTATTTTCTTAATAACGTCCTTAGAGGTGCAGAAGTTTTTAATTTTGAGGAGATCCCATTTATCAATTTTTTCTCTTGCTGCTCGTGCTTTGGCTGTGAAGTTCATGAAACCATTTCCTATTACAAGGTCCTGTAGATGCTTCCCTACATTATCTTCCAAGGTTTTTATGGTTTTGGCTCTTATATTTAGATCTTTGATCCATCTTGAGTTGATTTTTGTATAAGGTGTGAGATGGTATTCTTCTCTCATTCTTTTGGATATGGATATCCAGTTCTCCAAGCACCACTTGATAAAGAGGCCACTCTCTCCCAACTGAGTGGGTTTCGTAGCCTTGTCAAATATCAGATGACTGTATATGCGAGGATCTATATCAGAACTCTCAATCCGGTTCCATTGGTCAGTAGGTCTATCCTTGTGCCAATACCACGCAGTTTTGATCACTGTAGCTTTGTAGTATGTTTTAAAGTCAGGTAATGTGATACCTCCAACTTCATTTTTCTTTTTCAATATATCTTTGGCAATTCGGGGCCTCTTGCCTCTCCAAATATATTTTGTGGTTAGTTTTTCCAGTTCCTTAAAAAATATAGTGTTGACTTTTATTGGGAGTGCATTAAATCTGTAGATTAGTTTGGGTAGGATAGACATCTTGATGATGTTTAGTCTTCCTATCCATGAACAGGGAATATTTTTCCATTTATTTAAGTCTTCTTTGATTTCCTTTAACAGTGTTGTGTAGATTTCTGTATATAAGTCCTTTACATCTTTAGTTAAATTTATTCCTAGGTATTTGATTCTTTTGTTTACTATTGTAAATGGTATTTTTTTCCTGATTTCCTCCTCAGTTTGCTGGTTATTGGTGTACAGAAATGCTACTGATTTTTGAGCGTTGATCTTATAGCCTGCAACATTACTGAACTCCTTTATAAGTTCTAGAAGCCTTGTTGTCGATTTCTCAGGGCTTTCTATGTATAGGATCATGTCATCTGCAAATAATGAAATTTTTACTTCTTCTTTTCCAATCTGGATGCCTTTTATGTCCTTTTCTTGTCTCAGTGCTCGTGCAAGTACTTCTAAGACAATGTTAAATAGGAGTGGTGATAGTGGGCATCCTTGTCTTGTTCCCGATCTCAGAGGGAAGGCTTTTAGGATTTCACCGTTGAAAATGATGTTAGCTTTGGGTTTTTCATATATATCATTTTCAGAAAGTTTCCATCTATTCCTATCTTTTGCAGTGTTTTTATGAGGAAAGAGTGCTGTATTTTGTCGAATGCTTTTTCTGCATCTATAGAGATGCTCATGTGATTTTTTTCTTTCAGTTTGTTTATGTGGTGTATTACATTGATTGATTTTCTTATATTGAACCATCCTTGCATACCTGGGATGAAACCCACTTGCTCATGGTGTATAATCCTTTTGATATGTTGTTGAATGCGATTAGCAAGTATTTTGTTAAGGATTTTAGCATCTAGGTTCATTAGAGAAATTGGCCTGTAATTTTCCTTTCTTGTGGTATCTTTATTTGGTTTTGGTATTAGGGTAATGTTGGCATCATAGAATGAGTTAGGTAATATTCTTCTACTTCTATTTTTTGGAAGAGCTTAAGTAGTATTGGTGTTGCTCTTTCCGGAATGTTTGGTAGAATTCAGCTGTGAAGCCATCTGGTCCTGGACTCTTCTTAGCTGGGAGGTTTTTAATGACTGAATCTATCTCTTTACTTGTAATTGGACTCTTGAGTTCATCTATTTCTTCTTTCATCAATGTTGGCTGTTTGTGGGTTTCTAGAAACTTGTCAATTTCCTCCAAATTGTCATTCTTGTTGGCATATAATTTTTCAAAGTATCCTCTTATGATACTCTTTATTTCTGTGGGGTCAGTAGTGATATCACCTTGCTCATTCCTTATTTTATGTATTTGCATCTGTTCTCTCTTTTTCTTTGTTAGTCTGGCTAAGGGTTTGTCAATTTTGTTGATATTCTCGAAGAACCAGCTTTTGGTTTTGTTTATTGTTTCCAGTGCTTTCTTATCCTCTATTTCATTTAGTTCTACTCTAATCTTGGTTATTTCCTGTTTTCTACTTCCTTTAGGTTTAGTTTGTTGTTGTTTTTCCAGTTCCTCCAAGTGTGCAGTTAGGTCTTCAATTTTAGCTCTTTCTTCTTTTTTAATATATGAATTTATGGCTATGAACTTCCCTCTCAGGACTGCTTTCACTGCATCCCATAAGTTTTGATATGTTGTGTTGTGGTTTTCATTAGTTTCAAGGTAGTTACTGATTTCTTTTGAGATTTCCTCCTTGACCCACTGTTTGTCTAAGAGTGTGTTGTTTAACTTCCATATCCTTGTGCCTAACCTGTTTCTCTGGCCCTTATTGATTTCCAACTTCATTCCGTTGTGGTCAGAGAAATTACTTTGTATAATCTCAATCTTTCTGAATTCATTGAGTGTTGTTTTGTGGCCCAGCATGTGGTCTATTTTGGAGTATGTTCCATGTGCACTGGAGAAGAATGTAAATCCCGCTGTATTTGGGTGTAGTGTTCTGTATATGTCTATTAAGTCCAAATCTTCTAATGTATTATTGAGTGCCTTAGTTTCTTTATTGATTCTCTTCCTAGATGTTCTGTCTAATGATGATAGTGGTGTGTTGAAGTCCCCTGCTATAATTGTAGAGGAATTTATTTATCCTCTTAGTTTTTCCAGAGTTTGCCACACGTATTTTGAGGCACCTCGATTAGGTGCATAAATGTTGATGATTGCTCTCTCTTCTTGAGAGATTACTCCTTTTACTAATATGTAGTGTCCATCTTTGTCTCTTACAATAGTTTCGCATTTAAAGTCTATTTTGTCTGATATTAGAATAGCTACCCCTGCCCTTTTTTGGCTATTGTTAGCTTGTAAAATGGTTTTCCAGCCATTCACTTTCAGCCTCCTTGAATCCCTGGGCCGAAGGTGGGTTTCTTGTAGACAGCATATAGATGGATCATATTTTCTTATCCATTCTGCCAGTCTGTGTCTTTTGATTGGTGAATTTAATCCATTAACATTCAGTGTAATTACTCGTAACAAATTTCTTACTTCAGTCATTTTTTCTTTGGGTTAATGTATGTCATATGTTGTTTTGTTTCTCTTTTTGAGTTTTCAGTTGTTTTTAAACTCTCCTCCAACTCTCTCTCCTTTGTTTTTTCCTTTCAACTTGTAGAGATTCCTTTAGTATTTCTTGAAGTGCTGGTTTCTTCTTGACATACTCTCTTAATTGCTGTTTCTCTGTGACTATTTTGAAGTCTCCATCATTTTTGAATGCCAATTTTCCTGGATAGAGAATTCGTGGCTGGAAGTTTTTTTCTTTTAGTGTTTTGACTATGTCATACCACTGTTTTCTTGCCTCCATGGTTTCAGCTGAGAAATCAGCACTTAATCTTATTGTGCTTCCCTTGTATGTGATGGTTCTCTTTTCTCTTGCTGCCTTGAGTATTTTCTCTTTGTCTTGAGCATTGGACATTTTGACAAGTATATGTCTTGGAGTTGGCCTGTTGGGATTTATACTATTTGGGCTGCGCTGTGCTTCCTGGATCTGCACATCCATCTCTCTCAATAGAGTTGGGAAGTTTTCAGCCATAACTTCCTTCAACACTCCTTCTGTTCCCTTTCCCTTCTCCTCTCTCTCTGGGATGCCCACAATGCGTATGTTGTGCGTCTTGCATTATCGGTTAATTCCCTGAGACCATACTGGATTTTTTCTATCTTTTTGACTATCTTTTCTACAATCTCTTTGATTTCAACTGTATTGTCTCCATATCACTAATTCTTTCCTCTGCCTCTTCAATTCTGCTGCCATGTGAGTCCAGCGTCTTTTTCATTTCTTGACTTGTGGCTTTGTTCGCCATCATATCCATTACCTTTTTAGGTGTGTTAGCTATTTCTTCAGTATGTTCTCCCAGTGTCTTCTTTATATCTTTAATCTCTTCCTTCAGTTCTTTAAGTTGGTCCATGATATTGTTTGGATAGCTTTGATTAGTTGTTTGATGTACTGCATTGCTTCCTGGTTTTTATTTTGTGCACTGGACTGGTCCATGTTTTCCAGTTTCTCAGAGTCATTTGTATTTTTTTGTTGCCCTCTGGTCATCATATTATCTTGATGGGTTTGTTCAGTTGATTAGCTTTTCTCTATGCTCTAGAATTTTATTTAGCTGTTGGTTCTGCGTGTGAGTTAAGTTTTCTCTTTGGCAGTTTTTCTTCTTATTTTATTTCCTTGCTTCTTTCTATGTTCCCTTGAAGGCAAAAGGTTAGGGCCAGAGGAATCAAAAGATGGAAGGAAGGCAGAAGGATAATAGAAATATTGATAAAAGTTAGAAGAGGGGCAAAATGAGACTTAATGAGATGAATATTTAACTTGTGTAGGCAGTGTAGAGTACTAGGAAAAAATATGGAGTTCCTACAATGGACTGGGAAAACAAATGGAGGAATATATATATATAGTGATTTAGAAGGCTAGAATTATGAGGAGGGAGAGAAATAGTAGAGAAAGGTCTGAAAGGAAAAAGTTAATACTAATTAAAAAAAAAAAAAGAAAAAAGAAGAAGAAGAAAACAAAATAGATGGGATAGAAATTGACACCCTTAAGTTGTGGGCCTATGAAAAAATGTTGTCTCTAAGAGCCACAACAGAAAACAGAAGGCAGAAAGATGCAGGAAGGATAAGCGATAGTTTGTAATACAGAATCAATATATACAGCGAGTGGGAAATTACTGAATAAGAAGCCCAGCAAAGAAGCATCCAGCTGGAAGCACCTATTTAAAAAAATATATATATATATACCCAGAAAATGGATCAAGTCTTAAAAAAATAAAAAAATTTAAAAATAAATAAATAAATAAATAGAAGGAAAAAGGAAGGGGGGAGGTAAATAGGGATAATAGCAATAGACCAGAAAGTAACAGAGAGAAACCAAAGATCCACACAGGCAAGCAGTCAAACAGAGCTAAGGGGGGTCAATGATTCCCCTAGGGTCCATGTGGATCCTTCCTGCCTACTTGTGTTTATCAATCAGTTTCCCCACAGGGTTCTATATGCAGGTCCTGAAGCAGCTTTTAGCTATTAAACTAAATTAAAAGAATTTATTTTTCATTTGTTGAGGTGACCTCACTTTTTTTTTTTTTTTTTAGCCAAATGCAGGACCCAAAATAATTCCTCCTCTAGACCAACCCCCTTACGGAAGGGACCCTAGCTGGGCCCCTAGAAATTAATCAAGCACGTCCCACTTTCCGGACTCCCCAGGTTAGCTGAAGCTCTGATGTTAGTCAGTGAGGAGTGCTAAAGACGGCGAATTCCGCCCCTTCTGGCGCCGAGCTCCAGCGTCACCGGGCTGCTCAGTAAATCAGTTTGAGTGCAGATTCGCGTCTGCTCTCAGCCTAATGCTGCTTCAGGTCGGCTTATCTGCTCCCCAAAGCTATGGGGCAGTGCAGGCAGCCAGATGGATGTCTAAAAATATAAAATACCCTTCCCTGTCTTCCAACAGAACCCTCCCTTTTTTGGGAAGTGTCCCTTCCTCCTGGCTCCGCAGCGGCCCGGGTCTTATCCCTGGGTGGCTAGGGAAATCAGCTGCGTTCCCGACCAAAATCCCCCCTCCAGTTCACTGGGTGCTGATTAGCTCGTTTGCTCTGTCCACACAAGGTCCAAGGGGCGCCAGGCAGCCAGATCCCCAGAAAATAAAACTTTTTCGCCCCGCCCGCGGCTCCAAATGGCCGTTTTATTTTTGTTCTCCCTAACCGCAGGGCTTGGCCGCCTGTGCCAACCTCCACCGGCAGCCTCAAAACTCACGAATCTCCACCGTTCGGTCCACGCCACCGATCCGCGCAGATAGATGTCCCAAGCTTCTCACTCCACGCATGCATAGCACAGACCCCCGGGCAGGACCCCGTCCCCAATCTGCCTTGCTCTGGGAGCTTGTAGTGTGCGCCCTCCTACACTAACGCCATCTTGGCCCCTCTCCTCCTGTTGTATGCTTCTTTATGTTAATGTGAAAATTGCTAAAGAGTTTTGATTTTAGATGCCATTAGGGAATTGGTTTTTATAAATACATCACTCTCTATTTGGAACAAAAATTATAATCCCATGAATAACATTAAAATAATAGATAAAAATTAAGTCACCATTATTTGGAAATGTCAAAAACATTTTCTATTTTCAGAATTTATTCCACTGAGATTAGTATCAGATAAGGTACTTGCAGGAAACAGAAGGCACAATTAGATTGGATAATTTAAGGAGCATTTAATAACAGAATTGTGTATAAATGTGTGGGCATGTTGTAAGGAGACCTCAAGAGATAGTGGAGCAACCAGGCTAATAGCAAGAAACTGGGCACCATCCCCTCTTAGGCTCGACAGGGTAAGAGCAGGAACCTATTATTGGAATGTAGACAAGAGAAAGAATTTGGTGAAGAGGGCCACCTGACAGAGCTGTGGTTTTGAATTAAGAATTCAACCAGACTTATCAGAAGATTGAGGATTAGAGAGGCAGAGGGATCACTTTTCTCCCAGAAAAAAATAGCCAGAGGAAAGGTGGAGACTGACAGGAGGCTTGATCTGGGGCTCAGGACACCAGGGCAAGGTGAGACAACACCCAGAAGAGAGAGGGGCAGAGGAAAGGAGTCTCAGCTGGTGGAAAAATCACATGAGTAGAGCTGCAAAAGCAGCACCTGGCATCCATTCCCCCTCCTATGGAGCAAATAGCAACCTGCAGATTGCAGAGGTTGTGGACAGCAGTTACTGAGGACTGAGGGGGTTGCAAGAGTCCTCTTCCCCAAGAAAGGGGAGAGGGAGGGACACAGCCTAAAGCAAATTCAGATTTTGGCCAGCAAACTTGGTCTACTGCATTGTAGGGGTAGCACACTTCTGGGCCGGGTGGGGCTGTGACATTGTTTGTACTGAGAGCTGGCAGGGAGCTAAAGATAATTACCCTTCTCAAACACCATTTCTACTGCCTGGGGCTGGTTGCTGAGGAGGCAGAGGGAGGGAGGGAGTTGCCAGCCAAGAGGAGAGAAGAGCCTCTGAGAAAGTTTGTTTGTGAGACTCTGCCATACCTGAGGACATTGCTTCTGCACCTCTGCCCACCTTAGGAGTTACACTGAATGCATTCCCCCCTAGCGCATGGGTCTGAGCTGAGAGGTTTGCCAAAGAGCCCCTTATGCTGGCAGTCCAGAAAAGTGCACGAAAAGGAAAAATAATAATAAATAAATAAAAGAGGCAAGCAGGTACCTTTACTGCTACCCTCTCTAATGCCTTTGGAAACTGGCTTGCACCCCATTACTGGGTCCTCAGCCCCAGTTTGAGCAGTTAAACTTGATATTAGGCAATCCTAAATAACTAGAACAAGTTGGACCGAGAGTCAAAGAACAGTGGTAACACACAGATACTTTTAAGTAATTCCCAAGGCAAGAGAGAGAAACTGAACATTAGAGTAAACTCAGCATCAGAATCAGATGCCTAGATATCAGCAAAAAAATTACAAGCCATATAAAGAAAAAGGAGGATATGACTCAGGCAAAGAAGCAAACCAAAGCTCCAGATGAGGCACAGGACTTAAAATATCTAATTAATGAGGTTCATACAAATCTCCTAAATCAAATCATGGAATTTAAAGACAACATAGCTAAATGAATAAAAGACATTAAGAAGACACTGAATGAGCACAAAGAAAAATTTGAAATATTGGATAGGAAAATAAGAGAGCTTATGGGAATGAAAGATGCAATAAGTGAGATTAAAAATACAATAGAGGCACACACAGAGATTTGAAATCATCGAAGAAAGAAGCACTGATGTAGAGGAAAGAACAACTGAAATTGAAGAGAAAGAAGGACAGAGAGAGAAAAAAATGGAAAAACTTGAGCAGGGGCTCAGGGAGTTGAATGAAGCACACCAATATCCCTGCTATGTGAGTTCCAGAAAGAGATGAGAAGGTGAGAAGAGAAAAGGAGCAGAAAGAGCATTTGAGGAAATAATGGGCAAAAATTCCCCAACTCTCATGAGATACTTGAATATACCTGTCCAGAAAGGACAGCATACACCAATTAGAATAAATCCAAATAGACCTACCCCAAGACACATAATATACAGAATGCCAAACGCCAAAGATAAAGAATTTTCTCTTTAAAAGCAGTAAGGAAGAAGTGAAGCATCACATACAAGGTAGATCTAATAAGACTTAGTACAGATTTCTCTTCAGAAACCATGGAGGCAAGAAGGCAGTGGTATGATATAATTAAGGTACTGAAAGAAAAAAACTGCCAGCTAAAAATTCTTTATCCAGCAAAACCATCCTTCAAATATGATGGTGAGCTTAATATATTCACTCATAAATATCTATGCACCTAACCAGGGTGCCCCAAAACACAAACTCTGGAAAAACTGAAAGGAGAAATAGACATCTCTACAATATAGTTGGAGACTTCAATGTTCAATGTTCTATCAATAGATAGAACAACTAGACAGATCAGCAAGGAAACAGAGAACTTGAAAAATATGATAAATGAACTGGACCTGACAGACATATATAGAACATTGCACCCCAAATCAGCAGGTTATACATTCTTCTCAAGTGCTCATGGATCTTTCTCCAGGATAGATCATATGTTGGGCCACAACACAGCTCTCAATAAATTTAAGAAGATTGAAATTATACAAAGCACCTTCTCTGATCATAATGGAATGAAACTGTAAATCAATAATAAGCAGGAAAGTAGAAAATTTGCAAATATATGGAGGCTAAACAACCAGTGGGTCAAAGAACAAATTGCAAGAGAAATTAGTAGATATCTTGAGACAAATGAAAACAAGAACACAACTTATCAAAACTATGGGATACAGTGAAGGCAGTGCTGAGAGGGAAATTTATAGCCTTAAATGTCTATAGTGAAAAAGAAGAAAGCGCTAAAGTCAAAGATCTAACTGAAAAACTGGAAAAACTAGAAAAAGAACAGCAAATCAATCCCAAAGCATGTAGAGAGAAAGAAATAACAAAAATTAGAGTAGAAATAAATGAAATTGAGGGCAAAAAACAATAGAGAAAATCAACAAAACCAAAAGCTGGTTCTTTGAGACAATCAATAAAATCCACAAACCCTTAGCAAGACTAACAAAGAAAAAAAGAGAGAAGATGCAAATAAGTAAAATAAGGAATGAAAGGGAGTGGGCATTATGACTGACCCCACAGAAATAAAAAAAGATCATAAGAGGATATTATGAGAAATGGTATGCCAACAAATTAGACAACCTAGATGAAATGGACAAATTCCTAGAAATGCACAAACAACCTAAATTGATTCTACAAGAACAGAAATTCAACAAATCAATCACAAGCAAAGAGATTGAATCAGTCATCAAAAATTTTCTGAACAAGGGAAAGTCCAGGACCATATGGCTTCACAGGTAAATTCTACCAAAGTTTCAGCAGAATTCATACCAATCCTATTCATACCCTTCCAAAAAATTGAAGAGGAGGGAAAATTGCCAAACACATTTTATGAGGCCAATATCAGCCTAATACCAAAGCCAGATAAAGATATTACAAGGAGAGAAAACTACCATGTTCATAAACTATCTATGAACATAGATGCAAAAATTCTTGACAAAATACTTTTAAATTAAATCCAACAGTATATAAAAACAATTACACATCATCATCAAAAAGGTTTTATTCCTGGTATGCAATGGTGGTTCAACATAAGAAATCAATTAACATAATATACCACATTACCAAATTGAAAGGAATAAAACATATGATCATCTCAATTGATGCAGAAAAGGCACTTGACAAAAATCCAGCATCCTTTCAGGATAAAAACACTTCAGAAGATAGGTATAGAAGGAAATTTCCTCAACATAATAAAGGGAATATATGAAAATCCCACTGCCACCACTGTTATTCAAAATTATGCTAGAAACTCTAGCTAGAATAATTAGGCAAGAAAAAGAAATAAAATGCATCCAAATTGAAAAAGAGGAAGTAAAACTCTCACTAATTGCAGATGACATGATCCTATATTTAGAAAATCCTGAAATAAAATACAACAAAGCTATTATAGCTAATAAATGAGTTCAGCAAAGTGATGGGATATAAGATCAACAAGCAAAAAGCAGTAGTGTTTCTATACGCTAGTAATGAGCAAGCCAAGGAGGGAATCAAGAAAAAAATCCATTTACAATAGCAATAAAAAGACTCAAATATCTAGGAATTAATTTAACCAGGAATGTAAAGGATCTGTATTCAGAAAACTACAAAACATTGCTAAACCTAAACAAATGGAAGGGCATTCCATGTTCATGGATTGGAAGACTAAACATGATGAAAATGTCAGTTCTACCCAAATTGATTTATAGATTCAATGCAATACCAATCAAAATTCCAACAGCTTACTTTTCAGAAATAGAAAAGGCAATTACCAAATTTATTTGGAAGGGAAAGGAGCCCTGAATAACCAAAAACATCCTAAAAAGAAGAGTGAAGTTGGAGCACTCACACTTCATGACCTTGAGTGTATTATAAAGCTACAGTGGTCAAAACAGCATGGTATTGGCATAAAGATAGACACACTGATCAATGGAATAAAATTGTGAGTTCAGAAATAGACCCTCACCTCTATGCTCAACTGACTTTTGATAAGCCTACGAAGTCCACTTTTCTGGGACAGAATAGTTTCTTCAATAAATGGTGCTGGAAGAACTGGATACTCATAACCAAAGGAATGAAAGAGGACCCTTATCTCATTCTCTATACAAGAATCAACCCAAAATGGATCAAAGACCTAAACATAAAAGCCAGGACCATAAAACTCATAGAAAAGAACATAGGGAAACATCTACAAGACCTTGTAGTAGGTGGGAGTCTCTTAAATTTTATACCCAAAGTAGGAACAATAAAAGAAAAAATAGATAAATGGGACATCCACAAGTTTAAATATTTCTGTACCTCAAATGACTTTGTGAAGAGGGTAAAAAAACAGCCTCGTCAATGGGAGAAAATATTTGAAAATCACACATCCAACAAGGGTCTAATATCCACCATATATAAAGAGATCCTACAACTCAACAATAAAAAGACAAATGACCCAATTTTAAAAAATGGGCAAAAGACCTGAATAGACATTTTTCTAAAGAGGAAATACAAATGGAAAAAAAAAAAAACAACACGTGAAAAAATGTTCAACATCACTGGCTATTAGAGGAATGCAAATAAAAGCTACAATGAGATATCATTTCACACCTACTAAAATGGCCACTATTAACAAAACAGAAAACTACAAGTTTTGGAGAGGATGTGGAGAAATAGGAATACTTCTTCACTGTTGGTAGGAATGTAGAATGGTATAACCACTGTGGAATTCTGTTTGGTGGTTCTTAAGGAAGTTAGATATAGATCTACCATGTGACCTGGCAGTACTGCTGCTAGGCATATACCCAGAAGAACAGAGAGCAGTGACACAAATAGACATCTCCACACTGATGTTCATAGTGACATTATTCTCAGTTGACAAAAATGGAAACCACCCAGGTGTCCGTCAACTTACGAATGCATAAACTGTGGTATATACACATGATGGAATATTATTGAGCTGTAAGAAGAAATGAAGTTGTGAAGCATATGACAACGTGGATGAACCTGGAGGACATTATGTTGAGTGAAGCAATGCAAGCACAAAAGGACAAATATTGTATGATTTTGCTATTATGAACTAAATATAATGAGGAAACTCATGTAGTCAATAGCTATATTATGTCACCAGAGAAAAGAATGTGTTTAAAGCATGGAAAGCTGAGATTTAATCTGTGCAGAATTTGGTAAAAAGTTTGTTGTAAATGTTTAGAAATGAATAGAAACAGTGAATGTACATCATAGGATTTGTAATTAGTAGCCCTAACATACGGGTATGATAGTGGTTTGTTTTTTGCTGTTTTTCACTTTTGGAGTAATGAAAATGCTCTAATATTGAAGTGATGAATGAGCAACTCGGTGATTAACCAAATGCCATTGTGGTACACTTCAGATAAAATATATGGTTTATGAACAAAAAAAATTAGGGTGGTTTGTGGGGAAATACACCAAATGTAAGACACAGACTGTAGTTAGTAGTAATATTTTGATGATGCTCCTTCATAATTTGTTAAAAACGTTTCACAAAAATGCAAGGTATTTGTGGTGGGATGATGTATGGGAGTCCTGTATGTTTTAGGGTTGTTGTTGTTTTTTTTTGACTCAAACTTTTAATATAAAAAATTCATTGATGTACAAAATGTGAAATTGTGACAATGACAACATATGGAGTCCTGTAATTCAAAGTCCCCTCGAGGGCACTCTGTGGTGCACATGTACCTGCCCACATATACTCTGGTATGGAAATATAAACTAATGCAAATCAGTGCTACCAAGAAGGCAGAACATACAAGAAAAGTTGTAAGTTCACAACTTTTACTATACACTTATGGTTTTATGTATGTTCATGTATGAATGATATACTTCAATAAATTGTTTTTAAAATTAAAAAAAAAAAAAAAGAATCCAACCAGCCAAAGTCAGAGCTTTGTCAGGTAATAAGTCCCTGACATCACTGTCCTCCCTTCCTCAGATCTCTTGCTAGAGCTCCCCACAGAACAAACCCAACCAGAAGCTAGAGGGCAAAAGAACCTACTGATATAATCTATAGGGCAGGATAGAGAATGGATTTGGAGGAATAGATGGATTAGTACATCATAGGCAGCCAATGCTGATACAATTACAATTTGCATTGGTTGTCTATGATACGGAGCAAATAAACACTTGAGTGTCAAATCACTGTTCATTCATTCAAAAGAGCAAAATGCCAGGCACTCCATAAGTCTCTGAAAACTCAATTCTTAACTCTTACATTCAATGAGTTTACTTACACTAATGGGAAGATCATAATGTTAACAGAAGATTTACATAGAGTGTAGTCATTAGGGAAAGTGCTATAATCAAAAGAAACATTGATTTTTCTGTCTACTTCATTTTATTTATGGCTTTAAAGGATAATAAAAGTAAATATATGAAAGTGTTGAGAGAATGTAATTCAAAACCCTTCCAACATAGTGTTATTGTTATTTTATTGATCCTTGGATATTAGTGCATGAAATACACATATTATCATCAACAAAAAATATATTCAGAACAGGGTAGAGGTAAGGAATAGGGATTAAAATCCGTATCAGTGATTTGAACATTATATATATTTATATATATATATTGTTCAAATACTGATACATATAGATAGATAGATAGATAGATAGATAGATAGATAGATAGATAGATAGATGATATATCGCCTGCATCAGTGAATCTAGAATTTTCCCACCAGATCACACACATATAATATTCACATATGCAACACATTTTTTCACGAGCCTATTTGGGTTTATGACCAAGTCCTTATGTTTGTGCTGTGGCTCCAATATTATATTTCCGATTCAAAAACTGGCATTGGAAAGCAAGGAAAATGGTGTAATTAAAATGATAATCAGACTAATGATTCCAATTTGATTTGGTTTTGCAATTTTCAGTAATTTGTCTGCGACTGATACTTTATTTCTTATAACACACAGTGTGACACAGTGTTATAAGGGCATAACCAGTAGAGCAGACACAGATTATCAATCGTCCAGATATGGTGAATTTAAAAAGTACCCTTTATTATTTTCTATTATAGATTTGTTATTTTGGCAATGGAAGAACTTTTATCATTGATATAAAGGCAGTGGCCACCAGGGGTTCTAAGGGAAGGGAGAGGGAAGAATAGATGTAATATGGGAGATTTTCGAGACTTTGGAATTGTCCTGCATGACATTGCAATGACAGATACAGGCCGTTATACATTTTGTCATAACCTACAAAATTGTACAGGATAGTGTGTAAGCTATAATGTAAACTATATTCCACAGTTTGTAGCAATGCTTCAATTTGTGTTCATTAATTTTAGCAAATATACCACACTAATGAAGGTTGTTGTTGATGTGGGAAAGTGTGGGAGGGATTCGGGGTGGGGCATATGGGAATCCTCTATATTTTTTATGTAACATTTACATAATCTAAAGCGTCTTTAAAAATTAAAATTTAAAATTTAAAAAAAGTACCCTTTTGTTATTTCAGTTGTATTAGTCAGCCAAAGGGGTGCTGATGTAAGATACTAATAATCAGTTGGTCTTTATAAAGGGTATTTATTTGGGGTAGAAGCTTACAGTTACCAGGCCATAAAGCATAAGTTTCTTCCTTCACCAAATTCTGCTGCCACGTGTTGGAGCAAAACGGTTGCCGATGTTTGCCAGGGATCAGGCTTCTTGGGTTCCTCTCTTCCTGGGGCTCTGTTGCTCTCCGGGATCAGCTACTCTGTTTCCTCCACAAGATTGGCTGTAGACTATGAGGCTCTCTAGGCTTTCCCTCTCTCAACAAGGCCAGTTGGGGACCATCAGGTGAACGGCTCATCTCTTTTCCCGGGGCCTTCTCTCCTCCTTCATCAGAACTCCAACATCAAAACTACTCCAACTCTGTCGTTTGCCATGTCTTTTATCTTTGAAACCCCACCCACCAATGGGCAGGGCTCAACACCCTACTGACGTGGCCCAATCAAAGCCCTAATCATAACTTAATCATGCCCAGATGAACACACCAGTTTACAAGCATAATCAAATATCTATTTTTGGAATTCATAACTATATCAAACTGCCAAACTGCCACATCAGTTTTCACCTCTTTAACTAGATGCCAGTGTTCAAAACTAAAACTTGTTTAATATGATTGTTAAAAGTGTTCAATTCATGATCTTTCCTGTGAAGTGTTAGATCCAGGAAGGTGATCAATAAGGTGAGACATTAAAATGACAGTCTACAGAAAATATGTGTACAGAGAAAGAGTGTTTAATGAGTGTAGCAGTTTGATATTATTTATGAATTCCAAAAAAATATATAGATTATATTTGTAAACTGGTCTGTTCCTCTGGGCATGATTACCCTTTGACTGCATTAGATTCAGCAGAGACATCTGATTAAATTATGTTAAGATTAGGACTTTGAGTCAACCACATCATTAGAGCGTGACTCAGTGTTGAGTCCCAGCCCCCTTGGTAGGCTAATAAAACAGACTCTCACACGGAGATAGACACACAGAGAAGAAAAACACAGAGGAAGAGAGACAGCTCATTAGACATAGAAGAGGCCCTGGGAAGAGAGATGAGCCTGACAGTCTACAGTTGACCTTGTGAAGAGAACAGAGCAGCTGAGCCCAGAAAGAAAAGAGCCCTGGGGAGAGAGATGAGGCTTATGTCAGCCTACAGTTGAGATCAGAAGAAGCTGGGACCATGGAGTCTTAAGAGAAAGAAGAAGGCTGAATCTTTGCAGACATTGCCCGCCATCTTGCTTTAGCTTGTGGCAACAGACTTTGGGTGAGGAAGTGCCTCTTATGGTACCTTGAGTTAGGCTCTTTAGGGCCTTGTAACTGTAAGCTTCTACCCCAAATAAATACCCTTTATAAAAGCCAACATATTTCTGATACTTTGCATCAGCAACCTTTGGCTGACTAATACAATGAAGAAGGGAGTAATGGTCTCATCCACCTTATCAGGAGCTTCACCTTCATGTTCCATCACACACAGAGACTTCCTAAAACCATTATCACTATATTCCCTTGTAGATTTGAGGATGTGTGTTTTATTAAACCATAATTCAATGATGTCTGGTATAAATATCTCCCATTCTGCTTTGCCAGAATGTTGACCATACAGAAATATACACATATATAAAGGAAACATACAAGATGTATTTGGTTCTCCCCCTTATCATTCCAATTTTTATTGCCATTTTCAAAGGTTATAATCTTTATTTACTCCTGTAAATGAAAGTGTACATACCTTGTACTAATGTGTACAAAATGGCAGAATAAAGCTCAAAGAATTCATGGTGTTTATGTGTGTGTGTGTGTGTGTGTGTGAAAGACACAGAGATTGTACAACCAAAAACTTTTACCACATCATCATCACTATATAAGTTTTTTTAAACAGTTGAATATGGTGAGATGGGGGAGTAGCAATGAAAGTTAGCTGACCATCTTCCCAGTCTTCCAGAAACATAGAAACCTCTCTCTGGTAGGATTTTCAAAATATTTACATCTTTCTTGAGTCAAATGTTTGGTTCTCCCTGCAACTTAGAGTAACGTTGTGCCAAGTAGAATGCACTAGCTTAAAATAGAACCACTAAGCCAAATTGCTTGCATCCTTGAGTGAGCTGCCCACTTTGTTTTGTCATAAATGCTTGAGGAACAATTAAACATCTGCAAGTTCACAAGATGTTCAGAACAAATGATCCACAATAATCAGGAGCTCAGGGCACAGATAAATCCAAACTTGCATTATCTTTCCAGGAAATCAATGCAAGGTAATCAAATCAAACCCTGAGCTGGTATAATATGTAATGAATAATTGGGCTTTAATTCTTTTTCAGTTTTGTGATGCATTAATGGTATGAGATTCACAATGGTTGCAATTTCAGTCTATATTTTTCATGTGTCCTAAAATTAAGTTGAGTCATTAATGTTGACACATTTATTCTTACTTCTAATAGAATATACAATGTAGCTGGGACCCTAAAATATCTCAAGAAGGCATTTCCTTAACTATAAATTAACAAATCCTAGACCCTTACCATTTGTTTTCCTTGACAGCAAAGCCAAATCAATTCAATACTTGGCCGATATTATTCACTTGTGAATAGTTAAGGCAAAATATCTCTGATTTCACAAAGCAAATGAGCTAAAAGAACTTGCACCAGATTTTAGTGCCATGTCATAGGCTTGCATGAACACCATCTAATTTGCATCTCCATTTCTTTAAAGCCACTTTGAGAACCCTACCTCCACTTTGTCAATCCAAATATTATTCCATCACATTTCTTTTCTTCAGCATTAGGTATATGTATCAAGATTAAAACCAACACATTACTGTCTGTCACAAATTTTAAAAATGTAAGTTATGTCTGTTTTCTGTTTAATGGTTCATTAATTATCTTCTGTCTGCAGCCTTCAATAAGAAAAATAAATATTTAAGAGTGTGCTGAATTTCACAAGTGATATACTTTATCCAAAGCTATTTAATGTAACCGTTTTTGTTCCCTTCTAGGACATAATGTGTTTTTTGTTGTATTTAAAATTCTGAAACGCAAAACTTGATTCCTAATTTATATGGTGAAAATCATGCCTTACTTAGATTCTATCTTAACATATATATATATATATATATATATATATATATATATATACTGCTTGCTTGCAAAAGAACTTTGCAAAAGCATAAAAAAAGCTTTCAATTAAAACAATCGCCACGATTGTGGGCTGTTAGTTCTCAAAACTACTTTGGACAAAGGGACAATGGAATAAAATATGTCAAATTAAAAATGCCACAAAGCTCACTGTTCTTACCAGATTCAGCCCTTTTTCTTGAATAAACACTCTTCAGATTGTTGAACTGCTTTAATTTCCAGAGATCTGAAAGGTTGACTTTTTTATCATTTTTTCCAGTGTTCTCATTACTTTTACAGAGGAGCAGAATTTCAGAAGTTCTTGCATTGACATTCCCAATGACATCGCTCATCTTTGGTTTTGAAAGTAATACTCACTTCATGTAAGATCTGTGATGACAGTATTTTTTTTTTTCTTTTGATACTTTAAAGATGTTGCTATACCCTCTCTTCTCCCTTGCATTATTCCCTATCAGAAGTCTGCAGTTGATGGTATCTTTGTTCTTTTGTACATAATTTGTCTTTACCCCCGCTGGTTCCTTTTAAGATTTTCTCTTCATAACTGGTTTTAAGAAATGTAATTTTGAATAGCCATTTGTAATAGTCTTCATGTTTCTAGTTCTTTGTGGTCCATTGAGCTTTGGACTTTTGGGTTTATAATTTTCAAAAATTTAGCAAAATTCCAGCCATTATGTCTTCAAATAATTTCTGTCCCTCACTTCTACTCTCTTTTGGGAACTCCAATTACACATATATTAGGTTGCTTTAAGTTGCCCTAAAATTCACTGATGCTCTCATTTTTTCCAATCATCTTTTACTGTTATTTTATTTTATAACATTTCAATTACTCGTTGTTCTTTTCTGTGATGTCTTTTTTTCTCTAGCTGTCTTCAAGAGTTTCTCTTTATTGAAGGTCTTCAGCAGTTTGACACTGATGTATCTAGGTGTGTTTTTTTCTTATTTGGTTTGGTTCTGTTTGTTTGTGTTTTGTCTTCTGCTTATTTGCTTTAGAATTTATCCTGCTTAGTGTTAACTGAGCTTCTTGGGTTTTGTTTGATGTCTCTCATTATTTTGGAAAATTCTCAGCCTTTATCTCCTCAAATACTTCTCCTGCCTCTTCTCTGTTCCTTCTCCCCCTGGGATTGTAATTAGATATAGACTAGGCAGTTTGACATTGCTCCATCGTTCTTGAACACCGTGCTTTTCTTTTTTGTTAACAATTTTTCTCCTTGTGTTTCAGTTTGGGTAATTGGTATTGATCTAACTCCAAGTTCACTGATTCTTTTCTTGGCGGTGATGATTCTATCAAATGAAAAATGAACCCATTCCTTACCTGTTAAACTTTTTTTTTTCCAATCCTGAAAGAATTTCCTAGATTCTTTCTTACAGTTTTCATCTCTTAGCTGAAATTCCTTATTTGTTCATGCATACTTTTCAATGTTTACCCTACCACCTTTAACAAATTAATCATAGTTACTCTAAATTCCCTGTCTGATAGTTCCTGCATCTAAATCATATGAGTCTGGTTCTGCTGATTACTTCATCTCTGTTAGAGTGTGTTACTTTCCTTTTTTTGTGTGTATATCTCATATATTGTTTGTATATTTGGGCATCTTGTATAGGGCAGTAATGATTGAAGCTAATAGCACTTATTTTTGAGAATGTTTAGGCCTCTTCTGCTGTGCCTTTATGGTGAGGAGCTGAGTTGATCTAGTGAGGAATAAAGTGAACTCAGTTTGTGTTATCACTGTGTTTAATTTCAGTACACAGCTGTTTTCAAATTCCCTTTGAATCTCCAAGTGATTAGTGTGTTGAGCTGTTTTGTTGGATTTTTCCCCTTCAATATCTAGTCCACCTTCAAAGTTCAGTCTTACCTTTACATCTCTGCCTCAGGGGGAGTGTGTTTCCATACTCTTGCCACTCCAAAGTGGTAGACTGATGACATTTGTGATTTGGTTTTTGGTATCTGGTAATGTGGGCAGGGGAGTTCTCTATTGTAATGATTTATTCTCCATTTTATTCTCAGTGATTTTGTCTCTCCACCATCAGTACAAATTCTCTAATTATCTAAACCTAAGGTATTACTGAAGAGGGTTTTTCCCTCTTTTATTTTCCCTTCCTTCCTTTAGCTACAGTTTATTTTCATCTGTGCACTGCAGGTGACAGGGTTTAATTGACTTCCCCTAGTATCTTAAGGTTGTTTTTTGCTTTTTAGGGGAGAAGGTTCTAGTTGGAGCTTCCTACCTTTTTTTTCAGTGGTGTTTGCTCCCATTTCCCAGATCTGCCACAACATTGGAGGTTTTCTCTGGTGTCCATTCTCATCCCAGCCTCTCATGTGAGCATCTACAGAAGATCCATGAAGGTGATCCTGTGGGCAGATGTGTTATCCCTAGTGCCTACATCTTCCAGGGTTCTACATGCTCATTCTATGCCTCCCTCAGCTTTTGTAATTCATTAAAATATTATTTGGCTCTTTCTTATATGGATCTCTTTACTTGGTGGCCCCATTTTCTTTCAGCTAAGTCCATGCTTCCATCCTGTCTCTCCATGGAGGTGCTTCTCTTTCCTTAAACTTTAACCTAATAGGTTACCCTGTGACATCAGTCTTATGCTGAATTTTAAAACGTTATAATTTTTTTTATATCCATATTTTTCTCATTGAAAGTCTGGGAGTGATGTTCTTTCCCATGCTATATATTCTTAGCAAAAGCTGGACTTCTGATTTAAATAAATAATCATTAAACAAATATGAATTTCTTCTAATCTAAAAATAAAATTGAAAAATATTTTCAAAGGATAAGGGGGAAAATAAAACAAGTATCCAATTTTAGAATACCCTGTGGCAAGCTCATGCCAAACTATGGCTCAGCAATCTTTAGGAAACCCTTAAAATCAAAATTATACACCAATGTATAAAAGCTGTGACCAGCTTTTGTCATATCTAAGAGTAAAAATGTTATGCAGGAGAAAAATCCACTATTCTAGGTAGACAACTATATTTCTGGCAAGATAGGACTAAAACTCATGCTGTAATTTTTCATTAAAACTACAAAACAAATGCTAATTATCTTTAATATGGATAAATTTCACATCATTCCACATGATAGTTTTAAATTATGGTAGACAACTCACAGAGGTAAAACGTCCTCACAAAGTAGTTCTTTAAGTTCCATAAATTAAAGAGCCTTTGTAAGGATACTACTAAAACTAAACAGTATTTTTAGCAGTATTCCTACTTTTCCTTCAAATAATATATGAAATAAAGCAGAAGTACTTCGGAAAGATGATGACGTTGCTGGTTCAAGTTCTAAAACACCCATATCCATCCTGATTTGTACATCACCCACAATGATAACAGATGTTTTGGGCATACCCAAGGTTACATGAAAGTGAGTTCTACAAGGAAAGTAGGTTCCATTTGATTTTGCAGATTGTATATGTAGATTGAATGAGTTAGAAAATGGCTGAATCTCAGCTTCACTTAGAGCAGGTTAGGCAGAACTACATTTCTAAATCATATAAAAAATTACTTATTGAAGTAGAACAAAATTATCCTCAAATGCCACACTTAGCATCATTAGCTCTCAAAATATCACAGTTGGTTATAAAGATGAAATACCTCACAGATGTTCACAAAACCTACCTAATCATACCAACATTACAGTTCAAAAAAGAACAATTGATTTCCTGAAGTAAAAGGTTTTTGAGAACAGGATGAAACTGATGAAATGCAAAATCTTTACTAATAATTAATAACCCAGAGGATTTCAACACAGCTACAGCTAAGAAGCAAGTAAAGGTCAGTCTTAACAGAATATCTGCCAACTGCCTAATAGTTTTTCTCAAAGGGCTACTCAAAACCAATAAATATTTTTTAAAGTGGAAAATGTAGAAAAAGCCAAAGCATTTGAGAGATGACACAAGTTTTTCTTCTTGTAGTCCCATTTTATTAAAAGTGTTGCCAAATGCGAATATTCTCCCTGTCCTGATTTTCTGATAATCAGGGTAGGCTAAACATTCACTATATTAGAAACCATGCATGTGTCCCCAGACCTAGTTTTTCTCCCTAGGTTTGGTTTTTAGAATGCTGGTGATAAACTAAGCCTGATTTGTTATATGACCATCCTGTATGGGAAAGGACATTAACTTTGGGTGTCTTTGGTCAACCTTAAGAGATATAGCAGGGGTACGGATGTGGCTCAGGTGGTTGGGTATCTGTCTCCTTTATGGAGGGAACTGGGTTCGTCCCCAGGACCTCCCGGAAAATATTAAAAAATAAAAATATGGAATGCGTGTGGGCCACCAGATCCCGTGCGCGGGTGTGCCACTAGGCCCCATACATGGGTGAGCCGCCAGGTCCCGCGAACCATGCAGCAAGATGATAATGTAACAGTAGAGTGACATAAGGGAGAGCCAAGACAAGAAGGACCGAAAAACCAGGAACTAGGATGGTGTAGGCAGTGGGACGCCTCTCTCCCATATCCGAGGTTCCAAGGATTGAATCCCAGTGAGGACAGAAGGAGAAGAAGGATGAGAAGAGAGGGCAGGAAACAGACACAGAGAGTTGCCCAGAGAATGGACACAGAAACAGCAAAAACGGCAGGGGGCAGGTAAAAATGGATACAAGTAAATAAATAAATAAATAAATAAATAAATAAATAAATAAATCCTTTAAAAAAATGTATAGGGGAGGAAGATATGGACTAAAGTTAATAGTAATAATTTGAGGATGCTATTTTATGATTTGTTAACAGATGTTTCACAACAATGTGGGATGTTTGTGGGGAGGCATGATGTGTTTGAGCCCTGCATGATGTTATGCATGTTTGTTTTGTAAGTTCACAATGTTTCCTGAACACTTATAGTTTATGTATGTTCATGTATGAATGATATACTTCAATAGGGTAGGGAGGGGATGAGCAGTTGAAATACAGGGGCTTCTTTGGGAGTTGGAGGTTGTCCTGAGTACTGTTGTGGCAATGGATGTAGACCATTTTAAATCAGCACACACCACTCAGAACTGAGTGGGAGAGAGTG
>JAKSZT010054030.1:30633708-30702203 GCA_026826555.1 Tolypeutes matacus
ATACCAAAGAATATGTACTTCTTCATTTTCATATTGAAATATGGCATTCCTACAAGAGCAGTAACCAATGTCATTTTCATTAGATGGATCACTCTGATCATCATGAAATTAAATCAATAAGTAAAGAGAAAGAAAATATCACTTTATATTCTATTTGGAGTTTATCTGCATTCTATTAGTCCATGGACAATTTTTTTTCATGTGAAATTTATATTATGTAATGTCGATAAATACAAAGATTGAATATATATATCTGTGCCTGTGTGTGTGTGTGTGTATGTTTAAGGCATAGATTCTTTTCATATTGTGGATCATAATGTAATGAAGTCAGTTTAATTACTATCAACAAGCAGTTTATAATGCTTTTAAGTAGAATGTAATAGAAGAATTTAGAATAGAATAAAAATAAAGAAATAGAAAAAATGGGATTCACCCATATAGATGTAACAAGTAGTTTTTCAAATCCTTCAAAACCTAGATTGGCATTTTATTGAAATTAAGTTGAATCTAGGAATCAGTCTGAGGAAAATCAACATCTTTAGAATATTGGGTTTCTAATCTAGAGCCATAATATCTCTCAATTTATTTTGGTCTTCTTCAATGTCTTTCAATCAAATTTATTTATATTCATTTTGTTATATTTGTTTCTTGTTATCTTATATTGTTGCTATAGTGCAAACTTTCTATTTTAATTATGACTTATAACTGCTTTTTTGCAGAAATATTTACAGGAAATCAGTTTTTATATGTTTATCTTCTGACTAGCCACCTTGAAAACCTCTCTTATTGATTCAAATACTTTATCATCAGATTATTAATATGTAGAGAATTATATTATTTGTAATTAACAACAGTTTTGTTCCTTCTGTTGACATGCTTGCATTATAATTTATTTGTTTACTTATTTATATTTGCTTTTTATTTTCTGCTGACTGCTGGCTAGAAAAGATAGCAGTCAATGTTGAATAGAATTGATGATAATGGGTCATCTTGTCTCAGCACTGATTTAAAAGACAATACTTTTAGGTGTAACTTGGAGGTATCTTGGGGACATTGGAATTGTCCTCCACAACATTGCAATGATGGATATAGGCCATTATACTTTTTGTCAATAAAAAAGTATATAAAATTGTGTGGTGCAGAGTGTAAACTACAATGTAAGCCATAGTCCATGGTTAGTAGCAATGCTTCAATGTGTGTTGATCAATTTTAACAAAGGTATCACATGACTGAAAGATGTTGTTAATGGGGGAAAGTGTGGTAGGGGGTGGGGTCAGATAGCTCTTAGAAAATGTTGTGGTAAGAAATATGCAAAAGAAGAAGAAAAATGGGAATTCCCTATATTTTTTATGTAACAGTTATGTAATCTAAAGCTTATTTAAATAAAAATTTAACTAAAAAAAAAAGACAATCCTTTTATATTTCATATTTTATAGGTGTTTTTTACATGCTTTATGGAGCTACCCTTAATCAAATTAAGGAAATTCATTTTGATCTTATTTTGCTAAGAGGTTATTTTTCCCACCAAGAACAGTTGTTAAATTGTATCAATATTTTCTGAACCTAATAAGATTATCATATATTTTCTTCTTTAAGAATATTAATATAGTAAATGACACTTAAAGATTTTTCTAATGTTAAAATGTTCTTGCATTTTATGATCATGATGATGTAGTATCTTTTTTATACTAAATTTGGTTTGCTACTATTTGGTTTAGTATAATTGCATCTATGTTCATAAGTGATATTGGCCTGTAAATTTTTATTCTTTTATGGTTCTTTCTTTATTATGCTTGAGTATTCTGGTTATTCTTGTCTTGCAGAATAAATTTTAAAATTTCAGTTCTCTGGAGGGCATTTTATGAGAATAAATGATCTTTTCACCAAAAGTTTTGTAAGACAATTCTTTAAAATATTTGGCCCCGTAATTTTTGTAGAAAGATTTTATACCCTTGATTCTATTGACCTAATAAATATAGGACTATTCCAACTATCTAATTCCTTTTTTGTAAATATATTTTGCTAGAAATGTATCCTTTGGTTTAAGGTTTTATGCTTTTATGCCTTAAAGATGGAAAGCAAAGAGGTTAACATGATAGTATTAAAGATCAGAGATTTTAGAGACAGATAACCTGAGCTCAAATTCCATCTCCCTTATTCATTGTCCAAGTGATCTTGGATAGATTCCTTATTTCTCCATGATTCATTTAATGTGATTTGGTAAGCTATTAAACCTCTCTAGAGTCAGTTTCCTCATCTATAAGATAGAAAATTACTATGCTTACTTCATAGCGTTTGTGGAGGCACTGAATGAGTTAATACAAGTGACGCTCTCAGAACCATATATATCAGTGTTTGTTTCTATTATCATCACTATTTAATGATAGCTTTTGTTTTCATTAACTTCTACTTTATTTTATATTTTAAGTGAATTTTCTTTAAATTTATTCCTTGTCTTCCTAAATATCAGGTTAGATATTTATCTTACTATTGTTCACCTTTTCTTCTTTTTCTATTGTAAGATTTTCAGTCTTCCCTAGACTTGTGTTTCCACTTCTGTTTACCCTTTTTAAAAATATATAGATATAAGTTTCATAGAGAGAAAAGCTCAGACATTTAGTGTACTATTCAATATTTTTTTAATTTATTGAAATATATCACTCATACATGAACATACGTAAACAAGAAGTGTATAGTAATAGTTGTGAACTTACAAAACAAACATACATAATTTCATACAGGGCTCTCATATCTCACCCTACCACCAATATCTTGCATTGTTGTGAAACATTTTTAACTAATGAAAAGTGCATCCTCAAAATATTACTACTAACCAAAGTATTTTCCCCCAACTCACCCTATAATTATTATTATTATTTATATTATTTACGCATGAACATACATAAACAATAAATGTATAATAAAAGTAGTGAACTTACAAAGCAAACATTCATAACATCATATAGGGGTCCCATACATCAACCCTCCACCAACACCTTGCATTGTCGTGAGACATTTGTTCAAATTATGAAAGAATATTGTCAAAATCTTACTACTAATTATAATCCTTATCTTACATTTGGTGTATTTTCCCCCCAACCCACTCTATTTTTTTTTTAATATATTTTTATGACAAAAGTTGTAAACTTACAAAACAATCATGCACATGTGCAGAATTCCCAAACAACACCCCTCAATCAACACACCACACCATGGTGGAACATTTGTTACAGATAATGAGATAATATCATGGATTTTACCAGTTCCACAGCATACATTCGGCACACATTTCCATACTCCACCATTACCAGCACAGTACATCTTTGGCATAGATGCAAGAATATTACATTAGTACTGTTAACCACAGTCCATGGGTCGCTCCGATTGTATTTTTCCCATACTTCTCCACATTCCCACCACCCTGCAATACTGATGTACACCTCCTCTAGCTCACAAAGGACACTCTTGCATGTGTACCATCAACCACTATTCTCATCCACCTCTGGGTTTACTGTGCGACTCGGTCCCTAGATTATTCTCTAGATTTCTTTCACTTTGCATTCACATCCCTAGACTAACATTTTCAGCCACATCCCCATTTACAAAACCAGCTGTTACTCACTAATGTGTTACCATCAACTCTGTATATTTCCACACTTTTACAGTAAATCTAATTAAGACTTCTACATACATTAAACATCAGTAGTCCATCTCAATCCCCCTCTTTTCTCCTTTAAGAATCAACCACCTACCACCAGGTCTTGAAGATATTTTCCTACATTTTCTTCTAGAAGCTTTATGGTTCTTGCTTTTATATTTAGGTCTTTGATTCATTTTGAGATAATTTTTGTATAGGGGTCCTCTTTCCTTCTTTTGCTATGGATATCAAATTTTCTCAGCACCATTTGTTGAATGGACTGTTCTGCCCAAAAATCATTTTGACCATAGATGTGAGGGTCTGTGTTTTAACCATCAATTTGTTTCCATTGGTCTATGTGTCTGTCTTTATGCTAGGATCATGCTATTTTTACCACTGTAGCTAGGTAATACAAGTTAAAGTCTGGAGATGAGAGTCCTCCAACTTCGCTTTTCCTTTTTAAGATGTTTCTGGCTATTCAGGACCCCTTACCCTTCCAAACAAATTGAAAAATCATGTTTTCCATTTATTTTTTTTTAATGCTGGTGGAGTTTTTATTGGGATTGCATTGAATCAGTCTATCAATTTGAGTAGAATTGATATCTTAAGGATATTTAGTCTTTCAAACCATGAGCATGGAATGTTCTTCTAATTATTCAGGTCTTTTTTGATTTCTTTTAGCAATGAGTCATAGTTTTCTGAGTATGATTGCTTTACATCGTTGGTTAAGTTTACTCCTGAATATTTGGGTTTTAGCTGTTATATCTTATTTTCACCACTCTTTTGACACTTTTAGTTATTTTTATTGATATAATCTTCATTTCTAAACTCTCTTCCAGACCTCTCTTTCTCCTGTCTTTTCTTTTCAGGCTGTAGCACACCCTTTAGTATTTCCTGCAAAGCTGATCTCTTGGTTACAAACTCTCTCAGTTTCTGTTTATCTGTGAATATTCTAAACTCACCTTTATTTTTGAAAGACAATCTTGCTGGATGTAAGATTCTTGGTTGGAAGTTTTTCTATTGCAGTATCTTAAATATATCTTACCATTGTCTTCTTGCCTCCATGGTTTCTGATGAGAGATCAGCACTTATTCTTATTGGGTATCCCTTATATGTTATGCATTGCTTTTCTATTGCTGCTCTCAGAATTCTCTCTTTTTCTTCGGCATTTGACATTCTAATTAGTATGTGTTTCGGGGTTGGTCTATTCAGATTTTTTTCAGATGGGAATACGTTGTAATTCTTGGACATGGATATCTACGTCCTTCAATAGGATTGGGAAATATTCTACCATTATTTCTTCAAATATCCCTTCTGCCCCTTTTCCCTTCTCTTCTCCTTCTGGGACACCCATGACACATATGTTTGCATGTCTCTTGCTATCCTTTATTTCCCTGAGACCTTGTTCAAGTTTTTCCAAACTTTTCTTCATCTGTTCTTTTGTATGTTCACTTTCAGAGGCCATTTCTTCAAGTGCACCAATCCTTTCTTCTGCCTCCTCAAATCTGCTATTCTATGATTCCAGTGTATTTTTAATTTCATTTATTGTACCTTTCATTCCCATAAGAGCTGCTATTTTTCTATGTATGCTTTTTAATTCTTGTGTTCACCCAGTGTCTCCTTAATGTCCTTAACTTCTTTAGCCAGCTCATTGAATTTATTAAGGAGATTTGTTTGAACATCTATGATTAGTTGTCTCAACTCATTTATGTCATTTGGAGGCTTATCCTGTTCCTTTAACTGGGCCATATCTTTCTGTTTCTTGGTGTGGATTGTAATTTTTTGTTGTTGTCTTGGCATCTGGCTTACTGGAGTATTTATTCTGGGTGCAGTTTTTCTCTTTAGTTTAGGGCTTCCTGCCCTTTCTCCCTTGCTGGTTCTGTACTAGGAGCCAAGGATGTAGTTGGTGCTATAAGCTATGGAGGCTCAAGCTACCCTCATTGCCCCAAGGACCAATGAAGCTTCTCCTCACTTTCTCCTTTGCCAGGGGTAGGGACAGAGCCACAGCTGTGTGGAATAATCCAGGTCATGCAGGCCTAGATTGTAGTTGCCCAGAGAAACTGATGAAGCTTCATGTCCCTTTCTCCCCTGCCTGGGGCAGGGATGGAGCTGCAGGTGTGGGCAGCAATCTATGCAGTACAGGTCCAAGATGACCACAGTTGCCTGGGTAGATGTCTGATTATTCAGTCTGTGCCAGCTAAATGTACCTGTAGTTACCTGGATAGGCTGGTATAGGGCCCATCAGCTTCCTCCCTCCTAGAGGTGGGGCTGAAGCCTAGGCTAGGGCTGCAGGCCAATCTGGGTGAAAGAAACCGGTCTCTATCATCACTGTGATTTTCAGTCAGCCCGGCTTCCCCTCATGCTGGGGGGTGGAGTCAAAATGGCGGCTACAGGCCAACTTCTCACTTGGAAAGGCTCAAACTTAAGTCGTTCTTAGGGTTATACTTTAGCCAGCCGAATTGACTAATCAATAGCTGAAATCAGTGGCCAACAATCTCTTCCTCCTGTTTTTGGGAAATGGAGCTTCCAATTCCTGCCACAGAATAGCTCCCCAGGCGGCTTGCGCTGCCAAAGTAGTATGATCATCAGCCTCCGCGGAGTGGCCTGTAATTTCCCGGAGGCTGGTGCAGCTCCCCCCAGCTTCCTCCCTGCTGAGATGGGCCTGGGGCTTAGGCTAGAGCGGCAATCTGATATAGATGGAAAGAAGCTGGTCCCTACCAGCACTGTGATTTTCACTCAGCCCCGCTTCCCCTCATGTCAGGCGCCGAGTTAAGATGGCAACCACCGACCTCTTTTTTATTTGAACAGGTTCAAACTTTAGCTGTTCTTAGGATTATACTTTAGCCAGCTGAATTTACTAATCAGTAGCTGAAGTTGGTGCCCAACCGTCTCTTCCTCCCCCGTTTTGGGAAGTGGAGCTTCCAATTCCAGCCACGGAACAGCTCCCAAGGCGGCTTGTGCCTCCAGTGGAGGATGGGCACTGGCCTCTGTGGCATGGAGGTCTCTACTTACGAATCTTCTCTCTCCATATATTTTTGAATGCTTATCAAAACACAGAACGTTCTCCTCATCACAGAATGTTCCCTCTTGCCCCTTCCCAATTAGTAATGTCTCTTCAAATAACCACTAATCTGGTTTCTATCACAATAGATTTATTTCTCTATTCTAGAATTCCATATCAATGGGATTAAAAAGATGAATGTGTTTGTGTCTAGCTTCTTTCCCTTAGGGTAACATTGTAAGATCCATTCATACATCAGAAGTTCATTATTTTTTTTACTGCTGTGTAGTTTTACATTGTATAAATATACCATTTGTTTATTCATTCACTTACCTGGACTGTCTCTTGTTTGGGGTTATTATAAATAAAGCTGTTATGAACATTCTTTGCACAGGTCTTTTGATGGCATGTTTTCATTTCTTTTGGATAAATATCTAGAAAGGGAATTGCTGGATCATAGGTATATGTTTATCCTTTAAAGAAACTGCCAAAGTATTTTCTAAAGTGTTTGTACCATTTTGTATGCCAAACAGCAATGTATAAGAATTTTGATTGCTCTACCTCTTATATAACATTTGATGTTACTACTGTTTGTTATATTATCATTCTTTTGGGAGTATAGCACTATTGGGGATTGAATCATGTCTCCCACAAAAGGCATGTTTAAGTCCCAACCCCTGGTCCCATGGGTGTGAACTCATTTGTAAATAGGACCTTTGAAGATGTAATTTGTTAAGAAGTACTCAAATTGAATGTGGTGAGCCTTAATCCAATATAGTGAAGTTCATATAATCAAAGGAAATTGGACACAGAAAGAGAAGCTCAGGGGGCAGCCAGAAGCTGGAAGTCAACAGAACCCAGAAGAAAAAGGAGAAGATGCTTCCATATTCATTGCCATGTGACAGAAAAGCCAAGGAATCACAAAGATTGCTGGCCAGTCAGAAGACTCGAACCCTGAGAGGAAGCAAGGATTCTAGCCTTTGCAACATGAGTCAATAAATTCCTACTGTTAAGCTAACCCATTGTATGGTATTTGTTTTAGCATCTAGGAAACTATAATAAGCAGCATCTCTGTGTGTTTTTAATTTTGATTTTACGACAATGAATAAAGTTGAGCATTGTTTTGTGTGCTTTTTTTAGAAGTTTATTTGTATCTATATTTTGTAAAAACAGTCTTCTATATGCATTATTACCTATTCGTATTTTACATGAGGTTTTACTATCTTATATAGTCCCATGTACATTTTTTAGCTTTCCTTCTAGTAATATGCATGACCTTAGACTTACCCTTTCAACCACTATCATACCCATATAATAGCTTTGCTAGTTACAAATACTATAATGTGCTTTCACCATTTCTATTCATTTCCAAAGATTTATAAACAACTTTTTTTTTACCAATTCTATACAGATTAACCCTCAGCTTTCCATTTTCTATCCACATTCTATTTTCTGGTAACCTATATTCTAATTATTAACCCTATGAGTTTACACAATATATTTAGTTTATAACAGCACAATCGTACAGTATTTGTCCTTTTGTAGCTGACTTGCTTCACTCAACATACTATCATCCAGGTTCATCCATGTTGTCATATGCTTCAAAACTTCATTTCTTCTTACCGCTGCATAATATTCCATCATGTGTATACACCACAATTTGTTTATCCATTCATCAGTTGATGGACACCTGAGTTGTTTCCAACTTTTGGCAGTTGTGATGTCTGTTCGTGTCTCTGCTCTTAATTCTTCTGGATAAATGCCTAGTAATGGTTTTGCCAGGTCACATGGCAAGTCTATATTCAACTTCCTTAGGAAGTTCCAAACAGTTCTCTACAGTGGCTGTACCATTCTACATTCCCACCAACAGTAAATAAGCATTCCTCTCTCTCCACATCCTCTCCAACAATTGTAGTTTTTAAACATTTGTACTATGTATATCATATTTTGTAAACCATTTAAGGCTTTTGCTCACTTTTATTGGGTTATATATTCTTATTATTGAGTTATAAGGGTTTAAAAATATTCTGAAAGAAGTCCTTTGCTAGATATATGTATTGCAAATATGTTCTTCCTATCTGGGGCTTGCCTGTTTCATTTCTGGATGGTGTATTTTTTTAATTAAAGAAGTTGTTAGCTTACAAAATAATCATACATAAATGCAGAATTCCTGTACATTTCCCCTCCACCGAAACCTTGCATTGTTGTGGAACATTTGTTATATATTATGAAAGAACATGATCAGACTATTACAACTAACTACGGTCCATAGCATATATTTTTTCCATACATCCCCTATTAATAACACCATGTATTAGTATAGTATATTTGCTATAGTTCGTGAGAGAACACTCTCATATTTGTACTATTAACCATATTCCATCTTCCACCACATGGTTTACTGTGATATAAAGTCCCATGCAATGCACATTCTATCCAAAGAGTACACTCAGTGGCTCTCACTTTCATCACAGAGTTCTGCAGTCATCACCCTAGTAAACTTTTGAGAGTTTTTTCTTAGTCCAAAAGAAAAAATCCCATACCCTCCTATTAATGATGCTTAGTGTTAATATAGTACCTTCTTTGACACTGATTCAAGAATATTACAATATTACTGTTAACTATAGTCCATAAGTTACATTAATTGCCCTGTAGGATGAGCTGACTCTTGGAGCAACTTACTCTGCTGCCATCTTGCTCTCTCCCTCCTGGATGGTGTATTTTGGTGACCAAAATTTAAATTTTTATAACATCTATATTATCATTCCTTGATTTTCATGGTTCATTCTGTAGCCTCTCTAAAAAAATTTTCCTACCCCTAAGTTGCACAGATATTATTATCCTATGTTTTCTTGTAGTTGCTGTATTGTTTTGCCTTTTACATTTAGGACTCTGATTCTTCTTGAATTTATTTTTGTTATTATTTGATGTAGAAGTCAAGTGTCTTATTCCATATAGTTATTTGGAAAATATTTCCTTTCCCTATTAAATTGCCCTATCAGTTAAAGAAAGTTACCATCTATCTAGTTGCTGAGAGTTCTCATCATAAATGACTGTTGTCTTTTGTCAAATATTTTTATGCATCTTTTTAAATGATATTGTATGCTAATCTGTTAAAGTGATTAATTTCATTGACTGACTTTTGTATTCCTAGGATAAATTACACTTTTCTTGGTGTATTATTCTTTTTACTATAATGTTGGATTTGATTTCCTACTGTTTTATTAAAGATTTTTTTTCGTCTAGATTCCTGAGAGATATTGGTCTGTAGTTTTATTTTCTGAAAGAAAATTGGTCTGCTTTTGGTGTACTGTTACAGTGCACTCATAAAAAAGAATTGGGAATTAGTTCCTCATTTTTTATTTCTGAAAAAGTTTGTATAGGATTAGTATTATTATTTCTAATACCATTACATGTGTAGTAGAATTCACAAGTAAAAACATCTGGTCTTGGGAAGCGGCTGTGGCTCAATCAGTAGGGCTCCCGTTTACCATATGGGAGGCCCTGGGTTCGGTTCCCGGGGCCTCCTGGTGAAGGCAAGCCCGCCCGCACGGTGTGGTTAGCTGACCCAGCGAGCACAAGCAGCAAGGGGGGGATAAATGAATAAATAAATAAATAAAAATTAAAAAAATAAAATAAAATAAAATAAATGCTATTAAAAAAAAAATCTGCTCTTAGGGTTTTCTTTTATTGGGAAATTGTTCAATAACAATTTCAATTCTTTAATTGATACAAGGTTATTAAGATTTTCTTGTTTCAGTTGTGGAAGGTTGTATCTTTTAAGGAATTTGCCCACTTCATCTAATTTTATTGGCAGAATGTTGTTCAAAATTTCCCTTAGTGTCCTGTTAAGGTCAAAACTCTGTGATGTTGTCTCTCTTTTGGTTTAAATATGGGTCATTTGTGTTTTCTGTTTTTTGTTTTTTTTTTTTTTCAGTATTAGTCTTGCTAGGTTTCATCAATTTTTCTTTTCTAAGAAAAAGTTGGGATTTTTTTACTTTCTCTGTTATTTGTCTCTTTTCTTCTTAATTGTTTTCAATTCTTAACTTTATTATTTCATTTTTTTCCTCTTACATTAGGTTTAAATTGCTCTTTTTTTCTAGTTCTTGAAGTGGAATCAGAGGTCATTGTCACCTATCTTCTTTTCTAATATGTACACTTAAAGTTATACCTTTTTCTGAGAGAATCATTTCCTTTGCTGTTTTGCTTCCATTATTGCTATTTAGAAGACTAATTTCAATCTCTTTTCTTTCCATTAAAATTATCTTTTTCTCTGGGTGTCTTTAAGATGTCCTCTTGGTATTTGACATTTGTAGGATCGATATACTGTGATTTTTAACATATTTCTTTATATATATTATATGCATATTGTTATATTCTGTGCTTCCTCTGTTTGGCTTTTTTTTTTTTTTTAGGCCAGTACAAAGAATTGATTGGGAAATAGGGGGAAAGAACAGAGCTTGCTAGGAAATGGGAGAGAAGGACAGAAACACGCACAGAGATAAGGTATGAACTCCTCTAGGCAAAAAGAGTGGGCTTTGGCTTGTATGGTCACCTTTTAAGCTATTAATTATTCCTCCCCTTGCTAATGCTAAAGGGAGGAGCCCCAGCTGTTATTGGTTACCCCACCAATGGTGGGTAACAGCATTCTTCCTTGAGTTTTTTAATGCTGTTGGTTAATTCTAAGGAGAGATTGTGGTAGACCTGCTGGGTTTGAGTATAAACTGCCAACCCCAATTCTCACAGCAGTGGTTATGCTTTGGACAGTTAGTAGAGTTATGAAGAGACATACTGCCCTTGATATAAACTCACAAAGACAGTATAGGAAATAACAAGACAAGCATATGGTAAGCAAAATAAAGACAGTACTTAAGAGAGCCATTCCTTTATCTTATAGGCACATTCATTAACTACCTAAAAAATGAATTACGTTTACCAGGACTTTTGACATGTTCAATATCCCTCTGCATATGATCTAGAATAGAAAAGATATCATAATCATCAGGCAAATAGGTACAGTACTTAATACTAATCAATACACAAGTTCCTCTTTGAGCAGCAGTTAATAATCTAAGCTCCAGATTTGTAATACCATACATGTTATTTCTCCATGGGAGCAGGCCATAATGCCAATTGTGTTTATTTAAGTTCTACTCACAGTACTCTGGTAATTGTTGCTCCACTTAGTATGCCCTTCACACAGCCAGCATTTCGAAGTGCAGTTGATCCTAGAGAGAAGCTAGGAAAGTAAGGCTCCAGTCCTTTATCAGCCTGGTGCATAACACCCTTCAGCACTATGAAACAAAGCCAGTCTGGAGGCAATGTCCATTGTACATGTGGTCATATCACGCCATCACTGCCTGGTGCCGGAGTCCAAAACTGCAACATACTCTCCATCCACTTCACGAGCATAGCAAGAGATGTAGTCAATTCTTTTATTGTTTCAGGAGTCAGTGACCAACCAAGCCAATAACTCAAATGGAAAGGCAACATGCAAGGTATTAGGGCCTGGTTTGAATGCTCAAGAGAGTTTGACAATACTGAAGTCTATCTCTTTTGATTTTTATTTACTTTTTAAACACTTCCAATGCAGTTTATAACATATCAAATGAACTTAACTTTTTAGTACCTTGCTTTGTACTTCTATACCTTTACCATGATGATGTTAATTAGTAGATATTTTACTTTAGCAGTACAGGAAAAATTCCTTTCTCAATTATTTTATGAAAATCTAAAATTCTCAATGGAATCAAGGTTACTTTTCCATACCACCACTTTAATATACAGATTGAGGAGGCCTCTCACAGGTTTCCCTGTTATGAAGTTATTTTTCATTATTAATATCAAATTAGGTTTCTAATTAATAATTCCTTCTTGCAATTAGCCATTCAAATGCTTCAGTTTAGATGTTTTTACAAACTCCTTATAATTAACCATAACCACGTAGACTGGTTACTTTACCTTAAAATAAGCTTATTACATTACAATTAGTAACCAATGAAATTTACTTTATCCATTTAAGAGAGGGAAAATCTACATTTCCTTCTTTAACTTAATTTCATTAAACATGAACCTAACGTTCATCATCTTAGAGATTTAATACATATAATGTTAATTTATTTAATTGGCATCCTATAAACCTAGGGAGATCACACCCAAGCTAAATAAATCAAAACCATTATAGTTTATGCAGGGAATGTTCTTTTTCCTTCCTTTACAGGAGGCTAAAACCTCTTTTCTTTAATAAAATTCTGAAACTGTGAATAATCTTACAAGCATACTGACTGCTAGGTTATGGTATATATTATAGTTGTTTAATTCGTTTTAATCATAATTTAGAAAAGATCTTTCCATAGCTTTCAAGGACTTTTCCTTTACTTACTGAAATTTGACAATTGGATTATTAATCATCCGTATTTTAAGGCTGGTAAAAGGTTTAACTTGGGGAATTACAGGGCAAACTAAGTCTTAATTCCTCAGCCTAGAAGATAGAGTTTTAATCTGCCACATCTAGCCCCTCCCTCAGAACTCTTGCAAAAAGAAGGGCCTAGGGGCTGGGTAGGTCAAAGAGCTCAGGAAAATCTTTTTCCCTTTCCCAATAGTTTCTATATTCAGATTTCTGTATGACCTTTCTATCCTGTTTAGCCTAATTTGGGCTCTAGGAATATTCATTCACATATATAACCACACATTTAATTTTTAACAGTTTGAATAGAGCTCTTTTAAGAATTTCATTTGTTAATTTGATATTACCATCCAATGTATGAAAGTATACACTGAGCAAATAGGCAGACACAAATAGGGAGTTAGACACAAACACAAAACTCACTGATGTTACTTACAATTTGCATTCTTTTACAAAATAAGTTCAACTATAAAATAATATTTAAAAGATTTCTTTGAAGGCTACTTCTAATTAATCTAATTTGCACTGTGACCATGCAGTTTTTCACAAGAATTTTGTTCCTTTGAATTACTGGCTTATAACCAAATTGTCCCCAATGCTTTAAAATACAATTTTCCTTTAATTCAGAACTTTGCTTATTTCCCATTTTGACTTTGGCAGACTCTGGATAAAAAACACTAATTCCAGTATATACACATTGAGGTCATTGAAGCCCCAGGGAAACTGGTTTCTTTCATGAATTGCTGCTTTAAGAACCTCAGCACATTGAGGTGGGAGGCCTCCCTGAGTCCCCAGACCTCAGAGATAACGGGACTCTGGCGGCCACTGGACTGGAAGAGTGGACATTCAACCCCAAGGGTCGAGAATCCCACCAGGCAGCAATTTAGTCCTCACTTGGAGTCATGAGAGAAAGCAGGGTTATTGGCACCAGGGAAAGGACAAGAGACAGGGGTGTCTCAAGCTTGCTTTCCCCTGAGCCACAGGGGGCAGAAGTTGTCATGAAATAACTAAGCAAAGGCAAGGGGTGAGGCTAGACCTGCAGTGATCATAAACAAAGGCAAACACAGCTTATAATTACCATCACACTAGCTGAGGTCTAGGCTAAATCTACCAAGTTACAGCAATTTCAGATATTATCTTTCTGCTCTTTTATATAAAGGCATCTATATAGTGATCTTTACTCTTAGTTACAATTTCTACTAAGTTTCCACTTAAAAACAATTTGGGCACTTTTGTTTATTAACTAAGCCACTAAAACAATTTTATTAGTAACAACTTTCCTAAGTTTTTCTGCTTTTCCTGCAGTTGAAGTAATTCCACTTGTGAATTATACATCAAATTCAATTAAAAGAGAATTGAAATTTAAAGACTCATTTTTAGGTTACCTTTCACCGTTATCTAATTTGTAATAGGTGAACCCCAAATCTTATTTACAAGTTCTTAGGCATGAGCAGACTAACAAAGTTAAAGCAAGCACAAATTAAAACAGAAGAGAGAATTTTACACACTTAGCTTAGCTTAGGGAAAGACGTGACTTTAGAATCACCTAGATGCAAAACTCCCAGTATAGGTCCACGGCAGAAACTTCGTGCAGGAGACTCCAGTTTAGTTCCTCCAGGAAAATCCCTCTACAGCTGCTAAGTACAGAGCTAAGGGGTCCAGAGAAGCCCTGCTCTTGACACAAACTGGGGCTGCATTCCATTAGTTACCTCCCACAAGGGGTAAAAACCTGCAAGCCTTTTTCGCTGGAAGGATTGGAATGTTACAAGGGAATAGGCAGGGAGCTAGGAAAGCCAGGAACCTTTTAGTCTTAATGGATGGCACATGAGGAGGTTCCTTATTCTACAGGGGAGAGGTTTAATAAATGGAGTGGATTTCCTCATCCCTTTAAGGAGATATGACCATGTGGTCTCTGGCCCTCAGCTCTATCTTCTCCTTCTCTCTTATATAGGTTTAACTGGAATTCAGGGTCCCATACAGAGCCCACTCTTGGCCACACTGCGGCCATGTGGTGTGGCAGGAAAAGATCAGCCTCTTTCTTTTTAGACCATCAGTAGGTAGGTCATCCCAATTTCTGAGAAGGCACCTCAATAAGGAGTCTGCTGGAATGCTGGAAGAGCCGCCCATTATCCTAGGGGAGAATAAAACACGTTTGTCAGTCTGGGGGCATCCCACCACTAGATCTGACTGAATGGATTGCTTGCTGAGCCAGCATCTTGGAAATCAGGGAGTGCTGCTCACTGTCTCCATATTCTGGGGATTGGGAGCTTTACGTTTCTGGGCAACCCCAGAGTCTTAGAGGTCTTGGGAGACTTCTGGATCCAGTTCCCAGAACTTAACCCCCAAGCCAGGCTTTCCCACTAGAAAAGGGACTGATTAGGGACCTTTAAAGGCTTTTGCCTACTTTGCAGAGGTCTTGGGAGTTAGCCATCAGTGAGATCATCTCATGGCAACTCCCAGGGTCTGAGTTCTACAGTTAAACCTGACATTAAAAGCCCTTAAAAAAAAACTAGAGACTAATTGTCTTGTGACTTGCCAGCAAGCAGGCTCAGACAAAATCTCAGGGCCTTCCCAAGGCAGAGGAGCAAAGCCTCAGGGTACTACCGAGGGTGGGGCTCAAACCTCACTAACAAATGCATTTTCAGTTTCTAAGGCATTCTTCTAAAGTATCTCACAGACCCAAAATGAGGACAGCAGTAGTTGGAAAGTCAAAGGCACTATTAATTAAAAGGAGTTAACTAGTGGTCTAAGAAACAATACAACAGGTAATAGCCATTCTGAACTCACAGAAAGGGCCTGGTAGACTCCTGTTGAATTTAGGCTACATGCCCAATCAGGTCTCAAGGATGGTTTCGCCTGCCACCCAGAATTTCCTTGGATCTACACAGCGTGGGGGCTCACCCCTACCACCTCTGAAGAGGGAGCCGGAAGTCTGGGCAGACCAAGTTTATGTCCCGTGGGAGCCTATTTAAAATGCCCTTTAAAATGGCAGAACCAAAAGAGGGCACAGACAGGCCTTAATTAAAACTCACCAGTCTTGGTGGGGATTGGGGAGCACCACTCGCCTTTCTGTCTCCTAGCTGGGTCACCAAATGAAGCCAGGAAAGTGTTGGATTCCTCTAGGTTCTTGGCTACGTCATATAAAAGAATTTAAGAAACACCAGTTTAGTTAGGCCAGTAAAAAGAATTTATTGGGAAATGGGGGGAAAGAATAGAGCTTGCTGAGAAATGGGAGAGGAGGGAAATATGCACCGAGACTTGGTGCAGGCTCCTCTAGGCAGAGAGAGCCCTGTGTTTCTTTTTTGACAGTCTGAAATAATATTATCCATTATCTCTGACCACTGTCATTTCTCTGCTCTATTTTTCCTTCTTTCAATCCAAATAAATCAAAATAAACATGTGATAGACATTCTCACGCTATCCTTTGCCTCCAGAAATAGCTAGTGATTTCTCATCTCTAATGAAGAAATCACCGTTCCCTTTTTCTCTAGCTTCCGTGAAGTTTGACCTCTATTAATATAACACTCCTGGCTACAACCTTGATCTCAATGAATAACCTCATTGGTAATTTGAGGTAAGATTTGAAATGCAAGGTTCAGCCCTTTCCTCTCCTCTTTTTGGGACTGGCTTGCCTACTCTGGCCTGCTCTGGACCATGCATTAAGCTCATGGGTGAAAGTTCTGTGGCTGCAAGAGAAAGCTCACAGCTGTTCAGTGCTGTCATAATGTGTATGCCTTTAATAATAGCATTTGGTAACACACCACTCAACCTAGAATTTTTCAACAATAAAACTCATGCTTTCTTTTCAATTCTGATTCTTACATTTCTTGGTTGTTTCGAATTTAGTCAGGAAAAAAAGAGACTGTTTATTGTACCTATAAATTTCTAAAACCATCTTTAAGGTACCAGTTTAAATATTACCTTTTCTGAGAGACCTTGCCAGATCATCCATCTATTTATCTCCTACCTATTATTGTTTCTGGTACTATGCCCTGTTTGTCTCTATTGTAGTGATTAAGACGAACTGTTATGATATATTTCCTTCCTTATTTAGTTTAGTGTCTCCTTTACCCATTAGATTTTTATTGATATAAAATTCACATAACATAAAATTCACAATTTTAACTATTTTAAAGTGTACAATTCAGTGATATTTTAGGTTATACTCACTGTTGTATAACCATCACCACTATTTAATTCCAGAACATTTGTATCACCCCAAAAGAAACCCCGTACCCATTCAACAGTTACTCTTTATTCTTACCTCCCTACAGCCTCTGGAAATCACCAATCTACTTTCTGTCTCTGTGGATTTGCCTATTCTGGACATTTCATATAAATGGAATTATACAATATGTGTCCTTTGGTGTCTTGCTTTTTTCACTTAGCATAACATTTTCAATGTTCACCCATTTTGTTGCATGTATCAGTACTTCATTCCCTTTTATGACTGGATAATATTCCACTGCATGTATATACCACAATTTGTTTATCCATTAATCAGTTGATGGATATTTGGGTTGTTTATACTTTTTGACCGTTATGAATAATGTTTCTATGAATATTCATGTATAAGTTGTTGTGTGAACATGTTTTCAATTTTCTTGGGTTTATATCTAGAAGTAAAATGGCTGGGTCTTATGGTAACTTTTTGTTTAACTGTGGAATTTTAAATTGTATTCTACAATGGCTACACCATTTTATATTTCCAATATCAGTGTATGTCCCCATCAGATTTTATACTTCAAAAAGACAAGAACTGTATCTCTGTTTTTCACCACTACATAGCCAGTACCTAGGGCATAAAACCTTATACAGAGACTTTTCTTGACATAGATTTGTGGATTAAATAAATGAATGAATAAATAAATTAAATGGTTTAGGTGGTTTTCAAATCTACATAACTAGCACAACATCTTGCATATAGAAAATATTTGGTAAACGTTCAATTATTATTATTATCCTTTTTTTAACAAATTAATTTTATTGATACATATTAATAAAGCATAAACCCATCCAAGTTGTACAATCAATGGTATTCAGTACAATCACATAGTTGTGCATTCATCACTCCAATAATTCTTAGAGCATCTTCATTATTCCAGCAACAATAACAATACTGAAAAGCAAAACCAAACCAACCTAACAAACAAAACTCATCACCTCTCAGTTGCTCTATGCTTCACCTGCCATACATAGCTGCTATTCTGTTTCCTTCTCTCTAGTTTATTTGTATTTATATTTTGTAAAAAACAGTCTTATATATGCAATATCACCCATATTCGTATTTTACATGAGGTTTCACTATGTTATACAGTCTCAAGTTACATTTTTTTAGCTTTCCTTCTAGTAATATATTATTAACTTTTGAAGTTACACTAACATGAGCCCATGTCCATAGCATACAGTTAGTTAACATTCAAAACTGGTTTGAAGTATGTAATACTGATGATTTCAGGAAAGAATGCCTGGTTAAACTAAACTGATTCTTATTGGAAACTACTCAGTCTGCAATAAGAAATATTCTAATACTGAATGATTTGCCAATTCTCCAAACTTCCTACAGTCATATGAGAAGAGAACCAGTTTAAATTGTGTCTCCACATCTTCTGGATAAACAGCTGTGCTGGATGATCAGCTGATCCCAGGGCTCCCACTCAGGTGAGGAGGGAATTTAAGGGTGTGTCAGATAACAAGGTATGGTGCCCACTACAATATCCTGCTAGTTACTGGCATTCTCTGATTCATTCTCCATCCAGGAGCCCGAATTATATCTGACTTTACTATTAAAACCTCTCAGTGGACTTTTTCTTTTAGGATTAAGTATAAAACCCTTAATGGGGTCTGCAGAAACCATAGAAAAGCATTCTTGCCTAAGAGTTGTGAAGACAGCCTATAGGGCGAGACTGCTTGCATTCAAATTTTAGTTTTGTAGCTGTGTGATTTAGGAAGTTGCTTAACTTCTTTGAAGCTCAGGTTTTCAGGTTTTTTCATCTGCAAATGGGATAATAGTAATAACACATGACTTATGGGTTTATTTTATTAAGTAATTATATGGATATATAATCAGTACTTGACCCACGGGCATTCTATAAAATGACATACATTATCTTCATTGTGTATTATTGGGCCCTGTTCTCACACCACTCCCTTAGCCCCTTGCTATACCCCAGTGATATCCATCTCCTCAAATACACCACGGTTTTTCAAGTTCCCTTTGCCGGAGGCACACACTCCCTCATTTAAATGGTTACACCTCAGGTATAGTCATACCTTATATGCCTTTTCCTCATGGAAGCCTTCCATGTGCTTTTACTCCACAGCACTATTCAAGATTATAAGTATTCAATTACTTGTATGATTATTTGATTCCTGTCTTACCCAACTAGTCTGAAACCTCTCATTTGTTTGGTTCTGTAGTCCCTATGCTCAGTGGATGAATGAATGATTGGACGATTGAATATGTATATTTTTGAGTGAATGTATGAAATAACAGAGACAAACTGTAAGACTATCTACTTTATCTGACTGACCTCAGAACATGTCCCGTGACCCCGAGGATCATTTCTTCCTTTACCTTCCAGGCTCCCCATCCTACTTCTCTAGTCTTGACTTCTCTCACCTGACTCTCATCTGCTTACTCCTTTGACTTAGCTCTTCTGACACTGACTCTTGCTTCCACACTCTCAAATTCTCTTTCATCCTAATCCTTTGGTAAAGCCTTTTGGGCAGCATTACTGCTTTAATACACCTTGGCCATTTACACCCTTGGCATATCTTGCATTATGCTTTAGTTCACACTTCCAGAGCCCGCATCTTAACTCCCTCCCTGAGAAAACAAGTCCCAGTTATGCCAAGACAGATCATCGCAACAAAAGGAATATGGGAATAATGCTAGAGCCAGCAATCACAACCAGGCTGCCAGATCATAGAAAGATGACTTAATTCTAAGCCCCAGAGGGCTGGCTTTGATGGGTGCTTGCTCAGAAATTGCATCTGAACATGGGCTCCCAGTAGAACATATGAGGTGGACTGAGGAATTGTGGAGGGGCTCATGTAGAGCAGGTCACGGACCAGGAAAGTACACAAACTCAACACCAACCATAGTGGTAAGATAAATGGCATTAAGTATCTCAAGGAAATAAATATATGAGCAAATACTAGAGATGTAGTCATTTGAAGACTATAAGGATAGTTGATCCACAAACTCTGCCCCATGGAGTTTGCAGTACAGTGAGGGATGTAAGACAAGTTTAAAAACGACAGCAATATCAACAATAGTATTTATAACTAAGAGTAGCATTGAACCATCAAAGGAACAGGGGTCACTTTCCTACTAGGGTAGTTGAAGAAGTGGAATTAGAACAAGGCTTAGAAGTAGGGGTAGCAGGAAAAGCAAAGGCTAGATTTTTTAAAAGTCTGGAAATGGAAAACTATATGGCAGGTTGAATAGATACTGAGTGGAATAGTTTGTGTAGAATTTTAGTTCACATAGGAAAAATGAGAGATAAGGAGAGCATGGCAGGGCCATATTGTGGAGGGCTCTGTACACCAGGCTAAGATGTTTCAATTTTATATGTAGTCAGTGGGGAGCCAGGATAGTATCTGAGTAGTGAATGGACATGATCAGAAGTTATTTTTAAAAATTCAACTTCTTGGTGGAGGTAAGGGTTAGAGGAAGGGATTATAGTGGTGAAGCCAAGGGAAGTTGGGGAATGATAGATTCCTCTAGGTTCTTGGCAATGTTACATAAATTTAAGAACATGCCGGTTTAGTTAGGCCATGCGTTTATTGAGAAAAGGGGAGAAGAGAACAGAAACGAGAGAAAATAACAGATTATGCATCCCCAGATGCAGGTGCATGCTCCTCCAGGTAGAGAGAGAAAGATTTTTGTGTGTATGGTTACCTTTATTAAGTAATTAATTATTCCTCCCCTTGCTAATGTTTGGGGGAGGAGCCTCAGCTGTTTGCTGTTCCGAGTGATTACCCCACCCTTCAGTTCCCCAGGGGGGCCAATGATGAGGCCCCTTGAGGGTAGCCGGGGCTTTCCCTTGACTCCAATGAGATCTCATTCCAAATGAGGTTCTTGTGGGGTTCTTTTGGGTCTTTCCCTCAGGGGGTTTCCAGGCGGGATTCCACAGCCGTGTTTCATGGCCATTATTTACTGCCAGGTCTTAGACTTGTCTTCCCTTTCCCTAAACCAGAGGTTCTTAACCTTTTTTTGTTCCATGGATCCCTTTGCCATTCGGGTGAAAACCACAGACCCCTTCTCAGAATTTTGCGGCAGATAGTTTTATAACACTCAACATAGGAGGTCAGAGAAAATAATGATAATATGTTGATTTTTTTTTTTTCAATTCAAGCTCATGGATCCCCTCAAATTTTTCATGGATCCCTGGTTAACAACCCCTGGCCTAAACTAACCTGCCTCAGTGGGTTAGAAAGCCAGGAGGCATTGAGACCATTTGGGCACCTAACCATAAACACTTTTATCGTAATTGAGATAGCAGAGATGATCACAGTAAAATTGCTTTTGTGTTTCCTATTTCATCCATGTTAACTCAGGATAGCAAAGTATATGGGAAACTTTCCATCCTATTCCAAAGGGCACAAGAGGAAAATGCTTAGACTGAGAGAAAGTATCTGCATATCAGCAATAGAATGGAGGAGCATTGCAGAGCTTCAGAGTGGGAAGTGCCATTGCCAGGAAAAGACCCTTGAGAAATTCTGCTTTGGATGACTTTATCTTCTAAGAATGTTGTGCTATTTCTCCATTATACTTTCAGGAAGAGCATCTTAGATGCTTGCACTTCATTAAGATAAGGTCAATATTTCAACAAATGTAGATGATTTCCTCTTCCTTCAATAAAAGAGCATGGGGGTTGATAACATGGTATTGGAAAGTTTTCTGCCAGTTTATGATACTATCCCCCATAATATCTTGCAGAAAATATTAACTTTTCAGATGAGCACTGGGATTTAGGAAAAGAAACTTCCAATATGTATCTGTAGTGTTTTTCTCTTAATGGTCTCAAGATCTTTGCAGAGGTTATCTTGAAGATCCTTACAAGGAGGCAGGTAGACTGTAATCATTGTCATTCTATTTGGTGGATAAGGGTGATCAGGTAGAGAGAGGCTTCACAAATCTAAAAAGTCTTTTTAACACTTGATAAATATGTGGGGAGTTATGGGGATTTGCTTCAAAGTTACACTTTCAGGAGATGATGGAGGAAAATTTGGCAGGAATCAACCCATTCCCTTGACTGTTGATGTGTCTTCTATTCTTTTTGGAAAAATAGTACAACTTGGTGGATGCAGAAGTGACTAAAGCATTTGTCCTTTCTGACCTTTTATTTGCAGTCAAGCTTTAATAACTTGGTCAACCAATTTATTGGCTTTTCATGATATGTTATACAATAGTGACAGAGGCATCTAGGCTTCCTTGGTTTGGATGCAGTAAGATTACTCATTGAAAAAGTGCCAGACACTGAACTGGGCACATGCTGGGAGACACAGCAATGAATACTGATCAGTCTTGTAATTAACATGGTGAGAGAGAGAGAGAGGCATTTTTACTGGCCTGAGATAAATGAACTGGCTCTTTATGGCAGTATTGGGTATGTGTTGGATGATGAAGAACAGGTGCTGCAGAATTTGAGAGCTGGAAATAAAATGCGATATCATTTCATCAAATTGCATCTTTAATGAATACAATCATAAATATATACCAAATGTATTTTGAAATATGCAAAATGTTTTCAAGTATGTAAGTTTTTCTTTCTTATTTTATACAAAACTCCAGTGGAATAGGAATTTTCACAAGCTCCATTTTACAGATGGGATAACTAAGACTAAAAGAGACAAAGTCATATCATAATTATAAATCCAAATTTGGTTTTGGAACCAAAATGGAAACACTATTTTGCATATCAAACAGAACTCATTCCAATAAAGAACTTGAATATGAATATTTAAGAGATGAATTCTAAAGCATATTTTTTTACATTAGGTCATGTTTCCACTCAACATACTTTTCTTTATAGTCAAGTCTTTAATTCCTTTATTTTTCATATCTAGAAACTTTTGAAAGGAATGCATAAGGTGCATAAAAGGTGGAATATGTTAAAAATGCAGAATGAAGCGGCTGTGATTTTTACTTGTGTCTAAGTTCTCTTTTGTTTGTTAAAATTCTATTAAATGTCTCACGAAATAACTGAGCCACCAACTTGCTTTTGTCATTAGCAAACATATGAAGCAATGACAATTAAACTGCTTAATTATGAAGCCTGATTACAGCGTGACAGCTATGTAGACTATAACTTGATATCAAGTCCTCTGTGATTCTGGTATTTAGGGAGAACCAGGCAGGGGACATCAAAGACACTGGAATAAAACAATTTTAATCATTTGGTTAAAATGATTTCTCCATAGAATGATGTGAGAAATTTTAAAAAAAGACATAAAATGTAAGGCTTGTTGGGTCATCTCTGTATATGAAAAAGAAAATAAAATAGCTCTTCTGCAAGTAATTAAGATTAAAAGGACCTAACATTGGTATCCAATGGTTCTGTAATTGTATATTAATTACATTCATTGTGAATCTGCAGTACACCAATGAGTTGACATTGAGCTATCAATATCTCTCAGCCTTGTAATCCTCACATTTCTGAGGAAATTCTTATGGGTCAAACACCCATTTTCAAACAGAGGTGTGCACTAAGCATAAGATGGTTAAAAATAAACAAGTGGTGAGGTTATGACTTCTCTGGCTGATAACTAGCTATGTAACCTTGCCCCTTCACTTTCATCTTCGTGAATCTCAGTTTTATCATTTGGGATGCCAGGAGTTAAGATAAATGATCTTGAGGTTATTCTAGCTCTAATATCCTGTGATGTTTAGACATGACATCTGTGACTGCAGAGAAGTATATTTATTTTCATAAGCTCAGCAGGTCCATAAAACATCTCTGCTTTTTTCACTTTTATACTATATTTGGGAATATTAGATTGTTATTAAAATTTCAGAATCTCAAATATTCCCACCTGAACATTTGAGATTTAAAATACTATAGTTTCCTTTACCACATAGGAGAAATAAACAATTAAACACACAATACACATTCCCATAGACTTCTGAATTAGCTGCTCCTTAAAATAAGTTTCCTATGAAACAAGAACTACAAACTTACAGCCCACCAATGGGAGACACGTCCAAACAACAGCAATTGTACTCATTGCTCAGGACAAAAATCTGTTTGTTCTTCACTAGTTCCCTGACTTCTGCTCACTGAAAATCCAGATGAAAATTCTAGGAGATATTGCTGTATTATATTTGGGGAAAAGTCTTCTGAATATTCTAAGAATGAGATTTGGTGGCAGAAATTCCCCTTTCCTATGGACCCTATATAGAAAGGCAAATACACATTTCTAGAAAAAAATTTTTTTTCTTTTTAATTTCCATATATACCAATCAGCCATGAACAAAATTAACCATTTTTCTAGCAATTGTAGACATGGTGACCATCTTTTTGAAACCTAGTGTTATTTAATATACTTGTATGATACATATTCTTGGAAGCCAGTCAATACAGTTATATAAAATATAGCTTACATAGTATAAGTTACATAAAGCTAATATTAGACATAAAACTCCCTTTCAATGAATATGCTTCTATATAGGCAATTTCAAAGAAACAGGAAAACATCAAACCAATGAAAATGCCCAGGCAGGTCACATAACCACTTTCTCGGTGCACTATCAGCTTGCTCCTTCCATAAGTTTAATGTGTTTCTACTACTATTCTGAGCACGTCCATGGACTTGGGCCATACATATGTCCAAATATATTTCTTGCTATTTTTTTCTCTGTGTCTGACCCTTGTAAGTTCCTAACATGATCCCCTTGGTTCTGTATTTCTATCTAGTCATGCTACCCTTTAACAATCCTCTTTGGTCCATGGTAGGGAACGGAAAACAAAATTTATAAATTATGTACAAGTTGTGCACGATTCCATGAAATTTATGGAGCTCAGAGCATCTCTGTTAAAGAACTGAACATGTTATCAAGGGCCAAGAAGTTGATCTCTTGGGGAACAACAGATATACCTATTTTTTCTTCTCACAAACGAAGGGACTATTTATCCATCCAAAAGGAGCATAATGATGCAAGTCAATAGAGAACACCTAACACAAGAACCAATATATGCTTAGCATAGGTTTGGGATTCAGAAGTTCTTTAGTGAGCGCCTTCAGACCACTGAGTACAGGTGATAATCCGAGGTGAGGTATAATGAACATGACCTTGATCTTGTTTTGGAGACCTAAAGCCTAGCCCCAGGCAAAGCCTTCAGTTTCTTCATGTGCCAAATGAGGATAATATAGAAAGAACACATATTTATTAGGCATCTGCTCTGTGGTAACTCGCTATACATGTAATTTCCCTTTTATCTCTCAAAGGAACTCTAATAGGAGTGGTAGTAACCTCACTCTACAAATGAGGAAATTGAGGGACAAAGATGTTAAGTAAATCACCAAAGTAAGATGTAGAACAGAATTCAGAACCAGCTCTCTCTGAAACCAATGTCCATGCTCTTTTCACCAGTCTGGAATTTTCACAGGGAGATCTTAAGAGATAACATACACTAGAACAGATTATACATTTCAAAGTGTTATGCAAATATGGTGGTCCTTTTCATGAGTTCTATTTTCCTAGCCAACATCTGGTTTGGAAGGAAGCCTGCATCTGACTATTTCTTTTGTACTGTGTGCCTCACAATGTAAAAGCTCACTTCATGTTAATAACTAATTATGCTATGCTATTTCTACTGTTTCACATTTAACCTCAAGATCCATTCTATATAATTAAAAGCATCCAATATAGGTTCTATATGGAATATTATCCTTGTAGAATATAAAGATGTGGAAACACATGGAGGGCATCTTTGCTAAAATTTTTATCTGTTTCTCATTATTTTCTATTGATATTCTTTAATTTTAGAGCCCCATTTTTCTATAGCAAAGGATTTAATGGCATATAATCCCAAGCAACTATTTAGAGAGAAGAAAATTAAAGCATTGAGCTAGTATTCTGATCTATTAAACACTAAGCAGAACTTCTGAAGGTCAAAGATTTTTAACTTATGGTATTACCCTCATTTGACTTATTATGGCTCCAATATGTCTTTTCACTTCTCAAATGCAATAACATTTCAATTAAATAATAAATTATAATTAAAAAATCATTAATTTTACAAAAATTCCTAATTATATACCCTATTAACATGTCTCCTTTAAAGGATCATTTCAAAATGATCTGTTAGGGTGAATTTTCTGATAAGGATATAAGAAATGAAAATTACAAAATTATTGTTTTAAGACTTAGGTCAAAGAGCGACATGTTATTAATTATTGTTGGAGGTGGAGAAGGAGAACAGTTAAGCTAAAAGAAAAGACACTGTGTAAAGAGGAGGAATGAGGATCTAGAAACCAGGACAGGAACTGAATCTGAAGAAGTGAATTTTGGTGCAACTATTGAAGATCCCAGATCTCACTTTCATACTGCCTCATTTCCTAGCATTTATAAATACTGATATTATTTGGTTCTTTGGTTTGAAAAGCTAACCAATCTCTGTAGATGTCATCTCACACACAAATTGGAATGAACCAGATGAATAATAGCAAAGCCCTGCTAGAGTAATATTAAGGCATGGAGGGAATATAGGATTAATGTTTCATGAATATTACAGCCCACTGTGTTCAGAGCATTCAACCTAGAGGTCATTTATTTGCCCAAAAAAGTCAGGGCAGGATCTGTATCCAAGAATGTCTGCCCAGATAGCACAGAGAAATAATTACTCTCTAGGGCAGGCACAGCATTTTGCCAAACATATACTGTAGGGGAGAAAAAAATTTCTAGCATTACACACACCTATAAAATAGTGAACTGGACAAAATAAGAGATAGAACCATCAAATAGCAATTGCTCTATAAGCCCAGCCTCTATCCAGGTAGAACTCAAAAAACTTTCTTGAGATAATATCAAACCAAGGCATAAAAATAAGACACAAAGAGGACTATGGAGGAAACATTTCTCTAGACCTGACACAAGTAAGACTTTCACCAATTCCTTAGTAAGGAGAGATTGGAGATATTACCCAAAAATATTCACTATTACATAAAATGGATCTATCTATCTGTTTATTTTGGTTTCCTGGCTGCCGAAACAAATACTGTACAATGGTTTGGCCTAAATAATGGGAATTTATTGGCTTATGGTTTCGAGGCTAAGAGAAGTCCCTTCTGGGGCTGGCTGCTGGCAATTCTTGGTCCCTGGCTTTTCTGTCACATATCAAAGCACACGGGTCCTCTCCTGGTTTCTCTCTCCATCTGACTTTCACTCTGCCTATAGAGGACTCCAGTAGTCAGGATTAAAGCCCAACCTGACTCAGTGGGTCTACACCTTAACTGAAGTAATATCTAGAAATTATCTTATTTACAATGAGTCCACACCCACCAGAATGCCAGCCAAGACCAAGAACATGCCCAGTCTGGGGTATACAATTAAATCTACCACACTCTCTATCTAGCTTCCTATGTCTTTCTGTTTGTCTGTCTGTCTGTCTACTCATAATTGACTGTTTAGCAAACTGTGTGTTATCTGAATCATGATGTAAGTTCAGCCATCCTTGAGTAACTCATTTGTTGGTGTAATAAAGTCCTAAGTTAAAAGAATTCTTCCAGGACTATAGCACGTGCAAACCCATATTCTTTGCATATAGTATGGTTTACATGAATTCAGCCTCAATCAGATTTTAAAGATTTGGAACACTGTTTTTCATATCAAATAAAAATATTTGGGTCTAAAAACTGCATTTTAAGTTGATATAAAGCATATGTAAACTATTTGTCAGTATACAGCATTTTTAAAGTAGATAATTGTAGATTCACATATCTTCCTCCTAAATTAAACAAGAGAAAATTCTAACTGAAACCAAAGTAGAAAAAATTTATACATAATCTTTATAACTAGATTTTTCTCAGGTTTACTGTCTTAATAAATCAAAGCACAATAAGCAATTTTGAAATTCACTGCTTTGAGCATCTTTTTGAGGACTGAACATATAAATTAAATGCCACAGGATAACTGCCAGGCAAAAAATGTTTTCTTTCTCACACAATAATCCTCTTCATCCACAAAATACTTCCTCAAAACTCAATTAATTACTCTGAAATCAAATGTACAGGAAAGAAAACCTAAATTCATTTTTTTTTCATTGAACACCTAATATAAGATATCTTTCTGAGAGACATTGTTGTTTATTGTGCTCTGTGTATAAAGTTGCTTTAGTTTTTTAAAAATCTGAGAATAAACTGGATATTGCAAGAAAGCATCTATAGGATTTTGAGATGACAAATACTCCTCTAGGTCCTGCTGCCTAAAGAAACTGAACTTCTTAAAGAGACCCCTAAACTCATGTTTGCCAGAAAAGCAAAATGCACTGGGTCAGTCTGAGGAGATGAAGCCTGAACAAATAAAGTAGGTTAATATCATTAGATGTTTAATATCCTGTTTTGTTTATTTGTTTGCTTTTGGTAGTTTACATTCTTTGTTGCTGATTTTTCTTTTAGTGGAAGTAATATCTTGGTTACAAGAACAAATAGAGCAAATATTTCATGGAAGTGAATATTTTGCCATTACTAGAAGAACAGAAAGTTGTTAATAGCATTAAATCCTCATTCACCAAAGTTAATATGTTCATTTGAGAGAAGCTTTGCAAAACGAGAAACTAAACATTACAGTAAATTTTTTCTCCATGAGCCAAATCTTCTATTCCTCTGGCAGTTGTTCTTTAAGGAGGCCCCATAAACTTCTCCTCCTGGTGTTTATTCTCTGACATTTGCCCTCTGAGTGTGGACAGGACCTCTGCCTTGCTTCTACGCAATAGAATATGGCATAGGATACCAAAATCTGTTTTAGTTTCCTTTGGCTGCTCAAATAAATACTATGCAATGGTCTGGCTTAAACAATGGGAATTTATTACCTCACAGTTTTGAGGCTAGAAAAAAGGTCCAAATGAAGGCATCATCAACGCAATGATTTCTTCTAGAAGACTGTGGTGTGCTGTGACTGGCTACCAGTGATCCTTGGACCTTGGCACCTCTGTCATATGGCAATGAACATGGTGGCCTCTCTGGCCTCTCTTCTCTTCTGGGTTCTGTTGACCTTCAGCTTCTTGCTTCCATGGATTTCTCTCTCTTTCTGTCTGAAATTTATTCTGCTTATGAAGGATTCCAGTAATAGGATTAAGACCCATCTTGATTGGGTGGACCACAACCATAACCAATTTTGATGAGACTTTGTACTTAGCATTGTTGCTGAAATGACTTAAGGCTTTTGGAATATTGTGATGGAATGAATGTATTTTGCATGTAGCAAGCACACGTCTTTTGGCGGTCCTCAAAAAAATAGATTCAAAATATAAATGTCCCATAAAAAGAAGTATGCTAGTGTAAATTACTTTTATGATCCCCCCCCTTTTTTTTTACTAACAAATATTGATAGTAAGATGGTGACTGGAAAAGATATAGAAAGTACCACCAAACTAGGAGAAACGTGCATTAATTGCTTAAGGAAAGGAAGAATAATCATTTAAAATTTACAAAAACAAATGGGCAAAACTCGTGTATTATTAGGCTCAAATATCCAAATCTACAATCAATCCCAGAATCCCTGCTATGATTCTCTTAGTTGCTCTGATGTAAAGTTCTATATTCTCTTGGACTTCATCTTTTGACACCAAATTCTGGTCACTACTTCACCTCAGTGGGCCTGTACATCTGACCCCTCATTTTCATATGAATTATATCATCTGAGTTTATGTCTTTATCACCTCTGATCTATATAGCAGCACCCCAACTTGTCTTCATGCCTCATTTACAGAACCAAATTATAGGGAGCATCTGCCATATGGCAGAATGCTCTATAAAACTTTGCATAGACTCTTGTCAGAATACCTTTTTTATTTCCCCCCCTCCCCCTCGTTGTTTTGTGCTTGCTCTCTACTATCTGTGTGTCTTCTCTTGTCTTCTCTTTAGGTTTGTCTTCTCTTTGGGCAGCACCAGGAACCAATCCTGGGACCTTCTGGAATGGGAAAGAGGTGCTCAATCTCTTGTGCCACCTCAGCTCCATGATCTGCTGCGTCTCTTATTGTCTCTCCTCTTTGTCTCTTTGTTGTGTCATCTTGTTGCGCCAGCTCTCCGTGCAGGCCAGCTCTCCTGTGTGGGCCAGCACTCTGCGTGGGCCAGCATGCTGTGTGTGCCAGCTCACCTTTCACCAGGAGGCCCCGGGAATCAAACCCTGAACCTCCTATATGGTAGACGGGAGCCTAATCGCTTGAGCCACATCCGTTTCCCAGAATATCTTTCTAAATGACAGAACTAATCAAGTAAAAAAAAAAAACAAAAAAATCTACCAAGGGCCACAGTTATCAGAGCTTGTTTGACTTTATATTTCAGTAAAATTTCTATTAATCAATCGTTTTATTAGAATTGGTCTAGAATAGCCAAATATTTTATTTAGGCAGCTAAAATAATAAAGTATAAACTGTTTTTAAAAAACATAAAATAGGGACATCACAACATTCAATAAATTGTAGTCAGTATTACTTATATTCTATTTAAACTTTTACTATAAACAAGCATTACTTTTCAAATAAACTATTAAAAATTAGTCAAAATAGGAAGGACATCACCTAGTATGTAAGACAGTCCTTTCAAGAAAAGATGTTTGATAACTTTATACTTATACACACATGCAAAGAGGTTATTTGGAGGGCTATTGCAGTAATTCAGGAACATGCACTATGATCTGAGAAATGAGAATGAAAATTCAGTTTTAAGATATCTTGAAAAGATAGATTTGAGAGAACTTGATGATTGATCAGATGTGAGGAGCAGACAAAGAGAGGCTTCAAGAATGAAGTTTATATTAGAGACTTAGGAAACAATGTGACTGAGCACTGACATTAACCCCAGTGAGAACCAAGGTGTTAAATTCAGTTGGGTACATGTTGAATTTAAGGTGCTATGGAAATTTCAGACAGTGATGACTAGTAGGCAATAGAAGGATGCTTCTACCTCTAAACTGAGCAAGGTGAGGGCAGGGACCTTGCCATACTTATTTTGTCACGTTTCTCTAAGTACAGGCCCAGAACTAGAATGTATTCAAGAAAAGATTTAATTCAACTGACAGTTCTATTTTTTTAATTTATTATTATTATTATTATTTTTCACCGGGAGGTTCCGGGGATCAAACCCAGGTCCCTCCATACGGGAGACAAACACCCAACCATTTGAGCCACATCCACCCCCTAGTTCTATTTTTGAAAGGTCACAAGGCCCAGAAAAAAGAGACATAATAAGTATCACAATGTATTCACAAATGTTTACTGTTTCACCAATCAAAAAATGGAAACAGTGTATTATGCAGAGAATAGGATTAATTCAAGGCTTTATAGTTTTGACATAGTTCTTGAATTTTTAAAAAATAATTTAATGTAATTTTTATTTCAATAAAAATCCTTAATATCAAATATTTAGTTTTTCCCATTTGTATTTTCAAACACTTCCAAATCAAATCTCTAAGAACTGTCAGGGTCTTCCCCTGTTGGATAGATTGCTTTATGCAATTCGTGTTTTATCTATGAAGTCTAATTTCTGCACAAATTCTGTGATCAGTCCCAAAATCTATTTTCCACATTAGTCAACCTCTTTAATATAGCTTCCAGTCAGAAATATTTGATCTTTTTAACTTTAAGCTTCTGAAGATGGGCATGGGGATCCAACCTGTCTTTCTTAAGCAGTGAATTGTCATTTAAATATAAGAACATTTTTTTAGCAGTCATCATCAGACCCTGAATACAGAAAAGTCCCTGAGCTACTTCCCCACCTATAGAATATAGAAGCCTAATTACATTTCTCTGAGCATTTCTAAAAAGAGCATTATCAAATTTAACAGTCATAGTCCCTGCAAAAATGTTTGAAGAATGTGATAGATTAAGTCCAGGGGAAAGCAGCTAAATCCAAGCATTTGCTACCAATAAAATTTCCCCTATATAAAAATGTCAGATAAATTTAGTCAATATGATCTGTTTTTCAATGTAAGTATCTCTGCGATATTATCTGAATCAAGTTTTTTTTCTATATTTATGAGGACACAAAAAAAGTCAAATTAAGTTAGCCTAGTCACCTCATCAGCATTTCTCATAGGGCGCTCATTTCCAAATACTGAAAAACAAAGATCTAGAGCAATTTTAAGTGATATTCTGAATTATATGCCTCTTTCTGCCTTAGGCATCTGTCTCTCCAAGTGTCTCAGAAAGGCTGAAATGGTGGAGATTAGGGCAAGACATTCTATACATCTTTCCCACTAGTCTAGATTTCCAAATTGGGATAAAGGAGTCAGATTTCTGACATTTGCCTACTCATGGACATCATTTATGAAATCTGGGCCCTCAACATTTATTGACTTCTGGACCAAGCCCTAAGAATAGATACAAAAGGTGGGAGGGGATTGTCCTTGCTACAAACTTCCCAAGGCAGATGGACTTATATCCATGTAACTGGGCTCCATGAGCCTTTTGCGATAGAACTCCCACAGAGATCATCACAGAGTCTCTCCTACAAATGAGACTCTCACCTGGAAAGAGATGGATGATTTTGTGCTCTGTTCTTGGTCCTAGCTATCCACACCTGTTTAGATGGACTTTGTGAAATATCCTTACTGAATTCCTTCCACACTGATTCTCTGTAGTTGACTCATTTTCTTTTCACATATCCTCAGTCAGCACTGCCTCACTTGTTATTAAATATTAATAAATATTTAGATATTGACTAAACTGGTCTACTGTCTGTGCCTCAAAAATGCCAAACTCCTTCCCGTAGAAGAGCCTTTGTGCTTTTATTAGTACATGCTGCCTGGAACAATCTTTCACTCCATCTGTAATCTGCTGGCTTCTTTCTAAAATTTTACCCTTAGGCCTTCTTTGACAACTCACTTGACAGTAACTACCCATTTTCCCTTTTTATTCTAATATTCTGAATAACCTTTAGAGCAGATATTTGCCTTGTTTATGTGCTTATTCTGAGGTACATTCTGATAATGTGCTTATTATCAGAACCTAAGCTGGGAGAGGCTCCTGGTCTGTCTGCTTCACTTGCTTATCCCTGTATCCACAGTAACTTACAGGTGCTCAATAAATACTTGTTGGATGAAAAAAACTAAAAGACATTATTGTAGAAATAGTCCACATTGGGGTCAGTCTGCTGATGTGATATATCATTACAATTAAATGATGGGACACAATTTTGACCTTCAAATTGGTCACAATTCAGACTGTGTCTTGTGATTGGCAAGTATTAGTGAACCACAGCGAAACAGCAACAAAACGACAACAAAATATAACCGCAAAGACTGGCATTTTGCCATCGAGAGCATCAGCATTTTCTCACTCTTCAGAAATGGAATGATTTTCTTCTGAGTGGCATATGAATTTAAGAAAGGCTGTCACCCTGATTATTGGAAAGTGTCCATGAACTGAAAACATCACAGCATAAAATTCTGCACCTTCACTGAAATATCCTGGTTGTTTCCTCATCACAGCTAATGCCAGGCATCCGTTCACCCCACCACACAGGTGACCAGCTGGGGAAAGATGCCAGAAACTATATAAAATGTAAAATAGAAAAGGATTAGGTATTCTGTTTGAAAAGGGAGGGGAGTAATTGAACTATATCCCTGGAATACCTGGAGTGTTTTTTTCAGATTTGGGGGGACTCTTATTAGCCAAGATTTCTCACTAGGGCAGCAATTAGTTGAAGATATTTAGATTCCAAAGCACAAAAAAAGAGGGAGGGTAGAGAGCAATTAAGCACACCTTTATGGAAATCCTTTATCTATACCTCTCAGGGCTCCCCAGGCGGCCTACCCTTTCGGGTGATCACATCAATGTTTATAGCACACTGCACCAGGATGCCCATGTTCCCCAGCAGGGGCAATTTAATACGTGATATCAACACAGATGACAAGACACATTTTATTTCTGTCAACAAACAAAGAGGTTTCTCCTTTTCTGTAAGCTGAATACCCAGGCCTTTTATTTCGCACAATAAACCATCTATACCCAGAGCTGAAAGATAGATGTTGAGGAACTGCAGTCAATTTTTAAAATAGATTTCTTCAACTGGCAGCTGGTCCATCTGTGACCTGTATCAAAAATGAGGGATTCTACTTTTGATGGGGACAGGCGGGCATAATGGGGAGTGGTCCACGGGAAGACTTGCCTGCTGTGGCTTTTGTAGCATGTACTTAGCCCCCTGAGATGCATGCTATGGGGAACAAGGCAGGGCTTCCATTTTCAAGGAACTTGCAAATAAAACTAATAAATGTGACAAAGGAGAAACAAAGGACAATTCATTTTTTAAAAAGTGCTTTCTTTTTTTCCTAAGACTATGAGGTGGGAGGACAATTTTAATTTATAAAGTTTTGATGAGGTAGTAAAACAGAGCACTGTGGGTCCATTTACAGACTTTCTATAATTTCTCCCTCAAAAAGAAAAAGAGAACTTGTACTTAGATAAGAGAAGAGAATGGATTCATTTTTTTATGGTGTGGGAAGGCGCTTACCAAAGAACAAAGGGGAGAAGGGGTTGCTGCTGGAGGATTTCCCTGTAGAACTGAGTGGGCTGAGCGCAGGCTGCAGCCCTGGCTCTCCTGTTCTCCCAGGTCAGCCCACCTGAGCCCGAGACCCACCATGTCAGGAAGTGAATGTATTTGGGCTCCTCATGGTTCATGGGACTTTAGGCAATATATCGTCTATCTACTAAGTTTTTAATCACTGAAGCTAGTGAAGAAAAAGACCCTTGGAGCTGTAATCATCACCAAAATATTCATGGAGTTAATGGACATCTAAATGCTACTTACATACCAGCTACCAAGTGAGCTCTTGCCCCTGATTATTAGGCAAATGGACTCAATAAAAGGGCAAAATGTTATCCACCATGTGATTTCTGAAATTTGATTAGAAAATGATGATGATGATAGCTAGCATATTATTAAGAGGATATTATATTCTCAGTTCTTTACCTATGTCATCTTATTCAATTATCATAATCACCCTGTTAGGTAAATTCTTTTACCGGGCCCAATTTTACAGATAAAGAAACAAAGATTTAGCGATATTAAGCAATTTTGCCCCTGGGACTTGAATGCCGGTTTCTTTGTCTCTGAATACTTTTTGTCTTTCATACAGTAGATTACTAGCCCAAAGACCAAGTTAAAATTACCCAATAATTTATTCTGATCACCTATTATTTTCTCAACATTATTCTATGTGCTGTGAATGATGTAGAGCTCTGACAAATGCTTGGCTTTGCCCTCAGATATTTACAGTCTTAAGAGATAAGGCAAACAAACAAGCAAAAAATTAATTCAAGAGGTGACAATTAAGTACTGATAAAATGAAACCATGTGCCTGCCTGGTATAAATATAGAGCCTGAGATTTGAAATCAGATACATGTGTTTAAGAAGTTCTGTCATTTCTTTCTATATGACTTCAGGCAAATTACTTAACTTCAGTCTCCTCACAGGCTAACATTCTGTCATGTTGATTTGTCTGCTGTCTCTACTGGACACAGATCTGAGTTCTGTGTAGTTTTTACATAAAAACATAAAGAGTTATTTCACTCATTCTCTCTCCCAAACATCAGGGCACACTCAGTTTCTCTTGGGTTAACGTCTAGGAGACTATAACATTAAAGACAAACATGGAGCACAGTGTGCTTCCAGAAACAGCGTTACTATGTTCCCTGGAATTAACATCCCAGGAGACATTAACAGGTTCATTACAAAGAGATCCATGGACTATTATTTAAGAAAGACTATATACTATATCCTAATCTTGGAAATTCACAATTCACTTTTTAACATTAAATGCTCTGACACTTTCCACAGTAAATGAATACATATTTCCCAAATTTATTTGTGCAGAGAATAATTTTCAAGACACATTTATAGGAGATTTTGGGGAAATCTTGTGCTAAAATTTAAAAACATACACATGCACATACATTTTTCTGTATCATATCAAGGTTGAAATATCTTCCCCACCCAGCCTTCCCTATCTTCTCTTATTTCATGGTATCATCCTACTTTGAAGTAAAATAGATCTGAGGTTGAATACCGTCTCTAACATTTACTCCTTAAGTGATCTTGAGGAAATCATCTAAGCTTTGGTTTCCATGTCTGTAACATGGAAATAATAGTTAAGTTCTACCATATTGGGTTGCTTTAAAATTTACATAAAAGAATGCATGCAAAGTAATTATCATCTCTTAAATGTTCTCTCATTGTTATAAGTGTTGGGAATTGTAACCATAAATATGACTTTTAAGAATCTCCCTGTGGCAGCTTATGTTGTAGAAGTATTCATCCTTTCCATGTAGAAGAGGAATAAGATAGGGAGTTAAAATTTACCATTTATGAAATGTATAATGACACAAGCTTGCAAATTTGTCATTAGTGGATATCAACAGAAAAAAAAAAAGTTATATTCACCTGATTACTTGTTGCGCTAATGTGCTAAAGCCAAACCTCCAATAAATACTGCTTCAGAACTTTTGCTATAAACACACAAACACCTCCTGGCTCAGAAGTCCTTATGATGACCGTTTGCTTTCCTCATGGAATTTGAGGACACTGGCACAGCCCTTCAGCATCAGCTTTTTCTCCAGCCTTCGTTGCTGGGGCCTAATATTCCATCTCAGTCATTCTCTGGTGTCTTTAAAATTTGGGGGGGGGGGCTCTTTAGCACTATCCTGTTAAAATGGAATGATTTGTGAGGAAATTGCCTATGAAACAAGAAAATTGGGGCAGATGGGGACACAGGAACTTGGAGAAAGAGCTGTGGTGCCTAAGATGGCCACGAGTCAAACTACGATGCAGCAGGAAGGCCACACATCCCTGCCCTACCCAGAAAGAGAACTTAGCCAGTGAGACAGGATGGAATTGGGCAGGAAATCACAAACCAAAGGTCAGCTTCTACAGACAGAGGAGCATGATGTACAGTGAGCCTTGAAGAGGAAACAGGTTAGAAAGCATTGAGGGGTCAACTCAAGAAGGCAATTTGGGGTCAGAGTCCAGAGAACCAGATCAGGATTGAGGAGCAGGGCCCTATAATTTATCACACCAAAAAGATAGGTTTGACTTTGTCCTCAGATATTGCCAGGCAAACCTGAATATATGTTTACAGTATGGTATGCAGGTACCAGCAGAAACACAGCCCAAGAATATAGACAGCAAAGGTATTCCAAACAAGGCATGATCAGGTAATTGAGTCCAGAGATGCAGACTAAGGAAGATCACAGAACCACCTAGAAACACAGGAGGGGATGGTGTGCCTAGAGGAGAGTGCTGCTTCTAGAACAGACAGAATTCTGCCGGGAGGGTAAATTATGACTGCAAAAAGGTGGAGAGCTAGCCGCTTGCAGAACTATTTCCAGAACTAAAAAGAAAGGTAAGAAGTCCTCAAAGGCAAATATTAATTATGTCAAGGGTTGTTATAGCTTTAGCATTAGGCATAAATATTTTTGAGGGAACAGTACCTATCAGATCCATCCCAACTAGTGCAGAAGTGTTTGTATTCCCAGCACCTAATTCCAGACATGACACACATAACATGGATGAATAAGCATTTGTTAAATGAGTGCACAGAGAGCAAAGTCATGGGCTAGAAGCAAAAGCCATTTGAATCCAGAAGGAAGTCTTTTAGTCATATCAAAATAAATAATGAGTGCATGAATGAATGAATGAATGAATGCATGCATGAGTGAAGTACTATTCAAAAGAAAATTGGGGTATTGTCCCCTTCACTGTTGTGATTCACTATTGTGAGTGACCAAATACATAAGGTCACGTCAAGAGTCGAAATACTTATGGTCCTAGCTAGAAATTTCAAAATAAAAATTAAAAAATAAAACTTCTAGTTGGTCAAGAAATTCAGGATAAGTTCTTTGAGGAAGGAGTTTTCCAGGTGATTGCCCTTTGCAAGTGCAAGTAGAGGGAGATCCTATGGAAGGACATACATAGGGTCGCAATTAGATTTTTCAGGCACTGATATAATTCATAATAAACAGCATGGAGTTTTATATAAATTACGTGAATCAATAAATGTTATGGTCTATCAGGTTTATTGGACTTACTATTTTTCTCCATCCATAAAGGAAAGAAACCCCTATTATATTTGATTACTCTAAGTTATCCTTTCCTTTTATCACATAAAAAAGAAATATAAAATAGAGCCAGGTTTGTCTTTCTTATATTTAATAAAAAAAAAAAAACAGATTATATTTCTCCAGAATTTCTTGTACCTTATCCTAGAAAGAACTCATGTTCAATGGATACTGGAAATGCTGAAGACAGGGAAACTTGCACATTGGTAACAAGTTGGTATCTTAACTAAAAGTTTTTCCTTGGCAGCCGCAAATGTCCTTTGCTTCTATATCAGTTTAAGATATGATTTTAGAGATATTCCCACTCAGTAGGATTTCAAATGAGACACTTAAGGAAACCAAAAGGGTTCTTTCATATCCCAAAGTGACTTCTTCTGGAAACATTCTTCGTCATTACGGAGACTGACTGTGGAAATCCGTGGAGAAGGCTGGCCTTGGGTGATATTCTCAGCATCAAGAGCATATGGGAGTATTTCCCTGTCCCTTTTCTTCAAGTTCAAAATAAACCATCCGTCCTTCAGTTCTATGAGATAAATACAGCTTTGAAACCCTCTTTTTCTATCCTGAATAATTTTAGCCTACTCCTAACCAATCAATGATTAAATTCCTTGGCTTCCCTTAGTCTAGTTTTACATTATACTTTCCATTTTATATCAAAATATGAATGGATTGATAATGGACGTGTTGACAAAGAACTTTCAATTTAGTTTCTTGCAGTGCCTACAAAGTCAGAGGTCTAAAACATGTTGTTTCGGGCAGTTACCACTAGATGGAGGTACAAATTTTGAAGTACTGGATAAACACTCCTTGTTTGTATTTCCTGAGGGGTAATGGTATGATGTATGATGTAACACATACTATTCTTGTGTTCTCACAAGCTTTGGATAATGCTGAGTCCATGTACAGTTTTTACTTACATTAAGAATACATATATTCAAGTCTAAAACCCATGCATTTTTATATTAGTTCTGTAATATAATATATGCTTTCATTGAAAGGTTATTAATAATAAAGGGAATACTTCTCTGGCTTGGCTATCATCAGAGAAAATACATTGTCTGTTATTTTATTTGGAATGCCTTCAATACTTGACAAAATGCAATGTTAGTTGAAAGTATAACTGAGCTAAGGAATGTATCTAAACAAAAATAAGTGATGCATATGTTAAGAGCCCGAGTTTCCCCTTTTTGCTCCTCTCCATCTGATATGGGGTCCTCATGTTTCTTGGGCACCAATGCTTATAAAAATATACTTTCTCAAAATGCATCTGGGTGTCATATTCAAACTGAGATGTAAATGATTAACAATGTGCTATGTATTACCTTCCCTAGGGAAACTGTACTTAAACAGGGCCTATAATATTAAGTCTTTTGTTTCAACAGAGGAATTTCAGGTATGAGTAAATTAGTGGAGAGGTATTTAGAGAACCTGAATTGTTTTCTCTTGATCCCTGAAATCACTCACAGAGAAGGAAGGTCAGCCCATACTGAAATGAGTAAGATTCTGATTGATGTTCTTTTTGTTCATGGTGGCATTTGGTGCAATGCAGGAAGAATGTCAATGGGCTTGTGATGACTTGGGAAAAGATAGTATCTTCTTGATTTCTCAGCATGGAGTGACAGCTGGCAAGAGAAACTGCACTGACTATAGTTCTTCGAGGAGAGAAATAAATGAGTCCTGGGAACTAGGACATTCTCAGCCATGAAGGGAAAAACTGAAATGGGGTGGGGACTATGATGGATGAATATGCAAATGGAAGAAAGACTGTTATCCTGTAGAGATCTATGGGGACACCTTATCCACATCCCTCTCCCTTCCCCAAAATGTTAGGCTATAGAGCAAATCAAATCCATTTTGTGAGGGGCTGAAATAGAAAAACAGAGCGTTATCAAGAGATGGGGCTTTTCCCCTTCATCTAACCCAGATTCCTCATTTAGGGAATGTTGGTAGGTTTCCAGAAAGAGAATCCCATAGCATGTGAAAGCTCACAGTTTTGTCAAGTTTACTACATAAAAATTCCTGGCATTCTGACACTCTAAGGGGAAACCTTTTAATTTAAATAGATGCCTGCTAATGATTGGAAATACTTTGGAGAGAAGGAAAGGGGAAGGGGAGGTTCCAAATGGTCTTCTTCCCATTAGCTAGAAAAATGTGAATGCCACTAAACCAGTACCAGTCCTTTTCTTACCATGCTGTTTTCTTGCGTTTTATGACTTATTTATTGTTGTTTTATCAATTATTGACATGTTGTTCAATGACAGGTTTATGCCTCTCTCTTAGAGCAAATATCTCCTAAAATAGACAAGCTACCATGAGAGATGCACATGATTACCATTCACCTGACACATTCGGTCCCCTGTGGGCATACACATAATTGGATGCACAGAGACTGGCCTGCTGCATTTTCATGGTTTATATGATAAGGAAAAGTCACTGCAGCCCCACCCATCCCCCTTTTCTGACAAGAATCTCCCGCCTTAGAACTAAAACCCGCACTTCTGGCTGTGTAACCCTGCCCGCTTGATTTCGTAACCTGCAGTTCTGCTTCTGTAACCATGCTTGCTTAGTTTCCTAAGGTAATGGAAAATTCCACCCGCCAACTCGCTAGCCAATGAATGGGAGCCCGTAGACCCCAATAAAAACTCCAGAAAACTGGGGCTGGGGGCCCAGAATTTGGAAACCAAACTTTCCTCTGGGCCCACGTGTGTAATAAAGCCTGGTTCCTCTGCTCCCTCCGAGTGCCGTTTTGGGTTTCTCATCGCGACAGTTACAACATTTGGTTCCCTGACTAGGAAACCCAACTGAGCAGGCCCATTGTGCCTCTGGCTTGGGACTGAAGGGTGCGGCCAACAGCGATCTCCAAGCGAATGAAGTAGGCGCCTCCTGTCGTCTTGACGGGACCTCCTTCCAAGGCGGACCCCCGCGGGTTTCAGTCAGACTCAAGGGAGAGAGGCAGACTGAACGATATCAGAAGACTTCAGAAAGGTAAGCACCCGAGTGCCAAGCCCCAGTCAGGCCTGTCTCCGGACTGAAGAGGAGACTGATCACCTCCTAAGGTCTCGCGTGATGAGACTCCAGTATAGGGCAATTCCTGTGGGAGGGATTGTGTAACCTCTGAGTGATTGCGTGCTTGAATGTGAACGGTAGGGGCTTGCGCCTATTGTACTAGTTTGTGGCCCCAACCTGTCAGAGTGGGCCCCAACCTGTTTCCACAGCTACATCATCAAGCATAACGACCCACCCAGAAAATTGTCCGGACACCTTAGCTAAGACGAGCCTAAGTTCCCACGAGGGATGCAGACAGGCGGGCACCTGAGTGGCCTTGAGAGAGGCACCCCACCTTTGTCTTGCGCCACCGACACAGGGTATGGGCTCATCACAGTTCAAAACCCCCTTTTCTGACAAGAATCTCCCGCCTTAGAACTAAAACCCGCACTTCTGGCTGTGTAACCCTGCCCGCTTGAACTGCATGCTTAAGAACTTCAGGAAGGGATTTTCCAGAGATTATGGTATCCAGATGAACCCCAGCACCCTCCAAACTCTATGTGAGTTGGACTGGCCCGCTTTTAACGTCGACTAGCCCTCAGAAGAGACCCTAGGCATAGCCAAGGTCCGTGCGGTGTGGCTAGTAGTCCCCGGAACCCCTGGCCACCCAGATCAGTTCCCCTATATTGACTCCTGGTTAGAAATAGCCTGGACTCTGCCCCCTTGGGTTCGCTTATGCATTGGAAAGAAGGGACAGAGCAGGGTCTTAGTTGCACAAGCAGTGAGGTACCAGAAACCAGTCATTTATCAGGGGTCCTTGGAAGAAGACCCACCACTGCCCCCACCACCATATGTGCCAACTGCCCCAGCCCTTCCTCCTGGCTCAAGAGCACCAGCAGGTCTCCCAGAGATGCCTCCTCCTTCAGTCTCCCCTCCCAGCCTGGAGGTACAGGCAAATCATGTGGCGACACCACCCCCGGCCCTTGCAGAACCAGTGACCCCACCAGAGGGGAGTCCTGCAACCCCATTGGCAAGGAGATTCCGGTTGGCACAGCCCGTATTGCAGATGCCCTTCCGTGAGATGCAGGGCCCACCCCGGCTAGGCAAAGATGGGACCATTCAACCAGGAGGGCCCACTTTGTACTACCAGCCCTTCACAACTACAGCCCTTAAACTGGAAACATCCTATTCAGAGAAGCCTCAGGCCCTTATTGATCTCATGGGATCCATCTTCCAGACCCACCGTCCCACTTGGGATGATTGCCACCAACTACTCCTGACTCTATTTAATACTGAGGAGAGACGACGGATCCTGGCGAAAACACAAAAGTGGCTATAAGAGCAAGCCCCTACTGGTGTCCTAGACCTGGAGGATTGGGCACGGGCAGTGGCACTGGAAACTACACCTAACTGGGACTTTTAACACTGAACAGGGACTGGCTGTGCTCCACCTATATCAGGAAGCGCTCCTCCGAGAGGTCCAAGAAGGGGCTAAATGACCCACGAACATTACAAAAACAACCTCAGTTATTCAAAACCCCGATGAGTCTCTGGGGGATTTCTATGAACGGCTTTGCGAGGCCTTCAGGATCTACACACCCTTCAACCCAGAAGCTCCAGAAAACCAGAGGATGGTGAACATTGCTTTCGTAGCACAAGCGGCAGCAGACATCAAAAGAAAACTCCAAAAGTTGGAAGGATTCGTGGGCATGAACATCTCTCAACTGCTAGAGGTCACCAACAAAGTGTTCGTCAATCAGGATGAATTCGCTGAGCGAGAAGCCAAAAAAACGAATGAAGCACCAAACCTCCCTACTAGCGGCAGCCCTGGGAAATGCCGACCCCACCAGACGAAATGGACCACCTCGAAAAAGGGGGGTGGGGGGAAGCACCAGGAGAATGCCACTGACCAGAGACCAATGTGCTTACTGCAAAGAGAGTGGGCACTGGAAAAATGAGTGCCCCCAGAAGTCTCAGACACCAAGAGGAAGCACCCCTAAAGGAAAATATCGAACAGAGCCCTAAGACCACCTGATCAGGCTGGCAGGACTCAACCCTGAACAGAGGCGACCAGGCTCACTAGAACTTGTCCCCCATGAGCCCATGGTCAAATTACAAGTCGGGGGCCAGACAATGACTTTCACGGTGGACACTGGTACTGAACATTCTGTAGTCACAACCCCCATTGCCCCCTTTAACGGAAAGACTGCTAATATCATAGGGGCGACTGGAGATCAGTCGAACTGACGGCCCTTTTGCCAGTCCAAGACCTGCCAGTGCGGCGGCCATGAAGTAACTCATAAGTTTCTGTATCTGCCTGAGTGCCCGTTTCCCCTGCTTGGCAGAGACCTCCTAACCAAACTTGGGGCCCAGATTACCTTCAAACCTGAAGGCTCAGCAAACTTAAGCCTCGGAACCAGTCCCACTCTCCTCGTCACCATGCCCCGAAGCAAAGAATGGAGACTTCATGTGGAAAAACCCTCCTCCAACTTTTAACACAGACTGGGTGGAGAAAGGCTCAGATCTGTAGACAGCGGGTCAAATACCTAAGGTTCAACATCTCATGAGGGCTCCAGACACTAGGACCCGAGTGGAAAAGGGTGATCTGCTCCATCCCCACACCCACCACGAAAAGACAGCTCCATTTCTCAGAGAGGCAGGGTTCTGCTGCATCTGGATCCCTGGGTTCGCAGCAATGGCCAGACCCCTTTACAAAACTCTGGCGGGTCCGGAAAGGGAATCTTTTGCCTGGGGAGAAGTCCAATAGGGGGCTTTTCAAAACATCAAGAAACAACTCAGCCAAGCTCCCGCCTTGGAGCTTCCAAATGTGACTTGAGACTTTAACCTGTTTGTACATGGAAAAACAAAGTAGCACAGGCCTCAAAGTTCAGGGAAAGTTGAGTGCATGAATCGAACCCTCAAAGCCACCCTAGCAAAGTTCTGCCAGGAAACTGGTCTCCCCTGGGTAGATTTACTCCCTTTGGCCCTTCTTTGAGTTAGGTGCACCCCAGGACCCACAGGCTAATCTCTCTTTGAAATTCTTTTTTGGCGGCCACCCCCAATCATCCGGGCATTCAGAGGAAGTCTCAGGCTTCCGGGGGAGGCCAACCTAAATTCCATTCTCCAGCAGCTTGGACGAACTCTAGCTGAAATACATAAAACTGTCCTGTCCCAAAAACCTCATCCCCTTGGGACACCTGGTGCACCCTCATCAGCCAGGGGACCAGGTCTGGGTCAAAAACTGGAGGAAAGAACCCCTCCAGCCTTCCTGGACAGGTCCATATACTGTAATCCTTATAACTCCCACTGCTCTTAAAGTTGCAGGTATCACCCCCTGGATTCATCATTCCAGGGTCAAGAAGGCCCATCACAATAAAGAGCAGAACAGCCGGGTAGCCCAATCCATACCCGACCACCCCCTGAGAGCGCGAATCACCCGAGATCCTCGAGCACCAACCCCGCCGAATGCCAGCTGAATGGACCCCTGCTCCTGGCAGGGCCTGTGTTTATGTGGCCCGATCGCCTTGGTGTTTGGAATTGGACTTGAGGCTGTGGTCCCTATGGACTGGACTGTTGTGAATAGAACCCTAATTCCTATAGCATACTGGTGCATAGTAGGATGTTTCTGTGCCTTAGGCTGTTTTTCCTATTCTCCTTCAGGGCTGACGCCAGTTCCCAGCCCTACTCCAGTTGTTACAAGACTGTCCCTCTCTCAGCAATGGATAGGTAGAAACAGCTCGCAGGGAAATACTAACCCTCCTCTTCCTTTACCCACCGTACTTATATGCCGGCAGAACGTTATAAGTTATCTGAAACCTCAGTTTGTGAGGAAAGGGGGGACGTGTATCTTCCTGGGGGAAGAGTGCTGTTACTATGTTAATGAGACAGGAATAGTCGCTACCAAAGTAAAAAAACTTAGAGATCAAATCCAAAAGAGGAAAAACCACTTAAACGAGTTCTGGGGCTGGAACCTCAGACAGTGGACCTCTTGGCTTCTGCCCCTGGCTGGACCCTTTTCATCTTGCTCATAGAGGCCATCTTTGGCCCATGCCTGATAAAGGCACTCATCAGGTCCATTGGAAGAATGATATCACGCATAACTACCACCAAGATTCTAGCCCTAAGGGGATACAGTCCCCTGAGTACAGATGTTGCACTATGGGAATTATAAGGGCATCAAAGGGGGGAAATGATAAGGAAAAGTCAGTGCTGCCCTACCCCTCCCCCTTTTTACAAGAATCTCCCACCTTAGAACTAAAACCTGCTCTTTTGTCTCTGTAACCCTGCCCGCTTGATTTCGTAACCTGCAGTTCTGCTTCTGTAACCATGCTTGCTTAGTTTCCTAAGGTAATGGAAAATTCCACCCACCAACTGAACTTTCCTCTGGGCCCATGCACGTAATAAAGCCTGGTTCCTCCGCTCCCTCTGAGTGCCGTTTTGGGTTTCTCATCGTGACAGCCGCAACATATATATGCCTTTGGTTTTCCCAGGGAAAAATGGAAGCAGTGAAATTTGCTAGAATAACTAAATTTTATTTATTTACACATTCAACGAAAATCTACTGAGCACCTGTAAAGGTGTTGTACAAAAAATAGAGCCCTCCTAGAGATCACAGACTATCATGAGTGATACCCATGTTAATGAATTAGCTTATAATATTGATAAGCACAAAGAAAGAAAGGTAAAGTGTATCATGAGAAGCTATGACAGGGGGATCTAATTTGAGTTTGGGGGGAGTACTAGGCATCTCTGAGAAAACGACATTTAAGGTGAGAATTTTAAAATATCCAAGAGTTAGCCAGATAGACTGGTGGAAGGAAGAGGGTCTTGGGCAAAGGGAAGAGCACGTTTGAGGGCTCTAAACCAGGAAGAAGCACGTCATATTTGATAAATTGAACCTGTACTTACTGAGGAGGCAATGCCCCTGCCCTTTTGAATTCTGCCATGTAGATACTTGATTACTGTTTCAGTAGAGTTCAAACACAAAATAGATGTCATTGTCAACTTAGGATAATTCAAAGATATTGTAAAATTTACAAACCTGTGGGAAGACTGTAGGGGAACACAAAATATTTGGAGCTAAAAACCACAGAGCTATTATCACCCTTAGACCCAAAGGGACAAGTCAAAAAGTATAACAGTACATTTTAGACCATGACTTCCCATTCCCTATCCCCAAATTGTCCCCTGCTAAATTATATTCTAGATTCTGATTCTATGAATTTGCTTATTCTATTGTTTCAAATCAGTGAGATCATACAATATTTGTCCATTTGCGTCTTGCTTATTTCATATAGCATGATGCCCGCAGGAGTCATCTATGTGGTTGCATGTATCAGGATTTCATTGCTTTTTACAGCTGAAAAATATTCCATAGTATGTATAGACCACATTTTATTTATCCATTCATCATTTGACAGACATTTGAATTGCTTCCATTTTTGGCAATTGTTTATAATGCCACTATGGATGTACAGCTTTCCTATTTGGAATGATGGAAATGTTTTAGTAATCGATGGTGGTGGTGGCAGCACAACATTGTAAATGCAATTAACAGCACTGAAATATATTCCTGAATATGATTAATAAGGGAAATGTTAGATTGTACGCATGGTAACAGAACACCTTTTTTTTTTAATCCATGGAACTTCACTATACAGTGAGCCTGGAGTTAAACCATGGACTTTAATTAATAGTACAATTATAAAAAAGTGCTATTATCAATTGTAACAAATGTTCCACACCAATGCAAGGTGTTGGTTGTGGGGTGGTGTATGGGAATCCTGTATATTATGCATGATTTTTCTGTAAACCCACATATTCTCTAATGAAGAAAAAAAAAAATAGTATAACAGAATCTGGGAGTAGAGAGTTGTATAGAAAAGCCACCAGGAGAGAAGCAGTAAGTTTCAGTCCAAAGACACAGGCAGCCAGAATTGGTTCCACCACAAGGGAGGCCCACTCTCCTCTATCCCTCTGATCTCCTGCTGGGGCACCCCATTGACCAAATCCAGCTAGAAGCCAGAGGGCAGGGGAATCTCTTAATATAGTCCATATATTTGCCCTCCTTGGGCAGAAAACAGGGCGGATGAAGAAGGATGGAGAGTGGATCTGAAGAGGCAAACAGAAAATACCTGGAAAGATGGTCATTTCCATGATGAAGAGGGATGCCAGTGTAGCAGTTTTATATTATTGATGAATTCCAAAAAGAAATATTGGATTATGTTTGTAAACTGGTCTTTTCCTCTGGGCGTATTAGAGTGTCTTAGATTCAGAGGTTTTACTTTTACTTGATTAAATAATGATTAAGGCTTTGATTGGGCCATGTCAGTAGGACGTTGAGTCCCTGCCCCCTTGGTGGGTAGGGACTCACAGAGAAACCATACCACAGAGAAGATAATTTGGAGTTTTTGAGCTGGAGCCCTGAGAAGTAAGCACACAGAGGAATTTGGTTGTGAGGAAGGACAGAAGGTCCCAGGAAAAGAGATGAGCCGTTTGCCTGACAGTTCACAGCTGGCCTTGGGAGAGAACAAAGCAGCTGAGCCTGGAGAGAATAGAGCCTCGGGGAGAGAGACAAAGCCTAAAGAGCTTGACCATGGAGCCTTAACAGGAAGAGGAAGGCTGAGCGTCTGCAGCCATCTTGCTCCAACACATGGCAAAAGACTTTGGTGAGGGAAGTAACTTACGCTTCATGGCCTGGTAACTGTAAGCTTCTACCTCAAATAAATAGCCTTTATAAAAGCCAACAGATTTCTGGTATTTTGTATCAGCACCCCTTTGGCTGACTAATACAGCCAGGAAGGGAGATGTCTCTTAGGCTAGTCTTATCCTGATAAAGCAAAAAAACAAAAACAAAACAAAATAAAAATTTAAAAAATAAACAACAAAAAAAAACACTAACAGTTCCCCATTCTAGCTTCCATTATTTTAATGTGTTTCCTTACCTCTATTATTTCTCTGCCCACTTGGATGAATCTGTTTTTATTAGCAAGATAGTTTCTATATTTGCTTTTAATCATACACCCTTGGGATAGAGAGACCTGGCAATACTTCACTTTTCTGCAGGAATCTCTACACAGTGCTTGCTTGCTCTCCTCTATCTATATTGCTTCTAGAATAACCGTGAATATTTTCACCCGTCATGTAGTGAGTGGTTCTTAATCTATAGGGTACATGAGATTCACCTGGGATACACATTAAAAGGCTGAATCCTAGACCTTGCCCCCAGAAATTCTGACTCAGTAGATCTGGCCTGGAGCCCTAGAATTTGTATTTTCCAAAAAGCATCTTAGGAGATGCTGATGTATGATCCAAGAAATCTATGTTGAGAAACTCTAATCTAGTTGCTATAGAAAACACAATATATTACTGAATTAGTGCATTTCTGAAAAGATTAATGTATATAGCATTATTTTTTTTAATGTATAAATGTTGGGAAAAAAGAGTATTTAAACTTGTAGTCAAAGAATTTGGTACAGCAATAGAAAGACAGCTACTCAATTATTTACTTAAATTACAAGTAGAGCCAAAAACAAATTGGGGCATTGCAATGAATCCTGTGTTACTAGTGTCATTATTTGAAAAGGTTTTATCTTCATCTATGATTAACCTTCTGTGAATAATGGTTAATTGTGCTTTGAGTTTACATTTCTCTGAGCACAACCCCCATGGGGAACATTTAAGAGTTGGTTCAAAAATCATTAGAAGAAGTGCACCAGGGAAGTTCATCCCCTAGGAGAACCTAGCAAATTGTTTTATATTGTTAAAATACTTTATAATGTGAACAAGCACATTCTACTGTATATATCAGTTTTGTATGTTCCGATTTCTCTAGCAGGCTTTCATTTAGAATAAGGACCAGTAAACTGTTTTGGAAATGGTAAAATAGAAAACTTTTAGCTTTTAATGGCCATAAGGTCTCTATCATAACTACTCACTCCTGCCATTGTAGTGAAATAAGCCAAAAACAATACTCAAATGATGAGTTTGATCCAATAAACCTTTATTTATGGACAGCAAAATTTGAATTTCATGTGATTTTCTTGGGTCATGAAATTTTTCAACCATTAAAAAATGTAAAAAACATTCTTACCTTGAAAGCCATACAAAAACGGCAGCAGACCACAGTTGTTGACCTCTGATTTTGGCCAGTCTTATAAATTACAATATTTAGAACATATATATAGCAGTTTGATATTGTTTATGAATTCCAAAAATAGATAGTGGATTATGTTTGTGAACCAGTCTGTCCCTCTGGGCATATTAGATTCTATTGGATTCAGAGGTTTCACTTTTACTTGATTGAGTTGTGATTAGGGCTTTGATTGGGCCACATCAGTAGGACATTTAATCCCCGCCCCCTTGGTGGACGGGGACTCACAGAGAAAACTACAAGGCAGAGGAGTCAGTTGGAGTTATTTGATGCTGGAACCCTGGGAAGTAAACACACAGGAGAAGAACACAGAAGAAAAGTGACAGCTCTATAGACATGGCACAGGCCCCTGGAAGAGAGCAAGCCTGACAGTCTATGGCTGACCTTGTGGAATGAGCAGAACAGCTGAGCCTGGAAAGGAATGAGCCCTGGGAGAGAGACAAGACTTATCCCAGCCTACAGCTTATATCGGAAGAAGCTGAGCCTTAAGAGGAAGAGGAAGGCTGGACCCTTGCAGATGTCAAGTCATCTTGCTCCAACACGTGGCAACAAATTTTGGTGAGGAAGTAACTTACGCTTTATGGCCTGGTAACTGTAAGCTTTACCCCCAAATAAATACCCTTTGTAAAAGCCAACAGATTTCTGGTATTTTGCATCAGCACCCCTTTGGCTGACTAATACAATAGAGAATATTTTTTCTTATTCTCAGATATAAGGTATAAAAGAACAAATATCTCCAAACAATTCATGGAAAGGTACACTTTTACAATTGTGTCTTCTGTTTAATTATTACAATACTGGCTTTAAAATTCTAGTATTCACTTATAATTGCAGTTCTCAACTCTGGTTGCATGTTGGAATCTCCTGGGAAGATTTAAAAATTTTGGATGATCAAGTTGCAACCCAGACCAATTAAATCAGTATCTCCACAGGGATAGGACCCAAGATGCAATAGTTTTAAAGCTTCCCAGGTGATACTAATGTGCAGCCAAGGTTGAAAATCACTTACTTGGCTATTTTTAAAAATTGAAACACTGGTACTTCTGTTGTGGTCATGCAAATGTTTGAGACATTGGTCAGCAGCAGAATTGGCTGTTTTTTTCTCTGTCTCTAATAGTCTCCTCTTCTGTTCCCCTTTCTGTCAGCCCAATTCCTGACATCCTCACTGCAAGCTGTTCCCACTACTTTTTATCCCTGACCTCCTCAAACATCCCCATCTCCTTCCATCTGTCAGCATCCTTCCCTCCAGTCCTACCATATCTGCACACAAAATGCCTGGGATGGACCTGGCTGAAGAAGCCCACTGTGCAGGCAGATGTCTCAGCTAGGAAAGGAGAAAAGAGACCAGGGACATGGTCATGTCTTTGGAGATGACAAGAGAAGAAATGGAAAATGCTGAAGCCAGATACTCTGGCCAGTGCAGAGGAGTTGCCCTGAGGCAATTGTAGTGACAACCCCACATGGGGCAGTTAAATAACAAGATACCAGAGGCCAATTGTCATACATCTCCGGACAGAAAGGATGGGAGTCAAAGCAAAGAACAGAGCTTTAAACATTTATATTTTCCATAACTTTACATTTCACAAATTGATATTTCTTAGTTTCACATTTTTCAAATATTAGTATTTGACAAGTATTAAAGAAGATGTGCTAATTTTGTTAAATAAATTATGCTTGCTTTTTCATAAAATGCCAGTATTTCACTATCACTTGGAGGGGGGGGAACAGTTCTCATTTTTTCCAGCATTGTAATCACTTCTGAGCACCTCCTTCTTTCCTCCCTCCCTGAATGTGAAGCACTACGACCTAGAAATACCCTGACCTAGAACTCTCCTTCAAACAGCAAGAATGCCCCAGTTGAACCTAGCTAACCCTTTCCTCCCCCACGTTCCAAGGCTTCATGCACATTCACCAGTTTTGACAGTATACTGTCTTCCAGGGGCTACAGGCAGTTAGGTGAGGCAGGGACTCAGAAAATAAAGCATATTTGATTGACACCAGATCAATAAATCTTGAATTCCACAGCTCTCTTCAGAAATGAAGAAATGGACTCTGTGTTAAATATAAAAACACTAGTGGCAGAAGCATTGCCATAAAATGAAAGTTAATATTCTCTAGAATCCTGACAGCCATATGACACGTGTCATGATTTTTAATATTAGATAAAATCTGGGCACCTTTCATGTGCTTGAGGGAAGCCAACTTTTATTTTTCTTTCAGAATTTTTTCATTTAAGATAAATATGCACTGACTACAAAGAGCAACCTCTCATTTCCTTTTTCCCTTCTACTTTCCCCATCCTATCTCTCAGAGCTCAATAATTTCCCTATTTCCAACATTTGTGTTTTTCTCGTCACATTTCTAAAAGAATTAGCAAAACTTTGTTTTTTAATAAGTTATGAATTTTAAAAATTCATGGTTTTTTGATGTCTCTAGTCACAGTAAGCCAAACAAAAATTTGAAATGAATATGCAATTTTCTTTGGCATACTTGGAATGTAAGAATGATTGTGCAAAGGCAAAATTTAGCTGAGCAGGAATTCTGTGCCTGCTGCTAAGAGCAGAGTTTGCTATAAACATGTAAACAACAAATGAAGATATATTTGCCCAGATGCGACCTCTACAGGGGTCCCAAAATTCTGTTGTTTCCATTACATATTCTTGAGAATAAAAAATTACTTTGAAAGCTATAGATAAATCCTCATTTAGGAAAATTCTTTGATTTTTGCACTCCATATTCCACAGAAATATTTATGAAAACCTTAGTAACTATATTTTTTAATGTATTAGTATTATTAAGTGACGTCACTTAGAAAAGAGTTCAAGATTTGTTGCCCCAATATTTTGCATTGCTGTCATGCTTTATATATGTCTACTGATGCTGGATCTTCCAAGATAAGCAAAACCCCCACAAAACATTAAAACAATTATTTGAAACAACAACAATAATATAGAAAACACTTAAATAAAACCTTTCTAAGACCAAGAAAAAGAGTAAGATTCACTGCATCCTATAAATCTAGGATGATGCTACTGATGAAAAATGAAAGAAAATATTTCCTCACTTTGTCCTTTCTTCCTCAAGAGAGCACTGAGAAACATACTATGCACACGTCCACCCACCTCAGTTTTTCTGGGAAAGCCTGAGGCACATACCACTTGATTAGTCACAGCTGTGGGCCCCTTGGCCTTATGCCAACATGGAAGCTGCTCTCTCACAGGGACATGTGTGAATTGTGGAGGCCCAGGGAGTGGACTGTAGGTCTATAAGGCCCCCAGCTTGCCATAATACAACCAGGATTTCAGAGACTTGGAGCTCACATGCTTGTTCCCATCAGGGATTAGGGAGACCCACATCCCCAAAGTAGCAACAGATGCTGATGTAAACCAAAGCTGGTGAATTATAAAGATATTGCCTCATATACAGGCAAAACATTTATAATTTCATAGCTACATACCCAATGGGAGATATAAACGACTGCAAATTCCAGTGGTGTAGACAAACAACAGTGAAAAAAAAAATCACCAAACTCATTTCCTAAAATCTTAGAGGAAAGGAGAGAGAAGCTGGAGTCTGCATATTGTTCATTTGAATATCAGGGTGGAAAGAAAATTGCCTGTTTAAATTTTCTCTAGCAAAGTTCATTAGAAAGTTTGTACCTGGTATAAGAGAATAGCCATTTCAGGATCTGGTGATACCTTGACGCCACCCTACGAGGGATGGAAAAGCAGCTAACAAGCCCACCTTCTCACCTTTTACCCTTTGAGACCATCTTTCCACAAAGCTCTTCTTTCAGAGCAAGGCTTAATGCATGTAATTCTATAGGAAGAGGAGATGATGTTTAAAAATGTATAAACTCCACATGGATAATTTAAAGTGCAAATATTGAGATCTCAAGTTACTTGCCTAATGCCACATTAAGCATCAGAATTGGACTCAAATCAAGACTGTCTGGTCTGGTGCTAAAGCTCATTCTCTTACTCTACATGGCATTGCTCTGCATCGCATCTATACATCCCTCCACTGCAGGGAGAGAAAGAAAGGGAAGAAACTCTGGGAAAGTGTTATTTTTCTAAATATGAGGGAGAAGTGATATGTTTCATTCTGAATGCATAGAAACTAAGGTATGTGAACACTGACAAGGCAGAATTTTCATTCCACTTACTATTTAAGCAGGTTTAAATCTGCTTCCTGGTCTGGAGTATTCTAACCCATCAAAATAAATGTTGAAGGATAAATGTTAGATATTATTTTCTACCTTCAAACTAAATTAGAAATTAGCAATTCTTAAAAAATTTAAAAATTTTAAATAAAAATAAACTGCCAATACCTTAAAAGAGGAAATGACAATGAAAATCACAAGATATTTAGAATTGAATGACTTAAAATTAAAATTATTATATAACAAAATTGCTAAAGTCATAATCAGAAGTAATATAAATGTTAAATGGATTTGGAACATAATAAGAAAGAACAAAAATAAGTAAAACAGTCAACTCACAAAGTTAGAAAAGTATTAACAGAATAAACCTAAAGAGAGTAATGGAAACATTGAAATAAATAGCAGAAATTAATGAAAACCCAGAGAAACACTCGAGAAGATTAATAAAACCAAAAATTGGCTCTTTGAAAACCATTAATATTAATAAAATAGAGGTATTTCTAGCAAAATGAGAAAAGGAACACCAAAAAAAAACAATATTGGATCTAAAAGCTGGCACCTATCAAGAGGCAAAGAGAAGATTAAAAACAGAATAACATGAACAATTTATATGAATAAATTTGATCACCTAATTGAAATGTACAATTTAAAAAGACACACACATTATTAAAATTGGCTTTAGAAGAATAAGAAAACAAAATAAACCAACAACCATTAAAGAATTAGAACCAGGGAAGCAGATGGGGCTCACGCATTTGGGCACCCACCTACCGCAAGGGAGGCGCCAGGGTTTGGTTCCTGGTGCCTCCTAGAGAAGACGAGCAAGACAGCAAGCTGACCCTATGGGCTGGCATGACAGGCTGGCATGGCAAGCTGATGCAACAAGATGACGCAACAAGGAGACACAAAGAGGAAACACAATGAGAGACACAACAAAGCAGGGAGAGGAGGTGGCTCAAGTGACTGAGCATCTCTCTCCCACATGGGAGGTTCCGGATTCAGTTCCCAGTGTCTCCTAAAGAGAAGATGAGCAGACACAGAGAGCACACAACGAATAGATACAGAGAGCAGACAGCGAGAGCAAACAGCAAGGGCGGGGAGGGGGGCGGGGGGGATAAATAAATAAAATAAATCTTAAAAAAAAAAAAAAAAAAAGAATTAGAACCAATGTTTAAAATCACCCTTTCCTGAGCCCATTTTTGATGGTTCAACCACACACGCACACACATACCCACAAATATAGACTACCCATGTATATGCACTAATAGTCCCCAAAAGTCTCAGGCCAAATACTTTTTTAGAAAACTTTTATCAAATCTAAACCTCTAAGAAACAGATAAAATTTATATTATTCAAAATAGTTCAAAGATTACAAAATAATGGAAAAGTGCCCAACATACTTTATAATAAATGTAAATCCAAAATCAAAATTGTGCAAAGATCACCCAATAAAACACACCAGTTCCACTTATGAAATAGCAGCAAAATTCATAGATAAGAGCAAATCAAATATATCAGAGTGAAAAATGTAGACTTCCTAACTCCATGGTGCCACTTCCAGGGATGCAAAAAATATTTGCACATCCAGGATAAAAACTGTCAGCAAATAAGGGGCAGTAAAGAACCTCCTTAACCTGATAAAGGAAATCTACCCCAAATCAATATTTAATGGCAAATATGACAAAATACTATAACATATTTAAGATGTGTGGTGGACATATGGGTATTTGTTATATTTTCTACATCTTACTTTATGTTTAAAATTTTTCTTTACAAAAATACAACCAAATACATTTTTCAGAGGAAGGGGAGGGGAAGGGAGGGGAGGGGCGGGGCAAAGGGAAAGATCTCATCATTCATTATACTCTGTCTGAAGATTACTATTAACATTTACAAAAGGAGGAGAGAGACATTGAATCTGGCTGACGAGAATGCCTGTTAGTTGAGATGATAATTATAAAAAGATGAGAATCAGATGCTGTTGTTTTCGCCAAATGAATGAAATAGCTCTTAAAACAAATCACCTCTCAACAACCAACTTCTGATTACTGAGTTAGCTTCCTAAATACTCTCATCTGTATGGAGATTGCCCTACACAGTGAAAATTAATGTTTTATTGTATGAAAAGTAATACTCATTGCCTTTTTTTAAATCCTTTGGTTGGTAGCTAGCTTAGGTGTTAGTCTACTACGAGTCTATTTAATTCCACCAGTCTCTAAATGAAACCAACCCTGACAAAACCGAATATCTGGTACAGTAAAGCTGACTCTACTATGTTCCAATAGTCTGAGATCCTACTAAGCCTTTCCCCTAAGCATCGACCTGTCATTTGTTTCTGCTTCAGTCGACAGAAGGGAAACTTCATTGAGATCACGAGGCCCTGTGGCTGGGGAAGAAGGCCCTCGGCTGGAGGCTACTGACCAGTGAAGAGGGGCGCTTACCTCCCAGCACTTCTGGGCGAGCTGACGGAGGGGACGCTCCAAGATGGCGCCTCGGAGCCGGAGCCCCAGGCTCAGGCGTGAACTCTTACTGGATCTTGTAGGCTGAGAGCCGGCGGCCGTCTGCTAGCTGTTTGGCCGCAAAAATCAGACGCTGCTAGTAAGGCGGGATGCCCTCTTTGTCTTGGATTTTGGCTTTGAACTTCTCAGTGGTGTCACTGGAGGAGGATGGTCTTGCCCTTCAGGGTCTTCGCAAAGGTCTGCGTCTCTGCATCTGCCTCTAGGCAGCCCTTGAAGGAAAAGAGCTATCTTGCTGCTCAATAATACCAATCGTTTCAGCCTGAGAGAATGTTGCTGAGGATTGTTTAAAGTGATCCCTTAGCTTGTTGGGATGTGCGTGGATATATATCAAACCTGATTCTTTGCATTATTCAGCACCCCCTGCACTCTTTTGCCTCCCTACCTCATGGTATAATATGTACCTCTTCTGAAGTAGTTTTTCCCAAGCCTGGGTTTTCATTTTGCTTTTACTAACGTTTTGTTTCAAGCTTTTCTTGTGTGTTTGAGAATAAAAGGCATGAAACTATAGTCCCTAAGATGATTGATAAATCTAGCAACAAAGATAATTATTGTATCTCTAATTGATACTTTTTACAATTTTGAGTTCTCATAGCAATCATTGAGGGTATAAAATGCTACCCCAAAACGTCCCGGGAGCTGTTGGACTGTACTGGTGAGAACTCATTTTAAGGGTTATCACTCCCAAAAGAATAGGCTGTCTCTCTGTGGAGAAGTACTCCATCCCTTTACTCTCTTTTTTCTTCTTTTTTAATTTTATGGCACAAGTTGACTATAAACTCCAAACAGACTTCTGGAAAAATAATAATGACAAAGAAGGCTATTCCCCTGCTTATTCCCTTGCTTGAAACCATTGCATACTGATTCACAACGTCTCTTCTCTCCAGAGTAATTTCTTTTTTGAGAGAGCAAAATGAGGTCCAAATGTGCTCAAATAAGTGAACCACTCATGTAGGAAGAGGTGGTCCCAAACAGAAGTCCTTTTTCGGTGCCCGGGGAGCGGAAATATGCTAAGGACTGTTTAGTTACCTTGGAGCTGAATTACTTGATATAAAACTTCACTACCTTAAAACTATTTGTATGATGAATAACCTAAGTTTAGTCATAAAATAGCAAAGATACCTAGGGAATATAGAATGTGTTGGCACATTTTCAGTACACCTGTTACATATTTCCCTGGAAGAGGAACAAAGGACAAAGAAAGGAAGATTGTCGTTTCTGTTATACTACCCACTTCCTCTGTACCTCCAACTAGCACATGTCTCCCCTGAGGATTATATACTTATAAACTCCTGCTCCTTTAATCTTTAATCTCCCCACCCACTGAAGTCAATCAACAGAAATCTATTAAGTGAAACAAAAACTTTTTAACCAGGATATTCTGTATATAGATATTTGCAACACATACATTTGCTGTTCAGTGTCATCCACCTTTAGCTGCACATGAGTTTAACTTAAATAGGGGCTCTAGCACATCATATAAAGAAATATTCATGCCTAATTATATAAAACAATGAGGCAAGCCTTACTGAGTATGCTAAGAATATGGTGTTTACATAACAGAAAGTAAAATTAAGAGTTAGGCCTTGAACCGTGTTTAAATTAGCAAGGGTCTCACAGAAACACAGATCTACTCTTTCTTATTCAAAGGATATGAAGGAAAAAGAAAAAAGCAATAAATAGCAATAAAATAAATTGACAAATTTCTATTCCCATTCAATTCCTATCTATAAAAGTTCTCATAAAGTTGAAAATCAGACTAGATATGGACCATAACCAAGAAGAAGCCATGTTTGTAGATTGATGTAGATTGGAATGGCTGCTTCTGGAACCGAATAACACTTCCTGGGATGAAACTCCCCTCCTAACCACCCCCGGCCCTAGTCCCAAGATCCCATAATGGTTGCCGAATGGTCTATTCTCTTTGAGCAGTATATACTCGGTATGTGCTAGAGACCAAGACAAAATAGTAAAGTTAATCATAATATAACAAGATTTAAAGGAGCTTCAAATATGCAAGTTTTAAGAAAATTTGCTTAAGTATATACCAAAAAAAAAAAAAAAAAAAATCCAAAAGTCTGCTTTAATGATATCTAAGCATTTACATAATGCAGATATGTCTAAAACTGAGAAAATGAGTTCATTTATAACCATATCTCTTCTTTATGAATTCATTTATATCCATATCTCATGTAAGAGTAGAAAGCAATTTTAATCTGTTAGAATACACTTTCATTTGATTTGTCAAATGTTGATTTCAATCTAATATGAGAAACTGTGTTGGCCACTAGGCAGACACAAGTGTACAAATAATTTTATGACTGAATAAGGCAGGTACTATTAAAAATATATAAAATTCTATGTGGATTGCAAAGCAGAAGAAATGGTATATTCATAAGGAGTTGGGCAGGTCAAAGAAACTAAAAGTGGAAGAACAAAGCATGAATAAAGAATGATACACAAACTAAAAGCCAGAATGTGGTTGGGAACCTTCATTAGCCCAGGAAAAGACTGGGAAATAATAGAAGATGAGGCTGGAGAGGGAGGTTGGGACAATTTGTGAAGCCTCTAATCCCTAAATTGAAAACCTTATGCTTAACTCAGTGGGCAATGAAGAGCCATTGATAGTTTTTAAACACAGGAGCTGCCATTTTAAGCCATAATAAGGGGCCAATAATAGCATCAGTGTTGCTCACTTGTAATAACTATACAGATATAGAAAGGGTTGTTGGTGTAAATCCCATGATGAAATATTAAACCTTGAAGAAGCTGACAGCCTGCCAATGAGGGCTAAGCACATCTCCACCCTACATGACCTGAACAAACAGTCCTTCCTTTTCTTGTCTACATTGGGCACAGAATGCTGGGAAAATAGCATGTGCTAGGCTGAAAAATTCTTCAATCCTCCAGCAAATGTTTAGCTTGAGCAGTACATATCGGTTAGGCCAGATTAATTGAAAAAATAAGAGCAAGATGAGTAATTAGTATTAATTAATGTCAATTTCTGTTTTTTTCCTGAAGACAGCTCATGCTGTGGAAGCAATGAATGGTATGGTGTAGGCTGAATATATGCCAACAGCTTTCTTGAATTTTACCAATCTTATATTTCTTTCAAAATTGAACATCATTTTATTTTATTCAAGATGACTGATTGAGGGGAAACAGGCCTGCTTAATGAGATAATATTGCACTGGGTTGTTGGCTTTTCTGTGGCTGACTGGATTTGGAAAGGGCTGTTCTCACTTGGCTTCGGTTTCTGAAATGAAATGAGTCTTGAAGATTAACTAGCCATGTGGTGTGTGCACCCCCAAATCATATGTTGTCTCGTACTTCCTGTCAACAGGAGTCTCTTTTTATCTACTCATATCATTTTCTTCACATTCATTTTGGAATTTCATATCATTACAAGGCTAGAAAATTGCATCATTTGATTATGAAGCAAGTGCACTACATCTGCAAAATTTTCTATCAGCCAGTGTAATATCTGTCTGTGCAAACCTGTCACAGCTAATACATTGGATAGTATTTCACACCCCAAATAATATACCTCTCTCCTTAGGGCAAAGTCCTAAAACAGCATGAAATTCCAGAATGTGCCACAGGCCAAGAGCACATTTTCAAGGTTGTTTTATTTTCCTAATTTAGCATTATAATATTACACTCACATCACTAACTCTTCTTGTAGAAGAAGAAAAAAGCATATGCTTTGAAAACATCATCAGAAATTTTTTGTTATTTTTACTATTGCTAGTATTATTCTTTTTTTTTTTTTTTTAGTATTATTCTTATTATTGAAAAGTCTTTGCCTTTGATTTTCACAAAAATTGACAAGTCTACCAAATATCAGGCTGTTATGTAAAGTATTTAATAAATATTTATATTCTTAGAGCTGTTTTCTATAGCCATTCTCCCCTCATCCCTCCCCCAGTGCACTTAAAAAGAGCTTAAGTAGGATATGACTTTATTCTTGAGGACATGATCTGTGGTAATTTAAAGTCTTAAAATGGCCACCAAGGCACGCGACTTGAGGTAAACATCAGCTCTGATTGCCTGTCATGACTTCTGTCGTTTCATGGCTGTTGTTTATGATTATCTTAGTTTAATTTAATCCCTACCCCAATAATTCTTATTTCTTTTTTCTCAGACTGAATATTGGTTAAATCATCCATTTAAATATGTTTACCTTTTTCCTTAGACAACATACAGAGGTTGCACAAAATGCATCTGAGGAAGCAATTGTGCTATTCTAGCTTTTATGTGCTTATGTCACCTGAACAAATGTGCAGTCTACTCTCACTATCATTTTACATGGATTTTGAGAGCTAGACTGTGCCCCAATTAAAAATGACTTAAAAATGACCATTTTAAACTCAGCTATCTGGATGTGGTTCCTGCCATCACCCAAACCCACTTTAAGTAAAGCTTAAATTTATAGGTGAAGAGACAGGCTCTGGAAAATTTGGGGCCTGTGGTCTGTACAAGGGCCCTGGAAGCTTGGTAGGGGATAACTGAATGCTCTAGAGGGAGGATAGGAACTTAGAAGGGTGTGTGGGTTTTGGGGAACTGATCCCATGGGCTCATAGATGGTGAACTATGGAGACAATGAATCCAGTGTGGCCCTCTGAAAAGGGATGTAAAGGGCCAGATTTTTCAGGGTACAACAGACACTCCGTGTTCAACAGTTGGAGTTCCTTGTAAGGGTTATGAGATTTGTATGTTACCCAATAGAAAATGTAAATTCTACATAGGAATTTCTATTCATCTACCCATCAGAACACTCTGTTTATTTTCTCCATTAGTGGCACTTAACTAGCATAAATAAACTTATTTTGGTGTTACCCTAAACAAGGTACATCTTAAAATCTACACCAACGTAAATCTTAATTCTTCTTGAGTCATGTCTAAGTTTGAATTTCCCTTGTTCTTCCTCATGGTGGAATGATATTGCCTCATATTTACATAGTATTTTGTTATTTTTAGATCACTTCACACATAATAAGATCTATTCAGTGCCTCTATGTTCCTAGCCTTATAAGAAATTTTAAAGCCATAAAGATGAATGAGATGCTGTTTCTGCCTTCAAAGTCCTTACAAAATGCTTGTGTGAGATACAAATATTTATCATAAACAAATTATAATTCCATGTGAAAACATGTGATAATACTTGAACAAGTTCATAATAATAATAAGTATAGTTGTATTTATTAAGCCCTTACTGTGTAACAAGCACTCTTCAAACTTACATGTATTTTCATTGTAATCCTGATAACAACCTAATGAGGGAGGTATTGTTATTATTTTAAAGATGTGGCAACTGAAGCACAGGGAAATCAAGTAACTTATCCAAGGTAACACAGCTAGTAAAAGGTGGTGTTGGGATTTGATTCCAAGCAGTTTGACTGCAGAACATACACTTTGATCACCAAGTTATATGGTGCCTCAATATAGAAGAGGGCGTGATTCATCCTCTTTGCAGGAGTATGGAAAAGTTTCCTAGAATAGGTATTACCTGAGAAGGAGTTATGAGCCAATGGGTCTGGGGAAGGATGTTTTAGGAAGAGGGAACAGCCTGTGAAAAGGCACAGAGTCAGGATACAATCATCGATCTATAAATAGTTTAAGAATTCTGGAGTTTAGAAGAATAAAGGAAGAAATGGTGAAAGATGTAACTGGAGAGATGAGTGACAGGACTTGTCGGGCCATAAATGGCATTCTAAAGAGTTTAAGATTGGCAGCTACAAGGAGACAGGGAAGTTTGGAGGCAGAGGATTGCTCTCATTTGCATTGTCATTTTAGAAAAATTGCTACGGCTGTAATATGGGAATGAATGGAAGTACAGAAAGTTCCAAGACAAGAGACAGGTGATGAGGCTGTTGCACTGTTCATACAACAGAAGATTAGAACCTTGATGAGAATTTGTGCAGGTAATGACAGAGGGAAAGAAACAGATGCAAGAGAAATTTCAGAGGAAGCATCAACAGGCTTGGCTAGTGCTATGAGACTGAGGGCAGGAAGTAGACTAGAGTGACTCTAGTAGGCTGCCTGGGTGACTGGCGGATTGTGGTACAATTGTAAATAATTAATGGTGGGTGAAATCACTTTCATTGAAGACATAGAAGTTGGAGGCTGCTTTTAAAAATGGAACAAAAATAATGAATTGTTTTAAGTTCTTGTCAAAGTCGAATCAGATGCAACTTTGCTGACATAGTTATCTAATAGCTAGGAAACTGTTACAAAACTGCAAGGAAAAAACACATCATCATTGTGCCAAAATAACTCCTCCTACACTACCTTAGTCATCATTATATAAGCAATTTTTTTCTTTTTATCCATTTTAAGACTTACATTAAATAACATTACATCTTGTTATATATATGTATACACAAAAATGCAGTGTCTGTAATACCACCATTATTTACTGAAGAGTTTTTCAGCATAGAAGCAATGCCTTTTTCTAGCCTCTAGAGCCCCAACCTTTCCCTTTCCTGAGGGCAGCAGGGTCAGTTTCAAATAAATCAGCCAACTTGGTCACATTAGCTTTCAAGGAGCCCATTTATGGGGTTTTATGGGTGTGTGCAATTTAAAAATCAGTACTCCATGAAACTCAGGAATTCTCCATGGGATTCTGTTAAACATTTCTTGATTGTAAGCTATTTAAGATCATTTTTTCTGGAAAAAAAAATGCAGGACAAATGTTTATAAATCCTAGGAAGACTTACCTCTTACCTTACCCAGAGACATGCTAAGGAATGCTTATTTGTTTGCTTACCTGATTGATTTTAGGGATGAGGACCCATTCCTAAATTGGAGGCAGAAAGTTTAGTTAGAATGATCTTACAGTGATCCACAGTAGGAAAGTGGCTAAAACATGGGCAGTGAAAAGGAGGGAGAAACACATCATAAGCATAACAAAACTCAGTTCCATTACCATGTATTTAAAAGATGAGCACTTCCTCACCACTTCCCAACAAATGTCTAAATGCCAATAAATGTCTTCACAAATTGCTGAAGCACTAATACTCTAAATATAACCCTTGACCACCAACGCAAGAGGTATAGACCCTCGAAAGTGTTGGTCTTAAAAGAAAGGACTAGCTTAATCATTCAATCCATCGGTACAGTGAGTAGCATACAATAAGAGCTCATGGCCACACAGTCACAGATCAGAACTGCTTCTGTTTCAGATTGTAGCTTAGCGATTTAGACATATATAAAGATACAAGTATGTGCAGATACACACAAATGTTCTTTATTCAACTGTGTTTCAAACACACAAATTTTCCTCTTAAGAGACTAAACTGAGCCTACAGGGGGAACTTACCAAATATGCAAGATACGGAACTTCCGGGAAGATGGCAGACTAGTAAGACACGGGAATCTCTTCCCCAGAAAAATAGCTAGAGGACAAGCTGAAACAGCCCCCGAAAAAGATCTTCTAGGGTTTAGGACAGCAGGTGAAGGCTGCACACCACCCAGAGGAGAGAGGGACAGAAGAGGGAAATTGCGACTACAGAACTGTGAGTTGCAAGTAGCAGCTTCTGCTGCTGCCGGCACCCTCCCCCACAGTCTTCAGAATTCTTGGGCCCCTGGGCCTGCCAACACAGACAAAGGGGGCTTCAGGGATCTGCCACTCCCTGAAAGGGGAGAGAGAGGGACACAGCCTTAGGCTGACTCAGGTTCTGACCTGAAATTTGGGCTGCGGAGCCCCACGGACCCTTCCACAAGGCGGTTTGCCCTGGGAGCCTAGAAAGGACTGGAGAAATCCGACCCTCCCAACCTCCTTCTCTTCTAGCCTGGACTAATTGTTGAGGACACCACCGGAGAGGGGAGAGAGAGCCTGGGGCTGACCCTGCTTTGGACTCCCAGGTTTGGTCTGCCCTGTCCCGAAAGCCCTTCCAGGCTGGGTGGGGCTGCACCATTGTTTGCCTTGGAGCCTGCAAGAGGCTAAAGAAATACAAACCTCCCAATCTCCTCCTCTACTAACAGGGACTGATTATTGAGGATTCAGAAGGGAGTGGAAATATTTCTTAGCTGGGAAAAGGGGGGCACTACGAGAGAAGTCTGGAGAACGGTCTCAGAAAGTTTGACTCACAGGGCTCCTAGCCCACAGACAGGAAGCTCTATCACATTGATCTCGTCTGTGTCACAACAAATACTCTCCGACCAGGCATTGAATTGAGAGCTGCCAACAAGCGCCATCTCCTGGCATACCAAGGAAGTGCACATAAGAAAATTAATAAGTAAGAGAGGCTTTTCCTGGCCTCTATAGCCTCCCTGCCCAAGGCCCTAGGAAAAACTCTACAACCAATTACTGGGTCCAGTGCCCAGTTCTAAGCAACCAGCAGAACAATCCTAACAATCAAGTTTGAGCCAAAAATCAAAGAGCTGTGGTAACTCACAGCCTCCTGCCACTAAAAGCCCATAAAAGAGAAAGAGATAGAGCCTCTAAGTAAAATACAAACTAACCAGATGCCTAAGCACCAGCAAAAAATTATGGGCCATACTAAGAAAATAGAAGACATGGCCCAAGAAAAGGAATACAGCAAAGTCCCAGAAGAGATGCAGAATTTGAGAGAACTAATCAGTGAGATGAGCATACATTTCCAAAATCAAATTAATGAGATGAAAGAGAATATAGTTAAAGAGATCAATGACATCAAGAAGTCATTGCACGAACATAAAGAAGAATTTGAAATCATGAACAGAAAAGTAACAGAGTTCATAGGAATGAAAGACACAATAGGTGAAATAAAAAATACATTTGAAGCATACAAAAGCAGACTCGAAATGATAGAAGAAAGAATAAGTGATACTGAAGACAGAGCAGCTAAAATTGAAGAGAGGAAAGAAGAGAGAGAGAAAAGAATGGAAAAAATTGAGCAGGGGCTCAGAGAGTTGAATGACAACACTAAACGAAAGAACATACGTGTCATGGGAGTTCCAGAAGGAGAAGAGAAAGGAAAAGGGGCAGAAAGAGTTATTTGAGGAAATAATAGCTGAAAATTTCCAAACTCTCATGAAAGAAATGAACTTACATGTCCAAAAAGCACACCGTACCCCAATAAGAATAAATCCAAATAGACCTATGCCAAGACATATTATTCAGAATGTCAAATGTAAAAGATAAAGAGAAAATTCTCAGAGCAGCAAGAGAGAAGCAAATGATCACATACAAAGGACGTCCAGTAAGACTTTGTGCAGATTTCTCTTCAGAAACCATGGAGGCGAGAAGACAGTGGTATGATACAATTAGGAAACTGAAAGAGAAAAACTGCCAGCCGAGAATTCTTTATCCAGCAAAACTGTCCTTCAAATATGAAGGTGAATATAAGATATTCACAAACAAACAGAAACTAAGAGAGTTTGCAAAAAAGAATCCACCTTTGCAGGAAATATTAAAGGAAGCCTTAGAACCTGAAAGAAAAAGACAGGAGAGAGAGGCTTGGAGGAGAGTATAGAAGAAAGAAAAGCAGAAAGGATAACCAAAAGAGTAAAAAGAAAGACAAAAATAAGATGACATATGAAAACCAGAGAATAAAATGGAGGAAATAAATAGTGCATTTTCAGTAATATCATTGAATGTGAATGGATTAAATTCCCCAATCAAAAGATACAGGCTGACAGAATGGATAAAAAAACATGAGCCATCCATATGCTGCTTACAAGAAACTCACCTGAGACACAAGGATACAAGCCGGCTGAAAGTAAAAGGCTGGAAAAAGATACTCCACGCGAATAGTAAACAGAAAAGAGCAGGGGTAGCTATACTAATATCAGACAAAACAGACTTCAAATGCAAAAAAGTGATAAGAGATGCGGAAGGCCATTATATATTAATAAAAGGGACAATCCTCCAGGAAGATATAACAGTCATAAATATCTATGCACCTAACCAGGGTGCTCCAAAATATATGAGACAAACTCTGGCAAAACTGAAGGGAGAAATAGACATTTCTACAATAATCGTTGGAGACTTCAACACCCCTCTTACATCATTAGATAGAACAACTAGACAGAAGATCAACAAGGAAACAGAACTTGAACAATATGATAAACAAGTTAGACCTAACAGACATATACAGAACACTGCATCCAAACTCAGCACGTTATACATTCTTCTCAAGTGCCCATGGATCTTTCTCCAGGATAGACCACATGTTAGGTCACAATACAGCTCTCAATAAATATAAAAAGATTGAAATTATACAAAGCACCTTCTCAGATCATAATGGAATGAAACTAGAAATCAATAACAGACAGGAAAAAAGTAAATTTGCAAATGTGTGGAGACTGAACAACACACTCCTAAATATTCAGTGGGTCAAAGAAGAAATTGCAAGTGAAATCAGTAAATATATTGAGACAAATGAAAATGAGAACACAACGTATCAAAACTTATGGGATACAGCAAAGGCAGTCTTGAGAGGGAAATTTATAGCCCTAAATGCCTATATTAAGAAACAAGAAAGAGCTAAACTCAAAGATTTAACTGAACAACTTGAGAAACTAGAAAAAGAACAGCAAACCAATCCCAAAGCAAAAAGAAGGAAAGAAATAATAAAGATTAGAGCGGAAATAAATGAAAATGAGAACAGAAAAGCAATAGAGAAAATCAACAAAACCAAAAGCTGGTTCTTTGAGAAAATCAATAAAATTGACAAGCCCCTCGCTAGACTAACAAAGAAAAAAAGAGAGAAGATGCAAATAAATACAATCAGAAATGAAAGGGGGGAAATTACAAATGACCTCACAGAAATAAAAAGAATCATAAGAGGATATTATGAGAAACTATATGCCAACAAACTAGACAACCTGGATGAAATGGACAAATTTCTAGAAACTCATAACCAACCTACACTGACACGACAAGAAATACAAGAACTTAACAAACCAATCACAATTAAGGAGATTGAATCCGTCATCAAAAATCTCCCAGCAAAGAAAAGTCCAGGACCAGATGGCTTCACAGGTGAGTTCTACCAAGCATTTCTAAAAGAATTAACACCAATCCTGTTTAAACTCTTCCAAAAAATCGAAGAAAAGGGAAAATTACCCAACACATTTTATGAAGCCAACATCACTCTAATACCAAAGCCAGATAAAGACTCCACAAGAAAAGAAAATTACAGACCAATCTCTCTCATGAACATAGATGCAAAAATTCTCAACAAAATACTTGCAAATCGAATCCAACAGCATATCAAAAGACTTATACATCACGACCAAGTGGGATTTATTCCTGGTATGCAAGGCTGGTTCAACATAAGAAAATCAATCAATGTAATACACCACATTAACAAATTGAAGGGAAAAAACCACATGATCATCTCAATAGATGCAGAAAAGGCATTCGACAAAATCCAACATCCTTTTTTGATAAAAATACTTCAAAAGATAGGAATAAAAGGAAAATTCCTCAATATGATAAAAGGCATATATGAAAAACCCACAGCCAACATCATACTCAATGGGGAAAGGTTGAAAGCTTTCCCCCTAAGATCAGGAACAAGACAAGGATGCCCACTTGTCACCATTGTTATTCAACATTGTACTAGAAGTTCTAGCTAGGGCAATTAGACAAGACAAAAAAATTAAAGGCGTCCAAATAGGAAAAGAGGAAGTAAAACTCTCACTGTTTGCGGATAACATGATCCTGTATTTAGAAAATCCTGAAGTATCCACAACAAAGCTACTTGAACTAATAAATGAGTTCAGCAAAGTGGCAGGATATAAGATCAACATGCAAAAATCAGTAATGTTTTTGTACACCAGTACTGAACAATCTGAGGAGGAAATCAGGAGGAAAATTCCATTTTCAATAGCAACAAAAAGACTCAAATACCTAGGAATTAATTTAACCAAGGAAGTACAGGACCTATATGCAGAAAACTACAAAACAATGCTAAAAGAAATTTAAAAAGACCTAAACAAATGGAAAGACATTCCGTGTTCATGGATCGGAAGAATAAATATCATGAAGATGTCAATCTTGCCCAAACTGATTTATAGATTCAATGCAATACCAATCAAAATCCCAACAGCTTACTTTACAGAATTAGAGAAGGCAATTACCAAATTAATCTGGAAGGGTAAGTGCACCCGAATAGCCAAAAGCATTCTAAAAAAGAAGAGCAATGTGGGAGGAATTTCGCTGCCTGACCTTGAAACATATTACAAAGCTACAGTGGTCAAAACAGCATGGTACTGGCATAAAGATAGACATATCGATCAATGGAATAGAATTTAGAATCCAGAAATAAACCCTCACCTCTACAGTCAACTGGTTTTTGACAAACCTACCAAGCCCACGCTGATGGGAAAAAACAGTCTCTTCAACAAATGGTGTTGGGAG
>JAKSZT010054030.1:30707203-30844851 GCA_026826555.1 Tolypeutes matacus
TTTTTAATTGCTTATGTTTTCAATTATTAAATGTACAAAATAAAGTTAAAAAAAACATAATGGATATATTACCAATCCCACAATTATTTGTATTAAATTAATTGTGCAAATTATGATGCCAGAATTTGTACTAATCACTGATTGAAAAACATCCAGGACTTGGTGGCCAAATTTCCTAAAAGTCAATCATGAGAGGGACGGCACTGGGTAGACCATGAGTTCTGCAAAAAGGGGCAGTGTGGGTCAATTCAGCAGCATGTCTTCAGGGGCCCAGCCCATGGCAGCAGCATGATACAGGACCCCACAGGGGCCGTCTCGGGCTGTGCCAAGGAGAGGCAGTGACAAGAAGTCACTTTTAGATTTCCACATGAGTAAGGCCACTTTCCAATCCCTTCACTAAGAGCTGACAGATCTGATTATAGCGACAGGCTGCCCATCTGTAAGAAGAAATCGATGTGCACAGGGAAATTGCTATCATTTTCGGAGCCCTGCTGTAAACAGGGAATGCTGATTTCTGCTGCACTGGGGTGGGGACAGGAATGCCAAAGGTTGTCCGCCAGGTGAGAAATGGTAAGCCTGGTCTTAATTTAGAGCACTCAGTAACTTTCTTTTATCTGAAGATTGTTTAAAAATAGAAAACCACCAAAATCCACTTCAGTCAATCCCTGAGGAGAATCTAAAACAGAACTTCAAAAGTAAGAGCTGTCTATTTATGTTGGACGATGCTTTCTATTCTACATGAACAATATGGTCAGTTGTTAAAAAGATTTTACGCCTCTGCACAAGGTATTACAACCCCCCAAACCTAAGTACTGGTTTACAGAAGGCCTCTGGGATCTAACTTAGCAGAGAGTCGCTCATCTTGGTTGGAATTAACTGTCACTCTTTTACATTGTGATTTAGGGAGAACTGGATGACTAGATTAAGATAACTCCTTGAGTGCACAGGAGTCAGTTAAACCAAGAAGAAAAGCAACCAGGAATGATTTGTCAACTTGAAAATTTTATGGTTATAAAAGTACGTTGAAATGAAAAAGAACGAAATAATGTCAAAAGCACACAGAAGACTGGTGGTCTGCATGGAATCTAAAATAGGAAAGAAGAATGGGAGAATGAAGATTTATAAATATTGCTCTGCATTATCCAGGGAAAAAAAAAGGTGCACTAACTCTAATTCATGGGTACTGATTGACCGGCCAGAAAAGGATTCTAGTGTGGAAAAGAGAAATTCAGTGTTTCCCAAACCATGATCCTTGGAACACAAGTCCTTGGATTAAAAAGAAGCAAAAAAAAAAGGCTTAGCATCTAGTAACTTTAGAAAACACTGTGTGCTATACCCCTACTTTAGACTGCTAATTGACATTAGCATATTAAGGGCTCAGGGAAATTTCTGCACTATGAAAGGCTTTGTTTAAACAAGACTTTTTCAAACTCATTAACCATATGGGTGCCCTGCTTCCCTCACCCCAAACAGCACCCCAAACAGTTATAATAGCACTCCAAGAACCCATAATCTATATCACGCTTTGAAAATGCTGCATTATATTATGCTACCCTTATGACAATATCCTTTATAAACTAACTCCCTTCACCCTAACTGCATGCTTACCAAGCAAATTCTTACCAAGCATCTCTGTGATACTAACATGGGATTTCAGATGTCTCTACCCATCTACCAATCAATGCCCAAACTGACGCCTGTTCCAGATTTAAGGCCACATATACGTCCCATAGTTGTTTCATGCTCTTCCTATCCCCAGATGAACTGCTAACATGGATTATGAAAGCAAAAGCTGAAATCCTAAACAGAGTTCCTGATTTCTTTTCAGATTTCCTCTGTCTCTACAAGATCCCTTCACTGTTTTCTTAGAAAAAACTAGGTGCATTGGGGGGGGGGGGGGGAGAGGATGTAACTTTATCAGTTCATTCTAATATATTTTTAATAAGGTTAAGACCTTATTCATGTAGGAGGATGGAAGGGGCAGGAGAGGCAATAAAAAACACAAATTGCTGGGTTTTGCTCTCTAGTCTCAATTATGATCAGCATTTCTCAACTACATGTCTCAACCCACTAATGGTGAGCTAGAACAGAACTAATTGTACCTAGTAATAAAATGTAGAAGTATGTGAATTATAACCACATGGTTAGACTTGCTGGAGTTGGCGTATTTTTTCTTAAAGGGCCAGAAAGTAAATGTTTTAGACTTTGCAGGGCCAAGAGGCAAAATTAAGAATATTTGTAGGTACTTATATATTTATATAGTACCATTTAAAGTGTAATCACAGGGGGACGGATGTGGCTCAAAGGGTTGGGCATCCGTCTCCCATATGGAGGGACCTGGGTTCGATCCCTGGGACCTCCTGGTAAAAAAATAAATAAATAAAATAATTTTTTAAAAAAATAAATAAATAAATAAAGTGTAATCACTTTTAAAAGGTAAAATACATTCTAGCTCATGGGCTGTAAAAAAGAGGCAGCTGGAAGAATTTAGCCCACAGTTTAGAGCACGCACTGTGGAGTCAGACCACCATCGCCTATATGTAGCTGTGAAACTGATTTGCAGAAGTACTTAATCTCTCTTTCTCAGTTTCTTCATCTATGAGATATGAATAATAATAGTCCCTAATTCATAGTTGTGAGGATTACTTAGTCAATACCGTAAAGCACTAGCACACTGGCTGACATGGTGACCGCTCAGTAAACATCTATTATCACTTTTTATTAAATGATTCTTCTTGCTAAAAAAAAAAAAAAAAGTTAAACACCCTGGGGTGCATCCAACATGCTCTTTGACTGCTAAAGTCAAAGAGTGGAGTTTGTGTTTAGTGTGCCAGGAAACCCACAGGAGTGTGCTGAATATGTGTGCTACACTACAAAACAGGAAGGGCCACTGACTTAGAAAATGAAGACAGTTGGGTCCTAATAATAGTCCTGTCCTGGCTCTTATGAATACAAGATGAGTATCTTGCACCTCAATTTACCCATGCAAAATAGAGATAGCAATACCTTAAAACTCAGGAAGCACGTGAGTGCAATAAGATTTCAAGTATGAAAGCATTAAGGAAGAGAATTGCTAGGTTCCAGACTGTAAAATAAAATTTAATATAACTTGAAACTTCTCAGTTTACCTGAAGTGAGCCACAGAGCTTTGTAGTTGATCTGAGAAGAAAGTTCCTAGGAGACAGATGGCCCATGGTTGTACTGGAGTCAAACTCTCAACTTTGGATCTGCCTGATGTACAGGCAGTGAGGCTGGAAAACCTTGTTGAGTATGCAGCTTGTTGGCTTTGAATTTTTATGGTCTGAATAGTGAATTGAGCCCAAATGCCTTATATACCCTCCAACCTAAAAATCTCTTAAAGTGATATATATATATATATATATATACATAAAAAGAAAGATCATATAATTTCACAAGGAAGCAAGAATCAATGCCATCCATAGCTCTAAAATTTTAGAAATTATCCAAGAGTGAAAAGCAAGTGAAATAAAATTTACAGAAAAAAGTAGAGATAAAAAAAAACATATAGACCTAAACTATTGGAGGTCTGGCTTAGTTTGCCACAGGGCTGTCAATGCAAAGTACCATAAAGGGGTTGGCTTTTATAATGAGAAATTTATTAGGGGTAAAATATTACAGTTTCAAGTCTGTGAAAATTTCCAAATCAAGACACAATCAGCGATGCTTTCTCACCAAGGTCAGCAACTGGTGATCCTGGTGTCCTGCTACATGGTGAGGCAAGATGACAGCTGATCTCTGCTGAGGTCCCTACCTTCTACTCAAGGCTCACAGGTCTCCAGGAGTGCAGCTGTGGGCAATCAGGCATATGGCTTGTCTCTTTCTGGGCCTCCTCTCTCAGCCTCAGTTGCCCCGCTTTTCCCCTGAACCCAGCTGTGTGCGATCAAGTATGTGGTTTGTCTCTTCAGCCTTGAGCTGTTCTGTGGGCCCAGACTCTTGGGGACTTCATACCTCTGCTTCAGCAGCTAGCAATCCTTGAGTCCTCTCTCTCACATGGCAGAGCCCTCTTTTCTGAGTGTCTCTTCTCTGTGTCTCCAGCAAGAAGGCGAAGACCCAACCTGAGTCATGCCTTACTGACATAGACCAATGAAAAGTGATCTAATCAAGGGATCTAATCAAGGTCCCTTACGGAATCTAATGCAATCAAAGGGTCTCACATGCACAGGAATGGATTTGTTCAAAAAGATAACCTTTCTTTTGGGGATTCACCAAATTCAAAGTGTCACAAGGTCCAATGAAGTACTTGAGAAACTCCAAGCCTGGAGTCCAGAAATCCCTGCAGCAGGCTTCAACAATAACAAGATGCAGAATTACATTTGGCCCTGCTGAGCTCTTTGGGCTCTGTCTTCATCAACCTGACAAAGAAGATGAGAGAAGTGCCTTTTGCTCCAGACTGATGCCCTCAGAATGTCTGCCTAAAGGCCTGCAGACCATCTGCCCAAAGCTGGCTTATAATAAATACAGGCACTGGAAAGACAAGAGCAGTGTCTAAAAAAGCAGAAGGTGGAAAAGGACTTCTATCTTCTATCTAAGGCTAGGCTATAAATACTGTTCTTTGAAGAAGAAGTTTAGACCTGGGAAATCCCCAAGGAGGGTGCAGGAACCAAAGAAGGGATGGAGAGTTCTCACACTTAGGAGACAAGTCAACTTCACACCATACCTCTTCCCATAATGAGCAGAAGCAGAGCTGGTAAGAGGTTTAAGTATGAGAGAAAATCCATGACACAGAGAGATTAGGTCTAGAAGTTTTAAGACCTATCAATTATAAGTTTCAAAAGGAAAGAACAGAGGGAATTGAAGGGAAGAAATAATAAGGAAGTAGGAAAATCAGCTTCCCATAGCTAAATAAAAACCCATGTCTGATGATTGAATATAGGGTTAGTGCAAAAGAGACCCACACAAAGGCATATCATGATGAAGTTTCAGAAATCTAATGAGAAGAGGAAAAACTCAATTGCTTTCTGTAAGAAAAAAATAAAAGCTTGCCTATACACACACGAGGACTTAATTAGCATCAGTAACACTAGTCACCAGAAGACTAGGGAATCACTTCTTCAGTGTTCTAAAGAAATATGACTAAATGTTAGTATTCAAGTAAAAGAACAAAATAAACATATTTTCAGATGTATAAGGACTAAGAAAATTTACCAACCTTTGACTTTTCTTGAACAAATTACTAGAAGGAACTCCAGCAAAACAAAGACACAACAATAAAAATTCAGAGAGGAAGGCACAGAGATACAAACAATAAAAATAAAAATAAAAACTGGTGTTTATCAAAGGAAAAGGAAAAGGGTGGAGGCAAATTATAGCTAAATCTAATTAATTGCCAGTGCACAATATATAAGAAAAAATAAAAATATGAAAATAAAAATGCAAATTATTTTAACATGAAAACTAGTGATGAGAGACATAGTTGAACCAGACAAAAATATTTTGGCTCTCATTTTCCATTGCAGTTGAAACAAATCATCATTCAAATTTCTGTGATCCAGAGAGTATAAAAATCCACCATCCTGCTCATGTGCTTCATGAAAGGCAGTGAGATGGTAACACCAAAGACCAAAACATTGTTCAAGGCAAGAAATAATACACACCCTCCAAATATCTCTACTGGATTAGCAAGGGCGATATGGAGAGGAACTGGCAAATGTTCAATGTTAATTTAACTGAGGTGTTGACTCAACATCTCAACACTCATTGAGATCTGGGCAGGACCAAATAGAGATGAGATGACTTCCTTTCATAAGTTATAGGCAAGCCTGAGGCTTATATTTAAAGCAGATCAGAGAGCCTCCTTGTGTTCCCTGTCCATGCCTTAATTTCAGATATCTAGATTTAAAACTTCTATAACAAATGCATGTAAGAAAAAATAAATCTAGGAAAGATTTTACCAAGAAATTTTACTTTGCCAGGTACATTGTAAAATAAATATATATTGGGAGAAAGGATGGAAGAAGAAATGAAGGGAATGAGGGAAATCAGAAGAAAGAGAAAATCATTGCCCCAAAGCCTAGAGCAGATATTATCTGGCATTTCATATTAAGGAGGTAACCTCTTCCTACCCCATTCCTTTAAGTCAGAACAACATGCTTACAGGTGAGAAGTTTTCTTAAATGTGTTGCTAACACTTGTGTGTACTTCCTATGATTTTAGCAGTGATTGAAGGGTGTTTTTGTATATTCTTTCAGAGATTACCTTTATTTTTAGATGTTTCAAAAATTAAATTTTTGAATGGAGATAGAATAGATGCCCACCTCCATTATTTACTATCACATCAACCATTTTTATCATCAGATATTTAATGGTATCTAAACCATTGTATACAAGCCCATCTGCAAACATCATTAGATTTTCTCATCATTGTTAGCCCTTGCGTTAACCAGAAGACATTTTGATTTCTGAAATCAATCCAACAGTAAAGTAAATGGTAATGATAACTTTTTGAAATGAGTACAGCAATTGTGTTCTTAATGATATAGGATACTTCTTACAGAGAGACTCTTTGAGAAATAAATTCATATCTTGCTTACCAAGAGGGGACAAGATAACTCTTAAAAAGAAAAATCAGAAATTACTGAAAAACAATTTTCTCATAAGGAAAGAATTATCCAGGACCCAATAAGGATTTAAGTCAAGGATAAAGGAGTCAGAGATCCAGCAACTGAGGATGGTAGATGCATCCCCCCCAAAAAAAAACTTTTGCCCCCATTTTCCCACAGTGATTCTTCTACCATGGGTCAGATCTCAGTTTCACCCAGCTGTAAAACTGTGAGATGCCCACTCCTGTGTATCCAGGTGAGTTCGTCCATCAGCTTCATCCCTTTGTTCTGCCCAGTCCATCAATAGGGCAGAATGGAGTTCTATTTTCTTTTTTATCCCTTTCATCCCTCTTCAGCCTCATCATCGGTCTGAAGGGGGTTTCTAGGGTAATAGTGAACACAAGTAATGCTATGAGATGTTATCTCTTCAATGAGAGAGAAATGTCTTTTCTTTTAGGATCTCTATTGAAGAATGTGAATAATCAGGGGGAAGGAGATTTGGTGATCCAGATTCTAAAGAAATGGCTTGAAACCTGATCTGCTAGACTGAGCACAGATTTAGGATAAAGCAGACTGAAGGGGGAGGAGTAGGAAGAGAAAGAAAGAGATCAAGGGAGAGAGGACTTCATGGCCTCCAGCACTAACCTCTGGATGCCAGGAATACTCCTGATTCTGTAATAGAAAGTGTTAGTTCTTGTTGATGGAGGTGGCCCTCTTCTTTCCAGATTTTTGGCATAATGCTAGGAATAATTCTAGGCATAATGTTAGGCATAGTGCATGAATACTCATACTGATGGCAAAATTTCTCCCATTTTCCAAATATTTTACTACTGAAATGCAGTTAGGGGCTATATTGGGCCAATAGAATCTGCCTTGTAAACATTTTGTAATCTTCATCTCCTTCCTCCTTTTCATGGCTGTTTCTTCAAGACTTGGAACAAATGGTTTCCTAGATGGCAAAAAAAATTCATGGTTCTGTAGGAGGTGGGGAACATGGGTATCCCTGTAATTTTTGTGTAACATTTATGTAATCTAAGCATTTTTTTAAATATTAAAAAAAATAAATAATAACAAAAATTCATGGTTCTATGGAAGCACATAAGGGAATTTGTGTAACTTAGCAGCTATCCTCTTATTATTAGTAAATGAGTTGGGAGAGGTAAGTTTGTTGCTGTTATTTGTTTTTGGTAATTTCTCCTTTTTTGTAGTAATAACTTTTTTATTCTGATGACAAAATACAAAGCAAGCCCACCGTCAAAATTAGAACACTACGGAAAAGACTGAGGAAGGAAATTTAAATCACTTAGAAGCATATCATTCAATGAAAGTAATTATTATTTAATGTGTTTTTCAATCTTTTTATTCATAAATAATACCTAAACATACATAACATGTATCTATAAAATTAGGATCAGTAAGTCCTTATAACTTTAACTCCACTTTTCACTTAATATTATATAATGATTACTTTCTATTTTATTTAAAATTATTTCATCATATAGTGTTCCATTTGCATTTATATGCTATAATTTATTGGACTAGACCTCAATTACAGAATATTTTTGTTTTTATTATAAATAACTCTGAAAAAAGCACCCTTTTTTTTTAACCTCACCTTACGCCAACGCCATTAACGCTTCTTAAACTGCTCTTACCAAATCTCCAAGGAAATAGAAACTGCCATTGCCACCTACTAGCAACAACACTCTAAGTGAAAAATTGTGCAGGGAGAAGATCAAATGTTTCCTTTTGAAATTGGAGATGCTTTTATGCAGGGTGAGGAGAGGGACAAATATATATGTTTTGTTTTTCAAATTGATAGTGCCTAATCAGGTATTGGGAAAGTGCCTGCAGACTGATGAATGAGATAGGGAAGGAGGATGAGAGATGATTAATTCAAACAGCAATCACATCAAGATGTAAAAATCACTGATATTTCATTCGAGAGTGGATAAAATTTATTTTGGCAATAGGAACAATTCACTAAATCCAGGCTTCAAATAATATTAATATAAATTAGCATTGCCTGATTTCATGCAAACCTAGATACCTGTAGAGAAAATTGATTAGAGGTTAGGAAACTGGCCCATGATTAAATTCGTACCTCCAGGTAGTATGCAGCATGGATCATCAACAAGCAGATACCTGAAAGCTGCTGTATAGTGCAATGTTGATAAATGGCCAAACTGCATTTAAATTGAAGCTGTGGAAATACTGATATTCTGACGAGTGGGGTCCTAAAAAAGTAGTGGGCACTGAGGACAATAATGGCAAAGAAAGTAAAAGCACAAGCTCCAATGCATTGTGTGAAAAAAGTTTGCTTTAGTCATTTAAAATCCAGATTAGTATATGATAGGCTTGTTTCCCAAAGATTTATACATTGTCTGTTGAGTGCTTTGATTATATTTCCCACTGAAACCAAGCTGAAAAGTATGGTAAAGTACCCATATCGAGTCTTAACTTCTGCTCAACATACAAGTTACGTCAAAGCCAGAGCTGTATTAAGTAATTTCATTGTATTTAACGGGCTAATAGTAATCATTTTCAACAGTCCCATCTCCTACCTCAATCCAGAGGGATCCTGGGTCCTTGTCCAAACAACTGCCAGGCCCATCCTAAGCAACATCCACCTTTCCTTCTGAGGGCTGCAAGTCCAGCCCGCCTTCTTTCCATAGCCGCTGCCAGATGCACCCACATGTGGTTTCATTTTTCCTCAGTGGCAAACGGTAAATATTTAACAACTGGATCTCCAGGAAAAAAAAAATGTATTTATGAATATTTACATGCACATAAATGTATTAAATATTATACTGATATAAAGGTTGTGTAGCACACAATTTATGAATAATAAAATATACAATATTCTATATTGAAAATTCCACATAACTAATTGGTTCTCACAGAATGTTATAGTTGATTTTTGCCAAATTCATCTGTCCATAGTCAGTCCTATATTGCCACTGATGAATGAGTGTGATTCTGATCTAAACATTGGATGAAAATTTCATTTACCTTAATGAGTAACACACAAGTGAAACAAGTAAAATGTACATCAGAAAGTAACTCATTTGTCAATGGCATGAGTGACATTTTTGGGAAATGGGTAGCAGTTTCAACTACTGGAACAATATTTTCTGAGTTTTTTGTCCTATTCACAATGTTATGGCTACAGACACAGGATACTTTTAAGTTTAAAATGCATTAGAAGCATTTCTGCATCACTTTCTTAAGACCAGAAAAGGGTTTGTGAACCATAAGCTGCCTGTTTTTGTAAATAAAGTTTTAGTGGTACACAGCTGCAGAAAAAGTTTACTGACCTCTGATCTTGACAATCAACAAAACAGTAAATCACGCCCTGATTTGTAGCATTTGCCAATTTTTATGGTGTAAATGTCCCCACCATGGCCAATTTCAAGCTATTAACCTGAACATGGAGTTGGGAAGAGATGCATAATAGCACATTATTCAAAAATATTTTTACCAAACAGATACAATAGATGTTCATGACCACAAGCATATATAATAAGAGGAAGTGATGAGTTTTGAGTATTTAATACCTTTAATTATAATATAGTTTTTCAATTATAAGTTTATATAACTTAATTTTTAATAGTGGCTATGTTTCACATCCAGCTTTTAAAATTCCTAGAAACCTAACAATTAGCTCTGGTGAGTCGGTATGAGCCAGCTACAGCACACCCCTGACTTTCTTCCCACTGTCCTCACTTCACAGTTTCTCCCCTAGGCTCCTGCCCCTAAACTAAATCTACAGAGTTTGTAAGGTTTACTAGGTAAGGGCTTTTGATGTGCTCATGAAGGAAATACAGACAATGATTTAGGGGCATTTTCTATGCCTTCCTTCTCCAGCTACATTCTTTGCAGATAAATCCAATAGGTAAATACAAAGTCCACATAAAAGGGCTAAAGTTGGATCTTTAAACACTAATGATAGAAGATCCTCTACATTGTTTAAAAAAAATCACCCATAAATGTGGACATTTTCTCTTAAGGAGCTGGGACTTGGGTGAGAGGATTATGGTGAGACGATCAGAGATAAAGAGCAGGATGGTGAGTTCTTTGTTTTTGTTGTTTATTATTTTCTTTTTTTCCTTTGCGGAGGGTGTGTGTGTGTGTGTGGTGAATTGGTACAGCCAAAACGCTGCTGAAGATAGCAGGGCTGAGAAAAAGAGGTGGCTATCAGAGTACATCCTCCCCATCTTCTCTCTGCCAGACCCAAAGCAAAGTGAGATGTTAGACAAAAGAAGGTAAACGGATCAGATGATAAAATTAAAAATAGCAGCAATATGGAAGGAAAACACAATGGTAGCTGATTTTGGATCCATCAGCAACTTGGTGAAAGTTAAATGAACATATATCAAACACTAAAAAAAAAAAAAAAAAAATCTATCCTATTATTTACAATTATCTTACCAAAACAATCTTAGTGGTTGGAAAGGGTCCAGATATTCTGTTTATTTTATACTCAGTGAGATATAATGTTTAGACAAATACAAATCTTCACCTGAAGCTGTGTAATATTTTGTCTCTACTTTTCCCCACTAATTTAATTGGCATTTTCTCTAGATTTTAAGAGTCAGACTAATGTTCTCTGGAGTACATTTCATAAAGTCTTAGTTGCATGAGTTATTTTATGCCTTTGTGTCAAAAGATATTCTGAGATTAAATAAATTTTGGCAATGTTGAAAATGGTGGCCTTTTTTCTTATAGACTTACAATGTATATTGGTATAGTAATGTTCTGAGAAGTCTGGCAGAAAAGAAAAACAATTTTAGCCTTCGGAAAACACATTGGAAAGCACTGAGCCAGACCCTCAAACCTAAGATAGTCCACGGGGCCAACCTCACCTAAATAGATATGCTGTTCTCCACAATATTTCATGGCCACAGACCAACATTTTCCACTACAAAACAAATCCCTCTTAGTTATATGCTGAAATTTTCTTGAATGGGACAAGACCTTTCACCTTACAATAGAAATTTCCTAAATTAATATTGTAGACAGAGTCATACTTGAGGCAATTGGGGGATAATGGGGCACTAGAACTGTGGCATGGTCATTGAAGCAGAGGCCATCATAATAGATGGACCATAATATATAAATTAGAGTTTTATTGAGAAATAAATGATATATGAATCTGGGTCAACAATATTGTCTTCAAATATGGAAGGTGGCAATTTCAACCCAAACAGCTAATTAAGTTGCCTTTACTAGAAATGCCTTTAAAATTGTAATGTGGTCCTGAAAGAAGTTTCTTGATCCAAAATTTAATATCTGAGAACTTTTTACTTGATACACATTGCTGACATAGGATCTTTGATATGTAAATAACTCATACTCCCTTTGGGAATCTTTATGGATGATCATTCTAGAACAACTAGTATGCAAAATCAACACCTGTCAGGTCCTGCAAGTCCTCTCTGCAACAGGTATAAGAATTTTGGACATATGGTGTTTGTCACAAACAAATGCTTCACCATTTAAATATGGGATTTAAGCACTCTTGAGTTAAGCACAGCAGGAAGTCAGTTACAAAGGGAGGGGTAGATGATGCTAAGAATCTATAAGCAGTAATCCTGGTGAGAATAGTCAAGGGAAATATAAATATGTGTAAATGCCAGTCAATTCAGATGCTTCAATTGAAGACCTTCCCCAGTGACCCTGGCCTAAAATTGATGGAGGGAATACCTGCCTTGAAAATATGCAAGGGTCAACTTTTAGTGATTCTTCTGGATCCTTCAAGGGTTAAATGAGACACATGGTTATATCATATCATTAAGAGTATGTAAAAAAGCAGGGACTGAAAAATCATACTATGGGCACTAAGAAAACTAGTTCTTTCCAAAATACCTCCACCTCCTACCAACTGATGCTTAAAGAATCAAAGGGCTTAATTATTGGAGAAGAGTTTTAAATTGCATATATCCATCGGAAATTTAAGAAAAGTTAAATTCATAGCTACTTGTCAAAAATAGTAAAGACTAGCATTTATTGATCACCTAGTATATGACAGGCACACACAATGAATAAGGTGTTTATTCTTCACACCGATCCTATGAGTTGCTCAGTTTACTAATAAAGAGTAAACTAAGAGAGATTAAAGAACTTGCCAGTGTTCAGAGCTGGTAAGTGATATAATGAGGAATTGATCCCAAATCATCTTTTTCCAAACTATACTTTTAACCACTACTCCATGCAACCTCTTCTATGCTTTACTTTCCAATAACAAAGTAAACTATAATAGCTTCAACCAAAAGGAACTGTCTCTAAGTACAAGAGGAGAAAAAAATAGGGAAGCCAAGAAGTGAGGGGGAAGGGGCACAGGCATAAAAGACTGTGGGCCACCAAGACAAAGCTTCTCTACTTCAAACCATTACCTTCACTATGCAGAAGGCTCTTCTTAAGTTCTTTGCATTGGGCCATCTCTAAGAATGTTATTTCTTTAATGTTGGTAACTATGGGAAAATATGCTTTTGTTCAGAGTTGTTTATGAAGTGAATAATTTTCCAAAAAAATAAGCCCTCATGTAGTCAGGAAAGATTGGCTGTCAGAACATTCATTAAGGATCAAAAGAGTCTAAATACTATATTTTAGAGGTACGGGAGCTGTATTCTTTTAAAAAACAGTGATGCATCTGCTAAATTTTAAAGACCAAGAGTGCAAAAGCTGCCCTGAGATAATTACATACATAATAGCCTTAGCTATTGCCTATTATACCTTCAGGAAATCTTAGGGTGTCTTAGACTATGATTTTATTCTGCCAGAGAAAAATTAATGGGTGCTCTATGGAACGAATAAATAACATGCCTTGTTTATTCAAAAACATGATCCAATCTGATAGAATATGCTTTGGAATAAATGTTCACAATGAAAGTTGGCTGGCGTCATTTTTCAAAAGGCTGAGGAATGAAATTATTAAATCTGGGAAATGCCTTATATAGCTTTGATGAAGACTTTCAGATTTGAAAAAAACATATGTGGCAAATGGAGAATATTATCAATACGCTTCTCTCTGACAGAAAGCAAAAGCAGTGTCACCAATCTGACAGAGAGCATTTAAAATTTATATTTCATGATCTCATTTTAAATGTATTCTATTTTCATCTTTCTATGTTGGAACCCTGACTTTTAACAATGCAGCTGTTACACTTATTTATGTCACTGTGACCCTGTGCTTGAATGATGAGTTTGTATGGCACATCATTTTAACCTTTGCATAGTCAGATAAAATATTAATAGTGAATTCAACATAGAATCATGGTCAAGATTCGATAAGAAAAGAAATGCAACTGATACAAGTATATTTAATACATGATATGCATTTAATAAAATTTTCCAAATTTCTACAAGGAAGAAATAGTGGCTCAGGAATTTATTCTGTAAATCATAGAAAGAAATGTAATGAAGAAACCAAATGGGAATAGACATATCAATGGCAAATTGGCCATTTAATAGGCAGATGAGATAGTCACCTGAGCTCTCTAGATCCGGTCCTGTACTGTGGAATAGAAGGTAAAACATACAATCTGGAGTAGAAAACAAGGCATATACCCTATAAAAGGACTTTAAAAAATCAGTGGTATGTAATAATCCCAAAAGCTTGGGTAAACAAATGTGAAAATAACAAGAGTCCCATGAACTCTGTTTAAATTCTGAAATAACGACAAAATAAAAATATTATATGTACATACACACACATATACACACACATATATAGAATGTTTCCCATGCTAGTAGTAAGAAATACAAGAAGCCATACAGATGCTTAGTAATATTAACATTCTTCAAAGGGAATCAGAAGGAGATCAGTCAGCACTGAGGATTCACTAGGCACACTTGCTTTTTTGTGTAGCACCAGAAGAGATAAGGTGAAGCCAACATAAATGTACACATTATTTAAATAGCTAGTCAAGATTTTCAAATGCTTGATAGCATCTGTGGGGTTTATTCATGCATTTACTGTATACGGGTATACATAGGCTTTATAAATGCACATAGGCTTTATAAATGCTTGTTGAATGAGTGACTAAATTAATTAATTAAATTTGACAAATGGTGCAGATAATAAGTGTGAGGGCATTTCAGGGTAGGTGGGATGACAGGAGTCGTCAATTCTATTCAGATTATTGCAGAGCCAATGGAAGAAATGAGGTGCTTTGGACTATATCTTTTTTTGTTGACCTTACGTGGACGTACACAACCAAAACCTACCTAAATTATTGCAGTGTCCTCCCAATTTCTTTCATCTAACAGTAACAGATGAGATTTTGAGAGATCATCTGGTCTATCCTTTAATCTTAGTAGCCAACTGTACCTGTGATTTCAGTTCTACCACACAGCTACCATCATCTTAATAAGACATATTGGCCTAACAAAAAGCATACTATGCTAGTTCAACAATTTCTAGTTACCTTTTAAAAAAAAAAATTAAATGAAACATCTTGTTCATTTTATTACAAAATTTGTGTTTGTGTTATAAATATGCCATCAGATTTTGTAGAAATCTTTCTTTTTTTGTATAAAGGGTATTGAATTCCTCAAGAAATGTGCTGAATGAATAGAAATTATAATGAGTTTTGAATAAATATCCATATATTTTTCTAGATCCATGTATTTCCAAAGGTTTTTTTTAGTATTTTCTTTTCTGTAGGGTGTGGGCAGAGAATAGTATTATTCTTATATGGATCAAGATAAGGGGCTTGGAGTTCAAGGAAAAGGTTTCTATTAATGATAAGAATAAAGTGGGATTATAATAGATTAGAATTTAGAGCAGGAAGAACAGCTGGATTCCTGGGATGTGGAATATTCTCCAGGTATCTCCATCTTTGTCTCCAACTGTCTCACAACCAAATAATCCATGATCTTAGAGACTTAATATCTGTTTTGTTCTTCTTCCTCTGTACAGTTCTCAGCAAAGTTCTTAGTTCCTTCTTCTTTAATTAATCAGCCACATGATAGGGTTGCCAAAGAGTTGATGCTGGCACCAACTCTATATAGATTAAAAGCATTCTGACCACCTAATCATAGGTTCTGTGTCTTTGATTTTCTATTCAAAATATAGTCCCTGAACCAACAACATTAGCATCACCTGGGAGCTTGCTAGAAATGCAGAATCTCTGGTTCCATCACATATTTCCTGAATCTAAATCTGCATTTTAAAACGATCCCAGGTAATTAAAAAACATATTAAAGTTTAAGAAGTACTGCTTTCACCTAAATTATCATTGGCAACACTGAATATGAGACAGGTGTTTATCCCTCATACAATTAACTGTACTCAAGAGGTTACCTATTAAATAAATGCCCATATAGGTCTGCACCTTCAGCAGAATTAGGGCAAACACAGAAAAGAGAGCATGACAAGGAAATTATTTCAAACATGACTAATATAATTTCTAATGACTAGCTGACTATGTCAGATGATTTTTAAGGAATCTAGCAATAAATACTAATGTATAATGAACGCAACCACTCACCCTAACGGTTTAATTTTTCTACTTCAGTTTTTAAGCTCTCAGATGTCTCAATATCCTAAGAAAATAAAATATCTTATATGTAATGTTTTTCCACTGTAATGTCTTTCTTTGAGATCATGTTCATATATGAACATTTTAGTCAATCACCTAATTCCTTCCTAGTTTATTTTGCTAAGTTGGCCATATCTCAAATACTTTATACAATCACATTCTGGTTCATAAAGGATTTTATAATCATGATGTTTGTCTGAGCCAGAGGGATGGGTTAGGAATTCTGAAACTACTTTACATGTATACTAGGGTTGAATAAATAAGTAAATAATGGCAGCCAGATTCCTCACTGTCAGAGAAAGAAGTTACAAATAAGCAAAAAGGGAAAGCTAGAATGAATCCTGTGGTTCTAGACTGGCATCACAGATATCAGTATGAATGCAAGCTTATTTTAATATATATAAAATACATATATGAAGAAGCTGGTATGCATGAATACTTATGTTCCCTAACTCTATCTGCTGAGATGACCTAGAATTAGTGACACTACAATAGCAATGGGCACATTTTGCACCCAAAATTTAGTTTCTCCAACATAAGGAATCAGAGCTCTCTAGAGAAAAGGATCATTCTAGGGCTGAAACTGGGGGGAAAAAGATAACCCTTGAGCAATTTGTAGTGCCAGAGAGAAAGGAAATCCACCTCCCTCCCCCTAAAAAAGTGGGCTTGCCAAAAGAACACAGGATCTTACCTGAAGGAGCTTTAATGGTGAAATTTGGAAAAATGTTAGCAACAAAATAAATAAAAATAATACTAGATATTAAACCCAAAAATAAAATAAATGTTCATGAATTCATACTGACACAGAAAAATGATAGAATAAATAAATGGGTAGGGGATAAGGGGCAAACCTTGTTTACTGAAGAATTCCAAATAATAAGTGGAAGGAATGAGAGGAATAGAAAATCAGCATTAGAACATCACAATAATAATTGCTTTTGGCAAGGTCTACCGAGGAATGATAAAACTAACAAAATTAAGGAGGAATGAAATATTTGAATAGCCTCAAAGTATCTCCCCAAAATACTTATTAATTACTCATATGGTTTTAATATACACCCTCAAATTCTTTGATACCCTCCCTCCAGGAGCTGGAGCTTAATTCCCCTCCCTCTGAGTATGGGCTAGACTTATTGACTCATTTCTAATGAATAGAGTATGGAAAGTGAAAAATAATAAAATTTACAGTGGAGAGACCTGGACGGCAACACCTTAACATCACCAGTAATAATCATGTTGACATCATGTACCTACCCCTGATAAACCTGATGAGAAGGGCACTTTGTCTCTGTGATAGTCTTTCCCCAAACCAATAACCCCAGTCTAATCATAAGAAAATAGCAGATAAACTCAAATTGAGGGACATTGTACAAAATTCCTGTCCAGTGCTTTTAAAACATGTCAAGGACATGAAGAAGAAGAAAAAAACTAAAAACTGTCACAGGATGGAGGATACTACACAGACCTGATGACTAAATGCAATGTGGTATTCTGGGTTGGTCTTGGAATAAAAAAAGGACATTACTGGAAAAATTGGTGAAATCTGCACAAAGGCTGCAGTTGAGTTAATAATGTAATGTACCAATGTTAATTTATTTAGTTTTGATAAATGTAACATGGTTGTTTGAGACGTTAACATTAGAGGAAGCTTGGTAAAGAGTATGTGGATCCCTCTGTACCATCTTATAACTGATCTGTAAATTTAAAATTGTTTTTAAAAAAGCTTAAAAAGAAGCAATAGCTATGTAGCAAACAACCACAATTTATGTGTTTTATGGTATAAAACACATAAATTTTATTTATTTAAAGGTCCAGTTGATCTCAGTTAGGCCCAGGTTTCCTCAACTGGGCTCACTCACAAGCCTGTAATCAGCAGCCAGCCATCAAGATTGGTTGGCTGAGCTTAGCTAGACTCATTCACATGTTTGGGGATCTACTGACTACTGGTTTATCTAGAAAGGCCCTGTCTAGGGCAACAGGGGCAACATGGCACCATACTACATGTCTCTCATCATCACGGCCATGTTATCTTGGTTGTGTCAGAGATGAATAATGAGCAAGGGGAAATACACAATTTGTTTTGATGGTAGGATTGTAATGTAGACAAATGAAGTCACAAAAACAGCCCAATTTAAAGAGTAGAAAATAGCTGCTTCCTCTTTTTTCACAGGAATAGGAAAAAAACACATGGCACTAAGTGTGGACACAGATAGGGGGGTTTAAATAAATACAGCTATCATTGCAATCTATCACATATGCTATGATGTATGGGTTAGCAATAATGTATTTTATTTTGCATATCAGAAAATGTAGGTACTACAACTCCAATCTCATCCTCTAGCACTGATCAAATGAATTCAATATTAATATTCCTATTTTTCATACTTTAAAATTTATAGTAGAAATATAAGATACCTGATTTTCTGATATAGTTTATATTATTACATAGTTTTCTTCTTGAAAGCAAAACTTTAAAAAAACTTGAACATAAAGCAAAAGGAAATAGAATAGGGCAAGTTCAATTTTGAAATATTTTTCTGTTCTCTGTTTGCATTTATCTCTTCTTAAATCTATATCATTAAAAGGACATAGTAATACAATTTTACATTTAGGCAGTTTTGAATCTAATCTATTGTAATTCAGAGTGGATGCATCTAAATTAATTTTTATTGTTTAAAATGAAATTTCAAATATGTATTGAGCATCTTACTTGACTCCTGGAACTTCCATCCACACATGTGCTTTCCACCCTATTCTTTGCCTTTATTTACACTAAATAAATAAATATCTGTTATATAAGTGTGCAGTTTTTTTCAGCATCGGTAGAATTCAATGAGCCATTATTATTTGCCACTTAGAGTTATGTACTGAGAACATATTCTCCCTTCTATTCAAATTCAGGTCTCTTTAAGTGACCTTTGTAAGAGTTGCTTTGAAAATGTAACAGAAAAGAAGAGAAAGGTTTCCGAACTGTCAATCCAAGTCAGTTGCTATTTCACAGATAAATTTTAAAGCAGAACGTGATTGGGGTAAAAAGCAAAATAATCAAACACTCCAAATTATTTGCATGTGTATTAGTCTGACTCTTTTGTTAAAGTCCAAAAATATACCAGAGTGATAAAATTGGTTTGTTAAATGTGCCGTGCAATTGGGTCAATGTTCCTATTTGGGTCAGACGTGACCTTGCAAACTTATAAGAACACTGCAGCCAGATTGTTTATTATAGTGAACAAAAAAGACATTTACTATAACACACACACTCATGCCACAAACACACAGGTATAATTTCTAACTACTTTTATAGTACAGTGATGAATGTAGGGCAATGTCGTCACATATAGGAACCACAGTGGGATGCCTACTGTGAAATCCTTCCCTTTATTGAATCCCAAAAAGTTGTAGATTTGGGAGGAATATTTCAATAATAAGTCTAAAATATATCTCTTTTGAAACTGTAGAACTTCTGACTAAAGAGTTTCTCCTAAATAAAAACTATATGAACTACACATATACAGGGTTGTGCCTATAAACAGATGTTTGTATACAGAAAGATATTAAAATAGATGTATTAATTCAATTAAGGGTTATTGCACAATATCATGTGCCAAATAGGTTATAGTTGCTGGGAACACAGAAATGATTGCAACATGTATCTGTTCTTTTGGAGTATGCACATAACTGTAAGTGACATAAAGAAAATAAAATGGCATAATTAAATAAAGGGTATTTGGACAGTAGAGGAACAGGTTACTTTATATATGTCTGCAAGGGAACACCCCAATTGAGAAGTGATATTTGAACTCAGTCCCCCTGATTATAAGGATACAGGCATGCAAATTTCTGTAGAGAGTAAAATATTCTAGGCAGAGGGATTAGAATGTACAAGGTTGCTGAAGCATAAATGAGCATGATCTGTTGGAAGAAAAGAATGAAGACCACAGTGGCTGAAGCATAGTTAGGAAAGGGGTAGACATAAGAGCTAATGCAGGAGTTATTGCCAGCAGTCATATCTCTGAATCATGCATGTTCTTGTAGAATATGATCAGAAGTTTGGATTTTATGTTTACTGCAATGGAAGCCCATTGGAGGGTTTAATGCAAGGAATGGCATGATCTGACTTGTTTTAGAGAGAATAAATTTGAAAGGAGCAAGAATGGAAAGAAAGTCAAGAGAGTTGAATAGATATGTGGCAATTTACCTCATTGGAGAAGAAAGCATATGAATAGATTGCCATATGAGAGAAGTATGTTGGTTAACAGGAGCGGTGAACTCATGTGTTTAGCTACTGGAATAAGAATATTTTTTTTTCCTGTACAGATTTATAGACTGAAGTGCTTTCCTACTTTAACTCAAGAGTAAAAGGTTAGAAATAAAGAAGTAGTAACCCAAAACCATGGCAAAATCTTCACTGTACATAATTTCCATAATTATAGAAGTAGTTCTAGCATCTAACTTCTATTGTCTGACAGCAATCTGGATCCATATTTTATTGAATAGAGTGTTCTGCAATACATAAACAAGTATTAAACCATGTATAGAATGACTGTAGGATCCATCATGCTTTGTCAGTCAAGTCAATTTTTTTTAACCTCCTATTTAATTTGTGGTGGCTGAGAACCAATAATTTTAGGTAATGTTAAAGGCAGACTCTTTATATGGAAATTCCAAGTAATTATTACTGAGATACTATGTTTACACAGTAAGCTATCATCCCAAATGATAATTGTAAATCACTACAGAAATAGCAGTTATTAAAGCCTTGCCCACTGAAAGCATCTGAGCCAAATGAATGTAACAGTTTATTTACAAACTTTCAAAGAGCAACTCTTCTAGTTTTGGTAGGAATATAGTGGCATCTTGTTTTGAAACTGCCCACTTTTACTGGAGAACCATACAACAAGGGGGAAAGGGAACTAAAACCCCAAAAGCTATGTTTTCGCTGAAGCTAGAAAAATATCCTGTAAGCCTCACAATATATTCAATTTACCACAAAAAGCAACCAAGACCAGTAGAACAAGGGAGAAGTGACAATGGTATAGAAAGAATAGAATAGATTCCTATCTATTCTATTCTATCTATTCCTATCTATTCCTATCTAGTCTATCTAGAGGTGCTAGCAGTGGTGAAACTCAGAAATAAAAGCAGATATAAATTTTCAAATGATATGACTCTACCTTGAGGAGGAATGTGTAAGGAGAAAGCAGAGTAAGGGACATAGACAATAGATCTGAGAAAAGTGAGCCAAATTAAATAGGTCTCAAATTTGCAAGAGCGAAACAAATCATGGGAAAGCAGAGATAGATAGCTCAGAAGTTGCCCAGGGGTTTAACAGATGGCAGATCTCAACACTTCTAGGAATGTAGGGACAACTGTGGAAAGCAGTGTGGTTGGTAATCAGAGAATAAATTTAGGGGTCCTGTGGATGATGGTAGAGAAAGATGCATGGTTATGAAGAAGTGCCATGTTTTTAATAAAACAACCAGATATTCTGTCAGGAGTGGGGAAAAAAAGTCAGGGATGCAAAGCCTAGAAAATAACTTGATCCCCACACATACAAATCTACCATTTGCATTGTTTCAGAAATATGTAACTCATTTAAATCAAATAAAAGAAAAAACAATATCGAAATAAATCATTCCACAAAATTTTAAATTTGGAAATAAGTAACAAAACTTCCCAACAGTTGAAAAAAACCATTAGTAAAGTTTTGCCAGAAATCAAATAAGTAAATCAACTAGGAAAAAAACACCCAAAATGTATGATTCAATAGCAGCTATGACAAAATACAGGAAGTAGAGGAAGAAAGGAAGAGATAAAAAAAGATAATGGAAGGTAATAAAAGAATATGAAACTGGAATTGTAGGCTCAGGAAAGAAATAAAGGAAACAAATTCCTGAAAGAAAGATTCAAGTCTAAGGAACACAGGGGAGAAGGGAATCAGAGAAATAACAGTAAGGATCGAGGATAGACATGAGAAAGTGAACTAAATGGGACAAAAAAAAAAAAAAAAAAAAAAAAAAGAGGGGAAATTAAATCAGGAGTAGACAAATTACAGCCTGTGGGCCAAATCCAGACTGCAGCCTGATTTTGTAAAACCTGTAATTTAAGACTACTTTTTAAAAGTTTGATTTAGAAAAAACAAAGGGAGAATAAGTTCCACGGACTATGTGTGATCTGCAAAGCCTGAAATATTTTCTATATGGCCTTTTACAGAACATGTTTTCTAATCTATGCAGTATTAAAGATAAACAAAGATCCAACATGCATATAATGGAGTCCTTGAGGAAAATTAAATAATAGACTAGAACTCATATTTAAAGATACAAATCTAGTTTTCTAATGAGAAAACTATTTGATTGGTATCAGTTTTGTATTTAGCAACATTCAGTTACAAGAGACAGTGTGGCAAGAGTTTCCATATGGAAGATCAGAGACTGCAAGTCAAGCATTTTGTATTTAGCTATCACTCAATTATAAAGAAAAAAGGCAATTCGTTTTGAATATGCATGGTATCAGGAAATTTTGTCCATATGATCCTTTTGTGAGTAATGTGTTTATAAGTAGCATGAAATATACAAAACTTGGAAAATCAAATATTTAAAACAGTTCTGAAAGTCACTAAAATATGCTTCATCAATAGCAAAAAATATTTATATATATATAAAACATCCTAAATAGGTAAACAAAATATCCTAAAGAGGTCACTTCTACCTCAGTAAATTTATTGACATCTAATCCCAATTAAAATAGCAAAATGATTTTCTTCTGAAAATATGCCAGTTGATTTTTCTAACAATACTGAGGTATAATTAAGGTACAATAAATTACAAATATTTAAAGTATACAATTAGATGAATTCTCACATATGAATATACCCATGAAACCATCACCACAATCAGGATCACAAACATATGTCTCATTCCAAAAGTGGCCTGTGCCCATTTGTTAAGCCACCTCTTCCTGCCCCAATCCAAGCAATCACTGATTTGCTTTCTGTTACTATAGATTACTTTACATTTTCTAGAATTTTAAATAAGTGGAACAATACAATATATACTATTTTTTGACCCGGCTATTTTCCTCAGCATCATTATTTTGAGATTCATCCATGCTTATTTATTTTATTGCTGAGTAGTATTCCATTTTGTGGGTATACCACAATTTGTTTATGCATTAATCAGTTGAAAATAGCTCCTAAAAATGAAGCTATTATTACCTTTCATGGCTGGATTGTATGGTAAATGTAGGTTTAATTTTTAAAGAAACTGCCAAACTGTTTTTCAAACCATTTTACATTCCTACCAACCGTGTGTGAGAATGCCAGCTATTTTACCACCTCACCAACCTTTAGTACACATGGTTAGTCTTCTTAAATTTGGCCATTTTTGGGAGTATGCAGAGATATCTCAGAGTGATTTAAATATACATTTCCCCAATGACTAATGATTTTTAGCATTATTTCATTGTACTTATTTTCTCTGGCTTCTTTAGTAAAGTGTCTGCTTCTGATCTTCTGCCAATAAATTATTGGGATGCTTGTTCTTCCTAATTTATAAGAGCTCCCATACTATTCAAGAGCGAAGTCATCTGTCATTTATATATTTTACAAATATCTTCTCCCCAGTCTTTGATTTCTTGTTTCATTTATATAAAAGTATCTTTGGAAGACAAAAAAAAACTTTTACTTTTTCAGAAGTCCAAATTATCAATAATTTATTTTAGGGGCTATGCTTTTGGCATTGTAGTTAAGAAATCTTTGGCAAAACCTCCTCTGTGCTCTTCTGGACGTTTTATAGCTTTAATTCTCACATATTTGTGCATCTATGATCCATTTTGAGGTAATTTTTGAATCTGGTATGAAATGTGGATTGAAGTTCATATTTTGCAGATGGCTGCGCAATTTTTCCTGCCCAATTTCTTGAAAAGATTATTTTCCCCATTGAATTGACTCAACCTACCTTGAGAAATCAATTGACCATTTATGTTCAAGTTTTTTTCTGGATTCACTAATCTAAATGTATTTCTTTAACAACTATCTTTCAGGCTCTACCACACTATCTTTATTATACTAGTTTTATTACAAGTCTTGAAATCAGATAGTAGAAATCCTCCAACTTTGTTCTTCCTTTTCAAATTTGTTTTGTCTATTCTAGTTTCTTTGCATTTCCATATAAATTTCAGAATATACTTAGCAAATATTACACCTCTCTCCCAATGAATGCCTGCAGGGATTTTAACTAGGTTTACATTGAAACTATTTAACTGATTTGAAGAAAATTGATATCTTAATAGTGAGACTTCTAATACAAGAACTCTGTACATCTCTCCATATGGTTACGTATTCTTTAATTTCTCTCAGCAATGTTTAATAGTTTTAATGTATAGATCTTTAATCTTTTGTCAAATTCATCCCTAGATGCTTCATATTTTTGAAGTTATTATAAATGTAACTGGTTTAAATTTCAGTTTCTGCTTGTTTGTTGCTAGTGTATAGAAATGCAATTAAATTTATATTTTAAAATAATTTTTTATATATTGATCTTATATCCTTCAATCTTGCAAAACATACTAATTTTAGTATCTTTTTTTTTTTTTTTTTGTAAATTCCCTTGGATTTTTTACATACAAAATTATTTAAAATACAGTTTATTCAGTTTTTTTTTTTTTTTTTTTTTTTGTAAATTCCCTTGGATTTTCTACATACACAATTATTTCATCTGCAGTTAAAGCAGTTTTACTTTCTCCTTTCAAATTTGTATATTTTAATTTCATTTTCTTGACTTTTTGCACTTACTAGGACCTTCAGAATAATGTTGATAGAAATGGGGAGACTAGGCATTCTTCCCTAATTCTTGTTCTTACTTAGAAAGAATGTATTCTTTCACCATTAAGTATGATGTTAGCTTTAGGTTTTTTTGTAGATTATCTTTTATCAGTTTGAAGAAGTTCTTTTCTTTCTCTCATTTGCTGAGGGTTTTATTTTATTTTATCATGAATGGATGTTAAATTTTGTCAAATGTTTTCTTTCATCAATCAGTATGAACATGATGGTTTTTTGTGGTTGTTGTTAGATTATAAATATGGTGGATTACTTTGCTTTATTTTTGAATACTGAACAAGTCTTGCATTCCTAGAATCACTCTCACTTAATCATGGTGGATTACTCTTTTTATACATTACTGAATTCAATTTGCTAAGATTTTGGAGAGAAGTTTTAGGTCTATGTTTACAAGGGATATCGGTTCGTAATTTATTTTTTCTTTGTAATGTCTTCTCTGGTTCTGATTTCAAAATAATGCTGGCTGCATAGAAAGCTGGGAAGTGTCCTCTCCCATTAAATTCTCAATAAGAGTATATAATTGCTATTATATCTTCCTTAAATGTTTGGCAGAATTCATCAGTGAAGCAATCTAGCTGAAAATTTTCTGTGTGGAAATATTTTTCACTAAAAATTCATTTTCTCTAATAGAGATAGGCCTATTCAAGTGATCCATTTGTTCTTGAGTGAGTTTTGGTAGTTTTGGTAGGGAATTGTCTGGCAGGGAATTTGTCTATTAAATTGTTGGTATAAAGTTGTTCATAAATAATCCTTTATCATCATTTTTAGGTCTGTAGGATCTGTAGTCATTCCATCTGTCATCTTGGTATTGATAATTTATATATTCTCCATATTTTTCTGAAGAGTCTGGATCTTCCCAAAAATGAACATTAAGTTTCATTTCACTTTATTTTTATCTTTTATCCTTGTTATTTCCATTCTCCTGCTTACTTTGAGTTAAATTTGTTCTTCTTTTCCTAATGCCTTTTGAAGGAAACTTGATTTGAGATGCATCTTTTTCCTTATTAATATAAATGTTTAACGCCATAAATTTCCCCTATGCACTATGTTAGCTGCATCCTAAGAATTTTGGTATGTCTTGTTTTCAATTCCCTTCAATCCCAAATTCTTTCGATTTTTCTTCTTTATCGTTTCTTGACCCATGTGTTACCTAAGGCTATGTTGTTTTATTTTGTATGGGGATTTTCCAGGTATCTTTCAGTTATGATTTCTTACTTAATTCATGGCTGTTGTATAGCATACTTTTCAAGGTTTGAATCCTTTTAAGTTTATTAAGGCATGCATTTATGACAGTAGTATGTTCTACTTTGGTAAAAGTTGTATGTGCCCTTGAAAAATATATTCTACTATTGTTGAGTGGAAGGTTCTATAAATGTTCATTAGGCAAAGTTGGTTCATAGTGTTGTTAAAATTTTTGTCTGCTTTTTATCAAGATTGAATGGAGATGTTGAAAACTCTCACTATAATTGTGGGTTTGTCTATTTCTACTTTCAGTTCTATCAGTTTTTGTTTAATGTATCAATAAGCTCTCATGATAGGTGCATAAACATTTAAAATTGTTATGCCTTATTGGTGAATGGGCCCTTTTATCATTATGAAATAGACCACTTTATACTGATATTCTTTGCCATGAAATTTTCTTTGTCTCATATTAATAGATCCACTCCAGCTTTCTTTCTATTAGGGTTAGTAGTGTATTTCTTTTCCCACCCTTTTATTTTTAACTTATTTGTGTTTTTATGTTCAAATGGGAGCTTCTCTTAGACAGCATATATTTGCATCTTGCTTTTTTATGCAAATCTGGCACACCTGCCATTTAGTGAGGTGTCAGAACCATTTCTATTTAATGTAATTTACTAATATGATTAGGTTTAGATCTAATCATTTTGTATTTCTTCCTTCTGATCTTGGTGTCCTTATTCCTACATTTCTGCCTTCTTTTTCTGGAATAATTGGTTGTTTTTTGTTTGTTTTTTTTAATCCATTGTATCTCCTTTATTGACTTAATAACTATTCATCTGCTTTTAGTGGTTGCTTTATCATTAACTTTCATTAACTTACATACTTAACTTATCATAATATAAGGTTAAGTAATATTGTATCACTTTAAGTGTAGTAGAAAAATCTTACAACACTATATTTCTCCTCTTCTGGCCTATTGTTTCTATATTTTATTTTTTCCATATGTTATCAATGTCACAATTCATCAGTATTTTTTTCTTTAAACCAAAGTTCAGCAGACTTTTACTGTAAAAAGCCAGATAGTAAATGTTGTAAGCTTTGTGGACCATTTATAGTCGCTGTTACGTAATCTTCTTTGTTTTTGAGTTTCTTTTATTACCTTTAAAAATGTGAAAACCATTCTTAGCTCATAGACATTTGTTTTCTTCTTTCTATTGAGAGCTATCGCCAGACAAATTATAGATGAAAATTAAAACTTCAATTCATGATCCAGATGTTTTATCTACTCTATGCCAAACATCTGGATGTTTATAAATTCAACAATGATTGGTTAATTTTATTTTAATTTTTCATCTGGATTTTTAGTATCATACAGAAACAACTTATATTTCCAATGTAATATAATTTATATGTTTTACACACACACAATGTGTTGTGTTTAGTAAAATATCAGCTGGTTTCATTTTCCTTTTTATATTTTAACTTCTGCAATTTTGTCTCCAAGATGCTATACAGGGTTTTACAGATAAACTCACAGAATGATTATAGGTGTAGCATTGCTAAAATTAAAGGCAGATGAGTATGCCATGATACCCACCTCTTAATAACTTAAAGGACAATAGAAAGAATCATTAATATTGAGCTTTTAATTGGTACCACATCCGCCACAAAAAACATTCCACACTATTTAACTTTCATTGCCTGCACACATACAAGTTAGGCATTCACACCCACAGGTTCAGTAAGTTGCCCAGGGGCATTAAACAGGAATGTAGAGAGCTATGATTTGAAATCAGGTCATTTTGCCTATAATATCCAAGGCATTAATATCTATGGTATTCTGAACTTTTAATGTATGATTTCAGCCCATCTCAACACAGACCAGTTTTAACATAGCATCTGCTAACAAAGCTTGCACAGGTCTCATGGTATCATCTCATAATGGTCTCCATGATCTCCTTTTATACTTTTAAGTGCTCTGTTCACACATTTCTTAAATAAAATCTTCATCAAAATGCAGTCTTGTCATTGATACTGCAGGTCCTAAGAAAGCTTCTTCTCCTTCAAGGCATAGTGATAGATCTGAAAAAATAACAAGATATAGTCTCTCATAATAAATGCCAAGACAGGAAAAAGGAGGAAGCAGGTAAGCTGTGGTCCAAACAAAAACTTCATTATTGGATTAAAGCACTAACAGAATGGTTCCCACTGGTATTTCGTAGGATATTTGTCCCAAGGGATGGTAAGAATGTGTGCAGAAAGAGTTCTATGTCAAATAAGTTGGTGAAATCCTAGACTTAGCAAAGATGAAGTTAATTTAGTGAAGTACTTCTCCAAGCCTTTAATATGCCGAAGCATGAGATGTAAATGTAAGGAGTAGAATTTCTTATGCAGCATTTCCCAGATTTTTTTGATAATGAAATCTTTTTTCAAGGAGCATCCTGTGGGATTCATGCTAATAGAATGCACTTTGTCAAAGAACAGAAATATTAACAGATGCCAAATTAAATACTGAAGCTAGAGTTTCCTTGGCACCCAACAAGACAGGATATTGGCTACTAAAGTCCTGGAGCAACACATAGGACTTATAACAAAGCTCCATAACGAAGATATATGATGATGTCACGTACATTATAAAAGAACATAAGGTCTGTATACCGAGGGCACATCTGCAGAAAGAACTCAATCAAAACTATTGTCACTTTAACCTATGACTCCTTTGAACCATTTGAAACATTTTATGCCATATCTTTTGCAACACTGATCATCACAGGGCAATGGGTTCATTTTATAGTCTAATGTAAAGGTGTAAATAACTCAGTCTAGTCCAGTGATATAATACTATATCAGGTACTTTCAGCAAAAGTAGAGCTGCCTAAGAAGAAAATGAGAGGAAAGGCAAGAATATATTTTTTTAATTTGGAAAAAAAGGTATCTTACGAAAAGACTCCTCCCTATTGTTCACTTGACATCTGCCTATACAGATTCCATATTCCCTGGGAAACTTTTTTTCTGCTTTTTTTTTTTTTTTTTTTTTTTTTTTTATTTTTACCGGGAGGTCCTGAGGATGGAACCTAGGTCCCTCCATATGGGAGACGGACGCCCAATCACCCGAGCCACATCTGCCCCACTCTGAGAAACTTTTTAGAGAGCATATTCTAGCCTTACCTATGTCACATAACCCTCCGCTCCCTTCTTCTAACTTGTGACTAGCTCCAGTATTTCTGTTAATGTAAAAGACTACATGAGATTAAGGTATTCAGACTATCTCTCAGGTATTTAGGTTAATTGTACTATTTTAATCCCTAAAACATTTCCAATGCCTTCACCCTATATTAGAGTCTCTATGGAAATCAATATATATATATATTATACATATATTATATTTCAAAGCATTCAATATTGAAGTCTCTAGAGTCAGACTGAAGAGGGATTTGATCCTGACTCTGTCACTTACTAACTCTTGTGACCTTGGGAAAGTTCCTCAGCTCTTTAAGCCTGTTCCCTTTTATTTATAAAATAAATAAAATAGAATAGAATATAGAATCCTAACTTATAGATGATTAAAGAAGATAAGGCATATAAAGCACAGTGCCCAGCACAGAGTAAATTCTCAATAAATCCTAGCTATTACAATGCTGGTTAGGTGATGATGATGTAACCAAGATAAATCAATAATACTAGAAGGAACATCAGATGAGAATCAATGGTTTGCACATTTTAGTGTATATAAAAAAATCTCAAAATGTCTCAGTATCCTAGCCCCCAAACCTTGAAGTCGGTTTCAGGAGGGAGGAGAGGTGCTTCTGCCACACAGGCTTCGGCCAACACTTCGAGGAATGCTAGACTAGTGGGCTTGAGGTTCCATTCCACATTCATCGTGCTGCAATTTTGAATGCTCCCTTTACCCTCCCGTGTGTTTGCCTGCTTCCCCTTCTTCGCTCCTCTCGCAGTTGCTCTACTGACCCGCAGAACAAGAAACTTGCAGCCTCAAGGCAGTGAGAGGGCCAGTTAATGCAAGCCTAATATGGGCCCTGGGGGCTGCAGCACTCCTTGTCTCCCTCATTTTTTAGCAGTAAATTCACCTTATTTGCAACCTTAGTGGGTCTGGTTACTTGCCAAAGAATGGACTCCTTTGAGCCTGACTTATAAACGGAGTACAACAAAGGAATGAGCAAAACCACTTTCCAGTTGTATTAAAGTACTTGTAAAAAATTGTGACAGCAGCAACCAAAAACAGAAATAGGTTGAAATAGCAGCTTGCACCTTAATTATTCAAAAGGCCAAAATTAAATTATTGATCTAAATCAGGGGTTCTTAACCTTTTTTGTTCCACGGGCCCTTCTGCCAATCAGGTGAAAACCATTGGACCCCTTACTAAGTCCACACTATATTGTGTATTATTTAATAAATATATCACACCTGCACTAATATGGCCCCATAAGAATAATGTTTTTCAGAATGTCGATTCAAGCTCACGGACCCCTTGTTAAGAAACTGATCTAAATGGACATAAAATGGGTATTGAGAAGTAACTATAGTTATGTATATAAGTAACGCACACACACACATACAACTTTGTTGTACTCCGTTTATAAGTCATATATACAATAAAATAGTTGTGTGTGTGATGCAAAACCCCAATTGATATTACAACCTGTACTATTTAGACAATTGTTTCAATTCTCCATTTTTGCTTAAGATATGGACTAGCTGTGAAAAAAAACAACCCTTTTACAAATTTTCCTGGAAAGTGAAAACTGTGATTCTTTTTCATTTTGGAAATAAACTCTTATCCTAGCTTTTCCTTTCCTTGACAAACTAGGTCTCTTATAACCACCTTTGAATTTTGATGAACTCATTTAGGATCAACTGCGTTTTAGCCCTCCTAAGTATTCAGAGGAGGTAAAAGGCAGACACTGACAAAAGCAGAGGCTAGAGCACAGAGTGCTAGACTAGGTTGTTGTTGCCTGCTGCAATTTGTTCTATGAATCTCAACTTGGAACCAGCTGTGACAAGAATGGCAGAAAACCTGGCCTCACTTTTCAAAGCTACCATCCAAGAGAATGTAAAGTCACCTGAGCCTACAGTTCTTCTGGGTCCCGGATAACAACATGACCTTTTCTTCCTGTCTCCTCTTAGCACTGCCCTAGTCAGGGGGATGTTAGAGACCAAAAAGAGAAGAGCTGGTCACGTTGTCAAAGAGAAATAGAAAGCCTTGTGTAAAACAAAGCATCTTCAAACACAGCCCCTTGGAGAATGAAAAGGGCTATTTTAACAGTAGCATTTCTTACTGTGAGCTATGATTTCCATGCTTTGTCTCAGGATCCACTTTGAGTAGTAAATGTTCCTTCTTTCCAGAGGACTGAGTGCCTTATAAAGAAGACACTAATTGATCAGGTCCTGAGGGCTCAGTCATTCATTCCACTGATAATTCCATAGGGATGAGCATTCATCACTGCACAAATGTAGATAGGAAGCTTATCAAATTATTTTTTATTTGACAGAAATTATTTCTGATCAAAGGCAGCTCGCAGAAAAAAAAAATCAAATTACACAGCTGCTTGCACGGACTGTGTAAAGCAGTCTGGCAATGAGTGCTAAAGGGTCTTCATGAAATATTAGCTCCAGTTGGGCCCATATTTGTTCTAAAAGCTATAGTTTTAAAATTTCAGTATTGATGTTGTTTTATCCTAAATGAAACAGCTGTCAAATCCTGGCCCCAGTGAATATATATATCAAAGAAAGCCAGTCTTTCTGTTTCAGTGGTTACCTTCTTTAATAGATCATCATTGTGTGACAAAACAAGGTTTTCCTCTGCACTTACCAAAATGATATCTTTCACATTCACATGCTAACTTCAAATATTTCAGGTCTCAGTGTTCACTGCTGAAGTGTCAAATGAAAGTGATTTCTCAGTAGCGATCCTTTATTTCCAAGTTCATGAAATTACAGGAACGTACTTCGTGAGACTGCTCAATGTACTCACTCACAACATCCCATATTGTCCCTGTGACTCAAATCACAAGGTCTATATCTATATCAAGCAAGAAGGTGAATTTCATGACTAATGCAAATTCCATGTTAATTAATACTTTGTTGAAATGGGCTTTATTTTTATTTTACATTCTGTCTTTGTTGAAGGTTTTACAGACAATGCTACGTTTTGAACAATAAATAAAGCCTATTTTTACTTGTTAAAAAACCATCCCTCTAATTGACTATGCGGTTTAGGTTTGGTTAAGGCATCTTTCTAACTGTTATCCGGGGCCCAGACTGCCAATGTGTTAAGAGAAACATTTGTAAACACAGAAGACTGCCATATATTTTTTTCATGCAGATTTTTAAATGAACCCAGAAAACCCTGGCATCTCTACTTGGCACACCTTATACAGAACATTTAAAAATCAAAACTGTCCAAATTAAGAAGAGAGCTTAAACAAGGGGGATAGACTATCTTTCAGGCCTTCACTTTGGTTAAATGTGTTAATTTAAATTGGCAGCATTCTTTCAGGAATAGAGCTAGATAGATATTGTACCTTCATTCCAAGGGCCAGAGTTTCCTCTCATAATTACCTTTAAACTTTCATCAATCATTATCTCAGGGCAAGGTTATAACAAAAAAAAGCAACCACTGTATCTGATGTTCCCAAGTGACCCACTGAGTGGAGACAGCAGTGATGTGGGATGGGGCTTCAGGAGCTATCAGCACCAGGCACATGGGAAATGCTGAAATGATGGCCTTCTCCACTAATAAATGGAGCTTATATGTAGAAGCTTCCAGAAAAATAAACAATGAAACAAGGAGATGATGTACAAATTCTTTTGGTAGTCTCTGCTTGAGGGAAATGAAAGAAACCACCAATCTGCATGCTTTTCAAATTTGAAAGGGAAGGAACTTTCTTTAGATAAAACTGACCTTGATTAAGAAGAAAATCCTCAGGGACATAAAGAAACCTTACAGACATTCCATAACTTTGAAATGCATTTCCTGTAGAGACAAACCTAAGGCAAAGATAAGCCAATCAACTTTAATCCATCTCTAAAGAAAAGCTGGAGTTTCACTTTGCTGGGACCATTTTTTCTACTCATTTATGTATGTATTTGGATGTCATTTTGTGAGGGGAAAAAAGAACAAAGTTATAAAATAATGAAAATGTACTCCCAACTCAAACCTTGAAAAAAATCTTTTGGACAGCCTCATAAATAATTTGGATCTGTGATATAAGAAATTTATTTTTAAAATTAAGCTAGATGTAAAGTTAATGCCACATATTTTACAATGGTTTAGGGCACTATTTTTTCCTTAAGGAAATGCATGGGTCTAAACATATATGGTTAATAATTTAGCCTGTCTAATGTCAACAGCTGCTACCCAATAGCTCAGTGTTTTCACCACTTAACAAAACGGGCCCTCACTTTCTGTCAGTGTGAGTCACTGACATTGGATTGCCTATACAAAAGTGGTTATGTCAGTGGTAGCCTTAATCATTTCTATAGTATGACATTATTCTAATAAACTCATATTGATGATAACCCAAAAACATATATTTGGAAATCCCAGAAATGTAGTTGATGCTTAGAGGATGCAAGGAGTATTTTATAATTGAATATACTGAGCCAGATATAGATTAAGTGACTTACTCACGATCCAACCATCAGTGAACAACAGGAAATCGGCTTAATAGGGATGTTTCCTTATTTTCCAAGTCAGGCATGTTAGGCACCTAATTCAAGATGAACAAGAGAGTTCTTATGTATAAAATAATTTTTTATCTCTGCCAAGCAATTGTTCTGTTGTAGAGGTATGTCATAAGTTTCTATTTGCACACCATGATTTTCTCTACTGAAAATGCCTCTAAAATTGTGTGAGCTGTACTATAAATTGTTTGAAATATCACAACTACAATAATGTTTGAAAAAAATTGCTCATAAAAATGTTAATAATATATTAAATAATGTGATTTTAAAAACTTGGTTTCAATTGTCCTGATCCTTCCAAGTTTTCTCTTAAATCCTGCTTCCAATACCTATATCTATATATCGTATATCTATATACATATCTATATATCTGCTATCTATATAGGTGATAAAGCAGAAATTTATCTGCTTTAATGATAGTGATTAAAGTGATTTAAGTGATTTAGTGATTTAAGGAAACTCAGTTTATCTCTCGTTTCAGTTTTCCCAACTTTAAGTATAAAGGATTTAACTACATAAATTCTAAAAGTCCTTCCAGCTTCATATGATTGCAAATACAGATGGTAACATCTAATATTTTAGAATGATTGCACTGGGCTAAGTACTTTTATGCATTATCTCTCACAGTCTATACAAGTCTGTGATGTAGGACTGACATCATCAACTTTTTATATAATGGGAAACTGAGGCTTAGAATGGTTTAACAGCTTGAACACATCTAAGTAAAGGGGAAAGTTGGAATCAAACTCAGGTCACTTGACACTGGAGCCAGTCTTAACTATTGCACTTTACCTGTTGCATTCCCATTGTGACGGTGAGGGAATGGGAATGTTAAAGAGCTTGCTGTACTTGGAGCACACGGCTGCCTCCCAACTTCAAGTGGGGTCTAAAAACCAGCAGCACTGGTACTACCTGGTAATTCAGATTCCGCTCCAGAACAACTATTAGATTTTGCATTTTCATAAGATGTATATGTGATTCACCTGACATTACAGTTTACAAAGCATTGTCCTAAAGAATATTTAATAAAGGATAGACCTATGGGTAATAGAATAGCCACATATTACCTGATTTAAGAAATAATGTCATTCTTTAAAAATGTTTTCTTTTTCCCCTAGGCCTTTCAATCCCAAGCTGTATACTGGGTAAACAATAAAACTCTTAAATATATATATATATAAATAAAATGAAAGCAGTCCCCCAAACTTGAAGCATATAACCAACAATATAGGATTACTGTCAAACTAGACTAATCATCCCAGTACCTGAAAATTACTTTTGCCTTTAATCTGTATCTGCTATTCATATCATTGAAATATAGAGCTAACATCTTATAAATTTCTATTCCTGATCACACAGTATCCAGTATACAAAAGGTAAAAAAGCAGTCACTGGAAATGAATATGTTTCATTAACACCACTTACATAGTATTCCTCCACTCCCATATTCAAACCCCATGGATCCTAGCCATACAAAAAGGGATATGTCTCTAAGAACTGGGAGCCTATTACATTCATCAGTTCCTTTTGATATATACAGGAAATCTAGCAGGGGGAATTATACACATGCTTCTTAATGTTGCAAAGTGTAGTACTTATATCATTATTCCAGTGAAACAAATTAAAATATACAGATTTATTTCAAATCCTAGTAAAAGATCTGGAAGACAAGTATACTGTTATCTCACTGTCTGGAAAAAAGTCACGCCAGATGCAAAGAAAATAGAGTCAAGCATTCTTGGGTAAGTAATTCTCCCACCAGTTCATCCATTTTCCCTCCCCTTGATAGTACCTAATTTAACTTAAATTAATCCTTATGGAAGTTAGAACTCAGATATGTTTTGTTTTGCATTTTCAAGGAATTTTCATGGTTTTATTGTTTCTGGACTTGTTTCTAATTAAGCAGCAAAAGGGCACTTACCAGTCAGCTCAAACCCTGCAATTGGCCCAGATTAATACTTCTTCTCCAGTTGGTTTATTTGTGCCCTGGGCTATTAAAACGAACTCTTTAATAATAATCAACCCTGGAAAATACAGTTCTTCTTAATGCAGGTAATGTGCTTTTTGTGCTTATCAAAAATAATATACTTCATATCCTTAAAATAATCAGATCACAATGCCAAATATATGCCTCTTTCTTTAACACCAAAGGGGGCATTTACATGACAAAGGAGACTTGTGAGATATATAATGAATATCAAAGAAAACCATATGATTTCATCACCTGTTATAAATATATATTTGTCTGTTAGGATTTTTGGCCCAGATAAGAAACCTCAACAATCAGCAGAGGATTAATTTATACTACACCATCATGCTCATAATATATCCAGAACCAGCTAAGATATTATCTGAGGTCCAATCCAGGTTCTTCTCAAATAGTTTAAAAGATCATAAGCCATAACAAGTAGCTTGACTTTAAAAATCATTATTGATTCCCTATGAAGATACTACTCTAAGCATGGACTATAAGCACACTATATGTATTGTTCATTGCTGTGTCATGATTCCAACTGAAAAGCAGAATGTAGATCTGGGGTGTATCCAGGGCAAGTGAAGGTGAGGCTAAGTATGGATTACCTCAGGCAGTAGGCATGGAGGTTAATGGAAGTTGGATGGAAAAGGCCCAAGGCTTAAGAATGGTTTCACAGGTCAATTGTGGTCTAGTGAAAGGGTAGTTACAGTTAGAAGGACAATATCCTAGACAAATGGTGGGTCAAGCATAGGGATACTGGCCCTTGAAAGCTCAGGACTGGATGTTTCAGGACCATCCCCCCAATCTTGCAACAAAGACCCTACCAATCCATCCAGGCTTCAAAAACCAAGAACTAAATTGCTTGGCTACTCTTCAGGAGTGAATTTTCTGCCTTACAAAACTGTTCTTCCTTATATTTCAGTTTTTCCTACAATGTCACAAAGGCCTGGATAGTCTCTACATCAGAGAGGAGACTCATTTCAAATAGCCTGACTGGGGTCTCCACAAGTATGTACAAATGCCCACTGGGCTCACAAGATCACCATGAAGCCTCTTAGTCTTCTTGTCTTCAAATAATTCAGAGTCTAATAAACAGTGAACCAAGGTCTGATTCAGGCACTGATCCCACACAGTGAACCATAACAAGTAGTACAATATAAATATAATGCTTTGAAAATACATAGAACGAATATTTTTTTCACATAAAGTTACATGATGCTTTCATTGCAATACTCTATAAGAAAATTCAGAGAGGAGGTTTTAATGTTTGTTTTACACATGTGAAAAAACTAATATGCTGGAAAGTTCAATTACTTGTCCCAATTCACAAGACCGTGAGGGCAGAGTCAGAATCAAATATCAGACTTACGTTCCTTTAAATCAAAGGACCCATGGGCAGATGCAGCCAAACAAATCTAAATCCACCACACTGTAAGAGTTTTTGATACAAATGTATCAAAAATTATATTTATAGTTTGTTTAATTATGGAAAGAAATGTCTGTGAGTTTCTAGAATTTTTCATTTTCCCCAAGGGTATCTTATTATTTTAATCTTAAATATCTTAAAACATATTCTGTCCAGCAGTCCTTCAGTTTGGTCACTCTCCAGCAATTTATCAGAAACCAAAACTCAGGGATCACATGAAAAAGAATAAAGTATTCAAAGTTTCTGCAGCAGAGAAGGACAAGTGGCACACCTGACCCAAAGACTCATGCTCCATTTCTGTGATTAGAATCAATAGCTGGAAATGGATGCCTATCAAGGGACTAGATTTCCAGGCTACTTGCATCTTTGTGGGTCCAGTGATTTTTTCTTACAATGGAATATAAGTGGAGATGATGTATATATATATATATATATATCCTAACTATCCAAAATAGTTAGGAATTCAGTGTTCATTCCCACTAGTCTCTTTTCCATCCATTGGAGGAATGGAGAGAATTCAACCCCCTAGAGGAGAGTAGATGAATGAGATATAGAGTGCTTCAGTTCCTTAATGATCTTATGAAGGCCATTTGACCAGGAATATCTACACTTGAGTGTGAAGTAATTAAAAACTAGACTTTTATTGTGTTATGCAACTGAGATTTGATTACAGCAGCTAGTATCGCCTTAATACAGTTTCTAAAATTCTTCTTTTAGTACAGTAGCTCTCAACAAGGGGCAATTTTGCCCTCTAGAGGGTATTTAGCAATGTCTGGAGATAGTTCTGATTGTCACAACGGGAGAAGGGAGGAGTTGCAGAGGGTTGTGCTGCTAGAACCTAATAGGTAAAGGCCAGCGATGCTAAGTGTCCTACAACACACAAGACAGCCCAGATACCCCTCCCTTCCATAGCAAAGAATTAATCTGCTTCAAATAAATGTTAACAGTGCCACTGTTGAGAAACCCTATTTAGGTAGCACTGGACAAAATGGAAGACTAGGGAGAATATACAAGACAGAGGAGTAGTATAGATGAGCATATTACATTTTTCTGCTTTTTTGAATTTGTTCTTTCATCTGTGGCAGTGTGAGATTATTTATGATCCCCCAAAAAGATAAGGATTATGTTTGTAAACTGGTCTGTTCCTCTGGGTGTGATACCCTTTGATTGATTGCATTAGATTCAGCTGAGATGTCTTTGATTCAATTATGTTAAGATTAGGGCTTTGATTCGACCACTTCAATAGGGTGTAATTCAGGTTAAGTCCCCATCCCCTTAGTGGGCTATATAAACGGACACTGACAGAAGAAGAAGATACACAAGAGGAAGAGAGAGCGCTCCAGAGACACGGAAGGGGAGAGAACTTTGATGCGGCCCTGGGAAGAGAGATGAGCCATTCATCTGATAGTTTGCAGCACTGAAAAAGCCCAGAAAGAAATAAGCCCTATGCCACCTGGAGCTGAGAGAGAGGACAGCTGAACCCTCACAGAGATCAGCAACCATCTTGCTTCAACACGTGGCAACTGACTTTGGTGAGAAAGCAACCTTGTGCTGGACTCTTTAGGGCCTTGTAGCTGTAAGCTTTTACTCCAAATAAATATCCTTTATAAAAGCCAACAGATTTCTGGTATTTTGCATTGGTACCCCTTTGGCTGACTAATAGACATCTCCTTTGTGAAATGAGAGCAATGTTTATTACCATACCTAAGACCAGAAGTAGCATGGTCTCATTAGGTATGTATGCTCTTTCTCCTCCTTTTCACCACTGGATTTTACCAATTCCATCCCCATGTCCTGATTCTCCCATTTCACCACTAGCTTCAAATCCGATCCCAACAGCAATGATGATCAGAACAGATAGCTCACAAGCCAGCCAGCCAGTTCCAAAGCTGTTTTCATTGCTTTCCCTTGTACTTCCTTTCTGTCCTGGAAGTTCTCAGAAGCTTCTATCTCTGTATGCAAAACATTGTGAAAAATAGGACAAGGTTAGGTCACTTTTGGTGGGTAGATTACTTTAACAAACATTTCTGGCTAACTGCCATCCAGTGGGCTATTGTTCCAGCATTTGAGAGTATGGAAAATACAGACAAAAATTCTGCAAGTCTTCATAGGCAACTTTGAAATTTGTTTTCCTAAACATACATGGCCCTACTTAAAATTGTTTGATTAACCGATCATATTTATTAATTGTCTATCCCAAACCATTTATATACCTTTACTTAAGAGGTAATGATTGAATGATAAATAATAAATGACACATGGAATTATAAGCCCAACATAAACAGCTATAATTTTGTCAAAATGAGATTCATTTCTCTTTGAGGGGATGAAGACTGTCCATATTCTTCTAGAAATATTTTGTGGCATTTTATATCAAACTTAGAACAAGGAATATTAGATACCTTGACAGGAACTTAGAAATATCTCCAAAAGGCATGATAAAGCAAGAAAATAATAGAGATTTCAGGAGTTTAATTCATTCCAAATAAATGTTCTGGACAAACATAGTGTAGATATTTTGCAGGATGCATTATCTCAAAGTGGAGTACTCAAAAATGAAAGCATTAAATTGTTAAGTAGTTTGGATTCATCATAAATGGATAAATTGAACAAACAGGGAATGATTCTCTCCCTTTATTCTCACCCCATAAATAGTACATTTAGGTCAGAAAGAAATTCAATAGGGAATAATTAGCTGCTAATAGTGTATTTTCAGTTGGACACAAAATTATCATTGTATACTTTCTGAACATTTATAATAAAGTGGTAACTGTTTTCTAGAACACAGAAACCAAAGTTCTTGAACTTTTGAAGCCCGCAGGATTTGATGCCTTTCTGGCAATTTTGGAGGTGAAAGCCTGAGGGTTAAATTTGAAAGTAACTTAGGTGATGACAAAGCATAATGTGCCAATAACTGATTAAGCTCTGGACGTGTGTGGACAATTCTCTCACTCTATGGGAAGGGGGTGGGAGACATGTAATGAGTGGCTTTGGGGCTAACAAAATAGACGAGGGCATAGAAATGAGAGATGACACCTACAAATAAGAACAATGATGATCGCGCTAGGTGATTGTGGGGGTTGGAGAGGAGAGGTAAGTTAGAGAGGGAGCTGTGAATAAATACATATGTGCTCAGGAATCCAGTATTGACTTGAAGTTCCAAGTATTTCAGCTGCAAATGGATTATATTTATTGTCATCTCAGTTACAGGGGAAAATGATGTCATTTCTTATACTTGCTATTTCTAGTTTAAGTACTGCAGTGAGACCATTATAACATCAAAATATCTGCCAGAATCAAAACGCACTGGATGCAAACAAAGGACCAATGCAGGCTCAACTAAATAATGAAAAAAAAAAAAAATCTCTACAGAGAATATACTCTTTTGACTTTGAACAAGTAACCTCATGTTCTATTGCTTTATCCATGGCCATTGTCGGTGCTCTTTCTCTTCTTCAAAGGGATATTACATACTGACAATAAAGATAAATATAGGTAGGAGATAGCTGGCTAGAGAGATTGATAAAATGGATAGATTAAATATATTGGATATCCAAATATGTATATAATTACATGATAGGAACACAGTAGGCAAATAGCTACGTATGTTAGTATAAACCTTCAGCTCTTAGTCTTTTCTCTGCATTTACACAGACCACTAAACTAGAGCATGGTTAGTCTTAATTTAAAATTTTAATTCATTCATTTACTCATTCCATTATTTTTTTCTATTGCATACTACATCCCAGAGACCATTCAAGCTGTTGGAACCCCAAAGAAGGATAAGAATGACTCTCAAGGAGTTCATGATTTAGAGAGTAATACATATCCTTGTGAAATATCAGGGTAGGTGCAATGATTGATGTATATGCTAGGAAATTAATAGTTTCAGTGGAAGAAATGATCAGTTCTGCTTGGGTGGCTCAAGCTTCACAGATGAGATTGAACTGAGTTTTGAAGAATGATAACAAGTTCTCTACTCAAATGAGAGAAAAACTCAGTCCAGGTATATAATATATTGTATTATATTAGCTTAGGTTTTCTAGAAACAGAGCCCAATGCAAAAATTTATAAGATAATACTTGTTTGTATGAGAAATTCCATGGAAGCAGGAAGGAAGGAAATGGAGAGTGAAGTGTTGAAGGGTGGAGAGCAAATAGAAGAGAAATCATTACAGAGCCGGCCACTTCTTGAAATGCAACACAACTGATTTTACTTCATTTCACAGGACAGTCTTCTGAGATATCATTTAGCTACTACATTTTAAGCCAGTCTGTCGAGGTGAACAAGGAATAATATTTTCACCATCTCCCATCTCCCATTAATCAAAATTTCAATTATAAGGTTGCCCATGAAAAGGGGCCAGATGAACCCTATGGCATTTCACACTTGAGTGGCAACCAGGAGGCCCCGAGAGGTAAAGGGTACTGAGTGTGAGCATGAGACAAAGTGCTATCCTGTGAAATTAATCATCTCAGTAGCTGCAGTAAAGAAAGTTTCCAAGAACCCGGGGGGCAGATGCAGCCAAACTAATTTGAAGCAGAACTTAAAAGGTGTCTAATACAGTCCCCTCCTTGCACCACTCAGATCCACTCATGCCTTCCCATTTTATCCAGCACACACAGTACAATACAGCCCTCCGTTTGGGGGAAAATAAGATGCCCTCACTTCTTCTCCAAATGAGGAAGTAAAAGACACAGAATTACAATGTCTGAAAAGACTCCAGGCAAAAGGGTTAGTGAAACAAGCCACAAACCAGGTGCACGTGGCCCACCATAATGCTCTGTACCTAGGGGGTCAAACTCTTTCAGATACCATGGTGTCATTATCAGCTTAGACTCCATACTGAAGTGTCTAGAAAAGTCTGACTATGCCCCCATCCCAGGGTACTGTAACTCAGGCAAAATGCCACAGATCCCCTTGGGAACAAAACAATGGAATATTTATCATCTACATTTGTGATGATGTCGAGGACTTCGGGTCCACTTCAGTCAATGGACCCTGGATCACTGAACTGATTTAGATCTTGAAGCTGGAAGGACATGATTTTTCACTTCAGTGACTGATGTCACTTTCTTTATTTCTAAAAATCAAGCAATATTCTATTCTGCCATCAGTCTAGGACTGTCATGACCTATTTGTCACAGATCCGTATGGGAACAGCCATCCTGAATATCATTGTGGACTTGATGCCAATTATGACAATTATATCTACCTTACATCTGACAAATAGTGCTGACACCTGGCCTCTGCCTTTATGAAATCCCATCATCCCCATTTATATTAAAGAATCTAGTTTCATGACAGCATTTCCCACCATCCAGCCTATAGATAATATCCACATCCAAGCTTCTCAAAAACTCCACTTTCCACCAACCTTACTACTGACCAGTGTATTCCCTATTAACCTTGAAGAGGAAAACATGTACTTTAGAACCTTCTATGATTGATCTAAGAGTTGGGGGCAAGGCTGGACTTACAGGTGTGTTAGATGGTCTCACCATTGATAATTAGTGACTCAACTTATGAATATTTAAAAATATATTTTTAAATATTGAAATAATGATTTTTAAATGAGATCTTAAACACAGAGACTGACTCAGAAACTAACCCCAAAAGTCTTAAAGATGCCAGAGTCTAAGACCTAGTGATCCAGGTTCTTGTTTTCTACCCTCTTCAAACTCTCCTGCCTTCTAAATATCCCCTTCTTTCTTGAAATCCATCCCAGCTACTATGCAATCCATATTCCCTGCATAAAGCTGTGTTTGAGGCCACTTTACCAACCAAAACCAACCTCCATCCCCACCCCAGGTATCAACTCCGTTCCATTTGAACCAAGAAGATAAAAAGATATTCAACATCTACTTGGATTGAAATTTTAATTTACAATTTTTGTTTTGTGTGTTTACCTTTAATAGCAGTGACCCACACAAAACTGCCATTGTCTATTTGTACTTTTAGCTATATAGACTATATTGCCCAATTTTGCTGTTTTTTCCAGATTATGTTTCAAAATTAAGGTTTCCACCAAGAATATCTTTTTTAGCAAGGCATTTTTCTAAATATACTCTCATCCCATGGTTTAATTTTTTTTTTAAAGTTCAAGGACTATCTAATTGATCCAATCCTGTTCTCTGAAATGGGCATTTCTTATCACAATAGTGGTAGAATGGAAAGATGAAGTATCTAGTTGGTGAGATGGGTGAAAATGAGTTGGGCTTAGTGAAGAAGCAATTGGGGAATTAACTGGGTGGCATATAAAAGAGCATTTAAAGCCATTACAAAATTTCCAGAAAGAGTGATGTAAACACAATAACTACCATTTCCAACCTGGTAAACATATTGCCTCTTGATAATTTCCTTTAATACCTAAAACCAAAAATATGTGTTCCTCTGGCCACTATGGCTGTGGATGTTAAATTTATTGCAAGTTTTTCTTCATCTGAAAAGAAAATTGTGATTTTTAAATATTTTATAGAATGTGAGTTATTTAGATACATTTTCTGACATTAGTTTTTGCCAAGTGAGGTAACTTCTATAGAATTTAATTTTTAATGTATATTTGCAACATTTCAATTTATAATGTGATTTTCTTTTTGCATGCCTGCCACTATGGTACAATGTGCTGTTTATGATCAGGATATTTGAAAACAATACAAATTTAATTAGGTATACTCCTCAGGAGTGGTGGCAAAAATGACTTTGGAATTCAAAGTCTCCATGAGAATAAAAAGAGAGCTCACCTTATGTCTATAGATATTGGCTTAATTAAATAGTGTGTGAACGTATAGCTCACACATTTAATTAAACACTTAGAATGGCATCAGAGATTTTAGGCATCAAACAACCAAAACTCAAAAATGTTAACTGACACTATCTCACTTGCTACATCATAATAGCCCAACACTGTAGAAAAGGTCTTGAGAATGATAATCTCAGTTTTAAAATAAATGTAGTTTCTGTAAATGTTAAGAAGTATTTTTTATCTTTTTAAAAGACATATTTATTGAATGTATGTAAATAACATTAATTAAAGGAAATATTATTCAGACAGCTGGAGTAACCATACACTGGTTTCATTATCGTGATAAGTCAGACAAAACTATATATTTTGGTTTTCTGTTATCTAGAGTATCTGATACTTATGGGCCCAACCTAAATGAGAAGTAGGATTTGGGAAAAAAGATGTTTGAGCCACTAAGAGAAATACAGCGTTAGTAGGAAACTGTTGAGCTCACAAGTGCTGGTATTTTTTTCTTTTGTTTTTATAACTTTGCTGCTATCAACTTGCCTTAGTTTTCCCTTGCAATATTGTGAAGCTGCAGCATATTGTGATGAATGAAAAATTCCCCAGCTCAAGATGGGCAAGACTTGCTCATGCTATGTGGATGCCAGGCTGCGCAATTATTTGCATTCAGAATTGAAGCAACTGCAAAAACAAAATATCTCCCAGGACAAGACTCCAAAACTGTGAAAAAGCTTAATGGCCAAAGCGGAAGGAAATGAAAAGGTATTGGATTTGGTTCCAACTGCCAGAGGCATATTTCTTTCCACCAAACTAAAGTGATGGGGAGTAGAAAAACAGGATAAAATAAAGAAGCCAAAAGAAATGCCCAATAACAAAATCTTACGAAATGGAGTTTGAAATCCTCTTAAAAAGCAGCCTCTATGGTTTATGATTTTTACTCTTTGACATATATCATCACAGAGTTCAGCAATCAAGACTTGAACGTATTGTATCAATTAATTCTCTCAACAAATAATTAATAAGGGCTTCCTACATAGCAGACACTGTGCGAGGTGCTAGGAACACACTGATGAGAAGCTTAGTCCTTCTTCTCCATCAGATTACACCTTAATGGTGAAAAATACCTTAACATACCACTATAATATGTGGTTGGTGCATTTTTCAAAGTTAATTTGCATAAATTATGGGAGAGCCATTAGGCTTTAAAAATAAAGATATAGGTAGTGAAGAGAATTTTTTGCAAATGCATTTAAATTTCCCCTTTAGTTCTGAAAGGGAGGATTAATGAGGCAAGAGGCAGTGATACCAGGTACACACGCTCTTGGAAATCTAGGAAGAAGAAGCCTCACAGGCACAGATGCATGAAGCAAAACTAGTGACTCAGGAGGGTCAGTTACTGAAAGGCATTAAGACTCCATTATCACGAGCCCCCTGACCCCCATAAGGTATAGAAAGGACCCAGAAGCTGGGAACCTGCAGAAGGGTCCCCAGAGTGGAGCAAGGTGGCTTTAGGTAATAACTGAAACTCACACTCCCGGGCATATGGCCTAAAAAGGATGTCTGAAGGGTCTAGAAACAAAGCTGGAGCATAGATGAGACTGGAAGAGAAAGTGGACTATGGGAGTTACATCAGCTACAGCCTCCAGTCATGGATACCTGCAAGCAGGGAGAAAAGAGAATACTGTTTGGAAGACCAGGGAACCAGATGAGATCATCCCTATGGGCCTCAAGTCTTTCCCTCCTCCATGACATCAAGTAAATCATATTTTTTTACCCCCAACACCCAGCCACCATCTTGAAGAGATACTGCAGTTGTTGAGGAAAAATTAAAATCTGAAATCCTGAGCACTCCTTTCCAATAATGGTAGTAAAACCTATAGGAACTGTATAAATCATCGGATTAAATGAAAAGTTTAAACAGGAAATGACTACGAAAGTGACCCCCTCACCCCACCCCGACTAAAGAATGGATGTTTGTTGAGAGGGAAAGCAGATCAGTCATAGAGGAAGTAAAGATGTTACAGGTTCTCCAAACATCTTAGCTAGAGTATAAGCCAAGCTTAGAGACCTAGGTACATGTGTTTTAGCCACAAAGATAAAGAATGTCAAGAGGTTGCCTATTTTTTCTCTAACTAGTCATATTTTAAGAAAGGAAAGGAAAGAAAATGTGCCTTTTGAAATCTTGCACTACCCCAGAGTGAAATTTAAGGTCCTATCTGAATTGTTTTGAAGAATCCCAGAATATTCCTTCCTCTTTCCTTCTTTGCCTCCTCTTACTTTTGAGCCAAATTTGCATCCAAATCTGCCAGTTGCAAGGGCAAAAATTCTACCCCTAAAGATTTGCGCCTTTAATATTAAAGAGAAGAGAAATGAACTAAGAATGACTGAGAATTTAATATATTCTAAGCTCTTCCCAGGCAATTTAAATAGAGAAGCAGAGCAGCCACAGTTATTTATGGAGCCCTTACTTGGTGCTATACTTTGTGTACTATCATACATTATCTTCTTTAATCTTCACATTTCACAACAACCCATAAGGTATTTATCTCTATTTTATAGATGAGGAAGCTTGGGATCAGAAAAGATAAATAACTTACCCCAAAGCACAAGAATATTAAAGCTAAGATAAAAACCCATGTGTTCTCATTCCAAAACTTACATCCTTTCCATTGATTCAATTGGTCTTAAAGAATCATTTAAAACTGCAAATACCCCTAAAAGGTAAATCTCCAGAACTATTTATCAATATAACTACAGAAGTCTGAATGAACATAAAATCAAAACTTTAGGTAATGCATCTTAAGGGTAGGGCACTGATGGGGGAGAATTGGGCACTAAGAGAAACTGATGTCACTTCAAAATTTCGTATAGCAATGGGCCAACCCACATTGCTGAAAATAGTGCCAAGAATATAGTAGGTGCTACAGAAAAGCTTGTTAATTAAACATTTCCCTTCTCTGATGTTGTAGCTTACCCAGCTCTATGTCTTCCATGCTATCATCCTGTCCAGAATTTACATACACCAGGGCTGATTTTGAGAGAGCTGACACCAACACGTAAATGAAAATGGGTTGTATAATTTACATTCCAGTTCCTAATTCTGGACCCTTGTCCATTTGGTTCTGTATTTCACAAGGTAAATATCTTTTCCATCCACCCTCGGTCATGACAATAAAAATTAGAATAATTAAATAGAGGCATGATAATCTAGGATACAAAATATGAAAATACTTACCTTGGAAGTGTTTAAATTCAAGCCATTTTATTCTGTTTAAACTTGTGTATAAAATATTGTGCTGAATGCCTCAGTACTGCAAGGAAAATGCAAAACTAGCCTCAGGCAACTAAGCTGATGAAAGGATAAACAGAAACTGGAAACAGTTGAAAGAATAAAGTAAAGGTAACGGAAGAGGTTTATAATCAACCTGCGACAAGGACCTTTACGTTTTCTTGGTGGAACAGTTCTGATTAGACACAAGGCAGGAGAGAAGTTGCTATAAGTAACAGAGCACCAGGGGCTTGCCTTGGATTCCTCCAGCTTCCTTTGCAATGACTCTCTCCTCAATAATTGAGCCCGTCTTGTAAATATACCTTTGTCCCAGGGGCCTGGCTCAAATCTCATTTTCCTGAGATATTAGGCTCAAGGGGCTAGCCTCTCAGGACTATTTGCACACTAAAGAGGTCACTTAAAGGAGTCTAGGGCTTCTATGATCCAAAAGGGTGAAACAGTTTTTGTAGAATTTTGGGGAGTTTAAATTTAGGGAGCAATAATGTCGGGGGACATGGGGAAGCATGAATCAATGGAAAGGAAATCTTAGAACACAGGCCATGTAGCTAAACAGAACGGAGTTCAAATCCTGTCTTCAGCACTTACTGGCTGCACAGCTTTGGGCAACATCAATAAATGTGTGAAGAGCCTCTAGAATACAGCTGGCACTTATATATGTTAGCAAGAGTTCTTATACCAAGTGATTAAGTGATATCATTAAGATATGTGGCAGCATGTGGCACACAGTCCTTGCTCAATAAATGTTACCTAAGTCAGAATCTGCATTTGACTTCACCATTGCATAAGAGTATCTCCGTTGCCTGATTGGTTAGAAAGAGAAAATATGCCATTTGTGCAACATGACAGACTAAGACATTGTAGATTTTTTTCTCTGTAAAAGATGTTTGATTGAATTTTCATAAGTTACTCCATTTATGTCTGCAATGATCTTTTTTCGTGAAAGCCATCTGGGAAAAAAGAGTACCAAAACCCATCCTCTAAATCCTCCTCTACTATTTAAGAAAAGTATCAACATAAGAAGCTTAAAACATTAATTTTGCATAACCATATGCAGGTGGAATGGAGAAAAACAGAGCATTTTTCCCTCCTGTGTTAATTTCAGTATATCTAGTGATTCTTTGTCTTTTAAAAACAGAATAGTGTCCTGGGAGTCATATCATTTAGTAGGTCAATTTATGAAGAGAATTTTTGTATTGTTAATATGAGGAACAGCTAATGAATCTTCCAAAGTCCTGATTTTGCTGTTTATTCTCTAAGGTACTAAAATGTGACAGGAAGACAGGAATCATAGTCAGCAAAAGAGACTTCCTTGCCATATTATATAAGACCCCAGAAGTATAAACCAAAGCACAATTATTTTATAGAATTAACCAAGGCAAATCAAATGAGTAACTACATGACTACAATGGGAAGTTCTATCCTAATCAAGATGGTGGAGAGTGTTCAGGGCTCCTTCCTTCCACAGAACTTTTAAACAACCAGCAAGAACTGGCAGAAACATCTTTCTCAAAGCTCCAGAAAACAGGAAAGGACTGCGCTAAGAGAGTGAGCCCCCAATGGGAAAAAAGGGGCTACAAAAAAGCAATAGGATCTTCTGGCGCCCTAGCTGTCCCTCTCTCATGCCTCACCAGCTCAGCATTGAGCTAGCCCATGCTCCCAGTGTAGGTCCCTGGTCCCAGTTCTCAGGGTAGAAGAGTAAACCTTGTGAACATACTGGGAGCATGTATGTTTGGCCCAATCTGTCTGTGAACTGGGAGAGTTGTTGTTCCAGAACTTGCCCTGCACGTAGAAGATGGCTCACTGAGCTCTCCTACAGAATGCTGTGGGAGAGCAGTCAAGCCATGCTAGGACAAGGGATTGCCGGATATAGGACATAACAGTACAGTGGCAGGACAACGAGGAAACTGTTCATAGGGAGGACAGGATTTTCGTAACTGTTGAAATGGGAAAATCATAGGGCCACATATGCATGCCGAAGAAAAGATGCAGGCTCAGAAAGATTCAGGGAGGCCCCCATGCTTTTGCCTGAAGCTATTCTTTCTAAACTTATTGTATGCATAAACCCTGGAGGAGAGCACTGTCACAGGTCAATCAGCAAAGACTGGGAAAGTTTTTATTTTTCTTTTTGTTAGCTCCTAGTATTCAAGGAAAACTCTGTCATAACTCTAGCTGGATACAAGTTTAAGAAACAGATGCCTCAAAGTCTGAATTCTAGTGATGATACATTAAGATATCAAAATAAACAGGTTTCAACAAAAGGTTACAAACATACAACTATTGAAGACGGAGAAGTGTTGGATTCCTCTAGGTTCGTGGCTATGATGCATAAAAGAATTTATGAACACGCCAGTTTAGTTAGGTTGGTAAAAAGAATTTATTTGGGAAATGGGGGAAAGAACAAAGCTTGCTGAGAAATGGGAGAGAAAGACAGAAAAACACATCAAGATTTGGTGCGGGCCCCTCTAGGCAGATAGAGCAAGCTCTGCCTTGTGTGATTACCTTTCAAACTGTTAATTATTCCACCCCCCTTGCTAATGGCAAGGGGATGGGACTCAGCGGTTATTGGTTACCCTACCTGTGGTGAGGCCTTTGTGGAATATCCAGGGCCAAGGGGAGGTACCAGAAAGAGAAACTGGGGCTTCAAGGTTAAACTCTAGGTCCCAGGGAAGTCTTGCAGCCTATGTTGTCTGCTGGCCATGTTGTCTGTCAGCCATGTTGTGGGTCATCTTCTCCTCCATTACCCACAAATATGAAGTGATTTCCCAGGCAAAAAGGAAGATTAAAGCACTGGAAACCATCAATGAGGTAGACGGACCTGGGACATTTCAACAAAGACTTTAAAAATACATATATTTCTAAGGGTAAACTTTTCCCCATCTCTCCTCAGGTATTCCCACAGTTATTCAAAGTTTGAATCACCAGGATCTCTTTTTTTGTCAGTAGATGAACAGTTTTGAGTACTGGTGGCATTTGCTAATTGCTAAAGTGAAATTTCTAAATAGTCCTTCAAAAATACAATATGATGAAAAAATTCATCATCTGCCCTGTCCCACTTCACTGCCCTTCATATTGCTTCTGCTGTGGACAACAAGCCTAGATTATATAGCTCCCCTCCAGCAGCATCTTCACATATAGGTCTCCATTTCCTGAGTCCAGGCAGATGCACCAATGGGCAATTCAGTGCCAGAAATATCACCTATTTTCCCACTCTAGGCAGCACATGAGAGAGAGAAATCCATCTGAATTATGAAGCAGGCAAGAAAATATGAGGAAAAAAAAGATCCTAGATATATTCAAAGAGATAAAGAAAAACATGGACAAAGAACTAAAGAAAACTCTGAAAACAATAGGTGACCCCAAAGAGAATATCAATAGAAAGATGGAAATTATGAAAAGGAACAAAACAGAGCTGAAGACCACAGTAACAGAAATTTGAAATTCTCTAGAAAGGTTCAAAAGCAGATTGGAGCTGGCAGAAGACAGAATCAGGCAACTTGAAGTTATGACAATTGAAATAATTTAGTCTGAGAAGAAAAAAGAATGAAAAAAAGTGAACAAAGCCTGAGGAATCAGTGGGATACCATTAAGCATTCCAATATATGCATTGTGGGATTCCCAAAAGGAGAGGAGAGAAAGAGGCAGAGAGAATATTCAAAGAAATAATGGCTGAAAATTTCCTCAATTTAATGAAAGACATCAATAAATACATCCAAGATGCTCAACTAACTCCGAATAGGATAGACCCAACTTTACCCTTACCATGGCATATATAATCAAACTGTTGAATGCCAAAGATAAAGACACAATTCTGAAAGCCAGAAAGAGAAGTAACGTGTCACTTAAAAGGGAGCCTCAAGAAGATTAAATACCAATTTCTCTTGAGAAATCATGAAGGTGAAAAGGCAGTGGGATGACCCATTTAAATGGCTGAAAGAAAAAAATGCCAACCAAGAATTCCATATCTTGCAAAATTGTCTAAAATGAGGGAGAATTTGGAACATTTCCACATAAACAAAAGCTAAGGGAGTTCATTACCACTAGACACTAAAGAGAGTTCTGCAAGTTGAAAGGAAAGGACAATAGACAATAGATCAAATCTGAATGAAGAAAAAAGATCCCTGGTGAGATAATAACATGGGTAAATATAAATGCCAGTACTGTTATAGTTATGGTTTATAACTCCACTTTTTTACTTCCTACAGGATCTGAAAGACAAATGCATAAAATGTAATGTTAAATCTGTGGTTTTAGACTCATAATACATAAACATGTGATTTGTGTCAAGAATAACATAAAACTGGGGGGACAGAAGGGTATAGGAACATAGTTTGCATATATTATTGAAGTTCTATTGGTATCAAAACAATTAATATTGTTATAGATTTAGGATGTAAAATTTAAACCCCAATGACAAAGAAAATATCAGACAATATGCTGGCTCATAGAGACAGAAGTTAAAGTACAGGTTGCCAGGGGCAGGGGATAGGGAAAATGGGGAATTAATGCATGAGTGTAGGGTTTCTAGTTGAGGAGGTAGGAAAATTTTAGTAATGGGAACTGGTGAAGATACTGCAATATTGTGAATGTGATTAATCCTATTGAATTGTATGCTTGGGAGTGGTTGAGATAAGAAAGTGTATGATATATATATATATATACAATTTTTTTAAAAAGCAACTAATGAGACAATGACAATTAAATTTAATAAAAGATCCTTGATGGGATCTAGCAAGGGAGGAGAAAAGTCTCAAAGGGACATTATTGGGACACAAGAAAAAGTTGGAATATAGACTGTAAGCTTTATATCAATGTTAAATTTCTTAAACTTTACAACTGCACTTAATGTGGTTACTTAAGTGAATACCCATGTCAGTATTAAGTGTTCAAGGAGCAAGATGTTTACTACCTACACTCAAGTGTTCAGAAAATGGATTGATAGATAGATAGATAGATAGATAGATAGATAGATAGATAGATAGATAGATGGAAAGGAAAGGAAAGGAAAGGAAAGGGAAGGGAAGGGAAGGGAAGGGAAGGGAAGGGAAGGGAAGGGAAGGAAAGGAAAGGAAAGAAAGAAAGAAAGAAAATGATAGGGCAAATGTGGCAAAATGTTACAATTGGTTGGTCTGAGTATCTGGGGGGTGGGGGTGGGGGGTTATTGGAGTTCTCTATATGAAGTTTGTATTTTTTTTTAGGAGGTACCAGGGATTGAAACTGGGACCTTGTACATGGGAAGCAGATGCTCAACCACTGAGCTACACCCACTCCCCTGTATTATTTTTGTAACTGTCATGTAAATTTGCAAGTTCTTCAAAATAAAATGTTGAATAAAATGAACCTCCCAACAAAGAACAGTCCAGGACCTGGTGGCTTTACTGGTGAATTTTGCTAAACATTCCAAAAAGAATTAACACCAACCCTACTCTAATTCTTTCATAAAATTGAAGAGGAGGGAAATCTTCCTAACACATTTCATGAGGCCAACACCAGATAAAGATACTGCCAAAATAAAAGAAAATTAAATATGTGCTTATAAATATGCAAAAATCTTTAACAAAATACTAGCAAACAGAATCCAACAGTAGACTAAAAGAATTATACACCATGATCAAATGGGGTTTACCCCAGGAATACAAGGGTGGATCAACATAAGAAAAATCAATTAATATATTATACCACATTAATAGAACAAAGCAAAAACAAAAATTATCATCTCAATTGACACAGAAAAAGCATTTGACAAAATTCAGTGCCCTTTATTGATAAAAACATTCAGACAACTAGAAACAGAAGGAAAGCTCTTCAACTATAAAACTCTTAGAAGAAACCATAGGCAAATAGGCAAAATCTTTAGGACCTTGTATTAAGCAATGGATTCTTAGGGTTCACATCAAATGCACAAGCAACAAAAGAAAAAACATAGATAAACTGATCTTCATCAACAACAACAAAAAAAGAAGTTTTGACAACAAAGTGATCATTTAAATACTATCCAGTGATACTTTTTTCCTCTAATCCTTTCAGGATACTTTGCTTTAATGGAGTGGTGGAAGAATTTAGAAGTCATCTGAGATTGGAACAATGGAGACTCAATAAATTCCATGGTTGTTCTCCTTGCAGGGTAACCTGCAATATAAATACAATTTACCCATGAAGAATAGCAAACTTGGACATTATTAAGATTAGCTCTAATATTGAAAGTGGTTGTGGGAGGAGGAATGAGGAGCCTGACAAGTTCTGGTGGAAGGACCAAACCGCAAGAATATTCAACATTCATTCATATATTCAACTAATTATATATTGAAAACTTAATGTATGCTGAATACTCTTCCAGGTGCTGGGAATATAATGGGAGAACAAACCACACAAATATCCCTTCCCTCATGGAGTTTATAGCTGAACAGACAATACCCAAACATAAGAGGAGTACATCCCATCTATTTTAAAATAGAACACAACTTAGCAGTTGCAGGTGCAAAGAAGAGGGCCCACCATCCATAAAAGAACTGACAAAATCTAGAATGGATATCCCAAGGTGACAACCCAAGAGACTGAGTTTAGAGCAGGACTCTGATACTCAAGCTGGATTAGAGCATCTTTCTATATGTATTAGTTTCCTAGGGCTGCCATAACAAATTACTGCAGCTTTGATGGCTTAAAACAACAGAAATGTGTTCTCCCACTTCTGAAGTCTGAAACAAGCTGTCAGCATGGCCAGGCTCAGTCCAAAGGCTCTAGGAGAGAACACTTCCTTCCTTCTCGCAGCTCCAGGAATTCCTTGGTTTGTAGCAACATAATGCAGATCCCTGCCTCAATCTTCACATAGCCTTCCTTCTTCTCCTGTGTCTCTCCTCTGGGTGCATAAGGACACCTGTCATTGAATTTAGGACCCAACCTAAATCCAGGATGATCTCATCCTGAGGTCTTTAACTTAATTACATCTGTAAAGACCTTATTTCCAAATAAGTTCACATATGCAGGTACTATGTGAACTTATATCTTTATGGTCCACTGACAGACCCACTGCACTATCTTAATGAAACGTCTTCTGTGACCTCAAAATTCTTCTAAATTACTGATTGTGCACACTGCATTAAATGTTTATATATTTTCTATCTTCTTCACTAATGTCTCAGCTCCTGAAAGGTAAGCATGATATTTTTATTGTTTTTAATAATAATTTATTTTTATTTAAAAGATACTTAGATTACATAAATGTTACACAAAAAATTATAGGGATTCCCATATGCCCCACCTCCCACACCTCCCACAACCTCCCACATAAACATCCATAAGCATGATATTTATTCATATGATTTTATTTCCAAAGACTAGCTCATTCCTTGACACATGTAGATATTTAAAAATATTGTTAAAAGATTTAAATATTGTTGATATGTGAATAAATTAATGAATTTTCCCACTTTGGATCTTCAGTTAGGGTTCTTTAGTGGCAAGCAAAAGAAATTGACTTCAGCTACCAAGAAAAGGAAGAAATATTGTAACAAGATTGGGATACCTCACAATCAAAGAAATAGCTAAAGAACCAGGTTCAAAAAAGAAAGAGCCAGGGCAGCCCTAGTAATTCAAGTCATGTATGCCAATGCATGATTTCTTCAGGGAACTCTGCTACAGCTGTGCTGTCCAAAATTGTTGACAAGACCAACATAAGGCTCTTCAAATTTAAATTAGTTAAAATTAAATAAAAGTGAAAATTTAGTTCCTCAGTTACACTAGCCAATTTCAAGTGCTCAGTAGCTTCATGCGGCCAGTGGTGACAATATTGTACAATACAGATATATAATATTTCCATGATGGCAGAAATAGTTATTAGATAACACTAGGCTAGAATGCCAGCCTCTTAGATTAATCAATTCTATTCATTTTTCCATCTTTGTGTCATGCCACTAAACATTAAAATTCTGCAGAGAATTCCTTTGGCTAAGCCTGAGTTATGTATGTTCCATTTTGCTAGAGTTGTGCAGGAGATCAATGGAGAGCACTGCCCAGACTACATTTAACGTAGAAGGTGTAATTTTCCCAAAGCAAATTTCGGTTCTAATATTAGAAGAAGCAGGAATGGAATCTGGGTGGGCAAAAAAATTACAAATGTCTACTACATATGCATATCTCTTGAATGTGCATATTTTGACTGTGACTTTAGTGTGAGAAAGACAATGAAATTGCTAGATATTCCTCATTTATCAGTTGGCTAATTAGAACAGAAGGCATCCTCTTTTAAACAGGGATTCCCTAGGCAGGCATCCGGGCTGGGATGTGCAGGGCTGTTTGATGCCAAGCCAAAATTCCTAGCAGGTAGGGCAGAAACAGAAAGAGCCCTGGAGCCATTTACTTGGTCTCTTTATGTCTGAATTTCACTTTCATTTAAAACCTAGGCTGGTGATAAAGGAATTGAATATGCTTATCAAGTTTCGGGAAGAACTAGCATTCCTGGCTTCAAAGAGTCACTATTATGCAGCAGCCTTCAGCTTCAGCAGAAAAGGGGGACAGAAAAAGAATTTTTTGTCAGTACATAGCACCACCAATACATTCATTTTCACTACACAAACTGCCTTTGTTCAATATTTCTAGCTTGATTTATGACTGCAGATTGGATCTCACAGTTTCTTGTGGTCTGAAGGTAACATGCATGCAGAAAAAAAATAACCAAACCTTAAATTGGTTGCAGTGTGAATTTCACAGTCAACCTGCCAAGAACTCAGTACATCTTTCTTTGCCAGGTTTTGTATAAGAAAAGGAAGTCGACTAAGGCATGGAAATAAGGGTTAGAAATGGAGATTGAGATGGTAATCAAGAACTCTGAACTCTAGTTTCACCTCTGTGCCTCAGTATAAAAGGATGAAGTTGGATTATGTAACCTTTAGGGTCCATTCAGCCCCCAAAATTTTGTCATTTTATTGGTGCTGGCACATGACCACACTATCATCTGACCCCACTCTCCTATCCCCTCCTCAGTCTTTCCTGTCAATTGAATTCATAGCACTGGACTACTTCAACTGAAGGAAGAATTGACCCAACACTTTTCCATGAATTTCCATTTCATTTGCTGTAGTTTCCCTTCTTCTTCTCTAAGAAGTAGTACTTCCTTGCTTCTGGGACTTTCTTTCCCCCAGGGCTAAAATCAGAATCAGTTTGAAGTCAATAGCTCTTCCTTTACTTGTGAAGGTATAAAGGAATTGAGGGGATTATTTGGATGTCTCCAAAGAGAAAGGGAAAACGGAAAAGGCTTTAGGGAAAGAGCAAGAGATAAAAGAAAAAATAGGGAGAGAGGAGTGCTGAACTGTCATTGGGGCATCTGGATCCTACTTTCCTACATTTTGGGAAAGCAAGAGCATGATCTCCTAGTGCACCTAAGGAAAATGGAATTTAGGAAGTCATGTTTCCAGACTTGGCAAATATTCCTTTAGCTTAGCACAATAACAAGACAGTTAGAAGACCTGAGGGATCCATATGGGCTGAAACAAAATGTGCCATATGGTACCATGGTGATGACCAGCAAGGAACAATGAGTTCCTGGGATTGCACCATTCCTCAAGGAGGGCAAGCAGCAATGTGAGAGCAAGTTGACCACATTGGACCTCTTCAACCCAGGAATGAGCAGTGGTTCATTTGGCTGGAATAGACACATATTCCAAATTGGAATTTGCTTTTCCTACTTGCAAGTCTTCTTCCTGCACTATTATCAAAGGGCTGACAAAGTGCTTGACCTGCTGGTATAGAACCTCACATAACACGGTATCAGACTCAAGGATGCACTTTACAACACAGGAGGTACGGCAGTGGGCATGTCACTGGGGGATCCACAAATCCTGTTACAAACCTCACCAACCAGAAGCTGCTGGTATGACAAAGTAGTAGATTGGCCTGTTGAAGGCATAGCTGATATACCACCTCAAAGACCAAACCCTGTGAAAGTAGAGTGCCATTCTCCAGGATGTAGAATGTACTCAAAATAGTGACCTTCATGTGGTGTTATAGCCACAGTGGGTAGTTACATGGATCCAAGTGGTCCACTTGGGGATTCCCTGCAAATCTATTTCCTGCAGGTTTAGAGTAAGTGCCCATTGAATTTTAAGAGATGGGGGAGAGGTCATGGCTCAAGCAGTTGGGTACCTGCTTCCCACATGGGAGGTCCCAGATTTGGTTCCTGGTGCCTCCTAAAGAAGATGAGCAGACAACAAGCGGACATGAGCGGACACAATGAGCAGACACAGCAAGGAGACAATGAGCAGCAGATGAGGGAGCTATCTGGAGAGGGGAGGGAAGTAAATAAATTAAAAAAAAAAATTTTTTTTTAAAGATATGGTTGCTGCCCAAGCTCCAGGATATATATTATGCCAAAGGAACAGCAGGCAAGAAGATCAGGAGGTGGTAAGGCAATTGTCATGCAATGGGGGCAGGGAAGAATATATTTGGCACCCAAGTGATCCACTAAGAACTCTCTAGATACTTGATGTTAAATAGTAAAGTGTAGCAACCACAGCCTGAAAAGGGCTTGGTCACCAGAAACTCAGACCCCTTAGGAACAAGCTTCTGGGCTACACGGCCAGGTCTGCCATGGAAACAAGCAGCAGTTCTAGCTGAGGCTGAGGGGAAGATTAAATGGACACTACAGTAGGGAGATGATGAATATCACTGGTGATCTCAGGAAAAGCTGTAGCAGCAGAGTCTGTAGTTATCTCACTGAAGTTATCTATTTATAAAAGAAATTTAACTTTTATAATAAAGTTTTCTTTTATAAATTTCTCCAGGGAAAGAGGTGCAGCAGAACGTAAATGAAGAAGTAAGGACAAGCAGCACACTATTGGATGATAGTGGACACTGAGCTGCACCTCCCAGACCCCACTTCAGTAATCAAGGCCTCTTCCCATGGTTGCTTAGAAGCTAGCCCTCTGACATCAGCTAAAGATTTTACCCATAACCCAAGGGTAGCCTCTATCCAATGGTCACTACAAGTGTGCTCAGGAGAACTCTGAAATCCCATTCCAGGGGTTTCAGGTGAATATTTAGTCTTGATCACGTCATAGCCCAATATCTCTCTCTGCCCAAAGCTATTTCCTTCCCTGACTCCACACGTGCTAATCTCAAGACCATTCTCTAACGTACATTTGGTACACGAATCTTGTTCTCAGAATACATGTCTTAGGAACATAACCTCAACACCCTACATTCCAAATATCACTTCTCCCTCCTTGGAAATGACTTAGCCCTTCATTCGTATCTTTTTCAGGCTCATTCACCCATGCAGTATTTACTGAAAAGTGCTAAGTACCGGAGATGGTGATACCTGTTAGAGATTCCCAAACTATATAAAAGATTGACATATTTGCTGCCCTCATATTTGTTTTATAATCTCTGTGTTCCTCTTGTAAGTACTTCTGGCCTAATCTATTTGAAAGGCTTCTGTATTTTTACTTGCATCAGTTTCAGTCAGTTTCTCAAGGACAGGAACACTACCATCTTATCTGTATCATTTCAAGAACCAATATAAGAAGTGACAGATCAAAAAGCAAGGGGAATTAGCCAGTGTTGTATGCATACTACTGTTTCTGGATGCTTCTAAGAATATTATCTCACTTAATCTGCTAAGAAAATTGTTATACAAAATTTACTTCTTCCTTTTATACATAAAGAAGGTACATGCAAAAAGGAACATGTAGGAGATCTTAGCAAATGTCTGATGAATGGGAGAAGATAAATGAATGGGCAATAAAATTTGTAGCTCACTAAGTCACATGCTAACTCTCTCACTTTGTATTTTCTATGCTAACTTTGGAGCCTTTTCTATCTGAGAAAGGTTCTCATTTTCAGTCATTTGCAGCTGTTTGGATTCTCTCATCACCAATGTTACAGAGTGGAAATAATGTCTACTCTATATTTGGTTCTATGAACCTTTAGCTCCAGGGGACAGGCCTAAAATTAGCATTAGAAAATCCCTTCTGGACTGAGAAGAACTGATGAAAATGCCTACTTTCAGGGTACACAGTCAGAAAAAAGCTTTCTTGTGGAAAGAAAGAAATAGAACTCCACTGCTGAGGTTAACTTAAGGACAAAATCAAAAAGTCAAGGGGAAGGGGGTCTGCCGCTACTGAGCTACAGAGAAGAAGAGTTGGGTGCTTCTGGAAGGAAATCATTATTTTTCCTGCTCCCCCCTACACCTAACTTTTATATTATCCCACCTAAAGGTGAGGAAATTTTACAGATTACTTAGAATGGATTTACTGCACAAAAGAACATGAGGCTCAAATTCACTGCGTTCAGGTTTACAGATGATTTGTAATCCAGGCCTTAAATGGGTTCCTCTAGCAGTGCCTTCCTCGTGGTCTCCATGGCCCAGGCAGGGCATAAATACAAAATAGGCATCCTTTCTTACTTCTCAAAATAAACTGCTTCTGGGCCACACCTGCAATATTTAGTTGATTCCAGAAGAAGAAAGTTTTGCAACCCCTACCTCCTGGGATGTTATACAGTAGAAAAGCTTTTCTTTCTAACATTTTCAGTATTTTGTATTTATTCTGATTAGTTTGGTTTGCTTCATTACATTGAGAAGGCTGTCTTTGTCTATTAAGATTGACTATGTGGCTCACCTCTCCCAGAGACCCACAAAAATCCTCTTCATTATGTATGCCCCAAAGGTAAATCTGCTTAAAAATGAGTTTTAACAAGCAACCCTTATCCTGACAAATAATTCTCTCTTCTTGTTATCCAGGAAGATAGACCCACTGGAGGGAGCTGCTCAAAGTCCATCTAGGCAGTGCGTCTTCATTTTGGAAAGTGGCAGTCAGCCTTGCTGAGGAAGGTTCTTCAGCTTTCACTCTCTTGGGCATATGCTAATGTCTAAAATCATGACTCCCATACTTTGCTTACTAAATAGTGTCTCCTCCTAATGTTCCGTACAAGAAATTAGCAAAATCAAAGTGTGTGGTAGTTTACTCTATCATTGTTTTACTGGATTTATTGGAGAAACCCACAGACTATTTTAGTTAAATGAATAGAAAAACATGATGTCAAACAATTTTCCAATCTTTTATTTTCCCCACAAGCAAGGGGAAAAGTAAAGAGCAAGCAGAATTAAAATCAAAACTGACAGTCTGTTATGCTAGATCCTTTACAGATGCTATTTCTTCAATTCTTACAGCAACTATTAAACCCATTCTACAGATGAAGAATCTGAGGTTCAGAAAGGTTAAATCATTTAATATAACATGGAGCCAGTGTGACTATTACAATAGGCTTTCACAACCTTTGCCACCTAAAACTCAGTAGAATATAACTCTTAATGAACTTAATGAATGAACTCATGGGAAATGCTGCCTTAATTGAGGAAAAGAAGGACATTACAGAAAGATTCAGGGCAGTGTTTCCCAGTGAGTTCACTATATCCTCAGTATATAAGCCTATATCACAAACAAACAAACAAAATAGCCTGCAATCATCAGATGTTTGGAATTTCCTGAGGATTTCTGTGGCTTTAAATGCTAATATACCCCTGTGACTCTCCAAAAAAGTGAGAGTAGAGTTTCAAAACTTATAAGACATCAGGGGAGCAGATGTAGCTCATGTGGTTGAGTGCCTGCTTCCCATCTATGATGTCCTGGGTTCAATCCCCGGTATCTCAAACAAAACTTACACGACATCTTGGATGACAATGCATCTCAAAGGTTCAGTCTTCCACAGTTAGAACCCTGCACTGATTTGCCACAAAATTATGCTCATTAAAAAACACACAAACTAAACAGTTCATATATAAGCTTTGGATAAAAAGCAAACTCACTGTTTTCTTTGAAACAAAAATATGACTTTTCTAAATTTCAATTTACTTTTCAACTTCGACTTTTAATAACTGTCATGATCATCAGGGGGGTTGTAAATATTCAGGCTCACTCTCTTTCTGGATGCATGGAAGGAGGAGATGTCCTCACTCTCCTGATGCCAGGCGTGGCCGTGTGATTTACTTTGACCAGTAGTGTGGAGGCAGAGCTACTGTGTGTCATGCAAGGCGTAAGCTTTCAAAGCCTCTATGGGTTTTGCCACGTTCTCTTTCTCTCAGTCATGATAACCAGCTTTGTTTCATATAGGTCACTTCTATCATTGTGGTGTTCCAGGCGGAAGAGGAGGCAGGGCAGAGACCCCAGCCAGCGCTCCCTAAACAGGTGTTGGCAAAACAAACAAACAAACAAAAATCCCAGTGGAACACTGTTGGTCTCAGTCACTGAAATATAGCCTATCCTGACTGTTACAATAACTTCGATAGCATGGAATAGTGGATAAAACATCACCTAGGTAAAAAGAGAACCTAGAGTCAGGTCCTCATTTGTTATTGACCAGCTGGGTAAACAGTGGCAAGTCACTCAACCTCTTCAGTCTCTGTTTGGGAAAATAATAACTGGCTTCCTGGTAGAAATGTCCTGAAGATCAAAGGAGGATATCCAAAGGTGTACTTTGTATGCTATAAAGCAGGGATACATTGAAGATCTTATTCCTTTAAAGTTTTAGATATGATAAAAAATAATCTATAAACAACAATTAATGGCATATTATTTATATATTTTTTACTTCTCTCAGTTTTAATTCCAATAGCCACAGGACATAATTCGCATTCTTGTTTAGTTACTTATATTCCATTTGCCTCAGAGTTTAAAGCAATAATCCATCATATTATTTAGTTGCCTTCAACCACAGCAAATATAGATGTCATTTATATTTATTTAACCTTACCTATATACTATTTATTAAATTTTAAAAGTCACAAAGAGCCCATAGAACTAATATGTTCCAAATAAGTCTCTATCTTTATTCAACGTTGAGCTGATTTTCCTAATGCCCACTGCAACTGATTGTAAGTCAATTTCCTTTAATAGCTGCATTCACTACTTAAGAAACAAATTACTGATCCAGGCTGGAGAGGAGGATTAGTAGGAGAGAGGATAGCTCTGACTCTCCAGGGTAGCCACAAACCGTCTAATTGGCAATTTACTGGGGTGGGAAAGAGGAAGAGACACCAATGACTAGGAGGAACATTTTTATTGAGAGCACTTAACTGAGTAAGAATTGAGTGCTCTGCTCCCTTCCCGATTGCCTCCTTCCTCCTCTGTCCATCACCTCTGCAGTCCAGGCCTTCTGTAACGTCTGCCTGGACCACTGTAATGAGTTCTACTGGGGCCCTCAATCCTCTATCACTCCCCTCCCAAATGCACACACACTTGTTCCAGTTAGGTTTTTGTTGCATTAAAATACAAAGTTAACCGTATTACTTTCTTCCTCAAAATTATTTAATGGCTCCCAAAGCATTTCTTTGCAGAGGGACTAAACCTGCCTCCTTTGTTTAGCACTTAAGGCCTTGCACACCCTGAACAAATAGTTGTGGAAGCCATTCAGCTCCCATCTTACTTTTCTTTCTTATTTTTTGTATACACACTTGATATTCTGAACACATTAGAATAATTTCTAGTCATCAAACCCACCTTGGCCTCTCCTGCTCAACAGCTCTTTCACTCCTCTTGAACTGACTAAAATGCCACTCCCACATCATTTCAAGTAGAGCTCTCATCCTTCAAATTCATGCAAAAACCCCATCTCTTCTTTAAGTTCTACAAATCTCAAGACTGATACTGTTGCATTTCTCACTGGCACAATGGATGGTAACTGAGACTTCAAATTACAGCTTAATTAAAGAAAATATTGATTCATTATGGGAATTTGTAGACTGAAATTACTGTTAGCTACAAATTATTTTATCTTCATAAGTGCTGTGTAAATTGGATATTGTAATTTTCATTTTACATAAAGGAAAACTGAGATTGTAATAAAGCTAAATAACTTTTTCCAAAAAGACACAGAAACTTAACTTTAATAAATGAGAATTGTAACAATTTTGGGGTGACATTTATAAACAAGGGTAAATGAATAAATACTCACATATGCAGTTGGTTTTAAATGAAAAATTTTATGTTTTTAGTCCCTGAGAAAGAATTGTTGATTATATAAAATCCATTATTGCACTGAATGAGTAGATAAGGTATTTGTAACATAATTCCATGTACTTGAAGTAGGTTATTTGCTCTTTAAAGCATCAGCACTTTACAATGACCAATAAGTAAGGGATCAGAAGGACAGGACAAACTTAAGATGGTGTCAGCAATGACAAATGTAACATCAGACACTTAGGTTAAAAATAAGTAACTGCATCAGCACCAGATGACTAAGATATTGTTTTTCCTGGCTCTCTACATTGCTCTAGGTGACGTCCTCTGAACAGTGCTACTCAAAGTAATGTCTGACATAAGCTTAGCGATTTCATTAAACTTAAAGTCATAGAGAAACTTACTACAAATAAAATGTCAGCACAGCTGAGCAATGTGCTTAGTGACCTAGTTCATTTAAATTTTGGTGAAAGGTTTCATCTCACAGAGGGCCTGTACCAACAGGAGCCAATTCCTGGAACACAATTTTGTCTCGCTCTAAGGTTCTGTGTTATTTTTCTTCCTCTTACCCTTAAACTTAAGTATCTGAACTTCAAAGTTTTTTTGCCAGTTTCTTATAAGCAAAGTGATTATATAAATTCAGTACATAAATGAACAGTTCTAAATTAAAATATTTTATCCCTCTTCTTCACAAAGTATAATAACTTGCCAAAGTAAACATGCTGTATTTTCCTACTTGAAAATATTGTATAAATGAATTACCCTTTGCCTTCCACTAAAGAATATTAGAAAAGCATGATATACTATACATTTTTTTTTCATTTCGTCAATGAAAAAAGTATTGCCAAAAGGATAAATGACTAAGCATGTCAATTAAGGTAAAAAAAAACAATGGGACAATGCCCATGGTTGGGGTGCTGGGGCCCTTTTTTATTCCCTGAAATCTTAAAATATAAGCACCATCCTACTCCATCCTTAAATTCAGTAACTATATTAAAAACAAAACAACAACAAAAAAAACTAGCCTAATGTACACCTCTTAATTTATGAAGATAGAGGCTGTCAAGCACATAGCTGAGCCACTTCTCTCTGCCAGGGAGGTTGACCAGAACTTGCCAGGTGGGCAAGGACAGCACTGCCACAAATAGTTCTCTGAATCCCTCTCAGAACTAGGAGAAAGGGTGCCAGAATCTGTCATGAATGGATGTCAATTCCAGAAATACTATCCTGCGGTAGTGCGAGACTGTATATACCCCTGAAAATCATGTTCTTAAAGCTGGTCCATTCTTGTGGGTGTGAACCTATTGCCAGTGGGATCTTTTGATTAGGTTACTTCAGTTAAGGACCTTTTGATTAGGTTACTTCTGTTAAGGCTTGGCCAGGGCAGGGGCATGGGGAGGTCTTAATTCTCTTATTGGAGTCCTTTTTAAACAGGATGAATGTGGAGAGAGAAACAGAAAGCCACAGAAGCAGAGAGAAGGCCACAAAAGAAGCTGGAAGCAAGGAAACCTGGAAGAGAAGGGCAAGACTAGCAGACACCAACATGTGACTTGCCAATTGACAGAGGAGTCCAGGAGTTCCAGCAGCCAGTCTTCAGGAAGAAGTAGCATCTTGATGATGACTTGATTTGGACATTTCCACGGCCTCAGAACTGCAAACTTGTTAGCTAATAAATCCCCATTGTAAAAACCAACACATTTATGGTATATTGCTTTCAGCAGCCTAGCAGACTAAAACAAATCCTTTTCTGGAAATAAACTTATACACAGAATCAAGTAAAAAAAAAATTTTTTTTTTCTTCCAGGTCTGGGGAACGTACATTCCTAGGGAAGAAAACAGTATTTTTTGCCTCACAATCTCAGGTGCATTGCTTTTAAATTTCTTTGATAAAATGTGATAGATATATCAATCTGATCAAACTTGCAGATAAGAATTCAGATCCTAAATGGAGTTGCTTTCTAAGGATATTTAATGTTTAAAGATGTCTAAAGAAAAAAAGACTTGCTAGCTGCCATAACATCTCACACTAACTACAATGCAATTTTAACTCTAACTACTAGGAGTTAGGCCAAGTTTACAGGTAAAAGTTTCAGTCCTCACAAGACGGCTCTCGCTTCAAATACCAGCTACAAGTTCTGGGGTTCCCAGGCCACCAAGCTTGGTTACCAGACCACCAAGCTTTCTGGCAAACTGATTAAAAAATTGCAGGTTCCCATCACTCCTTCAGATTGAATATTTCACTAGAATGACTCACAGAACTCAGGAAAGTGATATACTTATGATTACAGCTTTATTAAAGCAAGAAGGAAACAAATAGGAAGGGTTGAAAAGACGAGATTCATGGAGTGAGGCCTGGGAGGACCCTCAAATGCAAAGCTCCTGGATCCATTCCCTTTGGGGTCAGGATGCACACTGTCTCAGGAAACCTGTGTATTACCAACCAGGGAAGCTCACCTGAGCTTTTAGTGTCCAGAGTTTTTATTGGGGTTTTATTACATAAGCATGATTGGTTGAATCAGTTTCCAAAAGACTGAACTCAATTACCCCTTCCCAGAGGCTGAGCTGATATGATGGGGCTCAAAGCACCAACTCTCTAATCATATGGTTGGTCTTTCTGGTGTGGCCAATCCCTACCCTAAGGCTATGGGTGGGGCTGGCCCCATCCTTAGTCATATCATTCTCATAAAATATCAAGTGTGGTCCTCTGGACCACCATGAATAAAAAAGATACTTCTATCATGGAAAATTCCAAAGATGAGTGATACAGAGGTTACCCCCCAGGATCTGGAACAAAGGCCAGACCTTTTTTTGGAGGCAAATTCAATTCCTTACTACACACCAGCCAATGCCAGTTTGTCTACAGATCCATTCCTGCCATCTGGTTCTCAAGTAGTTTCAGACATTGAGTAGCATTGCTGAAAGATCAAAAAATGAGAAGAAAGGAGATGTTAGTATATTTCTTCCACAGTTTCTTTTTGTTTCCTTTTGTATATGTCTGTACTACCTGGATCTCTTCCATGGCTACTGATAGACAATCCTACCCTCTGTGGCCCAGCTCCCAAGAGCCAAAGTTCATCCCAAATGAGCTTCTGCCTCTCACAGGATGACTCTTGCTTCCATATTCTGGAAACAGTGTTCTTCCAACCCTAAAAGTGATAGCTGCTTCTTCCTACTATTAATCCTGGTGTTACTTCAGCATCTCTTTTGGGAACTCCATTTGTGATCACCTGTGTAATCAATCCCCTGTATTAAATTCCACTTTATTAAAATACATAGAATAATTTCAATATCCTGGCTAAATCATGACTGAAAGAGTGTCAATTTTTAAAAATATCTAACTTGAAAACTTGAAAAAAAAAAAAAAGGTATAGAAGAAATCAACAATAGAGTGACTGTGGAGGTCACTATTTCTTGTCCTAATGGCAGCTTCATCTGTGGGGAAATGGGCTAAGCAGACATTCATATTCTCCTTGCCTGGATTCAGTAATACTCTTCAAGCTACCTTCAAATTATTGCAATTTTCATGTAGGTCTGTTTATACAAAGAGAGTACACTAACTAGTAGATATGAGTACCCTATTTGTTAATAGCTTTATTTTCATTTTAAATTGTTAAAAATGCTTCTGGGTGGATTGTGGGAAGATAGCATCAGATTAAGCAGGCAGGGCCCAACTCTCTCACAGAAACAATGAAGTTAGAGCAAAAGCTGTCCGAGGGATCTGTTTTGGTGGTCAGCAGACCAGGACAATGCTTCACAACTCCCAGAAGGGTGAGGAACAGAGAGATGAAGAACTCAAAACAACAAACGTGAGTTTCCAAACCCTGTGGTGGCTTGGAGGGGCTCCCTTCCCCCATCCCCATGATATTAGGCCAGGTAAAAACCCTGGCTCACTGCAGCTGACTGAAGGGGAACAGACATCTTACTTCCTGTCAACAAGAGAAAAGGGAGAGGAGTCGAGGGGCTTTGCTTCAGTTAATATGGCCAGCAGAGCACACCTTGAAGCTCGGCTTTTACCAGACCAAAACACAGGAAAAAGGAGAGTAAAACATCTCTGTGGAAAGGTATGCTGATGCTAGCCAGTTTGGAAGTTGTATGGACAAAAACTGCTTTGGGTTCTCTCTATATTCTTACTCCTAGGAGAAAATCTGTGGCCCATTAGTGAGTCCCTGGCCTGATTTTGATAATTTAAACTGGGCAATTTTAAAGACTTAGAATAAAGTTGAACCAAATATCAAAGAAGAGCTGTGGGGGGAAAAAAAACAATAAGCTTGAGAGAAATTGGACATTACGGTATTTTCACCAACATATTCACATGCCTAGACATCAGCAAAAAATTACAAGCCATACTAGGAAACAGGAACAGATGGCCCAACCACAGAAACAAACCATATATCCTAAAGAGATACAGGATTTAAGACAATTAATCAATGATAATCACACAACTCTCCTAAAGCAATTTAAAGAATTGAAGAAAATATGACTAAATAGATAAAGGATGTTAAGAAGACACTAGGTAAGCATAAAGAACAATTTGAAAGCCTGCAAAGAAAAGTAACCGACCTTATGGGAATGAAAGACATGATAGATGAGATTAAAAATACATTCGAGACACATGGGAGCAGATTTGAATTGCTTAAAGACAGAATTAGTAATTTTGAGGACAGAACATCTGAACTGAAAAAGACAAGAAAACAGAATGAGAAGAGAATGTAAAAATGGAACAGGGTCTCAAGGAATTAAATGACAATGCAAAATACACAAACATACCGCATTATCAGTGTCCTAGAAGGAGAAGAGAGTAGAAAAGGAACAGAAAGAATATTTGAGGAAACAATGACTGAAAATTTCCCAATACTTATGAAAGACATAAATATCAATATCTAAGAAGGATAACATACCCCAAACAGAATAAATCTTAATAGACCTACCCCGAGACACTTACTATTCAGAATGACAAATATCAGAGATAAAGAGAGGATTCTGAAAGCTGCAAGAGAAAAGCGAAGCATCACATAGATGGAAACCTCAATAAGATTAAGTGCCAACCTCACATCAGAAACCATGGAGGACAGAAAAAAGTGGTATGATGTATTTAAGGTATTGAAAGAGAAAAACTGCCAGCCAAGAATTCTGTATCTGGCAAAGCTGTCCTTCAAAAATGAAGGCAAGTTCAAAGTCTTCACAAACAAAAACTGATAGAATATGTTACAAAAAGACCAATAATTCCAAGAGATAATAAAGGGAGCGGTGCAGACTGAAAGGAAAAATCAAGGGCAAGAGACTTGAAGAAGAGTGTAGAAATGAAGATTATTAGGAAGGGTAAATTAAAGGGTAAAAAGACAGACAATTGTACAAAATGACAACAGAAAGCCAAAGGACAAAACGGATGAAATAAGTAAGGCCTTTACAGTAATAACATTGAATGTTAATGGCTTGAATTCCCCAAACAAAAGACATAGACTGATAGAATGGATTGAAAAAATATGAGCCGTCTTATGTTGTCTACAAGAGAATCACCTCAGACATAAGAACACAACCAGGTTAAAAGTGAAAGGTTGGAAAAAGATATTCCATGCAAATAGTAACGAAAAAGAGCTGGAGTAGCAACACTAATAGTGGACAAAATAGATTTTAAATGCAAAACTGTTATAAGGAAGGAAGAAGGTCATTATATATTAATAAAAGGGATAATTCACAAAGAAGAAATAACTCTGCTAAATATTTATGCACATAACCTGAGTGTCCCAAGATACATAAAGCTCTCACTGGCAAAGGTGAGAGGAGAAATGGATGTCTCTGCAATAATAGTTTGAGACTTCAATACACCACTCTCAGTATTGGATAGAACATCTGGACAGAGAATAAATAAAGAAACAGAGAGCTTGAATAATATGATAAATGAAGTAGACCTAATAGATATCTATAGAGTGTTGCACTCCCAAACAGGAGGATATACTTCTTTTCAAGTGCTGATGGATCCTTCTCCAAGAGAGACCATATGATGGGTCACAAGACAAGTCTCAATAAATATGAAAAAACTGAAATTATACAAAACTCTTTCTCCGATCATAATGGGATGAAGCTGGAAATCAATAATGGATGGAAAAAGGGAAAATTCATAAATATATGGGGATTAAACTACACACTTTTAATGAGTGGGTCAAAGAAGAAATTGCAAGAGAATTCAGCGTATATCTTGAGATGAATGAAAATAAGAACACAACATATTAAAACCTATGGCACAACACAAAGGCAGTGCTGAGAGAGAAATTTACAGCCCTCAATGATTTTTAAAAAAAAAAGAGCTAAAATTGAAGATCTCACTGTGCACCTGGAGGAACTAGAAAAAGAACAGCAAACAAATCCCAAAGCAAGCCAAAGAAAAGAAATAGTAAAGTTGAGAACAGAAATTAAAACAATAAAACAATAGAGAGAATCAACAAAACCAAAAGTTGGTTCTTTGAGATCAACAAAATTGACAAATCCTTAGCTAAACTGAAAAAAAAGAGAAAAGACACAAATAAATAAAATCGGAAATGAGATGGGAGACATTTATGACTGACCTCCAGAAATAAGAGAGATAATAAGAAAATACTGTGAACAACTGTATGCCAAAAAACTAGACAATGTAGATGAGATGGGCAGATTCCTAGAAACACACAAACTATCTCCACTGACCCTAGAAGAAATAGAAGACCTCAACAAACCAATCATAAGAGAAGAGATTGAAACAGTCATGAATAACCTCCAAAAGATAAAAAGCCCTGGACCAGATGGCTTCACATGTGAATTCTACAAAGCATTCAAAGATGATCTAATACCAATCTTTCTCAAGCACTTCCAAAAAGTTGAACAGGAAAGAATGCTACCAAACTTATTTTATGAAGTAAACATCACCCTAATACCAAAACCAGATAAAGAGACTACAAAAAAAGAAAAAGGAAAAAAAAATTGCAGACCAATATCTCCAATGAATATAGATGCAAAAATCCTTAATAAATTACTTGCAAACAGAATCCAAGAGCACATTAAAAGAATTATATACCATGGTCAAGTGGGTTTTATCCCAGGTATGCAAAGGTAGTTGAACACAAGAAAATCAATTAGTGTAATAAACCATATTGATAAATTGAAGAAGAAAAATCACATGATCACCTCAATTGATGCAGAATAGGCATTAGACAAAATACAGCACCCTTTCTTGGTAAAAACAAAACAAAACAAAACAAAAAAACTCCAAAACATAGGAATAGAAGGAAGCTTTCTCAATATAGTAAAGTGTATATATAAAAATCTTAGAGCTAGCATTGTACTCAACAGTGAAAGACTGAAAGCTTTCCAGCTGAGATCAAGAACAAGACAAGGATGCCCACTGTCACCATTATTGTTCAATATTGTGCTAAAAGTTCTAGCTAAAGCAATTAGGCTAGATTAAATAAATAAAAGGCACCCAAACAGGAAAGGAAGAAGTAAAACTTTCACTATTCACTGATGATATCATCCTATATCTAGAAAATCCTGAAAAAATCCACAACAAAACTACTAGAATTAATAGACAAGTTCAGTAAAGTGGCAGGATACATGATTGTGATGGTTAGGCTAATGTGTCAACTCAGCCAGGTAAGTGTGTCCAGGAGTTTGGTCCAGCAAGCACTGGGCTAATTGTAATACAAGAGCACTTATGGACTTCGATCACCAGTCAGTTTACTGCATGGATGGCTGATTACAACTGAATCAATCAGGGAGATTGCATCATCAATGGGTGACACTTTTATCCAATCATTTGAATGCCTTAAAGGGGGAAGTGATTTCAACATTCAGAGAGAATTTCCCAGATCGTCCTTGGACAGCCAACTTCTCCCAGAAACTCATCAAGGGCCTTTCATCGGACTTTCATCGGAGCCCCTGGTTTGCAGCCTGCCTGCAGAACCTGGACTTGTGTATCCCCACGGTCATTTGAAAGACTCTTATAAAATCTCATATTATTGACAGATTATCTCCTGTTGATTCTGTTTCCCGAGAGAACCCTGACTAATACACCCTCTCAGTCAGCTACAGTGTGCCAGGAGTTTTACCCTGGCTTTATTGCTTGGGGGTGGGGGAGGGGAGCCCTTCCCAGCCATTTGTGGGGGTTTGATAGCTCAAGTTTGTTGTTTTGGGTTCTTCATCTCTCTTTCCCCCACTTTCCTAGGTGATGTATACCACTGCTTTGTTCTGCTGACCCCCAAAGCAAATCCCTTGGACAGCGTTTAGCCCTTTCACTATTGTTTTTGTGAGAGTTAAGCCCCACCTGCCTACTCCAACACCATCTTCCAGAAACTCCCTAGCTCTTCTTTTTTGATGTAATGATTTGGGGCCATAAATTTCTCCCTCAGGACTGCCTTCACTGTATCCCATAAATTTTGATATATTGTGCTTTCATTTACATTTGTCTCAAGATATTTACTGATTTCACTTGCAATTTCTTCTTTGACTCACTGATTATGAAGTATCTGTTAGTTAATGTCCATAAATTTTCAATATTCCAGTTCTCTCTACCTGTTATTGATTTCCAGTTTCATTCCATTATGGTTATAGAAGATACTTTGTATAATTTCAATCTTTCTAAATTTATTGAGACATGTTTTGTGAACCAACATGTGGTCTATCCTAGAGAATGTTCCATATGCACTCGAGAGGAATGTACATCCTGCTGTTTTGTGTACAATGTTCTGTATATATTTTTTACATCTAGTTCATTTATCATGTTATTCAAGTTCTCTGCTTCCTTATTGATCTTCTGACTAGATGTTCTACCTCTTGATCAGAGTGGTATATTGAACTCTCCAACTCTTATTGTAGAGGTGTCTATTTCTCCCTTCAGTTTTGCCAGTGTTAACCTCAGGTATTTTGGGGTACTGTGGTGCATAAATATTTATGCTTATTATTTTTCTTGTTGGATTGTCACTTTTATTAATATATAGTGTGCTTTTTTATGTCTTATAACACCTATTTACTTAAAGTTGATTTTATCCAAAATTAGTATAACAACCCCACCCTTTTTTTGGTTACTATTTCCTTAGAATATTGTTTTCCATCCTTTCACTATCAACCTATTTGTGTCTTTATTCTAAGGTGAATCTCCTGTAAACAATATAGAGTTAGATCATGCTATTTTATCCATTCTTCCCTTCTATGTCTTTTGATTTAGGAATTTAATGAATTAACTTTCAGTGTTATTAATGTAAAGGCAGTACCTAAGTCAGGCATTTTGTCCTTTAGTTTTTAATATGTCAATATATATAAATTTGTCACTCTCTTTTCCTTTATTACAACCTCTTTTCTGCACAGTTAATCTTTTGTGATGTATCTAATTGATCCCTTTCTCATTCTGTGTCTGTATATTATGTAAATACTTTCTTTGTGGTTACCCTGGGGTTAATATTGTACAAACTACATCTGTAACTTACTAATTTGAGAAAATACCAATTTAGCTGCAATAGCATACCTATTCTCTGAATCTTTATTTCTTTACACTACTCCAAGTCATACTCTCTTGTCTTCTCTTTTCAACCTGCAGAATTCTCGTAATTCTTGTAAATCAAGCTTTTTGCTGAAAAACTCAATTTCTGTCTAATTTGTATATTTTAAACTGTCCTTCATTTTTTAAATGAGAGTTGTGCCAGAAAAATAATTTTTGTCTGGAACCTTTCCTCTTTCAGTACCTTAAATATACCATGCCAATTCAATGCCTTCTTGCCTCCATGATCTCTGGTAAGAAGTTGGCACTTAGTCTTATTGAGGATATTTGTATCTGACATTTTGATTAGTATGTGTCTTAGAGTAAGTCTATTTGGACTTATTCTATTTGGAGTATGTTGTTTTTCTTGGACAAATATATATTTATTTTTTCATAAGAGTTGGGAAATTTTCAGCCATTATTTCCACAAATATTCATTCTGCCCCTTCCCTCTTCTTCTCCTTCTGGGACACCCATGACATGTATGCTTTTGCCTTTTGTGCTGCCACTCAATTCCCTAAGACACTGCTCTTTTTTTTTCTTTCCTTTCACTATCTGTTCTTTTGCCTGCGTGATTTTGGTTGTTCTGTTTTTAGTTTACTGATTCTTTCTTCTGCCTGTTCAAATCTGCTGTTGTATGCCTTTAATGTATTTTTAATCTCTACTATTGTGTCTTTTCATCCCCATAATTTCTGTTATGTCTCTTTTTAAACTTTCAAATTCTTCTTTATGCACACACATTGATTTTTTAATATCCTTTATTTTTTTCTGCCATATTTTCCTTCCTATCCTCAGATTGACTTAGGAGATTTGTTTGAACTTCTTTGATTAGTTGTTCATTGTTACATGTCTCCTCTGAATTTTTAATGCACTCCTTAACTGAGCCATACCTTTCTGTTTCTTAATATTGTTTGTAATTTTTTTGTTGATGTTAGGCATCTGATTATATTGATGAGTTAACTCTAAAGGTTTGTTTCTCTCTCTTGTCTAGAGTTTTATTGTTGATTGACTTTGTGTTAAGGCTTTTCTTTGATGCTTGGTCCAATTTATTCTGGACCTTCAGAATAGCCCAGATTTAATTGATCAGTTTTTCTCAGATCTTCTTCTTCAGATTATTTCCCTAGACATGCGATACAATTTTTTTTAAGAGTGCAATTTTTGTGTATTCTTTCAACTCCTGGAGAAAGTTTCCTTTCCCCTGTTCCTTCTCTGGGAATCCTGATCTGTTATTTTTGTTTTTGTGAAGAATTTTCTCCTCAGCTCCTAAGATTTGTTTAAATTTTCTCTCTCACTCATTGCCCATTTTCCTATACTTTTCAATTCTGGGACCCTCTAATCTTAGAGAGCAGTTCTGAAGTTGGAGTTTTGATGCTGGAGCCTGGGGAGGTGAGCAGACGGAGGAGCTTGGTTGTGAGGAAAGAAAGAAGGCCCTGGGATAGAGACTAGCCATTTGCCTCAGAGTTTACAGCTGGCCTTGTGGAGAGAAGCAAAGCCTAGAGAACCTCATAGTTTACCGCTGACCTTGTGGAGGAAACAGAGGTGCTGAGCCCCGAGAGAAACACAGCCCTGGGAAGAGAGGAACCCAAGAAGCCTGAACCCTGGCAAACATCGGCAGCTGTCTTGCTCCAACACGTGGCAATGGACTTTGGTAAGGGAAGAAACTTAAGCTTTATGGCCTGCTAACTGTGGACTTCTACCCTAAATAAATACCCTTTATAAAGACCAACCATTTTCTGGTATTTTACATTAGCACCCCTTTGGCTGACTAATACAATGATTAATACGCAAACTTCAATAGCATTTCTATACACTACTGATGTGCAATCTGAGGAGGAAAGCAGAGAAAAAAATTCCATTTATAATAGCGACTAAAACAATCAAATATTTAGGAATAAACTTAACCAAGGACATAAATGACATATATTCAGAAAACTACAATGCATTGCTAAAAGATACCAAAGAAGATTTAAATAAATGAAGGACAGGGAAGCGGCTGTGGCTCAATCAGTAGGGCTCCCGTTTACTATATAGGAGGCCCGGGGTTCGGTTCCGGGGGCCTCCTGGTGAGGGCGGCCCCGCCCGCACGGCGTGGTTGGCTGACCCAGCGAGCACAAGCAGCAAGGGGGGGATAAATGAATAAATAAATAAAATCTTTAATAAATAAATAAATAAATAAATAAATAAATAAATAAATGAAGGACATTCTGTGTTCATGGATCGGAAGACTAAATATTGTTAAGATGTCTATTTTACCCAAACTGATTTACAGATTCAAAGAAATCCCAATAAAAATTCCAACAGCCTTTTTTGCAGAAATCGAAAAGTCAATAATCAAATTTTATTGGAAGGGTAAGGAATCCCGAATAGCCAAAAATGTCTTTAAAAAGAAGAATGAAGTTGGAGGACTCTCACTTCCTGACTTTGAAACCCATTACTTAGCTACAATTGTAAAGGCAGCATAGTACTGGCATAAAGACAGATTGACCAATGGAACCAAATCGAGAAATTAGGAATAGACCCTCACACCTATAGTCAAGTGATTTTTGAAGGCTGTTAAGCCCATCCAGCTGGGCCAGAAAGGACTATTCAACAAATAGTGCTGGGAGAACTGGATATCCATACCCAAAAGAAAGAAAGAGGTCCCCTATCTCACACCTAATACAAAAATTAACTCAAAATGGATGAAGGACCTAAATATAAAAGCAACAACCATAAAATTCCTAGAAGAAAATGTAGGAAAACATCTTCAAGATTTTGTAGTAGTTGGTATGAGCAACACAAGAAAAAATTAGATAAATGGGACCTCCTCAAAATTAAACACTTTTTCACTTCAAAGGATTTTGTCAAAAGGGTGAAAAGGCAGCCAATTCAATGAGAGAAAATATTTGGCAATCACATATCCAATAAGAGTTTAATATTCATGTTATATAAAGGGATCATACAACTCAACAATGAAAAGAAAAACTACCCAATTGAAAAATGGGCAAAAGGCTTGAAAAGACAATTGTCCAAAAGAAATACAAATGGCAAAGAAACACATGAAAAAATGTCCAGCATCACCAGTGATTAGGGAAGTACAAATCAAAATTACAATGATACATTTCACACCTATTAGACTGGCCACTATTAAAAAGTCGGAAAACTATAAATGTTGGAAAGGATATGAGGAGATAGGAACACTTATTCATTGTTGATGGGAATGTAGAAAGGTATAGCCTCTGTGGAGGACTGTTTGGCAGTTCCTAAGGAAGCTGAATATAGACTTGCCATGTGACCCAGCAATACCAACTGAGGGCAGGGACATGAATAGACATCTGCACACCGATGTTCATAGCAGCATTATTCATGATATACAAAAATTGGAAACAATCCAAGTGTTCATCATCTGATGAATGGATAAACAAATTGGGGTGTATACACACAATGGAATATTATGCAGCGATAAGAAGAAATGAAGTTGTGAAACATATGAAAACATGGATTAACCTGAAGGACATTGTGTTGAGTGAAGAAAGTCAAACACAAAATAACAAATACTGTATGATTACACTATTATGAACCTAATATATTATGTAAACTCATGGAATTAATAATTAGAATATAGGTTACCAGATAGAATGAGGGTAGAGAATGGAAAGATGATGGTTAATCTGTGCAGAATAAGTTAAAAGGTTGTTTGTAAATCTTTGGAAATGAATGGAAACAGTGAGAGCACATCATTCTGTTTGTGATAAGCAGAGCTATTATAGGTGTATGACAGAAGTTGAAAGGGAAAGCCTAAGGACATTTTATATTACTAGAAGGAAAGCTAAAAAATGTAACATGGGAATGAATAACATAGTGAAAGCTCATGTAAAATATGAATATGGGTAATATTGCATATATAAGACTTTTTACAAAATATAAATACAAATGAAATAGAGACAAGGAAACAGAATAGCTGTTACATATATCAGGGGATGCATAGAGAGATTGAGAGGTGATGAGTTTTGTTTGGTTGGTTGGTTGGTTTTTGTTTCTTTAGTATTATTATTATTATTATTATTACTGGAATGATTGGGGTGATGAATGCACAACTTTGTGATTATATCGAATACCATTGATTGTACACTTTGGATGGATTTATGCTTTATTAATATGTATCAATAAAATTGATTTGTTTAAAAAAATCTTTCTGATTTCAACCATCAGATTCTGAAAGACTGATAAATGTGAGACTGCCCATGAGCATTTGATTCTCCTCTGTATTTACTGGAACATCAGAATTCTGTGCCCAAAGCATAAAATATAGATAATCCCCCCAGGCAACAAATGCCAACAGGTGGAGAACTGTCTAACTACCAGCCAGCCTTCCCCAGGCCTCAACTAGCTAGCATGATGCAACCTTTTCCTTAGCTAGAAATTCTATAAGTGATATTTGCCCTACTTTATTCACAAGGTAATTTTGATAATTAATTGAGATTGTACTTATAAAAACACTCTTTAAGTTACCAAAGATAGTAATAGAAAACATAAAGAAGTGTACTGACCATTTACTTTTTCTTCATTAACTTAAATCTCTTAGCCTGGCAAATAATAAGGAATGGCTGAAAGATGTAGATAGTTCATGAAGAGTAGACAATTATCTCATTGATCTAATTAGATTTCACTCCAACTTCACTTAACTTGTTAGGCCAGAACACTAATTATTACATTAAGCTACAAATAAAGGGGAGAATATTAAAGTTAAATTTTGGAACCTTGGGAAAGCAAATAATTTAGCACAGTACATGAATATATCAAATTTGTTCTTCAGGTTCCTTGGAGAATAGTGTTTAATAGAAAAACAAAAGAAACAAACTGTAAACAGAAAGAATATATAAATTGATAGTTAATTATAAACTTTAAAATTACAAATATTTTTTGATTATCTACAAAGGTTCAAGATTGATTATAGGAATTGGCTCATGTGACTATGGGGAATGGCAAGCGTGAATTCTTAGAGCAGGCTACAAGTTGAAAACTCCAATGAAGATAAAGTTGAATTCCCTAGGAGAATCTTGCTAGCTAAAGTAGAAGCAAGATTTCTTTCTGACTTCTGAAGTCCTCAGTTCTGGCTTTAAGATCTGCAACTGATTGGATGAGGTGACTCCCTTCTTTGCTGAAGGATATCTCCCTTGTTGATTATAGATGCGATCAGTCATAGATGCAATCAACTAACTAAAGATTTAAATCCATCTATGAAATACCCTCATACCAACAACCAGGCCTGACAATGCTAGAAGAGATTCCATAAATAGTTCTGTGACCATAAAGCTGATGGCTTCTTATTGATGGAGTTTTGTGGATATTATTCTAGAGCATCACAAAATAAGCCTGCATCTACAGGATAAATTAGGCAATTGGTTAGTCAATTCTATTTAGAAAATAAGTTAATGGATTATTTACTTCCATGACAGACATAAAAGAAATGTTAATTCTGCCACCAATATATGCTAACAACCACTTCTGCAATGAGATCAGGCCAGTGCATGCTTCACTGAACAACTGGATACCATAACCTAGCCAAGTTGACAAATGAAACCAACCATCATAGCAATAACGAAAATAAGAGCAAGATATAAAGAAAGGCCAAAAAGTGAGTGATTAATTTTTAGGAAGTGAGTGATTAATTTTTTGCAGGTTTAGGAAAGATTTTCAGAGGATATGATGCCAAGACATGATTTTGCTGAAGGGACTGGCTTTCTCAGGTAGATAAATAGAGGAGGGGAAAGGGGGAATTCAGGTAGAGATACAAAAAGACATAAAAATATAAAATTGCACGGAACCTTCAGGGATTATAAGAAAAGAGGCAAATTAGAAAGATATAAGGCTGAAGATGTTGCAGGGGTCACAAGACATGTGGCCTAACATTCCAGGCAAGGAAACCAACTTTTTTTATTTAGACAATCAGTTGTCACAAGAAAATTATGAATAGTGAAGCAACAAAATCAGATTTGTGTGTTAGAAAGATGACTTTGATGACTATGTAGAGAGTGGACTGGAATGAGAAGTGATAAGGGACAATAAAAGTAATTATATGAAGTCAAAAAATTTAAAAAAACAAACAAACAAAAATTCAGACACCCAAAGATTTTATTCCTGCTAGGATAATTAAGATCCCAAGCAATTTGGCAGTCAGTCAGGAAGCACAATAGGTTTAAAAGAAATTTTGTGTCCCTGGAGTCACTCTGCAGGATTGAATTCCAAGAACCTTTCTTCCATCTTCATTGAATCTTCCATTAAACTCAGATCCATCTTCATTCCTTTGAAACAAAAACAGAATGCCATAATCTAGCTCCTTTTGATCTCCAGCCATGTGACACATGATAAGAAAACCATCCCCAGCACTTTGCCATCAATCATCCAAGCAAATAGAAAGGGGTTAGAAAGTACTGATGGCGGAAAAAGGGAATTGTCTTAGTTTCCAGGCTCCTATGACAAATACCACATAATGGGTTGGCTTAAACAATAGGAATTTATTGTCTAAACAATGAGAATTTATTGTCTCATGGTTTCAGATGCTGAAAGACTTGCCTCCACCCAGGGTTGACATGTCTTGGCACACTGGCAACACGTAAGGTTCCTTGGCTTTCCCATCAGATGGCAACATCCTGTCCAGTGTCTTCCAGGTTTCTTTGACTTCCAGCTTCTTGCTTCTCTTCATGGCTTTCTGTTTATAAGGCCTCCAGTAATAGGATGAAGATGCATCCTGATTTAACTGGCCACAGCTTAACTAAAAAGAACACCTTCAACAGGTCCTATATAAAATGGTTTCACACCCACAGGAATAGGATTAAGACTGAAAACATGTTGTTTTATGGGTACATAATTCAACCTACCATAGTCACCAAGGAAAGATGTTTCTTATTTCATGGTTAAGAATAAATATCAAGAAGCCAATGTAAGTACCTCCTAGGCAAAGACATTTGGATCCCTAGTGATACCCATGTCTGGCACATACTAGTGTTTCAAAAAATGTTGAAAGGAAAGAAAGACTAAAGAAAGAAAGAGAGAAAAAGGAAGCAGGAAGGAAGGAAAAAAAGAGGGAGGGAGGGAAAGTGAACAAAAAGAAAATTTAACTGGGGTATTTCCACTCTAGCAAAATTATATTAACTAAACTCATAAAGAGAAAAATTCAGAAAAGTTAAAGAGCTCAGGAGGCTTTGTTTTACATATGAAATCATGGTTAAATCAGGTTATTTCTCTCAATTCTAAGATTTCCATTACGAACATAGATGTTGACAGTTTAGCCCTCAAGGGAAGTGCAGAAAACTAAAATTGCTCACTCAGCTTTGACACCCCTGACAAAGAGAAGCTCTTTCATAGTAGGTGCATCATAACAATGTTGGTCATAACGAAATCATGGGTATGATGCTCATACCCCCAGAAAGTTTGGTGAAGGAAAACCCACTGGATTCACAAATTTTTTTGATGTGATCAAAAAACCAAAATTTTTAAATTTGATTCTGATTTTCAGAGAGCACATGTCGGAGAGGTGGACACGATCAACCCCTAAGAGGCTAAAGGCATGAGTTCTGAAACCCCCTGGCTGCTTCTCCTTGCTTGCCTTGGCACCAGTTAGTTATCCCCGAAGGATATGTGCACTAGGTTGTTAGAAGCATAATTTGTACAGCATATATGTTAAGGAAAATATCAAACTGAATGACTTCCTCTTCACTTCAGGTTGCTGCATCAGACACAGAAGTCTTTGCCAGTTGCCTGAAGTTTGAAAGGATTATTTTAGTTTTGTTTTTTATTTCCAAATAAGATTGGAATCTCTGTAAATAAAGTTAAAAGCATTCAGCCTTCAAGTAAATGCCCCTAAATTTTATTGTCATTGTAAAATTCGACACTTAGGGAAATCTGAGCTGTATAACACGTCAACTTGAGAGGAGCTAAATTTACAGCTCTCTAGGCAGCCAGTAAAGCTCTTGTAAAGTCTATGAGCCCATAGGATCAAGCTCATTAACCCTGTAGACAGTTTGAAAGCCTTCTGCAAAAAAAAAAAGCCACTTATAAAATTGAATGGGTTAGGTATTGAGTGTACTGATCTTGTATTTATGTCCATTACCTGAAACTCATTTTAGAAGATGATGTTGAATAATCCTCTCTAAAAACAGATTTGAAGCAGACAATTCTTATTTCTCTTTATGTTTCAATCCCATTTAACATGGGTAGCAATTTATTGTCATGTCTAAGATCACAAGCTCTGTAGTTGGGTGTGGTAGCAGTTTGGCAGTTTGATATAGCTATGAATTCCAAAAGTAGATATTGGATTATGCTTGTAAACTGCTCTGTTCATCTGGGTATAATTAAGTTATGATTAGGGCTTTGATTGGGCCACATTAGTAGGGCATTGAGACCTGCTCCTTGGTGGGTGGGAAATCAAAGATAAAAGACATGGCAAAGGACTGAGTTGGAGTGCTTGAGTTGGAGTTCTTTGATGTGAAGTCTTGAGCTGGAATCCTGGGAAGTAAGCACACAGAGGAGCTTGGTCATGAGCTTGGTCAACAGATGAGCTGTTTGCCTGACAGTTCACAGCTGGCCTTGTGGAGAAAGGCAAAGCCTAGAGAGCCTCATAGTCTAAAGCTGACCTTGTGGAGGAAACCAAATAGCTGAGCCCAGAGAGAAATGGAGCCCCAGGAAGAGAGGAACCCAAGAAGCCTGAACCCTGGCAAACATCAGCAGCTGTTTTGCTCCAACACGTGGCAACAGACTTTGGTGAAGGAAGTAACTTATGCTTTATGGCCTGGTAACTGTGGGCTTCTACCCCAAATAAATACCCTTTATGAAAGTCAACTGCAACATCTGTTCATGATTCTGGGCAGTGAAATAAGGATACAAACACGTCTGTGATAAGTCCACTAACAATTGAAAATCAACTCAAAATTTGTTCAGTGCCTAGTCTCACGAAAAGCTGACCAGAAATCACCCACTTAAGAAAGAAATGACAATGCTAGAAGAGGCTCCATAAATAGTTTTGTGACCATAAAGCTGATGACTTCTTATTGATGGAGCTTTCTGGATATTATTCTAGAGCATTGCCAAATAAGCCTGCTTCTACAGATTAGATTAGGCAATTGCTTAGCCAATTATATTAAAGGATCGAGCTATTTATGGGAACTTTCAAATTAAGACCTGGACCCCAGGTTAAGAACTATATGCCTGTAGGGTTTTTTAAAAAAATTGTTTTATTTTCCCCACTCTTCTAAAAATACCACCTCACTTGCCCTGGCTCTAAAAAGTGAAAGAAGAGGTGGGCACAAACTGAGACAGGAATTAGGAAGCAACTGGGACCCCCATTGCAAGTATACCTGAATTCAGATGAAAACAATGCTAGTCTTATTAGGATTATTGCTTAACACTATGACTCAGATGAATCCAGGAATTTTTAAGGTTTCTAAATTAATCTTTTGGTTTTCTATGTTCAAATAAGCATGTGTTTTCCCTTCAAGATATTTTATTTTATGTTCATATTATTTTGATCTTTCACTGCTAAAAAATTTTATAATACTATGACTTGTACATTGAGATCATTTCTTTCTGAAATATCAATAAATCATAAATTTGCTCAAATGAAGTTCTCTCTACTATTGATTAATCTTTCCTACATGAGCTTGCTAACCTGTTGGAAACAGATGAATTACAGATAGCTCTGAGTGCTGTAGACTGGCAATGAAATGCAGATGCAGAAATATGAAAAATAATATAATACAATTTAAAACATTATCCAACAGTTTTCCGTCACTGTACACAGCAATTCAACTCATTCATTTCCATGATATTCCCAAGGGAAGTTACAAAATCTGAAAGCACAGATTTGTTTCTGATAGAAAAAACAGCCCAACAATTCTCTCTACTTTGATATTTACAGTCAATTACATGAAATATTCAAGCAGGAAATTACATAAAGATCTAAATCATCCATAAATAATTCAAATTGTCAACTTCTGGCAGATCCACTAAGCACACTGTTTTTATTTGTGAAACAATTGAGAATTTTAATACAGAAGAATATATGTGTATGGAGAATCCACGCACACTGTTTTATAATAAAGTATGTCATGCTACCATGTTCCTGGAGTTCAAGTTCAAAAACTGACATTCTGTTTAGAACAAGTTATTAGCAGGTTGGGGGGGAGGGGTGGTGCTTTACTTAACATAAAGACATCTTAATAGCACTTGAATTGCTAGATAGTATTTACAGTAATATTTTATGTCATTGTTCAGAAAAAGAGAAAATAGTTCATTTCCAACATTAGGTTAATTGATGATGTCCACTTATAAAAACAACTCACTGAGAGCCTAATAGCCACCTATCACTCTATCCAGTGCTTCAGCAGAGAAAAGTAAGCTAACACACAGTCCTTACCACAAAGAAACGCCAATACACTTAATGAGAGATGTATATAAATAAAGGTGAATTTACATAAAACTGAATGACCTATAGCAGCTTACATAGTAAATTATCTTAAAATTAAATGCTGTATTTTTTAAAAATGTAATATTTCAAAACATGTACCATATCTTTTCTTAAGCTACTTTTATTATGACAAAATTTCCCATTTAATGATCTTCAATCTTTTTTTGACTATCACCTAAGATGGGAGAAGGAACAAGAACATGAGTTCAGTTGTCCTTATGTCAAATGTTTGACATAACCTAAAACAGCTGTCTGCACAGCTATAAGGTTTGCCTTGAAAGACAGACAGATATTCAAGTGAATGAAGTTCCTCGCTGTCATGCCATATTAGGTTATGATTAATTAAACCAAACATCATGGTGAGGCTGGTTTTGTTCTTACAAAATCAAACCTTGTAATTCATCTATCAACAAATGTTTTTTGAGAGAGTACTATATACTAGCATATGTCCTAAACACTTAAGACACAAAAATGAATTAAATATAATGGGTCACAATGAAAGATACTAACATATATATTAGTACAAAATAAGTATTATAGTAAATGTATTATAATATTTTAGATATGTTGAGGGCAACAGAAAAGTAAAACTAACCCTTTCGGGGTGAGAGATGGGCAGCAGAATAGTCAGAGGAAGCTCTATTGAAGTGGTGATATTTGAGGGGAGTTCCAAAAGGTATTTTGGGAACAGTGTTGTAGGTCGAGGCAAAAATTATACACTCAATAAAAGTATATGTGGTATAAAAGGACTTCCAGTCTCATCTCTGACATGTAAAGAGCTTGGAAGCTATTACTCCCATACTGTGGTAGAGTGAATCATGTACCCCACCAAAAATATGTTCTTTCCTGTGGGTGTGAGCCAATTCATAAACAGGACCTTCTGAAGATGTGTTATCAGTTAAAATGTAGACTCACTTGTACATAGGATCTTCTAAGACCCTATTTAGGTGTGGACTCACTGAATCAGGGTGGACCGTAATCTGTATTATTGGAGTCCTTTATAAGCAAGAAGATATTCAGACACAGTGAGTCAGAGAAGGCCACAGGAAGAAGCCAGAAGTCAGTGGAAACCAGGAGAGTAGACACAAGGAGAGAGGGATTACCACCTAACAGGAGGCAGAGATGCAAGCCAAGGAATTCCAAGGATTGTGGCAAACCAGCACCAAAAGGCTAAAGGAGAAACCAGGACATTATCAACACTTTGATTTTGCACTTCTAGCTTCCGAAAGCATGAGACAATAAATCCCTGTTGTGTACGTCAAATCTTGTGTGGTGTTTGTCATAGAAGTCTGGCAATCCAAGACATACTTAAAACAAAACAAACAAAAAGCTGAACCAAGTGAAAAACAATGTGTTTTACTAGTTTCATCAGAGAACTAGGATGTCAGGCAAACTACCTCCCTGAAAGCTGAGGAGACAGGAAAATCAAGGGAGTAGAGCCACGATCTCCTTATCTGGAGCAGGAGCCACAGGTGGTAGAAACACCTAAATGGTAATTTTGATGAATTGCTGGATGCTATTGTGGACTACCTTGAGAGTGAGAAACTCCATAGCCCCTGCCACATAGGGGTGGGTTTTATCTCCAGGAACACCACTAGATGCTTACAACGAAAATCGAAGAAAGATTCCCTTGTGGCTGTGACAGGGAGAAGGGAGGAGAATATTTGTACAATTATCTCAGATCACTTTCCATAACAAATGCCTACTCTCCAGGTAAAAAGACATTGCCAGAAACTTATCCCAACTGGGAGAAGGAAATTCCTCCCTTTCCAGGCCTCTCCAGCCTTCCTAATTCATCTAGGAGAAAAAATAGTCATAGAGGTCAAGGCTTCATGGGAAGCGGCTGTGGCTCAATCAGTAGGGCTCCCGTTTACCATATGGGAGGCCCCGGGTTCGGTTCCCGGGGCCTCCTGGTGAAGGCAAGCCTGCCCGCACGGCGTGGTTAGCTGACCCAGCGAGCACAAGCAGCAAGGGGGGGATAAATGAATAAATAAATAAAATCTTTAAAAAAAAAAGGCTTCAAATAAATAGTTTGGAATGCTGAACCCAGGGAAAGAAGCGTTAGGGGATCCAAAGGTTATATCACTGGAGAAATACTTGTAAATGTCAAGCTGCAAGACACAGGCTCACTAAAATACTGAGACATAATTTTAAAGTTCTAGAACATATTCCCTCACCAATGCCTTACACTATATGAATAGGAATCCAGTGTGAGAACAGCAGATCATGGCTGAAAGAACTATAAGGAACAGACTCTCTCTGAGGTAGAGTACTTAGGGAAGTGCAAGGTCAGGAGGAGACAAAAACAAAGACGCTAGAAAAGTCAACACCTCTGACAGCCAGAGCTACAGCAAACATTAAACACCGCCAAACTCCTAGCCAGGTTAGCATAAATCTTTACACTAATGGTCTATTTACCTCAGTTCCTTTTATCAGAAACAACATTCTGGATTTCAGTGAAAAACCTACATGTCATACCGTAAGGCAAGAATAACACTGTCTGAATAGATAGAGAGAAGGAAATTCTAAGAACAAATGAAAAGGAAATCAGAAACACTGTAACATAAATAAAGTAAACTTAGCATGAACAAGGAAAGAATTGGTAATCTTGAAGACAAATCCATAGAAACTTCCCAAACTAAAATGCAAAGAGAAAAACAGAATGAAAGAAATAATAGACTATCCAAGAACTTCGGAACAATATTAAAAGATAGAACATATTTGCACCAAAAGGATAAGAAACAGAGAAGGTAGGGGAAAAAATTTTTAAGCAATGATGGCTGAGCATTTTCCAAAATTAATGAGAGATTCCAAACCACAGATTTAGAAAGTTCAGAGAATATCAAGCAAGATAAATACCAAAAAAAATAAGACACTTGGTCATGTAATATTCAAACTGCAGGAAAACAGAGACAAGAGAGCATTTGTGAAAGAAGCCAGAAGGAGGGGAAAAAACATTATCTACAAAGCAACCAGGATAACAAGTACAGTGGATTTCTCATTAGCAACCATGCAAACAAGAAGAGTAGAATGAAATATTTGAAGTGTTAAAAGAAAACACCACCAATTTATAATTATATATCTAGTGAAATTATCCTTTGTTATGAAGAAATAAAGATATTCTTAGGCACGCACACAAAATGAGATTTGTCAACCTGAATCAGAAGATCTGCCATGCAAGAAATCTTAAAAGAAGTTCTTGAGGCAGAAGGAAAACAGTATAGGTCAGGAAATTGGATCTACATAAAGAAAAGAAGAGTGTCAGAGAAGGAATATATGAAGGTAATATAAAATTTTTTGGTTTTTTTTATTCTTAATTTACCCAGAGGATAACTGTTTAAACCAATAATAGTAACACTGTTTGGGGTGACTCTACTGTATGCATAGTGAAATAAATGACAGCAAAGTCACAAGGAACAGGAGTGAGCAATTGGGTATTATTCTGCTCATGCAGTTCTAACGTGGTTTTTGAAAGTGGACTTGGATTAATTTAAAAATGTATATAGTAAACTCTAGGATAGCCACTAGATTTTAAATAAAGAAGTATAATTGGTACATGGAGAAAAACAAAATGGAATCATATAAAATGCTCAATTAAAACCAAAGAACACAGGAAAAGAGGGGGTAAAAGAAACAAAGAGTAAATGCAATGGAAAAAACAGATATAGTATGGTAGATATTAATACAGCTGTTATCAATAATCACTTTAAATTTGAATGGACTAAATACACCAATTAAAAGACAGATATTGTCATGTTGGATAAAAAAAAAGACACAAACATATGTTTTCTACAAGAAATGCACTTTAAATATAAAGATTCATAGGTTAACAGTACAGAGATGGAGAAATATACATGATGTTAACATTAATCAAAAGAGTGGAGAGTTTCTATATTAATTTAACACAAAGCAAACATCAAGAAATGGAAAATTACCAGGGATAAAAAGGGTCATTACATAATGTTACACTGATCAATTCTCTAAGAAGTCATAATAATTCTAAATGTGTATGCAGTTGACAAAATACATGAGGTAAAAGGTGTGGAGGTGTAAGATGGCAGCAGAGTAAGGAGCTCCAAGAGTCAGCTCATCCTACAGGGCAGTTAGTAATCACCCAAAGCTATCTAAAGCACCTATTTGTGGGTCCCAGGAGACCAGAAGAGCATCCTGCAACAACTTTGAAAGAATGGAAGGAGGAGACTGCCCACCTGCAGAGAAGATTCCTAAGTAGAGGCCTCCACGCCCCAGAGGCCAGTCCCCATTCTCCACTGGTGGCACAAGCCGCCTCAGAGCTATTCCATAGCTGGAATTGGAAGCTCTATTTCCCAAAAATGGGGGAGGAACAGATGGTTGGGCACCAACTTCAGCTGCTGATTAGTAAATTTGGCTGGATAAAATACAATCCTAAGAACAGCTAAAGTTTGAACTTGTCCAAGTCGGAAAGAGGCCAGTAGCTGCAATTTTAACTCCACTCCTGACATGAAGGGAAGCAGGGCTGATTGAAAATCACAGTGACTGTAGAAACTGGCTTCTTTCCACCCAGATCAGATTACAGCCCTAGCTTAGGCCCAGCCCCACCTCTGGCAGGGAGGAAGCTGGGGGTACCTGCACTAGGCTCTCCGGGCAACTGCAGGTGCTTTTGGCTGGCACAGACTAAATAGTTGAACACCTGGGATTCCACTGCTGCACCCCAATAGGATAGGAGGGAAGCTGTGTTTTCTCAGCCTCTCTGGGTGACTGCAGGTGCTTTGGGGCCTGCACAGACTGATTTGTTAAGTGTCTTCAATTCCACCTCGACCACCACCCCATAGGATAGGAAGGAACTGGTGTTTCTTCAGCCTCTCCAGGAAACTGTAGGTGCTTTCAGCTGGCATAGACTGAATAGTTGAATAGCTGGGGTTGCATCCCCATCCCCCAGCAGGGTAAGAGGAGAGCTTTGTCACCTCAGCCTCTCTGAGCAACTGCAGGTAATTTTGGCCTACAGAGATTGGATATTCAAATACCTGTAGCTCCATCCCTGCCCCCAAATAAGATATGAGGGAAGCTGTGTTCCCTCAGCCTCTCTGGGCAACTGCAGACACTTTTGGCCTGAAAGGACTGGTTTTTTGAGTGCCTAGGACTACCCCCACCCCCATCCCCTCATAGGACAGGAAGGGGCTGGTGTTTTCTCAGCCTATCTGGACAACTATAGGTGCTTTTAGCCTGCACAAATGGGACTATTGGACGCCTATGGTCCCAACCCCACCCCTGACAGGACAAGAGGGAGGCAGTGTCTCCCCCACCTCCCTGGGCAACTGCTGGTGCTTTCGGCCCACACAGACTGAATATTCAGCCATCTGTGGCTCCATTCCCACTACAAATAGGATAGGAGGTGTATTCATCAGCCAAAGGGGTGCTGATGCAAAGTACCAGAACTCTGTTGGCTTTTATAAAGGGTATTTATTTGGGGGTAGAAGCTTACAGTCACAAGGCCCTAAAGAGTCCAACTTAAGGTACCATAAGAAGTACTTTCTCACCCAAAGTCATTGGCCATGTGTTGAAGCAAGATGGCAGGCGATGTCTGCAAGGGTTCAGTCTTCCTTCTTCCTCTTAAAGCTCTGTGATCCCAGCTTCTTCTGATCTCAGCTGTAGGCTGGCATAAGGCTTGTCTCTCTTCCAGGGGCTCATTTCTTTCTGGGCTCAGCTGCTCTATTCTCTTCACAAGGTCAGCTGTAGACTCTCAGGCTTATCTCTCTTCCCGGGGCCTCTGCCATGTCTAATGAGCTGTCTCTCTACCTCTGTGTTCTTCTTCTCAGTGAACCTACTTTCATGTGAGAGTCTGTTTTATCAGCCCGCCAAAGGGGCTGGGACTCAACTCTGAGTTACACTCTAATGACACGGTTGAATCAAAGCCCTAATCGTAACATAATTTAATCAGACGTCTTAGCTGAATCTAATACAATCAAAGGGTTATCATGCCCAGAGGAACAGACTGGTTTACGTACATAATCTATATCTCTTTTTGGAATTCATATAATATCAAACTGCCACAGGAGGGGAATTGTGTTTCCTCAGCCTCTCTGGGAAACTGCAAGTGCTTTCAGCCCACATGGACTGGTTAGTTGAGTGCCTATGGTTCCATTCCCACCCCTTAAAGGGCAGAAGGGACAGTATTCCCACAGCCTCTCAGGGCAACTGCAAATGCTTTTGGCCAATAAGGATTACACACAGCTTAGTTTGCTGCCCAAACTTGCAGCTCCACCCCCAACCCATATAGGGGAGGAAGGAGCATGAAGCTTCATCAATCTCTCCAGGCAACTACAGATGGTCTTCACCTGCATGGCTTAGATTACTGCATACAGCTGCAGCTCTGTCCCTAACCCTGGAAGAGGAGAAAGGTAGGAGAAACTTCATTGGTTCCTTGGGCTATGCAGGCAGCATCAGCCTCTAGAATTTACAGTACCAAATACATCCTACTACACATACAGCAAAGGAGAAAGGACAAGAAACCCCTAAACTAAAGAGAGAAACTGGGCCCAGAAAAAATACATCCAGTAAACCAGATGCCAAGACACCAACAAAAAATTAGAATACATACTAAGAAATAGGAAGATATGGCCCAGTCAAAGGGAAAAGATAGGCCTCCAGATGACATAAAGGAGTTGAGACAACTAATCATAGATGTTCAAACAAATCTCCTTAATAAATTCAATGAAATGGCATCACATACAAGGGATACCCAAAATGATTATGTACTGATTTCTCATCAGAAACATGGTAGGCAAGAAGACAGTGGTATGATATATTTAAGATACTGCAAGATAAAAACTGTGAGCCAAGAATTTTATATCCAGCAAGATTGTCTTTCAGAAATGAGGGCAAGTTGAGAATATTCACAGGTAAACAGAAACTGAGAGAGTCTGTAACTAAGATACCAGCTTTGCAGGAAATACTAAAGGGAGTACTACAGCCTGAAAAGAAAAGACAGGAGAAAGAGGCTTAGACCCAAAGATACCAATAGATTGAGCATGAAAGGCTGGACAAAGAAATTCCATGCATGCAGTAACCAAAAACAAAACAAAATGGGAATACTTATACTTATATCGGATGAAATAGACTTTAAAGGCAAAATTATTATTAGATACAAGGAAGAGCATTATATATTAGTAAAAGGGGCAATTCACCAGGAAGAAATAACAATCATAAACATATATGCATCTAACCTGGATGCCCTAAATTACATAAGGCAAACACTGGCAAAACTGAAAAGAGAAATAGATGTCTCTACAATAATAGTTGGAGAATTCAATGCACCACTCTCAGCATTGGATAGAACATCTGCATAAAGGATCCATAAAGAAACAGAAAGCTTGAATAATATGCTAAATAGACTAAACCTAAAAGATATATACAGAACATTACACTCCAAAACAACAGGATATATATTCTTCTCAAGTGTTCATGGATCTTTCTCCAGGATAGACCCTATGTTGGGTCACAAAGAAGATCTCAATAAAAACAATAAGCACTTTCTCTGATCAAAATGGAATAAAGCTGGAAATCAACAACAGGCAGAAAAAGTGAAAATTCACAAATATATTGAGATTAAACGACACAGTCTTAAATAATCAGTAGGTCAATGAAGAAATTTTGAGAGAAATAAATAAATATCTTGAGATGAATAAAAAAGAGAACACAATATATCAGAATCTATGGGATACAGCAAAGGCAGTGCTGAGAGTGACATTTATAGCCCTCAATGTTTACATTAAAAAAGAAGAAAGAGCTAAAATAAATGACCTAACTACACAGCTGGAGGAACTAGAAAAAGAACAGCAAACTAATCCCAAAACAAGCAGAAGGAATGAAAGAACAAAGATCAGAGCAGAAAAAATGACATTGAGAACAAAAAACAATAGAGCGAATTAACAAAACCAAAAGTTTGTTCTTCGAGATTAGCCCTTAGTTAATCTAGAAAAAAAGAAAAGACAAATAAAATAAAAAATGAAAACAGGGACATTACTACTGATTCCTAGAATTAAAAGAGATCATAAGAGGATACTATGAACAAGTATATGCCAAAAAACTAGACAATGTAAATGAAATGGAAAAATTCCTAGGAACATACGAACAACCTACACTGAACCTAGAACAGAAGACCTCAACAAATCAACCACAAGTTAAGAGATTGAAACGGTCATCAAACAACTCCCCAAAATGAAAAGCCCAAGACCAGATGGTTTCACAGGTGAGTTCTACCAAGCATTCAAAGAAGATTTAATACCAATCTTACTCAAACTCTTCCAAAAAATTGAACAAGAAGTTTAATGCTACCAAACTCATTCTATGAAGCCATTATCACCTTAATACCAAAGCCTGACAAAGATATTATGAAAAAAGAAAATTATATACCTTTTTCCCTAATGAATATGTATGTAAAAATCCTCAACAAAATACTTGCTAATCAAATTGAACAACACATTAAAGGAATTATTCATCATGATCAAGTGGTTTTTATACCAGGTACGCAAGGGTGGTTCAACACAAGAAAATCAATCAGTGTTAACACACCACATTAATAAATCAAAGAAGAAAAATCACATTATCCTATCAATTGACACAAAAAAAAGGCATTTGACAAAATACAGCATCCTTTCTTGATAAAAATACTACAAACAATAGGAACTGAAGGAAAATTTCTAAACATGATAAAGGCCATGTATGAAAAACCCACAGCTGACATTGTACTCAATGGTGAAAGACTGAAGCTTTCCCATTGAGATTGGAAACAAGACAAGTAAGCCCACTGTCATCACTGTTGTTCGCTATAGTGCTAGAGGTTCAAACTAGAACAATCAGGCAAGAAAAAGAAATAAAAGGCACCCAATTGGAAAGGAAGAAGTAAAACTTTTGCTGTTCACAGACGATATGATCCTATACCTAGAAACTACCAAAAAATCTACAACAAAGCTGCTAGAGCTAATAAACGATTTCAGAAGAGTGGCAAGATACAAGATTAATATGCAAAAATCAGTAGTGTTTCTAAACATTAGTAATGCACAATATGAGGAGGAAATCAGGAAAAAAATTCCATTTACAATAGTGACTAAAAGAATCAAATATTTAGGAATTTATTTAACCAAGGATATAAAGCACTTGTATTCAGAAAACTACAAGGCATTGCTAAAAGAAATTTTAAAAGACCTAAATAAATGGAAGAACATTCCATGCTAATGGATTGGAAGACTAAATAACATTAAGATGTCAATTCTTCCCAAACTGATATACAGATTCAATGCAATCTCAATAAAAATTCCACCAGCATCTTTTTATTTTATTTTATTGTGGGTAAAAATCAAATTTTTCACAATACAAACCAATATTTGTAAAATGATATATAAATATATATGCATATATGTGCATTTGCTTACATAAATGTTATTTATTTATTTATTTTAAAGATGCTTAGATTACATAAATGTTAGACAAAAATTACAGGGATTCCCATGTTCCCCTCCTCCCACACCTCCCATAACATCCCACATAAACATCTTTCATTAGTGTGGCACATCACCTGCAATGTATATACACATTCTGGTGCTTTGCCACTAAGCATGGACCATATTTCACATTGTAGACCATACTCTCTCCCACACAGTTCTGCATGGTATATGCTGATGTAAAATGGCCTATATCTGTCATTGTAATGTCACTCAGGATAATTCCCAAGTACTGAAAAAGCCCCTGTATTACAACTGCTTTTCCCTTCCCTGCCCCGAAAGCGTCTAGTGGCCACTGGCTCCACCTCACTGTTATAATTTCTCCCATTACTTGAATCACAATATGTCTACAACAGAATACCATTAAGTCCATGCTAGTCCATAGCTCTTTCCCCAGTCCTGAGGAGTCTTGGATGGTGATGTCCACTCTACCTCCAAGTGAGAGTGGGCTTATATCCCATGGATATGGTGGACAGGATTATCCTGCCTGCAGCTGCAGGCTCTCTTCATTCCCTGGGATGGCCGTTGTCCATCATCATCTCTTCACCAGGTGACTTGGGTGAGTCCATTGAGCTGTAGAGTAGGAGTTGCAGCTACACCAAGATTCCAGGCACAGCTGGCACATGGGCAGGCCAGAGGCTCCAGTCTCTGGAAGTACACCTACGAACTCCCGCATCACATATAGGTTTGAATAGAAGGGACTGATGGACCATGTGCAGGGAGGACTTATTTGAGTCCAACTCTGTCACTCTCAGGAGCACAGATTCCAAAGTAGAGTCCATTGTTTAGCCATCAATCTCTGGAGCTATCCCCCCTTATATAGGACCTTCCACCAGCATCTTTGTAAAGGAATGTAAAACACAAGTATCAAATTTACGTGAACTGCTAAGGGGCCCCGAATAGCCCTAAACATCTTAAAAAGGAAGAGTGAAGTTGGAGGACTCTCACTTCTGGACTGTAAATCATATTACCTAGCTACAGTGATAAAAACAGCATGGTATGGGCATAATGATAGACACATAGACCAATGGAACAGAATTGGTGGTTCAGAAACAGACCCTCACATCTATAGTCAAGTGATTTTTGACAAGGCTATCAAAGTTATCCAGCTGGGGCAGAACAGTCTATTCAACAAATGATGTTGGGAGAACTGGATATCCATAGCCAAAAGAAGGAAAGATGATCCCTATCTTACTCCCTATACAGTAATCAACTCATAATGGATCAAAGACCTAAACATCAAAGGCAGGACCATAAAATTCACAGAAGAGAACATAGAGAAACATCTACAAGACATGATGGTTGGTGGTGGATTCTTAAACCTTACACCAAAAGCACAAACAATAAAAGAAAAACATGGATAAATGGAATTTCCTCAAACTTAAACATCTTTGTGATTCAAAAGACTCTGACAGGAAGGTAAAAACGCAGCCCACTCAATGGGAAAAAATATTGGAAACCACATGTCTAATAAGGGTTTTATTTCTATTCTACATAAAGAGATCATAAAAAAGGAAGCAATCCAGTTAAAAAATGGGCAAAAGACTTAAATACACATTTCTCCAAAGAAGAAATAAAAATGGCAAAAAGCGCATGAAAAAAATGTTCAATATCACTAGCTATTAGGGAAATGCAAATGAAAAAGGCAAGATATCATCTCACACCACATAGAATAGTCATTATTATAAAAAATCATAAAACAACAAGTGCTAGAGAGGATGTGGAGAAATAGGAACACTCCCTCACTTTTGCCTCTGTGGAAGACAGTTTTGTGGTTCCTCAGGAAACTAAATATATAACTGCCATATGATCCAGCAAAACCTCTACTAGGAATATATCCAGAAGAACTGAAAACTGTGACACGAACAGACATTTGCACACCAATATTCATAGTGGCATTATTCACAATTGTCAAAAGATGGAAACAACTCAAGTATCCATGAACCAATGAATGTATAAATAAAAGGAGTACATACACACAATGGAATATGCTGCTGTAAGAAGAAATGAAATTGGGACACATGATAACATGGATGAACCTTGAAGACATTATGTTAAGTGAAATAAGCCAGATAACAAAGGACAAATATTGCATAGTCTCACTAATATGAACTAAATATGAAGAATAAATGCATGAAGTTAAAACCTGGAGTAAAGGTTATTAGGAGATAAGAGGAGGCTGAGAAGGTATACTGAGGCTTAATGTATGTGGAAGTTTTAATTAACTTGACTGTAAAAGTGTGGAAATGGATAGAGTTCATGGTAACACATTATAGTGAGTAGAACTAAGGCAGGTGGTCTATAAATGGGATTGTGGCTATAAAGTGTAGTCTAGGCATGTAAAAGTCAGTCGAAAGAAAGCTAGAGAATATTCTATGGACAGAATAACATAGCAAACCTGGAGGTGGATGAGAAATGTGGTTAATAGTACAAATACAAGAATGCCCTTCTACAAACTTAGTACAAATGTACATCACTACATTTGTAATGTGGTAAGAACATTACAAGGTGGTAAGAACGTGGAGAAGCATGGAAAAAATACAATTAATGTATTTTTAATGTATGGGCTATAGTTAACAGCAATACTGTAATATTCTTGCATCAATGCCAAAGATGTACTGTGTTAATAGGGGGTTATGGAAAAATATACTAAATGTATGCTATAGACCATAGTTAGTGGTTACAGTCTGATGATATTATCTCATAATTTGTAACAGATGTTCCACAACAATTTAGTGTGTTGGTGGAGGTTTGTTGTATGGGAATTCCACACACGTTCATGATTGTTTTGTAAGTTCACCACCTCTCTAATAAAAATACATTTTAAAAATACATGAGGCAAAAGAGGAACAGACAAACCCATTATTATAGTTGAAAACTTCAACACCCCTCTGTCAGTAATTTATACATCAAGCAAGCAGAAAATCAGTAAATATATAGATAGCCTGAACACCACCATCAAGCAGCTTGATCTAATTGACACTTACAGAATACTCAGTCCAACAGCAGATCACATTCTTTTCTTGCTTATATGGAACATTCACCAATACAGACCACACTCTGGGCCATAAAACACTCCTGAACAAATTTAAAAGGATAGGAATCGTACAAAGTATGCTTTCAGATCACAATGAAGTTAATCTAGAATCAGTAACAGAACGATAGTTGGAAAATCCTCAAATATTTGGAAATAAAGCAATACACTTCTAAATAACTCATGGGTCAAAGTCTCAAGAGAAATTTAAAAATAGTTTGAAGTGGCATGACAAGTTTATTAAACTCTATTGTAAGTTTCTGCATGGAGTGATGGGCAGAAGAACTATAAAATATACAGGGTTCAGAATAGAAACAGCCTTCAAAATCAGGCTGAGAAGATTAGTATTTTTTCTGTAGGGTGACACTGTACCATTGATGTCACTGAGATAATATATGCATTTTAGAACATTCTCTATCATAAGTATAGACCAACCAAAAGGCTATGGGAATATAGAAATGTCCAAACAACATATAAATATTGTAGGCAAAATGTTATGATTCTGAACTAAGGTGTGAACTGAAAGAGGGAATTGAAAGGTGGAATGTCAAGTGATATCCAGAAAATAAAGTTATCAGAATTTGGGACTTCACTACAGGTTAGAAGTGAAGAAAATGGAAAGTGACCGCCAGTTGTCTGTTTTGAATAACTAGATGGTTATTCATCTACATAGCTAGATGGTGGTGCTACTAACTGAAAAAAAGAAAGTGAAACATTTGTTTGGAATACATATATGCTAAGTAAAAATCTAAGTAAAATGGCTATTTTATTGACCAGTGTGTAATTAGTTTATTCTCATAGTTAAGTTTTTAAAAGCCTTACAATGAAATTCTTATTTCTATTATTTGGTAAACTACTAGAGATGAAAATTTTATTAGTTTTATAATAAATATAGTTTTCTTTTTCATTTTTAACAGGTTTAATGAGATATAATCCACATACCATAAATTTTAACCTTTTAAAATAATTTCTACTTTTTAATAGACTATTTTCAGAGCAGTTTTAGGTTTACAGAAAACTTGTGCTGAAAGTACTGAGAGTTTCCATATATCTCTTCTCCACCCCGTGCAGTTTTTCCTATTATTAACATCTTGCATTATTTCTATTTTATCTGTTACAATTGATGAACCAATATTGATGAATCATTACGATATAAATTGTTATTATCTATTATATGCTATGATATTATTATTAGTGCATTATAATGTAATAATATAACTTATATTATTGCTACATATTGATGCATCATTTATTATCTAAAGGTCCATAGTTGGGTTCACTATTTGGGTTGTACTGTTTGGGTTTTGAAAAATGCATAATGTCATGTAACCACCATTAAAGTATCATACAGAATAGTTTCACTGCCCTAAATATGCCATTCATTTTACCTATTCATCCCTCCCCAACTCCTCCTGAACCTCTGGCAAACACACATTTTACTGTCTCTATAGCTTTGCCTTTTTTAAATTGTCCAATAGTTGGAATCATAGAGTATGTAGCCTTTTCAGACTGGCTTCCTTCACTTAGCAATATGCATTTAAGGTTCTTCCATGTCTTTTAATAGCTTGATAGATCATTTCTTTTTTATCATTGACTGATACACCACAGTTTATTTATCCATTCACCTATTGAAGGATATATTGGTTGTTTCTAGATTTTGGAAATTACGAATAAAGCTGCTATAAACTTTCATGTGCAGATTCTTGTGTGTACATAAGTTTTCAATTCATTTGGGTAAATACCTAGGAGTACGATTGCTGGGTACCATGGAATGCCTATGTTTACCTTTGTAAGAAACTGCCAGATTGTTTTCCAGAGTGGCTGTACCATTTTGCATTTCCACCAGCAGTGAACAAAAGTTCCTGTCGCTCCATATCCTTGCCAGCATTTGGGGGTGTGTTTTGGATTTTAGCCATTAATAATAGGTATGTAGTGATACCTTATTGTTGCTTTAATTTGCAATTCCCTAATAACATGATGTTGGCCATCAATTCACATGCTTCTTTGTCTCCTGTATATCTTCTTTGACAAGGTATCTCTTTAGATATGTTGCCATAGTGCCACTGTTTATTTTCTTATGATTGAGTTTTTTTTTTTTTTTATTGTGGGTAAAAATCAAAGTTTTCACAATACATACCAACATTTGCAAAATGATATATAAATCTATATGCATATATGTGCATTTGCTTACAAAAATGTTATTTATATATATATAAATATATTTTAAGAGGTGCTTAGATTACCCAGAATATTACACGGAACCCGCTGGGATTCCCATGTTGCCCACCTCCCACACCTCCCACCACATCCCACACAAACATCTCCCACAAGTGTGGCCCACCACCCTCAATGAACTTACACATCCTGGGGCCTTGCCACCAACCATAGACCACAGTTCACACCATAGACCATACTCTCTCCCACACAGTTCTGAGTGGTGTGTACTGATTTAAAATGGCCTACATCCGTTGCCACAACGGTACTCAGGACAGCCTCCAAATCCCAAAGAAGCCCCTGTATTTCAACTGCTCGTCCCCTCCCTGCCCCAAAAGTGTCAAGTGGCCACTGGTTCCACCTCATTGTTATAATTTCTTCCATTGCTAGAATCACCATATGTGAACAGCAGAATACCATCAAGTCCACTCTAGTCCATAGTTCTTCCCCTAATCCTGAGAGGACTGGGATGGTGATGTCCACTCCACCTCCAAGTGAGAGAGGGTTTATATCCCATGGATATGGTGGGTGGGATGATCCTGCCTGCAGATGCAGGCCCTCTCCATTCCCTGGGATGGCCATTGCCCATCGTTGTCTCCTCGCCAGGTGACTTGGATGAGTCCATCAAGCTATAGGGTAGGAGTTGCAGCTCCACTGAGATTCCACGCACACCTGTCACATAGGTAGGCCAGAGGCTCCAGTCTCTGGAAGTATACCTAAGAACTTCAGCATCACATATAGGTTTGAATAGAAGGGACTGATGAACCATGTGCAGGGAGGACTTATTTGAGTCCAAATCTGTCACTCTTAGGAGCACAGATTGCAAAATAGAGCCTACTGATAAGGCATCAGTCTCTGGGTCTATCCCCACTTATATAGGACCTGGGTGTCTCCAGTGCTCTCAGGAGCCCCTCTGTGTGGGGTGATAGGCACTTAGATGTTCTATTAGCTCCTACTGAGGTGTGCGTAAGTGTTACCTCTGGGATGACCTTCCGACTCTCTTTGAAGTCTCTTAGCCACTTGAACTCATTTGTCTTTACCTTTTCCCCCTTTAATTCAAGGTCTTTTTCCAGTTGTGTTGCCAGTTGGCACTTGGTATTAATCCCTTGTTGCCAGGGAGGCTCATCCCCGGGAGTCATGTCCCACATTGGGGAGAAGGTAATGCAATCATATGCTGAGTTTGGCTTAGAGAGAGGCCACATTTGAGCAACAAGGAGGCTCTCAGGTGGCAACCCTTAGGCACCCCACAACTGCAGGCTAAGTCTCAGTTACAAGAGCAAAGACTCACAAGGGTAGTCATCAATAAAAAGAACACATCAGTGGGTCATCCTCTTCTGACAGACACTGTCTCTGCACTCAGAGGACTATTGCTGCTCCCTTGGAGACTGTGGCAGAGCTCTCCAGGCTAGGAATTCAGATTCTCTCATTTATTGTGTGATTGTCCACCCATCGTGACCATGCCCCATCTTTTGATCTTTTGAACGATTTTGTATATCTTTCATGTATATTCGGATGAACTAATTCCCATGAAACCCCCCTCCCAGACACCCCCCACCAATAATCCCCTGTAGTACCCATTGTAACCCTTCTGTGATCCAAATCCTCCATGAACATGTAGTCCATAAAATAATCAAATACACTTACTAGGAAAAAGAAACAAGTATGATAAGCTTACATGCAAGAGACAAACATAAGGAAACTCAGGGGAAAAAAAAAAAAGAAAAGAGAAGGAAAAAAAAACAAATAATCAAACAAAAAACAGAACAAAATAAAATATAATTAGAAGATTGGGACATTCAAAAAATGGGCAAAAAAGCAAAGGAAATGCCTTTAAAATATATATATATATATATTCATTTTTTTCCTTTCTCTCTTCTTTTTTCCCCTTTTTCCTTCCCTTTATCACTGTGTTATCGGATGTCTGGTGTGCCATGACACCTTCCTCCTCTCAATCCCCATTGTCTCCCAATTTTTCATTTAATTTTCAAAGAAGTTTTAGGTCACAGCAAAGTCACACACGGAGTGCCGGAGACTCCCAGATACCAAACCACCCCCCCTTCCCCACCCCATATTACCCCCCCCTTATGTGGATGTTAGCATTGTTATAACTGTTATACAGAGAGCAAAATATAGCAACTAAACATTGTCAATGATTTACAGTATAGTTTACAATTTAGATGATACAGTTTAATAATTTTGATGATATTTACCATGTCCTGTGTCCATTACTGTAAGGTAATGAAAAACCTTCCCCATGACCACCAAACACCCCATTAGATCTTGACTGTTCCCTTCCCCCCAGCCCCCCAGGGCCCATGATACCACCCTCTCCCGACCCATGGAATGTCAAGATTCACAGTTACATGCCCTGGGAATTTGAACCTGCCCTTCCTAATCACCCACCCGCCAGTGCTGCATCACCAAACCCAGGAACACCACCACTCATCTGCCCCATCCCCCAACATGCAACCACACTCTATCCCTTTACCATAGATTATGTCCATATGGGTGATGGCTCAAAGCCTGCTCTTCTCTTACTCTCCTTTGTTAACCTATCTTTCAGACAATGGTTCTCAGAGACTGCTCACTTTCCTCGTTCAGATCAGTCAGGTCACATACTGTTCATCCTTCAGTGCCTGGCTTGCTTCACTCAACATAAGGTCTTCAAGATTCATCCACGTTATTCCATGTGTTAGCACTTTGTTCCTTCTTACAGCTGAGTAATATTCCATTGTATGTATGTACCACATTTTGCTTATCCATTCGTCTGTTGTTGGAGAGGATGTGGAGGAACATGATTGAGTTTTAAGAATTCTTTGTATATTTTGGTTAGAAGTCCTTTATCAGATGTGTGTTTTGCACATATTTCCTCCCAGTCTGTGGCTTGTCTTTTCATTTTTTACCAGTGTCTATGCAGAGGAAATATTATTAAATTTCAATGAAGTCCAACCTGTCAATGTTTCTTTAATTGATCATGCTTTTGGTGTTGTATTTAAACACTCATCACCATGTGCTCGCTTCGGCAGCACATATACTAAACACTCATCACCAAACCCAAGGTCACTGTGATGGTTTGTAGCTGTACACACTCCAGAAAAGAATGTTCTTAAAGTTTAATCCATCCCTGTGATTGTAGACCCACTGTAAGTAGGAACATTTGGCAAGTGGGATCTTAACTTAAGATGTGACCCACCTTATTCAGGGTGGTTCCTAATCCTCTTAGGAGTTCTTTATTTAAAAAAGAAAAACAAACACCAAAAAGCCACACAGAGAGAGAAAAGTGGTTGAGACAGAGAAACCTCAAGAGGCTGGAAATAGCAAAGCACAGAGGTATGGAAAGAGGCCCTGGAGAAGCTGAAAGAGACGAGGTCTGGAGGAGAGGGGAGAGAGGAGCTATATGCCTGACCACCCACAGCTGGGCTCCAGAGACCAGCAGAGCCACCATTATACCCTGCCATGTGTTTGATTGCCCACAGCTAAGACTGGGTAGAAAGTGAGCCTCGAGGGGAAGACAGAGACCTCGATGGAGACCATTTGCCACAGGAGTCCAGGATTGCCAGCAGCTGACCTTTGGTGGGACAGCATCTCTGATGATGTCTTGATTTGTACATTTTTACAGCCTCAAAACTGTAACCTTTTAACCTAACCATTTTAACCATTATAAAAGCCAACCCATTTCTGGTTTTTGCATTGGCAGCCTTTATCAAACTAAGACAGTCACTTAGTTTTTTTCTCTTATGTTACCATCAGGAGTTGTAGAGTTTTGGTTTTACATTTGGGCCTATGATCTACCTTTTGTGAAAGGTGCAAGCTCTGTGTCTAGATTCTTTTTTTTTTTGCATGTTGATGACATCATACTTTGAAAAGATTATCCCTTCTTCATTGAATTGTCTTTGCTCCTTTTTAAGTATCAGTTTACTATATTTGTGTGGCTCTATTTTAGGGCTTACTATTGTGTTCCATTTTTCTATTTTTCTATTCTTTAGCCACTACCACATTGTCTTCATCACTGTAGGTTTATAGCAAGCTTCAATGTTGAGTAGTGTCAGTCCTCTGTCCTTATTTTTTCTTCAGTATTTTGTTGGTTATTCTGGATCTTTTGTCTTGCCATAAAACTTTAGAATCAGTCTGTCGATATTCACAAAATAATTTGCTGGGATTTTGATTGGGATTGCACTGAAAATATATCAAGTTGGAAAGAATTGACATCTTATTAAATATTAAGTCTTTCTATCTATGTACATGGGATATTTCTCCATTTATTTACATACTCTTTAATTTCTTTCATCAGAGTTTTGTAGTTCTCCTCATATATATCTTGTACATATTTTGTTAGATTTATATATAAGTATTTCATTTTTTGTTGCCAATATAAATGATCTTGTGTTTGTAATATCAAATTTTGTTTATTCATTGCTGTTATATAGGAAAGCAATTGACTTTAGTATATTAATCTTATTTCTATTATTATTATTTTATTTTGCAAAATCCTGAAAATTTAGCCAGAGATAGAAGCTTTCCCTTTTACTTGATTAGAGAATAAATAATTCTGTGATTTAGAATTTTTAAGATCAGCACAGACATCACAGGCAAAAACCAGCTCACTCCTGATAAGCATAGCAGAATATTAATTTGTGCAAGCCACTACAAAGCTGAAAGATGCCAATTAAGAGCGCATCTAAATCTAAGAGCTGCAGAGTGCATTAAATATACGGTACTTGGTATTAAATGAGAGCATCAATGACTTATAAAGCCTTGAAATATATAAAGATGAAAATATGTTTATTAAAATGAGGACTGTTCTCTATGAATTTAAGCAATGAAAAATGCAAGAAAATATAATATAAAATGGCAATAGAATGAAAAGAGGGTTAAGCCAGAGCTTAACAATTAACCCCATGTCTCATAAAACAGAGCATTTCATAAATGCTCATCTCCAGTAATGCATTATGTCAAGTCATAGAAGAGCATTAGACTAATTCAAATCCCTGGCATTTGGCCCTCATAATTGAACATTTAATTTATTCATATGCCAATTAAGGGGCTTTAACTACCTCTCTGGGTATTATTCATCCTTTACTAATGATACAAGAAGTGCAGAGTAAGGCAGATTCTTATGCACAGTAATAAGTAAATATACATATTGGTATCTAGCAGGCAACACTAACGAAAACCAGTAGTCATATTCCTTACCAGTGTGGGTCCCACAGTTAATGCTGATTTATGTTAAGTTTCACTTTGGTCAAAGATTTACAAAAAGTCCCTGGAGTGCCTAATCCTTTAAAATAGACTTTGTTTTTCATTCGTGGTGGTATTTTTCAGCACGAGCACAGTGAGTGGTGCTATTGATGCTGCTGGCAGAGTCAGAACACAGGTTATTCCGGTCACAGAACGATGCTTCCACCTAAAAACAGCTTCCTACCACATATCTGTTTCAGTATTACCCCCAACCGTATCTCTCTCTGTGAAAACTTAATCTATGTATCAGCGAGGTTGTGGAACACAGTCCTTTACCATCCACCGCCATCTTAGAAGCCCTTTTAAACATATAGCTAGAAAAGTTTTTCCCAAATGGGAGCAATTGTGCCCCCAGGGTACATTTGATAATATCTGGCAGCACTTTTGACTGTCACAACTGGGAGGAGTGCTACTAGCATGCAATGGGTAGAGGCCAGCGAGGCTGCTAAACTTCCTGCAATGCAGGTCAACCCCCACAACAATGAATTATCCAGCCCAAAACTTCAATACTGCCCAAGTTGAGACACCCTGCTCTAAAAGCATCAGTTGTATATAAATAGTTGAAAGATGAGCAGAAAGCCTGGTAGGTGTGAGATTTCTGTGATTTTTAAAAGGGAGATGGGGACAAACACAGAGGGATATGTAAGGCTGTAGTTTTTCCACAAGTACAAGCAGCAATCAGACTGATTTCAGTTGAGAATGACTGAAATTAGGTGGAAGGTAGAAGCATGCTGTGGTGGCTTGGAGTTATGTAACCCGGAAAAATATATTCCTAATCTTAATCCATTCCTGGAGTGTGAACCCATTGTAAAGAGAACCTTTTGAAGGATTACTTCAGTTCAGTTAAGGTGTGGCTCAACTGGATCAGGAAGGGTCTTAATCCTTTTATTGATGCCTATAGAGAAGGCCAAAGAGAAAGAAGCAGCCAGAAACTGCAAGTTAACGGAACCTGAAAGAGAAAGGAGACGATACTAACATATGCATTGCCCTGTGACAGAGGAGCCAAAGAACGCCCCAAATTGCCAGCCAGCCAGAAGAAAGCAAGCCTTCTAGCCTCTGAAACCATGAACCAATACATTCCTGTTGTCAAGCCAACCCATTGTGCAGTACTTGTTTTAGCAGCTGGAAAACTAATACATACAGGTCTTCAATAAAAACATGGAATAGAAACACAATTTGTAAGTCTCCCTCACTGTCTTGATAACCTAATATCCAAGCACTAGAATATTAATATAAAGATGAATTCTTCCTGAAGTTTCTCTATAATAAAATGGATATTGGTTGTGATTCTTGATTATGCAAATAAAAATACCACCTTGCCCTGAAATATCTTATTATAAATTTTGTACTTTCTTTATATGAAATTTATGGCAGATATACTTTCTTACGAGGAAAGGATAGACAAGTCCTTGAGTCTTTTCCTCTTCCAAAACCAAGTTATCGGTTGTTTTGTCTTGTTTTATTTTTTCTCTAGCTTCCCAGTGATGAATTCTTGGGACCCAACTAAAATGTATTTGCATTTGTCATCAGTGAATAAAACATTTTAGTAAAATAATTATTCTTAACTGAAATCAAACCTCAAGTTACAAGGATTATCTCTTTTCTCCATGGATATTGTAAAACTTCTCAAAACCAAACACTTTATTTACTTTATTTTTAAATATACACTCATGTTTTTTGATTGAGAAAAAGAAACAGGATCATAAAAATCAATACTGGCAAAATGGCGTCTCTCCAGTAAGAATGATACGTAGTTGAGTTTAGGAGGTCTCATGTGCTGAGCCTTCATTCTTAAGGAATCTCACTTTGCTAATACTTAGGGTATCCATTAACTCTTTTCATATCCTGTTATATCAATTGGGCATCAGCAATATAAGAATTGAAGCATCAGCTTCTGTTATTTGCCAGAAATTTGATCAGGCAATCAATAAACAATGCTAGGCAGTCTTAACTCACTTTGGATTGTGTAGGTGAGAAAGAACTATAAGTTGTGTCTTCCTACTATGGCTGAAAAGCATAAGAATTCTTTTAAAAACATATATCCAGAACTAGTGGAGAAATAAAATGAAATGACCACAAAGTACATGCAGCAAGTTCTGATCAATTAGTAGCATCCATGATAGCATGCTGTGGTAAAAAGTGTCTGACACATACACTTTTTAGTTGGATTCTAATCAACAGTGAAATCCTTGCACATGGCACTTTTTAGTGGCCTCTTCAGTGTGCAGATCAGCAAATTCTGCACCTGAAGCCCAGCATCTTGGTGACATCCCTTTCCTAACAGGTGATTCCCACCCACAAGCATTGTTTAAATCCAATCAGCAGTTCTACAGCCCAAAGCTCATGCCCTCCATGGGCAGGACTAAATAACAGATCTCTCCTAGACCAATGCCTGCCAGCCAGTTCAGGAAAGAGAAACTGTGATTATGCCATTGAAAAGAATCTATTTGTCTAAACAGAAAATTTCAACTTAAGCTTTTCAGAAGGAGGCAAGTCACATCAGAAAATTCCTTCTTTTGAAGACTGTAACAAAGTATTCAAGATGAAAATTTTAGGACATGCAACATCAAGGAATGTTGCAAGAAATATGAATTGTAAACATTAACCATCAGATAGATAGCTGCTCACCTTTTCCAAATAATTACCTCCCTTTCCTCAGATATTTTCTGGCAATGGAAGCCAATTCATCACCAACTCAGGTGCTCATGACAGAAACATGGGAATTGTCCTTGCACCAACCTTTCCCTAAACTTTCACTTTCAAGTTTCCCTCACAGACATCCATTCAACTTCCTAAATGTATTTTAGAATTATCTATTTTCTTCCATCTACTTCTGCAATTCTGCTCAATCACAACTTACACCCACTCTTAGCTTCACTGGTCTATTAGATTTGTGCTGTTTTGTCACTTGATATATCATTCCCTAACCCAAGGTCATAAAAATATTTTCTCATAATTTCTGTTAAGTAGGTAAAAGATCATATTTTCTGTTCAAGTCTTTCATCCATCTAATTTTTAAAATTTAGGATAAGAGAGAGATCCAATTGTTTTTCATGTGGGTAACTAATTTTCCCAGAACCATTTATACACTTGGCCATCCTTCCCCAATAATTTTTAAGGACATCTCTGTCATAGATTGTTTCCTCATATGTGTTTCAAGTTCCCTAAAGTTTACCATTTTTCATATTTGTCTAAACTTAAGCAACTTCTATGCTATATAATTATAATTATTCTGCTGTTAAATAAATTCAGTAAATTCTAACTTGTACTCTTTCTTAGAATTGTCTTAGCTATTCTGGGCCCTTTGCGCATACTCACAAATTTTATGAGCGGATGTTAAGAGTCCCAATAAATCTTCTTAGGTTTTGAATAAAGATTGCTTGAAAATATAGATTAATTTAAGGCAAATTGATGCCTCTTTAAGATAATGAGTACTTTGATTCCTAACCTTGGTATATCTTTCCTTTTATTCAAGTTTAGGTACATACTTCAGTAACATTTTGAAATTTAAAAGTATCACAAGTTTTGTTAGAGATATTTCTAGGCACTTCATCATTATGTAATTTTATTACATGTATTAATTCCCTTTTTTATTAGTGGATAGTGACTAATTTTTTTGGTTGACCTAGAACCCAGGAAATTTGCTGAACTCTCTTATTAGTCCTACTACTTTGTTTGTATATGCGATCCAGTTTTCTTTTAAGGCAATCATATTATTGATAAATTAGACAATTTTTTTCTTTCCTCTCTGAGTTTTGTTACTTTTTTTCTCATCTTATTGCACTGGCTAAGACCTCCATTATAATATTGAGTAAAAGGAGTTATAACTGGCATAATTTTTAATTCCTGAATTTAGTGGGAGACTTCTAAACTTCCGTCATTAAATGTGATACTTGCTGTGGGATTTGAAAAGATTTCTTTAACCGGTTAAGAAAATTCCTTTCTGAATCAGATAGGAATGCTTTTGGCTAAAAGTAAGAATATCTAACAATGATGTTTGCAATTAAGATTATTATATGATTAAGCGATAAGTTTGGAAGTAGGTGACTCCAAGTCTGGGCAGCAGCTCAATAATGTTAATGTGCTGAGTCAAGACCTCTGGATTCCTTTATATCATAATTCCAAAAATCACCTTCTTACATGACCATGATCACAGACAAGAAACGTGATGGCTATGGCTGTGGGAAAAAAGGATCTCATATCTCTTCTTTTACCATGGAGGAAAAATCATCTCCAAAAGTTCCCCATCAGAATTCTCTTTACACTTCATTGGCCAACCTGGGTCATATGGACATTCTTACCATAAGAAAGACTGGGAAAGTGAGTAGGTGGCTTTTTCTATCTTGATAGTTGGAACTGGGTATGGAAAAGGAGGTTTAGGAGTAGGTACTGGGGTAGACAAAAAAACAGCAGAGGTAGCATCTTCTATTTGCTATTATATCTGCTAAAAACTGTAACAATCATAAAGATTTTCTGATTTGATCTACTTAGTATATACTATATATTTTTTTTCTAATATTGAGGCATTTTTGCTCTCCTGGAATTAACTCTACTTGATCATGATGTATCTTTTTTATATACCGCTGAGTTAAATGTACTAGAATTTTGGAGATTGTTTTGCATACAAATTCATAAATGAGATTCATCTACAATTTTCTCTCTTAAGCTTTTGTTGGCTGGTTGTGGTGTCAATATTATACTAGACCCATTAGAATGAATTTGGCGATTCTTCCTTTTCTATTCACCGGTAGAAAATTCACATAAAGATTCTTGATTGAGGAAGTTAATTTAACATCATAAGCCTTCTTTTCTTTTCTTTTTTTTTTTTCTTTTTCTTTTTCTTTTTCTTTTTTCTTTTTAAAGAAGCTTTAGATTACATAAATGTTACATAAAAAATATATGGAATTCCCATATGCCCCACCCTGTCCCCCTCCCATGCTTTCCCACTTTAACAACATCTTTCATTAGTGTGGTAAATTTGTTAAAATTGATGAACACATATTGAAGCACTGCTACTAACCATGGACTATAGTTTACATTACAGTTTACACTCTATCCTGCAGTTTTGTAGGTTATGAGAAAATGTTTAATGTTCTGTATCCATCATTGCAATGTCATGCAGGCCAATTCCAATGTCCCAAAAATGCCCTCATATTACACTTATTCTTCCCTCTCCCTTCCCTCTCCCTTCCCTCAGAAGCTCTGGTGGCCACTGCCTCTACATCAATGATAAAAGTTCTTCCATTGTGAGAATAATATTAAGTCTATAATAGAATGATAATAAGTCATTCTATTCAAGTCCATTCAATGGACTTTAGTCCATTGTTCATTCCCCAATCTTGAGGATTTTGGGATGGTGATGCCCACTCTGTTTCTAATTGAGAGGGGGCTTAGGTCCTATGGGACAGATGGATGGAACTATCTTGCTTGCAGTTGCACATACTCTCTGTTCATTGGGATGGGGATTGTCCATCATCATCATCCTTTTGTTAGTTGTCCTGGGTGAGACTAATGAATTGGAGAGTAGGTGTCATAACTCTGCTGAGATTCAGGGCTCAATTGGCACATGAATGGACCTAAGATTTGAATCTCTGGGACATATATTTAACAAGTATAGTGTTAATTATAGGTTCAAATAAAAGTGGCAGAAGAGCCATGTTTAGGGAAAATATAAATGAGTCTAACTCTGTTATACTGCGAAGCATAAATTCCAAAGTCAGGCCCAATGACAGGGTGCTGAATTCTTAAGCTTGTCTGCTCTACTTATAGTGTCTGGATATCTCTAGAGCCCTCAGGAGCCCCACTGTTTGAGATACTGTTTACTCTGACAGTCAATGAGATCCTGCTGAGATGTGCAGAAGCATAACCTACAGAATGACCTCCCAACTCACTTTGAAATCTCTTAGCCATAAAAACTCATTTGTATTTAATATTTCCCCCTTTTGGTCTTTTCCCAGTTGCATTGCTGAGAGGCCACATTTGAGCAACAAGGAGGCTTTCAGGAGGTAACTATTAAGCAATATATAATACTAGGCTAAGTTTCAATTTCACAAGAAAAAGTTCATGAGCACAATCATCAATATCAAGGGCCTGGCATAATGGTTTGTCTTCTTTCATTAGGCACTGCCCTGTACTCAGGGGATTCTTGCTATTCTGTTAGAGAATGTAGCAGAGCTTCCCAGGATGGGAATTCAATATTCTTTAGATTATTGTGTGGGTCTCCACCCTCCAAGATAACTCCTCTTGAACACTTCAACATATTCATATGTCTTAGAGGCATGCCCCAGGTGCACCCCTTCCCACATATCTCCCCATCACTGGCACCCTACAACAGTGGTCCTCCCCTGCCACAGTTGTGACACTTTTGTGGTCCAAAACCACTCCAAGAATGAAGCCAGCAAAATAACCATATAAAATTAATAAGAAAACGACATGATAATATTTTTTAAAATAACATATAAAATACAAAAAAAATTTAATTGAATGTCCATCAACATATGAATGGATAAGCAAACTGTGGTATATAAAATACAATGAAATATTACTCAGCTGTAAGAAGGAATGCAGTACTAACACTGCATGGGATAACATGGATGAAACTTGAAGACCTTATGTTAATTGAAGTAAGCCAGGCACTGAAGGACAAATATTACATGTCTTCACTGATATGACTTGAGTAAATTGAGCAGACTCATAGAGCTGGAAGATAGGTTAACAGGAGACAGAAAGGGAGCAGAGGGTGGTGAATCAATGCCCATATATGGGTAAAATCCATGGTAAGGTGGAAGGGTGTGGTTGGGCAGTGGATAGGCATGAGAGTTGTGCAGTGATGTGATTGGGTTTGGTGGTGCTGGTGTGTGAAGGAGAGTAGGGTAGGGGGGTTGAGTTGGACTATCCATGGAACTGGGAGGGAGGGCTGGAGGAAGGACCATGTGATATCTGGGGATATGCAGGTCTGTGGTTAAAATTACAGTGTTGGGAATGTTCTTTTGACAAATATGGCAGGTGAGGGTTATTGGTGTAGGGTGTTGGGTGTGGGTGGATATATGGGATAGGGTATACCTGGGGCATGCTTCTTTGGAATATGTAAGTGTTCATCTTATCATAGTGTGTTATCTCAGTGGGTGGATACCCATACAATAAATAAGAAAATATTAAACTCCCATGCTGGGGACTCCTGCTATGTTCTCATTTAGAGGGACAAGAACCCCTTGAGAATACAGGCAGTGCCTAATAAAAGAAACAGACCAGTATGTCAAGCCCTCAATATTATTGCAAGTAACTATGAATCTTATTCTTCGAAAATTGAATCTTAGTGGTTACCATAGGTTCTGAGAGGAGAGGAAGAATAGACGGAGCATAAGACATTTTTAAAACATTAGAATTGTTCTGCATGATCTTGCAATAATGGATACAGGCCATTTTAAATTTCATCAAAACCTATGAAAGTGTATGGTCCAAAATGTAAACCGTATGTAAACCATTGACCATGGTTAGTAGCAATGCTTCAATATTTGTACATCAATTTTAACAAAGGTACCATCTGCATGAAAAAAGTTATTAATAGGGGAGAGTAGAAAAAGGTGAGGGAGTGGGGTATATGGAATCCCCTATGTTTTCTATGTGACTTTTCTGTAATCTAAAGCTTCTTTGAAGATAAAATAGAAAAAATAAGACACTGAGGGGATATACAGAAGAAACTGTCACTGTGCATACAAGATAACAGCTCTTACAGTAATGAAAGACACAATGTCTAAAAATTTTTATATTATTTCTTATGCCTTCTTATATTTTGAAACTTGGGGAATAAGATAGCCAGCAGAGCCTCACCACAGCTCTTGGCACCAAGGAGTAGGTATCTGAAGATGTATTATCAGTTAAGATGTAGACTCTTTTGTGAATAAGATCTTCCCAAATCCTATTCTGGTATGGCCTAACTGAATCAGGGTGGGTCTTAATCTGTATTACTGAAGGACTTATAAAGAGGAACCAAGAGTCAGAGAAAGACAGGAATCACCAAGATTTCCAGGAGAAGCCAGAAATCAGTGGATACCAGAAATCAGGCACAAGGAAAGGGAAAGAGATCATCATGTGAGAGTAGGCAAAGACTCAAGTAAGGAACCCTAAGAATTGTGGCAAGTCAGTACCAGAATGCTACAGAATTTGAGGCGAGAGCATGACCTTGTTAACCTTCTTGATTTTGGACTTGTAGCCTCTGAACTGTGAGATAGTAAATTCCTGTTGTTCAGCCAACAAGTGTGAGGTATTTGTCATAGCAGCCCTGGTGAACTAAGAGAAGAGACAAAGAAGGGCACTACATTATCGTAAAAAGGGGCAATCAATCAAGAAGATATAACAATTATAAGCACATATGCACTTAACAACAGAGCTCCAAAAGCTATGAAGGAAAACAAAAGGAGAAATGGAGAGTTTAATATTAATAGTGGGAAACTTCAATATGCCACTTTCAGCAATTTATAGGGCAGCCATACAGAAGATCAACAAATAAACAGAAGACTGGAACAACAATAAAATCTAACTCTATCTATCAGACTTCTTGAGAACACTCCAGGCAACAACAGTAGAATATACATTCTTCTCCAGTGCACTTGGAATATTGTCCAAGATAAACCATATTTTAGGCCACAAGTCTCAATAAATACATTAGATTGAAATCCTACAAATACATTCTACAACCACAATGGAATGAAATTAGAAATCAATAATAGAATTAAATTTGGGAAATTCAAAAATATTTGTATATTAAACAACATACTCCTAATAACCAATGGATCAAAGAAAATAATACTTTGAGATGAATGAAAATGAAAACCCAACATAGCAAAACTATGGGATTGCTCAAAGGGAAATTTTAAAACTTCGTGTTACAAAGAGTACCATCAAAAAATGAAAATACAGCCCATAGATTGGGAGAAAATATTTGCAAATCATATGTCTGTTAAGGGTCTAGTATCCAGAATATATAAAGAACTCTTACAACTCAACAACAAAAAGACAAACAACCCAATGGAAAAATTGAAAAATAGACAGAGGTCTAAACAGACATTTCTCCAAAAAAGATATACAAACATGCATAAAAAGATGTTCAAAATCATTAATCATTAGGGAAACGCAAATCAAAACCACAATAAGATACCATGTCACAACTACTTTGTGATGAAAGCAGAACCCTCATATATTGTGGGTGGGAATGTAAATTGGTGTGGCAGCCCTGGAAAACAGTTTGGCAATTCCTCAAAAAGACATAGAATTACCATATGATGCAGCAATTCTAATCAGTTATATACTTAAGAGAAATGAAAATATATGTCTACACAAAAAAATCTCTACACCAGTGTTCATAAAAGCATTGTTCATAATTGCCAAAAAATGGAAATAACCCAAATATTCACCTACTGATGAATGGATAGACAAATTGTGGTCTATCCATAAAATATAAAATTATTCCGCCATAAAAACTAATGTAGTACTGTTACAAGTTATAACATGAATGAACCCTGAAAATGCTATGCTAGGTGAAAGAAGCCAGATATAAAATGCCATATATTGTATGACTTCAATTCTTTGAAATGTTCAGAATAGGCAAATCCACTGAGACATAAAATAGAATAATGCTTTTCAGGGCTGAGGCAGGGGGAAATGGAAAGTGACTGTTAATGGAAATGGGCTTTTCTTTTTGGCGTGATAAAATACTCTAGATTTAGATAGTGTGATGGTTGCACAACTTTGTGAATAGTCTTAAAACCACTAAATTGTACACTTTAAAATGGTGAATTTCACGATATGTGAATTTATCTCAAATTTTAAAATCCTAAAGGTCCATAATATTAAAGATTTAACATCTAACAAATGTAAATAGTTAAATTTAATATTAATGAGAGGGGAATACATGTGTTCTGGAACTTTTTTTCTATTATGATTATACAGGTAGTACATTCTTGATAAGAGGGTTTGCTAAATATATCTTCTCATGATAGCTCTTTCAGAAGCTGGTTATATGGATCATTTTTAATTAATCATTTATTTTTATCCTGCCTTATTCCAAAGAGGATTTAAGAGAAACTTATGAAATAAAAAACTTTATTCCATTAGATTTGGTTATTGATAAGTCACTTATTACTGGAGGATAGTTTTAGTTGTAACTCATGCTTAGTGTTACAGAAGCCAGTCTAAGAATTTTAGCACCACCTTAATTACCACACAATAATATTAAAATGGGTGGCATCTTGTTAGATGGCTTCAACATTTCTGTTATGAAACTTTATTAATCCAAAGTCGTGGAATTTCTAGAAAAGGTCTATATACAATGGGAATTATTCTAAAGCAATAAAATATTTAACAGAGCATTCTAACATTTCCTCTAAAAAAAAGCTATGGCATGTTTAACCCAAATTATCAATGCCCACGTTTTCTACAATTCTTAGAGTAGGAAACTGTCTATCTCTGTATCTTTCTTAAGTATAATCAGTCACATGAATTGAAATTTTCTACTGAGAATAATGCCAAAAAACATCTTTTCAGATTTTCAAAATACCGTCTCCCAAGGTCATTTGAATTTATATTATAGACACTCAACATCTTGCCTCCTTAGAATTCGACCAAGAATATGATCCCTGTCTTCAAAAAACTCATCTCTTTCTCCATTAGGAAGCTTATCTGAAGGTACTGTTAGCCTAGTTTCAGTTTGAGATACACTTAAGCAGAAGCTAAAACATATGCTAGTATACAGGTAATTAGCCCTTGTAAAAGATCCTGTGGCTTCTCTCTTTTGTCAGAATTTTTGATCACTGCCTTATTCCCCAAACACATCAGGTGACTGATTGCCAGGCAACCAAGCAATATCATCAAGAGATTTCCACTACCCTTCTCAACAGATGCCATCTCATTTAGATAAAATGGGGTTCAAAGCTTCAGAATTTGTTTATGTGACCCAGTAAGTCAATGTTATATGTGATGCATTTCTGATGAGTAAACGTTAAAGACGGACCACATTGAAAACCCTCATATTGAGACACTTTATTACCAACATTTTATGATTGCATGGTGCATACTAATAATAAAAAAATTGAAAAACATGTAAATAAAATTTAATTTTAAGATAGCACTTTTCTTCATTTCTGACACAAAGCATATATTGTTTTGCTTGTTTATAAATGTTTTATTTTAGAATCAATTAATTGAAAAATTGAGAAAACTGATAAATACTGAGTTCAGTAAGATTTAATACAGTGAGGAAAAAACATTTCCCAAATATCGTTACTGCTTTGGAAACCTTGAGATGACTTTTCATAAAATTGTGATTTTTTTCATGACTACTCCCAAATTTATCAAATTCAGCTACTTCCCTTGATTTGATTTTATTCTTCATGTAATCTCCGATTACCTTCTGTGCACAGCTAATCAACTGTTCTAATTTTTTTTTTTTTTTTTTTTTTTGACATTCAGGTCTTTCTATAAATATCAAGTGATGTTCAGATCAGAGAGAATTCAGTAAAAATTTCTTTCTGTAGTGTTCTTCAAGAAAGTTATTTATAACAATCCTTTACAAAGAGTGTTCAGATCTGTTACCGTGTGGCAGAATTTTTTTTACCACAACAAATAAGAAATCATAAAATAGCATATTAAAAATGGTATTAGAGTGAAAGATGGCAAGCTCAGATAGTCACTTTTTCTTCCTCTGACTTTGGGATGCTTCCCAAATCTGTAACGAATTTGTGCTTTTAAAGCAGCCATTTGTACCAAACACAGATTGCAACTCACCCAAGAAGTTACTCAGTTTGCGGAGTGGGGCTTGGGTTTTTCCAAAAGAGGGAATTAAGTCAGCAGTGCCCCACAGCAAAGTGTTGATTTTTAATCTAAAAAGAATGAATTAACCAGGTTTGAAAAACTTGTTCAGATGCCAAACAGGAGAAAACCGAATAAAAAAGGGAAAGTAGGAATCATTTTCTGGTTGAATAAAGACTAAATTAATAATTAAATGTTTATTATGAATAATGACTACAATGACTAAAACTTGTATAATAAGAGCAATCTGCAAAGCTCTTTAGCATAATTTTCTTATTTAATCCCAAAGCAGCCATGCTATATAGGTATAATTATTTCTATTTTATGAAAGAAGAAACTAAAGTCCTGAGAGGTGAGACTTCAGGATTAGAACAATGACTATCTGACTCACAATTCAGTGGTATTTTATCTACACTTACATCCTAATGGGCCAGGACATGAAGTTGAAAAAACAAAAGCTTATAACTGAGCATCTCTATTTTTATTGAAGAACTCAGATATGGTATTATTCAATATTTTAAAATAATCTGGGTGATAGAAAAATTAAATTGTATATTACCACAGATAATGGACGCAATCAGGCAATCACCACCATATCAAAAATATACTAATGTTTTTGGAAAGTAGCAAATTAGGGAAGCGGATGTGGCTCAATCGATGGGGCTCCCGTTTGCCATATGGGAGGCCCCGGGTTCGTTTCCCAGCCCATGCAGCACGGTGAGCTGACGCAGCAAGACAACCCAACAGAGAGAAACAAGGAGACAGAGAAAAGCGCACAGCAGACCCCCCCCGCCCCCCCCCCCCCCCCCGGGGGGGCCGGCCCGGGGGGATAAATAAATAAATAAAAATCTTTAAAAAAAAAGAAAGAAAATAGCAAATTAGTCACCTCTAGGACCTTTTGTCATTCTGTAAATAGTTTCAAAAAGGGAAAATCAAATCAGAGGTGCCCAAAATAAATTCCAACAGTCAAGCAGTTTCATAAAATCATAAAACTGACTATGCATTTTTTGCTTAGATATTTGCACCACTTATAGTCAAACCTTGTATTGTAAACAAAAGAGTCTTTATGAGACTGAATCTTAAACATTTTCTGCCTCCCCCCCCCCCCAAATACTACAGTTTTTACGAAGGCTTTGTATAAAACCATCTACATTTAATATTTTTCTCAATAGATCCATCTTAAATTAAAAGTGTTCACACTGAGCATAAATATTCATGGAATGAATATGTCTGGATTTGGGGGTTGCCTACTTTTAGAAATTGCTGATTCTTTGGATCATCTAGGGTTGAAACGATTCTGGCAGAGGCTTTCTTTTTGAAAATCAACCATTGAAAAGACTCCCAAACAAAGCTTTCTCTTTTTCCTTCTATGGAAAACCTGATGTAAGCTATAACTAAAATAGCAATGATCTACATTGAAATCAGAAGTAAAAATGCCCAACTGATTTTTTTAAAAGGATTTTATTACAATCAAAGAAAATCATCATCACAGGCTTCACTTTTATATAGCCATGTGGCTGCATCACAACTCTCCCAGGTCTTATTCATTCAAACTGAATGCAACTACTTTTGAATCATTTTCAAATTCTAAGGTACCTGGACAGGAGCTTTAAAATAGGAGAAAAAATTGAAGATGTACTGTAAGAACAGATATAAAGGGCTGTCCTTTATAGGTCACAGCTATATGATTGGCCTACATTTGATAGATATTAAGAATATTTTAGCCGAACACATTTTGCGAAAATCTAACAAAAGCCATCATTTGAGCATGAAATATAAGTGGGTAGACCAACTGGTTTATATATGCAAGCATGGGAAAGTTTGTGGATATTTTTTCAAAAGTGCAGAAAATATTAATCTGTACATTTTTAAATGAGTATAAAAAGGTACATTGATCAAATTTGTAGAATTCTGAATTTTGCTATCAAATTGGAATGGTAGAGGAGGTACTTAAAGGAGACACATTACAAGGAAAGAAGTTAGAAAGGTAGCCTTTTGAACTATTATTTAGTTCTTGCACCTTTTAATTGTCCCCATTTTTGTGTGTGTGAGACTTAGGGAGGCAATAGGTTGGAATGGTAAACAAGTTCTAGTGTCAGACCATCTAGGTAAAAATTGCAGAGTTTTTATTTAATAACTGTATGATTTTGGATAAGTTAGTTAAAGTCTTTAGGCATTAGTTTCCTCTGTGGTTAAATAGGGATAATAACTACAACTAAAACACAAGTGCTTTGTGTGTGTGTGTGTGACTGAATTTAATAATATTTATAAATTTCTTGTCACAGTGTCAGGTGAATGTATTAATATATATTATTTTTGTTGATCTCAGTATTAGGAGTGGTAATAGTAGTCTTGTCAACTACCTATAAGCATATTGGAAGTAGGAAATCTTTCTAATTCATCTCCTTCTCAAGTATATTGTACATAGTAGGAACTCAAAAAAGGATGGTTGATTTATTCAGTCAAATGATACTATTACATCTCTTCAGAAGCAAAAATAACAAACCCCATCAAAAAAATATGAGGACAAAAAGATACCAGTTTAAATAAAGTAATTTGAATACTACTCAGTAGCAATACCTTCCAGATCCAATTTTTGAATTTGATATGATAAAATCAAGAGGTCAGGTAGCCTCTCTGAGCTACAGGCGATTCTTGGGTCTTTTAACTCACCTTGTTTTGTTCATGATTTCTTACTTAAAAATTTCATCACTGGCCATGTTTTCAGCACATCTTCAAATAAATTTATAGTAGATGAAATTTCAACATTCTTGAGTATAGAATTACATTTTATGCACAGGAGGCAATTCTCTGTATAAAGATTGATAGCCAGGTCAAATTCCTACCATTACTTTGAAGTAAAAGAATAAATCATGTGTATATAAAGTTCAGAATCAGTTAAATCCACATACATCTACAGGCTTTGTATAGAACAAAGCTAGCAAATCCAGGCAAGGCATTTATTGATGAGTTTAATGCTTAGAAAATTAAGAAACTTCATAATATTTGGTATGTTTTACTTCATCTTGATAATTTGAATATATTTTTAAAGTTGATCCTTGGTTTTTTCACTGATTGTTCAAGCTGCCAGCCACATTGACCTCCTTGTAATTCTTTGAAAATGGCAGTCATGTTCCTGACATTCAGGCCTCTTTGCTCCGTGTTTACAACTTAGATGACATGGGCCAATTCCTTGAAGGACACAAACTGCCAAAACTCATTGAAGAAGAAATAAGATAAACTAAAGGCTGTATAACTATTCGGTATATTAATTTGTAGTTCCAAACCTTCCAAGAAAGGAAACTCCATGCACATACAGTTTCTACAGTGTATTCTCTGAGAAATTTAAGAAAGAAATAATACAAATTCTACATATTTTGTTCCAGTAAGTAGAAGAGGAGGAACACGTTCCAGTTCCTTTTTTTTCTGCAACGTGCATTTACCCTGATATAAAAATTAGAACCTAAAATGCTCTTCCCCCAGCTCCACATGTTCCACTGTCTTAGCTCCTTCAGAGCTTTGTACAAATGCCACCTTCTCAACAAAGCTTTTCCAGACCATCTTATTTAGTAGTGAACCCCTCATTAGTACTTATCACTATCTGCTATATTGTATATATCTTGGTGGTGTTTTATTTTTTTATTTTTTTTTTTTTGAATCTCTCCTTCCTCTCCACCAGAAGCTAAGCTCCAGGAAAGTAAAGTAAACATTTTTGTCTATTTCATTCAATACTGAATTTCCAGTGCCTAGAAAAGGGTCTGTTACATGCTAGATTCTTAATAAAGATTTGTTGACTTAATGAATATTTATAAATAGCAAAGAAAGAGCCAGTGAGGAGGGAAAGATTAATGAAAAAGAGGGCGAATGATAATAGATGGAGCAAGATACCAGTGGTGGCAGAGGGGGTGGGGTACAGGGCACCAGAAAACAAACCAGCCTTGACACCTCTCCTGCTATAACTATAGTGTAGAGAAGTAGATAAGACTGTGTGTGGTGGGGCTAAAAGCTGAGTGAGTGGATGTTAAATAGCTCCTATTTTCTTTCTTACAGATAGCCAATTGCTGAGATTTGGGGAGAGGCATGTGAATGATAAGGGACAGGTGCTCAAAAAAGACAATATAAAAAGGGCCAAGATGACCCTTGTGTTCTCCTGAGCCTAGGTCAATGCTGCTTAGGAGGGCAAGCAAAAGTTTAAGGGATGTGCTTCTTAAACACTAACCACGAAGCATTAAAATAAACTGGAATGATTAGCAATAACCTGAAATAACTAAAACCTGAAAACTAAAAGCGATTTACTTTTGTGTTACCTATATTAAGTTCTTAATTTAATTATTTTGAATGTCTTCAAGAGTAAACACTGTTTTTAAACATCAAAGGGACTTGCATTCTCTCCACAGAGGTTTGTCTAATAATATTTATGAAATATCTGCTATGCATTCCTTACCAACCATCATCAAATAGAAAATATAAATTTAGTCATGAATGGAAGGGAGAATGACAAATTATTTTGATTAATTTACTCCATGCCATAATTCTCCATTTTTCATGAAAGATTAGGCTTGGTCAAGTCTGGAAATGACATATCAAACTATCTCAAAATCAATAATTCTTCTCTTGTCCACTTTCTGATCATTTTGGAGCTGTCAGATGGGTGCAGCTGCATGACTGCTGGGTTTCTGGGCCCTCACTCTGAGCCTTCCGGCAGGTGGACACAGCAGTCACAGCACTTCCACTCTTGTGAGCCATATTATTAATATACTCCCTGGCAACTAGGAATGGCTTCATCAGCCAGCCATGCCTGATCCTTCACAGATGTGCAGACTCACCTGTGTACAGATTAAAGCCATATGAGATTGAATGAGAAAAATAGTAATAAATCTCTTTATATTTGATGTCTTTTCTAGAGGATATCAAGGAATCTGATACCATTCATCTTTTATTTATTAAATGCATATAAAATGAACGTTTGCTTTTGAAGTTAAATAATAATGCTGCAAAAATAACCTGTGTAAATCACATCCTTCCTTACTAAACCTGCTAACTAGAAAATCAATAGCAACGATTTACTAGCAATGAAAATGAATAGATACATATTTACCAGCCCTAAATCAACCAGGGGCATAGGTCAAAACAAAGGCTCAGCATAAGAATAATAAGTCAATCAATAGGAAACGATAAAGATGTTTCCATGGTAGCAAAGAACACAGAGCAGGAACACAATGTATTTTATGAAAACAGAATTTGGTGTCTGATAATAGACAAATCGAGCAACCTCTTGACATTATCACCCAGTAGCTGTGTGACTTCAGTTACTTAACTAGCCCGAGACTTGGTACCCTCAGCTGTTAATGAAGATGAGTCCTACTTCACGATTGCTATGTGTGTTAAATGAGACACATTCAAATATTAATTACTCAATATATGTACCTTACACACAGTATGTGCTCTCTCAACAACTGTTGGCTGCCTTTTCCCCTTCTGAAGCCTAGAAAACTTGATTCAGAGACCATTGTTTTCTGAATACATATTATACATCATGAACTGAACCAAGTATTTCCCATGCATTATTTAGGTATTCTAGATGAAACATAACAATGGGGGATACATTATTTGCATTTTGCAAATGGATACACTAAGTTCAGACAAGTTCAGTAACTCATCAGAAGCCACAATGCTAACAAATTGCAAAGCTGGGATTTCTGATCCCAACATCAAGCAGTTAAATTCAATATAATCCCAGGACTTGATCAAATGTATATTTGGGGGACTTTATTATTTTAAATATGATCATCTCAGCCCCTAAAAAAATGAAAAAGTTAGTAAGAAACCCCAGAATCTTTCTCCTCTTTACACCCTACTTGACCTGTGCCTCCATTGTTTAAAATTAACCAGGCTCAGGATATAAAGCTGAGTCAATAGACTAAATCTAAAAATATCCCAAGATGAGCAGATCAATAGGCAGTACTTCTAGGACCACTAAATCACAATTTCCCTATCAGGTACCACCACTATCTTCCTAAACATATGGTCAAAACTTTAGAAGGGATGACAATTATCCTACTGACGGGTAAATTTTAAAATTTGTTTCTCCTATTAAAACACCTATCAAAAATGGGGTATAGGATACAATGTTTACCTCTAATGCTAGAAACTTCTGTGTTTTTTTTTAAACAAGATTTAAGGGCATCTGGCTATTGGATGACGAGAAATCACAGAACAAAAGACTCCATCCCACACAACATCCAGCCTGGCATAAACCAAAAGTGCTCAACACCAATACTGATGGAAAATAATGAGTATTAATCAGGACTATGAGAAAGACAACTTAGTAGTTTATTTGCTCATGACAATCAATACCATTTATCATGGACCTATTACATGTCATACCTAGAAAAGTAATTTTCCCAAGTGGGTACAACTAATAATTGGGAGAAGTGAGAATTAAAAACCAATGCTGTGTGACAACAAAGCTTATGCCCTACCCACTGGACCTTGTTACCTCTGCTACTTAGTTATTTAACAAACTGATAGGAAATCTCATCCACACCTGACACTGCCACAACTAATATCTGCATAGTTGTTTGATTTTGTTTGCTTTAGTTTATGAATAACTGGCATACACTTTATCTGAAGCTGCTGAAAATCTGCTTTTTAAGCTAGGAAGGCATCAAGGTATTTCTCACAGGATTCCACTTCCACCAAATTGAAACCTTAGTGCAATGACTTCATTAACTCCCAGAAATTATACATAAAAAGCCAAAAACTTCTGCAACTTTGTATACATATTACTTCCCACATAACCAAACTGTAACCATGTCTGTGATGAAGCATCACAATTCACCAATTATCCTCCCCAAGAAGAAATGAGAAAATTAAGAAATTGCATTCTAACCCAGAAAGGAAATTTAGGAGCACATAGAGCAATTATCTGCTTTGGCATCTGGCCAGAACTTTCAGGTTAATTGGGATTCATTAACAATTTTACCCTTGTAAAATGTCCTCGACTTTTTAATCATCTTGGTCCACCTTTAAGAGTTTCTGTGAAAACATACTTAAATTTTTTAAAAGGAAGCCTGAGGTTTCTAATACTCTGTGAGTGCATCAGAAATTACCAAAGCTGACTGCTATTGGCATTTTTCAATCAGGGACTTGTTATACAGAATCTTCAATGAAGTAGGAAATCTTTGCTGAGGTCAGGGTAATCTTCAAAAATGTAGTAGTGAAAAAGAAATAAAATTAACTAGTAAAAGGAAAGTAAAGCTCCATAATTAATATTTTGATTGAAATATAGGTTTTAACCTTAAGTCAGAAGAGTAGAAGGCCTTTTAAATAATTATCATTGAAATTAAATACCACTTAACCATTTTTGTTGTAAATTTGATAAATATCCATTTATTGGCCCATGAGTCATCCCTATTGGCCATTAAATCATATTAAATGATTGGATTAATTATGGTATATCCCAGATATTTGGAGATGTTTATTCAAGCATGTAGGGAGCACCTATTTTATGCAAAAACTGTCCTAGGGACACAGAGTCAAATATGTTATGGAGCAAGGTTTCGAAGAGCTCACAGTCTAGTGGCACACATTCATGAATTTAGCCAAGTCTTCACTCTTCTAACCTAACAAAGCTGTATCTTATAAGCATGCATGAAGAAAATGAAGTACATGAATTCTAATATTTATTACTACCCACCAAGCAATGTTCCTTTACTCTGCAGATGGCACACATAGAAATGAAACCACTCAAAATCTTTTCATGAGCATGCTTTGGTCTCAAGAATTTAAACAATGTATTTTTAAGAGTGTAAAGTGAGATAAACCTATTTTACAGATAACCCTCCATTTTCTATACTTAAGACCAAACAGCATTATATTTATATGCATCCAATCCTATTTACAAGATGCTACAAGCCTTTTTTCTGGTGAAAAGTATGCATTCACAAAAACAGATGACCTATGCCTGGCATATGTCATTCTAACATCCAGGTGTAGTTAGTAGCAAAGAAATAAAACATTTTGGAATTCTGTTTAAACTACTGTGTTAAATTTTATACTGTATGTGAGAAATCTGCAAAGATGAAATGATTTTTCATAAGCTGCATTGTATATATGTGTATGTTTAGGTAGACAGATAAATGAGTAAGTTGAATTATGCAGTTAGATTCCCATGAGTTTGCATATGTGGTTTATGGAAAGTGGTTCTGGAGACATGTTTGGTATAAGGTATGTTTAAAAATCTGCAGTGCTTCTGAACTTTCTCTTCTCTCTTCCTTTTCCATCAGACAAACCTACCAGTCATTTAAACAAGAGTTCATGGATTGCTTCAAAACTGAGTCTACTACCCATGTCCTTTCTGGAAAAAAAAATGTTGAGGAGGGACAAAAAAGGTTCCCTTGAATCAGCCCAGGTACTTTCAGTCTGACAAGCAGATGGCCACATAACACAGTTTGCAAATAGTGGCTGTGGGATGATGTAGAAGAGTTAACTGGAAGACACACCACAGAAACCCAAATAATACTGTCTAAATTTTTTATCATTGAATTTGGTAGAAAATTATAATGATGTTATAAATTGCTGAAATATAAGTTAACTTTAAATTTATGCTTTTGAATTGGGAGGCAAATTAAAGAAAATATAAGAATGTTGCTAACACATTCATCTAGTTACTGAATATTCAGCTTCCTGTGGTTAACAAGAACAAAATTTTCCATAGGTACAAGCAAATCAAGAATGGGCATCCTTTTACCCATGTCAAGGAATATAAAGAAATCAATCTTAGACTATATCACAAGGAATAGACATCATAAAGAATTTCAGTTACAGGGATTATAACATACAGTCATGATTATTTCAGAGTTAAATAACCCTTCCTTACTCCTTAATGTCCAATGAGGAAATTAATTTCTTTCAGAAATTCTGTAGAATCTTAAGCTTCCTTATGCTCGTGATACTGGAAAGAGCCTAATGGATGTGCTGTCTTATCCATCTGTCTGATTCCCCAAGATCCATTCCTGCATTAAACCATCAAACAGGAAAGCACATTTACCACATTATCTCAGCCCATCAAAGAATTGCTTTCATTGGGGCACAACTTAATGCAATGCCCTTTGCCTTCATTCTGGATCGATATAGAAACCATTACTTTGGACAATGTTTCCCTATCTTTGAAGATTTGACTTCTAGATTCAAATAAAATTGTAAATCATCCTGAATTTTTAAAAAATTTTCCTTAACATCTGAAACTTAAAGCCAAATATCGTTGCTGCTGTTATTTTCTTCCTGCTCAACTCACTTCTCCTACCCTTGAAATGTGTAACATAATGCACCTCTTAATAATATGAGTTAGCATTTCCTTAAGACACATGACATAATAGCTGAAATGGAAGAATTTTCTTCACCCAGGAATAAACCTAATTATACTTTACCACAGCCATCCAATGAGGCATTATGGAAATAATCAAAAATCAAAATGCGATGATTTATTCCCATAATGGCACTTCAGATGCCATGTCATCTAAGAAGTAACTTGGATATAACGGGCAGGTATTGAGTAAAGTTGAAGCAAAGTGCAAAGTGTACTGCAGAATCAAGACTATCAAATAATGGGTTTATTTCACTAAATTTATGAATGAAGACAATGCTGCATGGTGCCTTGCAAGTCAGGCAATTTAATTCCCCAAAATAACTTGAAAAGGGGATCCTACACATTAGTCGTATGTTAGAAAATTAGAAATATTCTGTGACCACAGCAGATATCTTCCTCCCTACCCCTTCCTGAATCTTCCTAACAAGGTTATGCTGTGCTACTGAGGTAGAAGCTGTTTGACTGGAGCGTCTTCACTTAAAGGAGCTAACTGGAAGTCCCCGTTGGTTCTTATTGAATTTCAACTAAATATTGGAGATGAGAATGGATAACATAAATATTCTTCATTAATAATAGCCGTTTTAGTTTTCTAGCTGCTAAAACAAATGCCATACAATGCATTGGCTTAACAACAGAAATTTTCAGCTCGTGGTTTCAGAGGCTAGAAAGCTTACTTCTTTCCAGGTTGGTGTCTTCTAGCTGGCTGGCAATCTTTGGGGTTCCATGGCTTTTCAATCCCATGGCAATGCACATAGTGGTGTCTTCTTTCTCTTATGAGTTCTACAGACTTTCAACTTCTGGCTGCTCTCCATGGATTCTCTCTCTTTGTACAATTCCCTTTGCTTATAAGGATATAAGCTATATTGGATTAGGGCTCACCTTCATTCAGGTTAGCCATACCTTAACTAATAACATCTTCAAAGGTCCTATTTACAAGTGGGTTCACACACAAGACCAGGGGTTGGGACTTGAACATGACTTTTGGGTAGGGTCATGATTCAATGCCCAACAACAGCCAATGTCAGTCTGGAAATGAGGAGTGGGAAAGATTCATAAACACATTAGCTGCAAATTACATTTTATCAGATAATCACATTAGTATCTTTCACACCTTGGCACATTTAACCTATTCATTCTGGTAAAGACAGCAGTTATGTGAGCTATCACAATGAAGAACACATGAAGTTGGGATTTAAATATACAATCATGTGATGTTTTGTTGTCCAAATGATTTAGGGAGCCAAATCAAATGTTAAAGTCCAATTAGCTAGACCACCTCCTAAAGTCAGCTGAGAGTAAGTAGTTCTCTTTGCTATCTTAACCTAACTACATTAAAATTCCCTTTTTCTTTATATGCTTGATACCATTTAAAAATTACCTATGGAAATTATAAGGAATAAATGGAAGCCCTATTAAACATGGGATATTGAAGACACTTACCTACATCTGGTCCCTCCAGAAATAACACTAAAATGAAAAATATATATAAAGCATGGATAATCCACAAATGCAAAACAAATGAAATAGTTAACTAGACTAGATAAAAATATATGAATAAAGGTGTAGAAGATGAAAATATGATGGACAGTGGAAACTGTCCTAATAGAGGGAGACAGCTGAAACCTAAAGACCTGCATGGGAGGAACCAAAAATGAAGAATCCAATTTCAACCAGAGAACCCAGAGAGATATGGGAGAGGTACAGGTACTTCTGTAGGCAGAAGTAGGGGAAGGGGCTGGAAAAAAGGAGGATTTTTAAAAAGTCTTTACAAAGAGAATTTAGACCCTTAGATCTGCTCTGCCACCATGCAGAAATCTAAAGTTTCTGTAAAATTTGGATCAAAGAGTTTATAGATTTGCAACACACAAATGATGCATCGTTTTGAAAACAGGGAAATTAACTGAACTGTACATCCTAACTGGAGGACTCTCACCCCCATTTGCAAGCCTGTGTGGTAGGTTGAATTATGTACCTCAACTAAAGACATGTTCTTAATCTAAATCCACATTCCTGTAGGTGTGAACTTATTTGAAAATAGGACCTTTGAAGATGTTTTTATTAGTTAAGGTGTTACCAACTGAATCAGGGTTGATATTAGTCCATATTAATGGAGGCCTTATAAGGAGTAGAAACTGGATGCCCCTGAGTCAGAGAAACACAAGAGGAGCCAGAATCTGGCATCAAATAACCCAGATCTCAACACAAGGAGGGAGAGATTCCTTGTGATGGAAGGCAGAGATGCAAGCCAAGAACCCCAAGGATGACTGCAAGCCAGCTCCAGAACACAACCGACTTTAAGGAGAAAGCATGGTCTTATTGACATCTTAATTTTGAACCTCTGGCCTCCAAAACTGTGTGCTAAAAATGCTTGTTGTTTAATCCAGCCCACTGTGTGGTGTTTGTCATAGCAGCCTGGCAAACTATGACACTCTGCTCCCAGAATGCTAGCATCCAAGGTTAGACCCATTATCTAAGCAGTGAATTAGAGTGAATTAGAGTAGTCATCTCTAGGGATCAGAACCAGAAAACAGATGTGCAGATATTGATACTGGGTTTCTCCCAATTCAAAGTCTTAGTCCATACCAAATGATGCTTTAGAAAGGCCCACCAGATGGCAAGCTCTGCTCAAAAAGAGAGTTCCCTATTTGCTTTTAAGTATCACAATCTTAAAGAGATTATCAAAGCGTCACCAGATATTTGAGGAATGTTCCTTAAAGAAAAATAGTAAATAAATAAATAAATAAATAAATAAATACATAAAAATAAAGAGGCTAAAGTTACCTTGGAGGGATAAGAAAATTTCCCAAAAGAAACTGAATTTCCAGATTGAAAGGGTCCTGTAAGTGCCCAATCCAATGAATGAAAAAGATCCAAATCAAGACAATTGTCATGAAATTTAAAAGCAATAGAGAAAGGAAAGATTCTAAAAGCATCTAGAAGAAAAAAATGGATCATATACATAGAATCAGGAATCAGAATTTCTGAAAGCTGGAAGTCAATGAAGGAATAGTTTCAACATTTTAGTCTAAAGGAACATGTTTTCAACCCAGAATTTTATACAAACTACCAAGTATGACACGAACTAAAGACATTTTCAGACTAGAGGATTAAAAAGAATTACTATTACTTACTCTTCCTTGGGAAAATACAAATGGATATGCTTTACTAAAATAGTGAAGAAACTTTAAAAAAGGAAGTCTTTGTGTGGCATACCAGTTTCACAACCAGTAGCTACTCTTCTCTTCTTCCTTAGGAATGTGACCTGATTTTAGTCTAGATGGCAATGTACAACCACCGAATTATCTGAATCCCAGGCTTCACAGCAGTAAGTCATGGCTGATAATATCTAAGCTGAGATTTACAAATTTAAAAGAAAGTTCTTTCAGAAGAGGGCACACAGCTGGTAAGGGTACTTTTTATTTTCTTCCCCCTGCCCCACTTCCTCCTGCGTCCTGCTTTGAGTGCAGATGCATGCGATGTTGGACATCCTGTAGACATTTTAGGACCTTGAGAAGGCAAGCCAAGCATGAGCATGGTGTCACAGAAAGAAAGAAGGAGCCAGTGTCCCCAGTGACACTCTGGAGCTACCATAACTACATAGAATTAATTCCTTACTACTTTTACGTCAGCCAAAGTCAGTTTATTTGTTTAAATCACTGTTATTTTTGTGTCTTATTTGAGCAGCCAAGTGCTATTGATAGCCAATACACATGAATGCAGGAAATGAGGCTTTAACAGATTAGTGAGCTAAAGAAAATACTTGGTATGACAGGGAGAAGAAGTTCAAGAGCTGACTGGGAGAGTATTCAGTCCAGAGTGGAACAAGAGGACAAAGGGCTCCAGGAGGGAGTATCTCCAAGAGAAAATTGACCTCATAGATTAACTTTTGACATGGTAAGAGGCATTTTATAATTCTGTCAGTGAAGTTACTTATAGTAGCAGTCAAACAAAAACACATTCAACTCAGTTATTAACTCTAATAAAGCGAAATTTCTATGGAAAGACAATAAAATAATTATATGATGTGTGGTTCAGTGCTGGACAATATTTTAAAATAGCAGTCAAAATTCACAAAAATTAAGACAGGAGTTCTCAAGTGGAAGCAATTTTTATCCCCATGGAATATTTGGAAATATCTGGAGAAATTTTGGTTTGTTACCACTGAAGGAGTGCTACTGACATCTAATAGGGAGAGGCCAGGGATCCTGCAGTGCACAGGAGAGTCCCTCACAGCAAAGAATTTCCTTGACTAAAAGGTCAATAGTGCTGAGACTGAAAAACCCTGGATTAATGGTTACAATATTAGGAAATCAGATTTAACAACGAAAACAACTATAAATTTGAGAAGATACAGAGGTGTGTGTGTGTGTGTGTGTGTGTGTGTGTGTGTGAGACAGAGAGAGTTAGTATAAGGAAGTTAAAGCCCATCCTTCCTAGCATAAAATCAATACACAGTATATAAAATTTGAAGATAAAGATATGTTTAAATATATTATTGAGAATTATGAAGGTAAATATCTGTTCACACAACTACAAGTGGTGAATGTGGACCCTTCTGTATGCAGAGAACGCAGGGGGGCAGGGATACGGCCTGTACGCCGTGCTTTCTGTTGCAAGTTGCTTAGTAGTGGTTAACTCTTGCAACTATATGCATTAAACTGATATTTGTAATAAACTAATGTAAAACAGAAAAAAACTGGGGACTATACAAATATAAAAGATATGAACTAACAGAGCCAGATATTTTACGCTAAAGCAATGAAAATTGCATCACTACTTGGCTTGGTTAGAAGAGCTTTCCAGGTGTGAGGACCAGCATTCCTTTTCTTCTGTCTTCCCTGGTTTGATCATTCATTGAATTACTCATCTCGCAGAGCAGGGCAACATTTTGTTTATCATTCTATTCAATGTCTTCACTGGGCTCAAAACAGAATATTGTCAACTCTTCTAATTTTAAATTCAGACAAAGTTTTAATATTTTTCTATGTAAGACACTTTCATAAACAAATGAGAACAGGTCAAAACATCAAGCAAAAAGAGGAAAATTATATGGATGGAAAATCCCCCCAATAAATGCATATTTCCAGTAAATATACTAAAGGGTATATCAAATTGTCCATTAAAACAAAAATTATCGTGGGTTGCCACTGAGATTGGTAAATCTCACTGAGATTTTTTTTTTTTTTTAAATGATGGCTGGGAGTTGGGGAATGAATCATTTCCACAAAATACAGGGTAAAATATGTGTACCCTTCATGAAGGGTTATTTGGCAATATTTGTCAAAAGCTTTAATGTGTATTTATTTTAAATCAGTAATTCTACTTCACAGAACTTTTAAGGGAATAAATGGACAAGATTTAAAGGATGGTTTTCAAAGGATGATTCATGAAAGTAAAATATCTTTGATATCAATGAATGTGACATAATTATAGATGAATATACTATGAATTATATTATGAATGAATTATATACCATATTATGCTATATACACATGCCATTGCAAGACAGCCCTTGATATGTATTATGATGGATGTTCACAGTATATTAAGTGGGGGATAAGACATCACTAAAAACTGAATATATAGTTATAGATATATTAGATGATATCAATACAGATGACTGTATAGATAGATATAAATACATAATCACATATGTCTGGAGACATATCTATGCAAAAGGATTATCAATTTTTCTCTGGGTGTGGGATTGCAGGTGATTGTCATTCTCTCCACACATTTTCTGGTTTATTTTTTGTAACAAATAGTTTTTAAAACTGTTATTTGTTTTGAAAAATCCAAAAATTTCCATTCCCCAGAGAGCCCATTATAAAATTTCCAGGCTGAGCGACCCTTTTCCATTATTAAGTAAATTGCAGCAGAAACCACCTGAGCCCGAGGCACGCCTCCTCCAGCTCTCCTGCCCACTTTGCCCTTTTCCACTGACTTCCTATTTGCCTCCACAGGGTCCATGGAAGAGCTTTGTACAGTTCTAACCATTACGGTTTTGCAACACTAGAATAACTTTCACATTCAATAACAAAATTACAAGAGGTGTTCTGATACCAGAATCGTAAACAGTACTGAGTGAATAACGTTTCTATTTATTAAAGGTGATTTTGCTAGGAAATCATCTCAGACCTAAACAACAGGCACAAAAATGTGCATTCTCTTTGACTTTGTAGATTCCACTCTACAAATTTATCTTAACAAAACATGTATGTGGACAAATGTTCAAAAATGTATTCATGAAAATGCTCTAATAATGATTGAAGTGATGAATGCATGACTATGTGGTTATAGCAAATACCATTGACTGTACACTTTGGATGAATTGTTTGTTTATTAATATGAATCAATAAAATTGACTTGTTAAGAAAAAAAAAGAAAGAGGAGGCAGGGGTGACAGCAGGTTCTTTCTGTCTGGAATATTGATGCCACTCAGCAAGATAAAAAAGCTGGGGAGAGAAGTATGATAAGAAGCTCACAACTTTGTAAACTGAAAAAGTCTTACTCTACTGCAAGAATATAGCATCAAAATATAATTAAAGTTCATTCTTTAAAAAAAAAATGTATTTACAAGGATTAGACCTGCCCTTAAAATGATCAGGACTGAGAGCAAAAGCCCAAATGGAGGTTCACATAGCATTAAGTTATAAACCAAGCTAAGACTCAATTAAAAAACAATACATTTTCTTCCACTTTGACAAATCTACCTTCATTAAAAATGGGGAAATATGTTTTCTAAAAAACCTGTTTTTTATGTTGCTGAAATTAGACAAAATATCAATGATAACCGAATTTAATCTTAATTGTGCCTGTTAAGGCAGTCTCTTGTTGAGGTGGCAATGTTTGATATGTAAGAAAATACAACAAGGCATAATTCACAAATTATATTCCAAGCTGACTTTTACCTTTATTTCACCAAAATCACAAATTGTTTTTGTGAACAAGATTATAATATTATTTTTGTTCTACTGGCAGGAAAGATCTAATAATTTAAAAAATAAAATGTAATTTATGCAGAGCTTCCAAAATTTGAATATATTTTCATCAAAATATAAATTAAAGTAAATATAAATAATTTAAAAACCAATACAGTATTATGGTTTGTATAACATTGCAAACTGTGTCTCAGCTGCCATGCACCGGTTGAAAATTTTGTTCTAATTGTCAGTGCCTCCAGAACTGGGAATTGGAACAGAAGGAGCAGAAAACACTGTTCAGGACTGCTAGAAATAATACTTTGCCATGCAGGAATTGATGCAATTTGTTCCACGTGAAAGGAAGAATTTGGCAAGTTGATTTATTTGATTTTTTTTTTCATTTTTTGTGTTCAAATCATTCCTGTACTTTAAAGCTGTGTCCATCTATGATTTTTGATAGTGATATGACACCCATGGTGTAAGAGATGTAGAGAATAATTTCCCTGCGGACTCAATGTTATCAGTCACCAAAAATAGAGGCTTAGGGTTATTGGCTGTGCTGTGCCAGCACCGAGTGTCAGATCCCTGATAACAGCACCTCCAGTGTCTCCTTCAAAAAACTTGTGAGTCTGTGCATTTAGTATTCGCATCTCCTTCTCCAGTGGCGGTAAGAGGTTAGAAGCCACCCTTGCCCAGGCATAAGTGTTACTGCTAACAGGATGACATCTCCATCTCCTTATTTGCCTCCCACTATCACTTATCTTCATTTCAACTCAATTTGGCTTCTATCTGCTGAAATATCATGAAATTCATCACCAGCTTCCTAAGCAATGAATCCAATAAAACACTATCAAGACTTATGCTCTCTGTTGCGTCCTCATGGATACCACTCAGCTCCTTGAAACCTTTACCATCCTAGATTTCCATGGCAATACTCTTCTGATTTTCCTCCTCTCTCTGTGATTACTTTTTTGGCTTCCTTGGCTAAAACAGATTGATAGTAACAGTTTACAATTATGAAAGTCAATGAACTTTATTACATGTATGCATGTAAGAATGGAGGGATAGATGGATGAATAAATGATAGATCAGTGAATCGTTGACTGAAACAAGATTTGAATTAGGACATGAGGCTTCATAATCTTTTTGGATGTTTGACTGCTATGTCTGTTTATATATGTGTCCATGTATGTGTGCGCAGTAGTTGTGTTTTCAATATATATCCTTGGCCTTTATATCTAGAAAATAGAAACTAGAGATTTGAAATCCAAGAGTAAAGTAGTAAATGTAAAAGAATAAGTAAATATAAAAGAATAAATATGTGACCCTTGAATAACTGATAAAAGTTAGAATGAGATATACCTATTGTTTCACTAAGATGCTAGTTGCAAGTTTGAGGATACTCTTTTTATAATAAACAAATTTTATACACACATACACACATACTGAATTTCTATCTTGCAATATGTTTACAGCCCAAGAACATTTCCCAAACTATATTCTATATATACCACAAGGTTGATTTAGTTACCTACTTAGTCAACACATATTTCTTGATGACCTACTATGAGCCCAGCACTATTCTCAGCATTGGGGATACAGAAAAAGATGCAATAGTCTTTTATTTATTTCCTCCGTTATATTTAAAATTTTTCATGTGGTCCTACATAGATTTTCTTGAGTCTATTACTAGCAATTTCATGTTTTACATTTTATAGTATTTTTGTCCAGGTTTTTAAGTTTATTACTGATAAAGCTATTGATTTATAATATTTATTTTGAAAGCAGCCACTACCAAATGCCCTTATTTTAATAGTTTTCATATTGATTTGCTTTGTTTTGTTGAGATGTTAATATCATCCTCAATAACTATATTGCTGGTCTATGCTTTTCATATTTATACTTCCTATTTTGTAGCCTTATTGTATTGGCTAGAATTTCAGATTAATGTAAAATAATAATCGTCTTGATGCTCATTTTATTGGCATACCTCTACTTCACTCTCAAGTCAGATGCTGAAGGCAGGTTTGAGAATTGGTGTTCTTTCAATGTCCAGGAAGGATCCTTTTATGTGTACCATATTAAGAATAAATATTTTATTGAAGCAGTCAGTGCATTTTCAACTGACATTTGGTAAACTAGCAATGTTTTAGATGTTTGGTGTTTGGGTTTTATTTTATTTTGGCCCAGCAACTTGATGAATTACATTAATATATTTCCTCCTGTTTGATGTATTAATCTATAAGTAGAGTACAGATTCAAAATTTTAACTTTTTACCTAGAATTTTTGTTTCTACATTTGGAATTATTTTATAGATATAATTCTAGAAATTTTATATGCCCATGTATAATTCTGATTTATCCCATGTAAACATAAAAGGAGATATTCAGAAGAATTCTCTCATGACTAGCTTCTATAATTTTCCTTGTGTGAGACTTCTGGGTCTATAATTTGCATGTGGATTAGATGCAGGTATATAGAAGACAAGCACCATGTCAGACTCAAGGTATTTTTACCATGAAAAGAAAGTCCATTCATATGGCCAGGACCAAGAAAAAGCTTGTAGTCAAATTTCCCCCCTCTTAGGTTATTGAGAGCTATATTGTTGTTTGTCTTTTCACTACTTTCTATCAAATAAAACTACTCCTAGTACAGTATTAAAAATTTGATAAGTTTAGTCGCTTCTATTCTCTCAGGTAATTTTGGGGGGAGAGTTCAACAGAAAGCAACTTTTGCCTCACTTTTTAGCATACATTACCAAAAAAGTGCTCTATTTTCCTTTCTGTCCCTGCCTCAGCACTACTTAATAATGTTCATCTAGAATGCACTAATATTTTCTTATTCAGAAGAACATAGGTGACATAAAACTTTTTAAGAATTCCCTTTTTCTTAGGCCAAGGAATTATGTAATTACACACTGAATTTAAAATACTAAGTGCAGATAATTTAATTAAGATGACAAACAAATTACAGTACTATAAAGTATTTTTATGTTAAAATGAAACTTTTTCATTACTTGGATTTACATTTGGGGTTTTTCTAGTGCTTATCAAAAGATTTTAGTATGCTATTATAAGCACCATGAAAATACAACATGTACTGTTAAAACAGTAATATATTTATGATCCATTATGAAATTTCCTGCTACTAAACCCCATTTATATAAAATTATAGTAAAACACAAAACAACTACACACATACACACCTTATTTATGGATGACATTGAAATTCTACATTCACCCTCCCTCTCTTACCTGCTTATTATTCAACAACCTCTAGAATCAGACTTGGGAATTAAGTGGGGGTGAAAGGGCTAGAAATAAGGTATTTCTTCAAAGAAATATTTTTCCCCATCTCGTCTCTGAGTTTTGGTCAATACTCTTTCTGGATCCTCAGGTTTCCAATTTTCTTGGAAGAATTGTATCCTGCCATTGAAGGCATCAGCAACAAACCAGTATTTCTTTCTTTTTTTTTTTAACAAATCAATTTTATTTTTTACATATTAATAAAGCATAAATCCATCCAAAGTGTACAATCAATGATATTCAGTATAATCACATATTTGTGCATTCATCACCCCAATCATTCCCAGAGCACCTTCATTATTCCAATAATAATAATAAACAAAAAAACAAAGAAAAAACAGTATTTCTTTTTAAGAATAGCAGGAACTTCCTTAGATTAATGAGTCAAATGATTGAGACACTTGGCTTTACCTCCCCCTGACTCCCCATTCACCATTCCCACTCACCCCATACAAGCATAACTACTTTGAACACTAGGTCCCAAAGACTTTATCAAAGCACCTAATGCAGTAAGCAATTGGCCTGTACAATGCATATCTCACTCTGTTGAAGTATTAAGTGGGAGGAAAAGAAGTCCAAATTTCATGAGGCTTTGTCTAAAATTTATAGGAATCACCAGTTGAAAAGTAAAAGCTTAATTAAATCAATTACTCATTTCCTGTTCTATGAGGACAAATAACTGATGTAACCTTTGCATTACACAATTGACTGAAATCTGTGTCCACATTGTATTATCTTATCAAATCATTAAAAAAAAAAAGCTGAATTGGTTGTTTGGCAGTGTGCTGTCAAAACTTCAGGTTGCACTTTGGGTCTAAAATAATTCAATGAAACTTATACTTCGTGGCCTTTGTTTGTTTGTTTGCTCTTGTAGTTGTTATTGTTTTAGACAAAGTCTTGGATTAGCAATTTGCCATTAGTTACTTCGAGTACAGTTCAAGGCTCTCTGAGTTTGTTGGTTGGATTTAATAATTTTTTCAAAAAAAAAGCCAAAAAAATTCATCCCAGAATGTTTATTTTTTTAATTTACTCTTCTCGCATTCCACAGAGCTCTGTTTTTAGCAATCTTCATCATAGCTTTAAATCTGTCTCAGATTCATATACATTTTTCTATATACCACATAAGTATAAATACTTTAATGCTTCTAATTCATTAATAAAAGACTTATTCACCAGAGAAAATTATCTTATTCTATTCTAGATACATAAAGAGATATAAATTGTATTCTGCTTAATTATAATATGAATAACTAACATTAGTTGAGTTTAATATACTTGGTTCATTTAATAATTACAGCAACACTAGGACATGGGCACTTTTTTGTCTTAATTTTATAGTAAGAGAACTAAGTCACAGAGAGGTTAAGTGACTTCCCTAAGGTCACTCAGTTAATAAGTTGCAGAACCAGGATTGAAATCCCAGCTGTCAGACTACATAGCCTGAGCTCTTAGCCATAGTCACCCAACTTTTGCTGAGTTTTCAATTTGCTCCAGAAACATGCCAGTTACAGCTAAGCTTTCATTCCACGATAAAGAGACTATAGTCTTACATGGGTATTATAAGAGTGTAAGTTCAACCACATCTTGCCCTTTTCTTCTCTTTCCAGTTTTATTACCCTGAAGAAGAGACAAATTTTCTGACAACCTTCCTAAACTTCAAAACTATTCCACCCTGTTCTTTCAAAAACACATAAATGTTCTAACAGTTGCCATAAAAGGCTTCAATTAAGATATATTCCAGGGAAGCAGCTGTGGCTCAAGCAAATGAGCTCCCGTTTACCATATGGAGGACCCAGGTTCAATCCTGGGAAAGGGGTCCCAGACCTGCACAGACCTGCAGAGGCGCAGGCTGCTGCACAGAGAAGCAATGCACCAAAAAGATGATGATGCAACCAGAAAGAAAAAAAAAAAAAGAAAGATGTAATCCAGTATCTAAAATATACCAAATTCCCTTTGCAGCATATCACTGGATATGTGTCATAGATTATGCCTGAGTGGATGTTTCATTTTTCGATTTGGTGAAAAATGCACCATCGTTTCTCAAATCACTGTTATCGTCACCATTGGCAACTAACTACATTTGTGTTCACAAAAGCACATGATTGCCTTTATCACTTCCATTTCTCAGTCTTAAAACAAAAGCCTGCCTGTTTCTACACTGATCATGCATGTCTTTTCTCTTGTTTTTATAAATCATTTAACAGCACATATATAACTTTATTTCCTGTACCATTATTGAAAAACCATAAGAGCTAACGACCATCAAATCACCTTTCATGCTCTATAAATGCCTTTGACTATTTTCACTTCCTCTGGTGATTTTGACCTTCCGAGTTTGAAGACGTGTTCTCTAATATAGTTGGCATTAGTTCCTCAAAGAGAACCTGCTTATGTAATACAGTTGAAATATATCTTGCAAAACAAGCATGTGGTACTAGAGAAAAATAGGATTGCATCTTAGCAAGAAAATTTAGGGTAAAGATGATACTACCTGATGTATGTTATTTTAAGAATTTAAACTGTAAATTTATTAAGTGTTCCTCATATAGGAATCTTAAAAGCTTTCCCTTTCTTTAGTACACGGTCATCTGCATGAGGTGGAATGTGTAGTGTCATAAGTACAGCATGATGAAGTGCACCCCCAAGGCTGGCGGGCTTATAGCCGACACACAGAGGCAACCGGCACCTGCACCCTTTAAGTATCTTTGAAGACAGACATCATGGAAAGGGGGTGAAACATCACTATGGTCACCATAGTCTGGGCTGTTTTAGTTTCCCCAGCTACTAAAACAACTACCATGCAATGGGTTGGCTTAAACAATGGGAATTAAACAATGGGAATTTATTGACTCACGGTTTTGAAGCTAGACATCTAAGCTTCAGCAAGAAGTTGATTCCCCCCTGAAGACTGTGGCACTCTGGAGTGGGCTGCAGGTGATCTTTGGTCCTGTGTGTCTGAATTTCATTCTGCCTATAAAGGATTCTAGAAATCTGGATTAACACCCAAACTGATTCAGTTGGTCACAACTTGACTAAAAATAGCACCTGCAAAAGGTCCTATTTTAACTGGGTTAACACCCACAGGAATGGATTATCATTTTTTCTGGGGTACATAATTCATTCCCCA
>JAKSZT010054030.1:30845251-30940203 GCA_026826555.1 Tolypeutes matacus
ACAGGAATGGATTATCATTTTTTCTGGGGTACATAATTCATTCCCCAGCATAGGCCATCTTGGTTCCAACCACCACCACCTTTCTTCTCCCTCCTTTCCCAACAATCTCTTCTCCCCAGGACAGCCAGAGTAGTGATTTAAAAGTATAAATTACTTGCTCAAAACCCTCTTCCTGTGATACAATCTAACATTTTACTATGGCCCGAAAGATTAGACTTTCTCTTCCTCTTCAAATTGCTTTTCTTTTGCTCTTTTGTCTCCTCTTCTCCAGCTGCACTTGACTCCTCCTCTTCCTCCACACACCCCTCCTCAGGGCCTGATATTTATTGTTCCCTCTGCCTGGAAAGTCCTTTCCACACTGACTTGCCCTCCAAGTCATTCAGGACTCTATGCAAATGTCCCATCATCAGAGAATCCCTTCCTGACCACTGCTATGGAAAACAGCACCACTTTGTCAATATGCCCCATACCCTTGTTTTATATTCTTCATAATGACAATTTAATGAGCAAGATAGTCTTCAGCCAGCCCCCCACAAGAATGCAAACTCCACGCTTGCAGGCACTTTGTTAGTGCCTTATTTTTCAGTCCCTGAAACAGAACTTGTTACACACAAGAGTGAATAAATATTATTTGGCAGTGATACTTCCAGGCAATAGTGGAAGTCGACTATTTATTGCCCCTTTTTTATTCATTTAAACCTAGCAGAACTTATGGGCACTGTGACAATGTAATACAAGAACTAAGTCATTGTTTCTCGGAGAGTAGTACAGGGACCTGCTACATCACCCGGATTTCTTAGTTCTAGTCCCTACTTCTGAAAATGAGGCCTGGAAACTACATTTTAAAAAGCTTCCTTGGAGATTGCTTGAACTTTCTGCCTCAGAGAATGAATTTCAAAAGTAAGACCTTCCCAAAGCATAGTATAATCTAGCTCCAAGTTCCATAACCACTTAATTTGCTCAGGGCACATCTTTTGCTAATGTCCAAAACTTCAAAATCCACTCCTTTTATTTCCCCTGAAGCCATCGCACACATCCCTCCACTTTGCTCCTTTACACAGTTCAGAATTTTTCCCTGGAAAATCATCTTGACCCCATAGTTACCTGTCTCATTTTGCAAGTCTGCTAGGACAAAAGCACACAATGTGTTGGCATAAACAATAGGAAAGAATTGGCCCATGCTTTTGAGGCTAGGAAAATTTCAAATCTGAGTTGTCAGCAAGGTGATACTTTCTCCCAGAGTCTGTAATATTCTGATTCTGCCTGACTGTGTGCCTTGGGAATCCTGGACTTGTATCCCTGCCTCCTTTCACAGGACAATGTCCTCTCCTTTCCTTTCCAGGCTCCTTCCAGTTTCCAGCTCCTCACATGGCTTTCTCTCTGGCTCTGGCTTCTGGTTTCTTTCTCTTTATAAGGCCTCTAGTAATACGGATTAGACCCAACCTCATTTAGTTGGGCCACATCTTAACTTAAAGTAACAACTTCGAGAAATCCTATTTATAATGGGTTCCACCCGCAGGAATGTGGATTAAGAATATGTCTAAATTGGGGTACATAATTCAATCTACCATATTACCTATTGAAATTCTATTCTTCTCTAAAAAGCCAGATCAAGTGTCCTCGTCCCTGTAAGGTCCAGTTGGGCAAAAATTAATTAATACTTCCAAAATACATTGTCAATGACTCTTAGCATTCTAACATTCTATTATGGCATAAAAGTTATTTGTGTACTGATCAGTATCCCTGATGAGACAGTAGCTCCTGGAGATCAGGGACAATTACCCACATGCACACGTTCTGCTGCATAAGATTTATTTGATAAATCTTTGCTTAGTTAAAATTTGTCTAGGTTATCCTTTTTATTTGTTAAGACTTTTACTTGCACAATCCTGATATAAGGTAATATGAACAAATAGGGCAAATATGATATTGAGAGTCATGAGATCATGTTTCTCAAATCTTCTCTGTGACTGTATAATCATGTGTCCTTAGGCAAGTCATTTAACATTTGTGAGCCTTAGCTGCTTCTTACATCATTCTCAGATAGAAATAGCTCCTGACTATGTCACAGTAATCTCCTTAGGATAAAATTAAATAAGAAAGTATTAGTGCTTGAAAAAGATTTTAAAGAACTGTACAAAGGAATGCCATTGCTTTTGCTTACATTCATCAGCAATAAGAAATAATTAGTTTCTGATTATGCAAGGTAATAGTCATGCTTCTTGGTTGCAAATACCTGAAATCTATTCCAGCTAATTAAGCAGAAAGCAAATTCATTGAAAGGATAATGGATAGCTCACAGAAACACTGGGAAGATAAAAAGGATAAGAATAAATAAAGAAAACCAAAGCACAGTCAAGCGTGCACACAAATGCTATCTGGATGGATGCTGCCATACTCTTGAGCATTTGCAGTGGTACCTCCACCTCCATGAGTAACTCTGACCACCCCCTTGTGTTTGCATCATTCCCTTTCTATGAAAAGTTTCATTTGTAGAGTCCGGTTAGTTAAGACTATGGTACTTGCCTACACTTTAGCTGCCAGGAAGTCAAAGAATTATCTACTCCTTTCACTTCTGTAATGGACGGTGGGCTCTACCTACCTCCAGGGTTAGGTTTACCCATAGTGGGAACGACATTTGGATCTTTAGATGCTGAGGAACCAAAAGCAACATATCCTAATACAGATCTCATTAGCCTTATGGAAAACTTTAAAATCTTGTGAAATTTTCTGACATTTTGGTTGAAATAGTTTGAGCTAATTATTGAACTTCACTAAGCACCTACCAGGTACCCAATATGTTCACTTGAATGGAAATAAGGGAAACATGTTTCAAATGACTAATGTCTAAAAGAAAATTACCAAATCTAAAAAATCCAATTACAGTAGTGTGGCAAAGTTATTACATATTTTGATAACCAGGACTACATAGAGAAGTAATTTTAAATAAAATCAAGAATGTAAAGTAAAAGTAAATGTAAAGTAAAGCTTCCACTATATCAGAAATCAAATTATAACCTCTATTTTCATCACAATTTGAAGCTTGGTATAAATATCTACACCAAACCTAGAGTTCTATTTTGCTTAAACGTAAGAGAGAGAAAGACAGAAAAAGAAATTAAGAAAAATAAATGACATGTCAGCATTAAAAATACCTATATATTCTGGTAGATTATATATTTCATCTATACTATAGAGCCATGAATTCAATTTTCTTAATTTTTGTAAGAAAATCCAAATGGTTTGAATGAGTTTTTATGGATTTGGAAAGAATTTTAAAAACCCTTTTATTAAATTTGGGTATGGTCCAGATATATTTCCAAAGCCTTTGAAAATATAGAAAAGCATCAATCTCCTTGTCTTGATTGCAGTGCTGAAGCACAACTTCAGCTTTTGTGAATATAGGAGTAAAAAAGATGCCCAAATCATCCTACACTCATCTACAAAGTAGGCGTGGACACACAGATTCTAAGAATTTGCATCTTCTTCAAAACAATTTCTCTCTTTTTAAAGTTCTCCCTGTGAAAAGTTAAACTTTTTTTCCAGTTCAGACAACTCAGCTTTACTTGCTTTCAAATGAGCAAAAGGTAAAAATACTCAGCCTTAGAAAAAATTGTGCTAACACAAACTATTGGAAAGTTTAATAAGTATTATTGCTCTCACTTTTTCCCTGAAGAGATACAACACAATAATTGCTAGAATTCGCCCTAGATTTTCAGTCAGCTGCTGCAAGAGAAAAATAATACTGTCAATAGAGTTAATTAAAATTTGCATTAATAAACTACAGCAGAGTAAAACAAAAAATGGCCAGTAGTTTTAGTATTTCTCACTGACAGCAATTAGATTTATTTTTAAACATAAGCAACCTAAGTGACATTATCCATAATTTCTATGTTTGATCTCTTTCCAAAAAGAAACAATAACTTATTTCCCGATGTTTCTCAGTATGTCATTCTAGACAGATTGTGAGGATGAACTTTCCATGTCAAGATCAAACAATGCCTCCTTGGATAATAACATTTCTAGGTGTATTGCATTTCTCCCTCACTTTCTCCTTCCCAATATAAAGGTAAACATCTGTTTCCTACCTCCTTTTTCCCTTTACAAATATTCACTTATTTGGTTTATTAAAAATTGTAGAAATAAGTTTTTCACAATATAAGAATCTCAAGCAAGCAATGTGTCAGTTTGAAAGCATTCCTTTGAGGAACCTAACATAGTCCTCAGCAGAAACCAATTAATAGTACAGGCTGGAATGTTACTTATCATACATCAGAGTATCAGAATTTCAAAAGTTAAAAAATTACTTCCCAAAACTTGGAATCATTTACAAGATCATTGTTTTTGAAAACAGAGCTCTCTTCATTCAGAGTTCACCATTACAATAGTAAAGCAGCTTCTAATATTTTTCAGCATGAATAAAATATAATAATCAATAAATCCCCAAGTAGCTACAAAATGAAAGGTCAAATTGCTATGCCCAAGTTCAAGGATTCTACAATCTGAATGTGTGCAGCCTTATCTCCCACCATGGGGAATCTGGATCTGAACCCAGGTTCAAATCCCAGCCCTATTTATTTTTAGCTGAGCTATCTTTGACAAATTATCTGTACACTAAATCTTCTTGGCCTCCCCAGCCCACCATTACAAACCTAATTCCCTACTTTTGCTCGAGTAGCCTCCATACCCAGAACATTTCCTGCTCCCTTCCAGTCTACCTTATCTCAGACCATCATCCTTAAAGTACCAGCTAAAGTCTCTCCACAGCCCTGATTAGCCCAGGTCCCTTTAAACAACTTCTTAACATTTATTAAATACTTACCATGACCCCAGCTCTCTGATGTTCTCTCATCAGATTCTGATCACTTATTTTGGATCATACTGGCTTGTGTATCATGTGTGTATGTCTCATGTCCCCAGTTATTTCATGGACTCCATCCACTTCTTTATCAACGACAGCACCTAGCATAGTATACAGTACATGGTAGAGGCTCAAGAAATATCTGGTTGTGAGTATTTTATGAACATCTTAATTAGCCCCTTTTTCTCCAGTTCTCAACTTTCTGAAGGCAAGAATATTCTATTTTGGACCTCTAGCATAGTGCTTTGGACATAGCAAATACTCAAAAAAATTGTGGAATAAAAATTTTTTCCATCAACAATATCTTAAAGATACTAAGGTATCCTAGGGAAATTTTAAAAGATGACCAACTAATGCTGCCTTAAGCACTTTAAAATATGTACAAATGAACTAAAAGTGTGCTCAGCAGCATTACCAGCAGTTCCTCTGTTGAGGGGAATTGCCAAAGGTCTCAAAAGAAGGTGACAAGAAATTCTAGCATAGGATCCAGGTCCCATGATTTCTAGTCCCCTAAAAGGAAAAGAAGGTTGTCTGCTCAATTGTGAAAAATCTCTAATGAGAAAAGAACTGTGAATAGCTTAAGGTAAATCATCACTTTTAAATGGCACTGTGATTGAATATTTTCTCACCAATAGGACCAAGCCTAATATTTTTTATATTACAATTCGGAAATTATTTTTTATCACTATGTTTCTCATGGGCACAAAATAATTCCTGGAATTTTCCAGTTCTGTCAAAGCATCTCTCAGAGGTCTAGAAGAATCATGATCCCCATCTTTAAATCTGATTAGTCAATTGCTATCGCAGTTAAAACATGGATTTCTAGGCATTGAATGTGCTCAGTCCTGTGAGGTGCAAATTCAAACAGAAAAAAAGAGAAGTACTTTCAAAAATGCCCTGAAGCATGAGTATAAAAAATGTGACCTAATTCTAGCTAGGATTAAAAAAAAAAAACACTTCCATGGTCAGCCTAAGCCAGTGCTATTTTAGTAACTACTCCACACCATCTAAGAGGATAATACGTTTTATGGATTGAATTGTGTTCTCTAAAAAGATATGTTGAAGTGCTAATCTCCAGTACTTCCGATTATGACCCCATTTGGAAACAGAGTTGTTACAGATGAAATTAGGTAAATTGGAATGAGGTTGTCCTGGAATAGAGCGGGCCCTTAATCCAATATGGTGTTCTTATAAGAGGAAATTCAGACACAGAAAGACAGGCAGAGAAAAGGGAGACTGCCACATGAAAACTGAGGCGGAGAATGCTATAGATTGACAGCAAGCCTCTGCCAGAAGCCAGGAGAGAGGAATGACATTGATTCTTCCCTTCAGACTTCAGAAGACAGCCTTGCCAACCCAATACCTTGATTTTGCACTTCTAGTCTCCAGAACTGTGAGACAAGATATTTCTGGTGTTTTAAGCCACCCAGCTTGTGGTACTTTCTTATGGCAGCACTAAGAAACCTAAACAATAGATAAATAGCCATAACTACAGCCACAAACTGTCAACTTTAAGTGGAAGCAGTGTACAAAGGCCAGACTGTGCATACATAAACCTGTCACCAAAGCAGCTTGTGAATACTTCAGCGCCTCTGCCCATTCCTTTCTGTTCTTCCTAAATTTATTTTGCCTCCTTCTACCTAGTGTTCTCTTGTTCTCTTTCCTTTTCTTCCATCAAAACTACTCTTGGGAAAAGAACATTTAACAGTCTTTTACACTATAGTATGAAAATGAAACAAAATGTTCCCTCTCCCAAGGCATTTTCATTTTATCCTCTTTCCTCATTATAAAATAAATAAAAGGCTTTGCCCATATGAAATTAACTTCTGTGCTAGGAATGGGATGGTGGTATTTTATTCACACTAAATAACAGATGTACACTTTAAGGCTATAGAAGGAAAAACCATGCTTTCAAACATTGTGTACAGCATATATATCTACTGTATATATATATATGCTCTTCCACAGCAAAACCCTTCTAGAGAGTCTCAATCTGGTGAAATCACTCAAAACACAGACTTCAGATAGACCTGAAAGAACAGGGGGCTTTTAATAAAAATGGAACATGTAATCCCGGGATCTGGTCTCTATTTCTCTGGGTCAGTGAAGCTCCCAAGCATCAGATGCTTTGCTGAAACACTAATACCAGTGGGAGAAGTTGAGAAATCTTCTCAGGTCACTAAAACTTTTAGGAGGCTTGTAGATGGTTTTTATCTTATCTTTGAAACTACACTAAAGGCTCCTTTCTGAAATGCAGTTTTCAAATGTGAAGAAAACTTCAGGTCTGTGAAATTCCTTTTGCAGAATATCACTGGGCTGTTATGTGCCATAGATTGCACCTGACTGGTTATTTTATTTTCAACTTGGTGAACACTGCTCCACAGAAAAGAATTAGGTGTTGTGACCTCTTCGACAATGTAAAGGAGGCAATATATTTATTTTCCCTAGTATCCTTTAGTTTATTTTTCAGCTGATGTCAACATCAAAATATATTATGGAGGAAAAAGAAGTCGACATGTTAAATATTTTCAAGGGTAAGAAATTCATTACTGAGTCTGGTTTAGAGCCAAGAGGGATTAAGAGCCATAAACATCAGTTTAAACCACTCCAGTTTACCATTCCTTCATTCTGCAACAGGATCCATCAGCCTTATACAACTCTTCTTTATCACAAATTCAACTGTGAGTAGGAGAATTCAAATACAGAAGTTGATTTTAAGGCTGACACGGTATGATAGCTTTTAATGCTATATTTCTGTAGCAACATGCAAAACATCCATATTGTCTTGAACACACACACCCACAAAAAATGTTTATAAACAACTGTATATAAAGTCACAAACAAAAAGACACATGGCTTTTTAATAGTGGCCAGACTAATAGTTGTGAAATGATATCTCATTATAGTTTTGATTTGTATTTCCCTAATGTCTAGGATGTTGAATATTTTTTTCATCTGTTTCTTTGCTATTTGTATTTCTTCTTTGGACAATTGTCTTTTCAAGTGTTTTGCCCACTTTTTAATTGGGTAGTTTGTCTTTTTATTGTTGAGTTGTATGATCTTTTTATATATCATGGATATTAAACCCTTATTGGATATGTGATTGCTAAATATTTTCTCCCAATGAATTGGTTGCCTTTTCACCCTTTTGACAAAGCCCTTTGAGATACAAAAGTGTTTAATTTTGAGGAGGTCTCATTTAGAATGGTATGGATATTGTGGAGGACTGTTTGGCAGTTCCTAAGAAAGCTGAATATAGACTTGCCATGTGACCTGGCAATATCATTACTAAGTATATACCCAGAAGAACTGAGAGCAGTGACACGAATAAACATCTGCACACTGATGTTCATAGCAGCATTATTCATGATTATCAAAAGTTGGAAACAACCCAGGTGTCAATCAACTGATGAATGGATAAACAAATTGTGATGGAATATTATGCAGCAATAAGAAGAAATGAAGTTGTGAAGCACATGACAACTTGGATGAACCTGGAGGACATTATGTTGAGTGAAGCAACTCAGACACAAAAGGACAAATAGCATGTGATTGCACTATTATGAACCTAATATATTATGTAAACTCATGGAATTAGAATATAGGTCACCAGAAAATAGAATGAGGTTAGAGAAGAGAAAGCTGAGGGTTCATCTGTGCAGAATTGGCTAAAAGGTTGTTTGTAAATCTTTGAAAATGAATGGAAATGGTGAGAGCACATCACTGGTGTCTGTGTCATACTACTACAGGTGTATGATAGTGGTTGAAAGGGAATGCCTAAGGACATGTATATTACTAGAAGGAAAGCTAGAAAATGTATAACATAGTGAAACCTCATGTAAAATACGAATATGGGTGATATTGCATATATAAGACTTTTTACAAAATATAAATACAAATAAACTAGAGAGAAGGAAACAGAATAGCAGCTATGTACGGCAGGGAAACTAGAGAGATCTAGAGGTGATTAGTTTTGTTTGTTTGCTTGGTTGGTTGGTTTTTTGCTTTTTAGTAGTATTATTATTACTAGAATAATGAAAATGCTCTAAAAATGATTGAAGTCATGAATGCACAACTATGTGATTATACCGAGTACCACAGATTGTACAATTTGGATGGATTTTTGCTTTCTTAATATGTATCAATAAAATTGATTTGTTAAAAAAAAATGAAACATGGCAAATGAATTCTCTGCTCTTCTAAGTACCTGAAGAGCACATAGAACATGAAATAAACATTGTTTTCCACTCAATACATTTTACAGCTGTAGTTGCTGTCCTAGTGCAAATTCTTTAGAAACTAGTTAGAAGTAAGGAATTCTGTCTCTTAAAGAGAAGAGAATAGTCATTCTTAGAGAACATTAAAATCTACTCAAATATGTCAAGCTTATAGCATATAAAATTGTGCAAATGAGATTCCCTTTTGGATTCTCTACTGGGAAATGTCTGGAGGTGTACTGGTTAATAATATCAGAAAAATAGTGTCATCTATTTCTAATATAGGAATATATTTTCTATAAAGACATTTACAGCCCAGTGGATTTTATATTTATTTTCTCCAGTTACTTTCACAGTAACTTTCACTCAAAAATATAATTGAAGTTTGAACAGAAACTTTTATATCATATCATATATCAAATCACATCACATTAAATATAAAGAAAAACTATATGCTATGAAATGTTATATAATATATATTATAGAAACAAATAACATATTAAATTAGTCAACTCTATGAAATAAAGTTTCTGGTTCTTACTATATGGATCAAGTTTAATAGTTAACTAAACATTTCCCACAGTCATTTCATATCATTCCTGTAGACTAAAGGAGAAGAATGTGGTTTTTATAATTTAGAATTTATTTTTATCCCAAGTTGTCCCTGGCAAAATGCATACCAAGAACGGAATCATGTTTAAAAATAAATTGGTTTACAACACAGAAGTCATATAAACTAATTGGGGAGAACCATCATCCTTATTCATAATCAGAGTAGAACATTTTATAATGGTGCACATTGGGGTGGTAGCAGAAAGGTATTTTCCTTGCCAACGAAAACATCTCCCTTATCCTATCATGCATTAATTCATTTAAATTCATTCAACCTTACATTTTTCATGTACTAGGAAATACGCTAGGTGTTACTGGAGGAAAAGAGAAGTAATAATGACAACACAATTTGATGAGTTTGATAATAACTAAATGTGTGAAACGTTATAGAGAAAAGAGAGAGTAACTAAATCTACCAGGGTTGGTAATAGAGAACATAGAGAATAAACATCTGATAGGCTTTTTGTAATAGATTGTGGAAGATATCATGTCCTGTTGACATGGCATTATTAAAATTTGATAACTTTCTTTTTCATTAATAAAAAGATGGTCCAGGTCCATCTTGTAAAATTCTCTGCCCCAGACCTGCCATTAGCAATTGTGCATTAGGAGCTCTGGTTCCTTTTAGAGGGAAATGATATATTAAGACCAAGATCTGACTCCTAGAAACCCACATTGCATTTTCATTGATCTTCCTTTCTGTTCCTTACAGGTGGAAAAAAAAATAAAGAAATATATATATATATACAGGCATACCTCGTTTCATTGTGCTTTATTTTATTGCACTTCACAGATACTGTGTTGTTTTTTGTTTTTGTTTTTGTTTTTTACAAACTAAATGTTTGTGGAAGCTCTGAGTCAAGCATGTCCATTGGCGCCATTTTTCCAACAGCTTGTGCTCACTCAGGTCTCTGTGTCACATTTTGGTAATGCTTGCAATATTTAAAATCTTTTCCTTATTATTACATCTGTTATGGTTATCTGTGGTCAGTGATCTTTGATGTTGCTATTGTAATTGTTTTGGGGAACCACCAACCATGCCCACATAAGATGGTGATGTTAATAGATGTTGTATGTGTTCTGACTGCTCCACCCACTGGCCATTCCCAGTCTCCTCAGGCCTCCCTATTGTCTGAGAAATAACAATTTTGAAATTAGGCCAATTAATAACCATTCAGTGTGATCTAAGTGTTTAAGTAAAAGGAAGGGTCACATGTCTTTCACTTTAAATCTAAAGCTAGAAATTATTAACTTAGTCAGGAAGACATATCAAAAGCCAAAATAGACTGAATGCTAGGCCTTTGCACCAAACAGTTATGCAAGTTGTGAATGCAAAGGAAAAGTTCTTGAAGGAAATGAGAAATGTTGCTCCAGTGAACACACGAATGATAAGAAAGTGAAACAACCTTATTGCTGATATGGAGAAAGTTTTAGTGGTTTGGATGGAAGATCAAACCAACCACAACATTCTCTGAAGCCAATGCCTAATCCGGAACAAGGCCCCAGCTCTCTTCAATTCTATGAGAATGAAGCGGTGAGGAAACTGCAGAAGAAAGGTTTGAAGCTAGCAGAGGTCGGTCCATGAGGTTTAATGAAAGAAGCCACCTCCATAACATAAAAGTTATCCAGAAGATATAGCTGAGATCAATGATGACAGTGGCTACACTAAACAACAGATTTTCAGTGTAGATGAAACAGTCTTATATGGAAGGAGATGACATATAGGGCTTTCATAGCAAGAGAGGAGATGTCAATGCCTGGTTTCAAAGCTTCAAAGGACAGTCTGACTCTCTTGTTAGGTTGCAGCTGTAACCTTAACTTGAAGCCAGTGCTCAGTTAACATTTGGAAAATCCTAAAGCCCTTAAGAATTATGCTAAATCGACTCTGCCTGTGCTCTATAAGTGGTTCAACAAAGCCTGGGTGACAGCATATGTGTTTACAATGTTTAACCGAATATTTGAAGCCCACTGTTGAAAGCTACTCTCAGAAAAAAAGATTCCTTTGACTAGATTATTGCTCACTGACAATGTACCTGGTCACCCAAGAACTCTAATGGAGATGTACATGTTGTTTTCATGTCTGCTAATATAACATCCATTCTGCAGTCCATGAATCAAGGAGTTGTTTCGAATTTCAAGTCTTATTATTTAATAAATACATTTCATAAGGCTATCACTACCATAGATAATAAATCCTATGATGGATCTGGGCAAAGTAAATTGAAAACCAATTCACCACTCTAGATGCCATGTAAGAATATCCAAGATTCATGGGAGGAGGTCAAAATATCAACATTAACAGGAGTTTGGAAGAAGTTCATTGCAACCCTCATGCATAACTTTGAGGGGTTCAAAATTTCTGTGGAGGAAGTAACCACAGATGTCATAGAATAGCAAAAGAACTAGAATTAGAAGTGGATCCTCAAGCTGTAACTGAAATGTTGTAATCTTATAATGAAACTTTAACAGATAAGGAGTTGTTTCTTATGGTTGAGCAAAGAAAGTGGTTTCTTAAGCCGGGATCTACTCCTAGTAAAGATTCTGTGAACATTTTTTAAGAAACATACATAAAGCTTAAAATCCTGAAAGGTTGTAAATAAAAACATTAAAAATACAGTAATATAAACCAAAAGAAAGCCAGTATAGCAATACTAATATCAGACAAAGTAGACCTAAATGCAGATGGTATTAATAGGAATAAAAGGGATCACAACAGTAATAAAAGGTTCAATTCAAGGAAGATTAACAATTCCAAAATGTAATAACTCATTGGTTCTCTGTGTGCGGCCCTGGGACTAGCAGCAACATATTTTGGAATTTGTTAGAAATACAAATTCCCCAGGCCCCATTCCACACCTACTGAATCAGAAACTCTGGAGGCAGGCCCTATATTCTGTGTTTTAAAAAGCCCTCCAGGCAATTATCATGCACACTAAATTTAAGAACCAGTCTAACAAGATAATGATGTAGCCTCAAATCGTATGAAGCAAAACTGAGAGAACCACAAACAGGAATACACAAATGCTCCTTCATAGTAGGACATTAGAATATAAGTTTCTCTGTTAAATGATAGATATAAAAGTGAAAGGAAATTTATGACAGATGATTTTAGCAAAGCACACAAACAAAACTTGAATAAACACACAAATCAAACACCATACACAGTAACTGTAGAATGCACTTTGCTTTCAACTACACGAAAAATATTTTTTAAATTGCCATCTTCTAGGTCAGAGGCTTACAATTTGGTCATAATAGAAGTTCACAATAAGAAACATAAATTTTTATGTAACAAAAATTTTTTTTCACAATACCAGTGTTTTGCTGGAGCTGACTACATTGACTGGCAAGAGCCAATTGTTATATTTCCATGAATTTTGCATACCTATTGTTAGATACAGACAATATTATAAAATTAAATTTATATATAAATATACTTATAATTAAATAAATTATGTTTTTAAAAGGTAATAAGTTCTCAAAACTCATCACTTTCTACACATTCAACAATATTTTGTTATTATCTATGCCCTTGAGGTTACTTACATGTATTGTATCTGTATGATGGAATAATACATAATAGCAGGATACTACACATCTCTTCCCAACTCTGCAATCAGATATAAGTCATGATGAAAGTATTTACATCATGGAAATAGGCAAATGTTATAAATCACAGCTTGATATATCATCTTGTTGATTGTCTAGACTTAAGAGAGTGAATGAAAAAATATTAATAATTTAATAATTTCAAATTAAAAGTGTACTGTGCCTATAGAGGTTACACTGTGAATAGCCCCAAAATTGAGGAAATATTCTTCCTGTTTTTGAAAATTTTAATTCAGCAAAGAGATCATGCACATCATGCACAAGAAAACGTGAAGTTCCAACACACAAATGGAAAAAATAATATCAGCCAGCATCATATTGGAACAACAGCATTAGCTTATCATTTGCAACCATGGGTTGTTTATGGAGATGAGTTCAGCAAAATAAATGAAAGCATGTTGTGAGGTTCAATTGGCTATATGGACTCTACAATAAAAAGTAGCATACATTTGTGGGGACTTCCAAGAAGATGACATTGGAGTAGGGTAGCAGGACTCAACTCTCTTACAAAAACAACAAAGGAAGGGCAAAGAGCCATCTGAGGGAGGTGCTTTGAGGGTGTGCAGACCAGGACAGTACTACACATCCATCACCCAGGAGGGAAAGGGACAGAAGGATGAAGAGGTCAAAGTGAAAACCATGAGATAATAGCCCCCATGGTGGGCAACAGCACCCATCCCCAACCCTCAAGGCAAACAGCCTGGGTAAAATCCATGGCTCACTACGGCCAACTGAGAGGGTAATGACGTCTTTGTCCCCAGGAGTAGGGAGAGTGTGGTAAGGCGTGGAGAGTGGTTTCTCTTTGGTGAGTTTGACTGCCAAAGTGCATTTTGAAACTCAGATCTGGCCTGACCAGAATAACCAGTCAGTGGAGGTTGAGAGAGACACCTCCATGGGATGGTTCACCAAAGAGCACTATCAGTTTGCAGGCTGGGAAATTACAAAAAGTAATAAAACTTTCTGGAGTCTCTGATGTCCAGGCACTCTTGAATCTGGTCTGCACCCCATTAGTGGCTCCATAGCCCTGTTTTGATAACCTAAGCTGGGAAGTCTTAAAGATTTAGAATAACTTAAACCAAAAATCAAAGAAGAGTGATGAAACAAAACTATGAGGCAAGTGAGAGAAACTGATGATGAGAGTAAATTCACCAACACAATCAGATACTTAGACATCATCAAAAAGTTACAAGCCAAACTAAGAAACAGGAAGAGGTCCCAGCCAAAGGATCAAATAAAAAATCCTGATGATACACAGAATTTAAGACAACTAATCAATGATAATCTTACAAATCTCCTAATACATTCAAAGAGTTAAAGGAAAATGGGGTTTAAGAGCTAAAGAATATTAAGAAGACACTGGATGGCATAAAGAACAATATAAAAGCCTTCAAAGAAAAGTAACAAAGATTATGGGAATGAAAGAAACAATGGATGAGATTTTTAAAAAAATACATTAGAGGCATGTAACAGCAAACTTGAATTGGTAGAGGATAAAATTAGTGAGCTGGAAGACAGAGCATCTGAACTTGAAAAGACAGGAGAACAGAAAGAGAAAAGAATGGGAAAATGGAACAGGGTCTCAAGGAATTGAACGACAAGGGGAAACTTACAAACATGCATTATAGCTGTCCCAGAAAGAGAAGAGAATGGAAAAGGGGTCAGAAAAAATACAACTCAACAAAAGACAAGCAATCCAATTTTTAAAATGGGCAAAAGTCTTGAACAGAAAGACAAGTGACCCAATATAAAACATGGGCAAAGTCTTAAACAGAAATTTTTCCAAAGAAGAAACACATGGACAAAAAACACATGAAAACATGTTCAAGATAACTATTAGGGAAATGCAGATAAAAACTACAATAAGATATCATTTCATGCCTTGCAGAATGACCATTATTAAAAAGGCAGAAAACTACAAGTGCTGGAAAGAATGTGGAAAATTGGGGACACTCCTACACTGTTGGTGGGAATGTAAAATGGTGCAGCCTCTGTGGACAGTTTTGCAGTTCCTCAGGATGTTAAGTATAGAACTGCTATATAATCCATGAATCCCACTACTAGGAATATATTCAAAAGAACTGAAAGCAAGGATGCAAACAGACTTTTGCACATTGATGTTCATAGTGGCATTTTTCACAATTTCTAAAAGATGGAAACAATTCAAGTGTCTATCAACCGATGAATGCATAAACAAAATGTGGTATATATATATACGATGGACTACTATTCAGTTGTAAGAAAAATGAACTTGGGATGCATACAACATGAATGAAACTTGAGGACATTATGTTGAGTGAAATAAGCCAGACACAAATGGATAAATACTGTATGGTATCACTTATATGAACTAGAAACTCATGGAGTTAAATTACAGAGTTAGGTTACTAGGAGATAGAATATGGGTTGAGAAGTGGGAGCTGACACTGAATGCATGTAGCATGTTTAATAAGGGTGATTGTAAACGTGGAGATATGGTTAGAGTTGATGGTAACACATTATAGTGAATATAATCAACACTGCTGATTTATATATGTGATTGTGGCTAAAAGGGGTCATCTAGGGAGGTTAGTGTCAATTGAAAGAAAGCTAGAGGATAATCTAGGGACTGGATAATATAGTGATTTCAGTGGTGGATGATGATGGTCAGACAGGCATTTGCTAACCATTTACCAACACATTACAAAATCAATACTTGTTCTTACTACAGGTAATACACTCTGATATTAAGAAAGAAACTCCAGATTTCTTTTGCTTACTGTTTGCATGATGTATGTTTTTCAACCTTTTAGTTTTGATTTATCTTTATCTACATATTGGTGAGTTTCTTATAGAAAGCATTAAGTTGGCTTTTGATATTCCCCCTGTAATATAACAAAATATGGAATACTACCAGGAATAAAAAAGGAGCATTGAATAATGACTTCATAAAATATAACAATACTAAATATATGAAAACTTAATAAAAACTTAAAATATGTGAAGCAACAATTAATAGAACCAAAAGGAGAAGAAGGAAAATCCACGGTTTTAGTTTCAGACTTTAAATTTCCTTTCTCAGTAATAAATATCACAAGTAGGCAGAAATAAGAAAAAATGTATAAGTCATGAACAATATTATCAATCACATAACATGATTGACATTTATAAAACACTCCCCATGTCAACAGCAAAATGCACTTTCTTTACTAGTGCACAAGGATCATTCAACAAGATACAACATATTCTGGGCAAAAAAATCAAACTTTATCAAAATTTTTAAAAATGAAATGCTCCAAAGTATGTGCTACTTAATATAACAGAATTAATCTAGAAACCAAACCCAGAAACATATCTGAAAAATTCACACTTGTTTGGAAATTAAATAAGACTCTACTAAATAACACAAAAGATATTAGAAAATATTTTGAATTGAATGAAAATGAAAACACACACATCAAAATTTGTGGGAAGCAGCTAAAGCTAAGCTTACAGGGAAGCTTATAATGTAACATTTTAATGTTACATTTCTACTTTTATTAGAAAAGTAAAATAATCTCAAATTACAACCTTCCATGTTAATAAATGAGATGAAGAAAATTTTTAAATAAAAGGAAATAATATAAATAAGGGAAAGACAATAAGTAAGAAACAGAAAACTGATAGAGAAAATCAATGAAACCAAAACCTGATTCTTTGAAAAGAAAAAGAATTCCACAAATCTAGTCAAACTGGTCTGGGAAAAAAATAAGAGAATGAAAGAGGGAACGTCACTACACACCATACTGATATTAAATGATCATGGAGAAAAAAGGACAGTTAGTAATCACCCAGAGCTATCTAAAGCATCTTTTTGGGAGCCCCAGGAGACCAGAAGAGCATCCTGTAACATCCTTGAAAGAATCGAAGGAGGATACTGCCCATCTGCAGTGAGGATTCATGAGTAGAGCACTCTACACTGTGGAGGCCAGTATCCATCCTCCACTGGCAGCACAAGCTGCTTCACGAGGTATTCCATGGCTGGAGTTGGAAGCTCCTTTTCCAAAAATGGGAAAGAGATGGTTGGGCACCAAGCCTCAGCTACTGATTAGTAAATTCAGATGGCTAAAGTTTAACACTAAGAAGGCCTAAAGTTTGAACCTGTCCAAGTTAGAAAGAGGCTGGTAGCCTCCTTTTTAACTCTGGCCCTGGTATGAGGCAGAGTGGGGCTGATTGAAAATCACAATGAAGGTAGAGACTGTCTTCTTTCCACCAAGATTGGATTGCAGCCTTAGCCTAACCTCCATCCCCATCTTTGGCAGGGAGGAAGCTGGGGGGACCGGCAAAAGCCTCTCTGGGCAACTTCAGGTGCCTTTGGCTGGCACAGACTGAATAGTTAGACACCTGGTGCTCCATCCCCACAGCCTAATAGGATAGGAAGGCAGCTGTGTTTCCTCAGCCTCTCTGGCAACTGCAGGTGCTTTTGACCCACACAGACCAGTTTGCTGAGCACCTTGTACTCCACCACCACCCACCCATAGGATAGAAGGGAGCTGGTGTTTCCTCAGACTATCTGGACAATTGCAGGCACTTTCAGCCTGCATTAACTGGACTGTTGGACTCCTGTGGCTCCACCCCCACCTCTGATAGGACAAGAGGGAGGTGGTGTCTCCTCAGCCTCTCTGAGCAATGGCAGGTGCTTTCAGTCTGAACAGTTGGACACCTGTGGCTCCATCCCTGCCCCTCAATAAAATAGGAGAGGAGCTGTGTTTCCTCAATTTCTCTGGGCAACTTTCAGCCCACATGGACTGGTCAATTGAGTGCCTGTGTTTCTATCCCCACCCTTTAAAGGGCAGAAGAGAAAGCAATTCCTCAGCCTCTCAGGGCAACTGCAGGTGCTTTGGACACACACAGATTAGATCATTGGGCACTCCGGAGAGTCCATCCCCACCCCTGTCAGGAGAGGAGAGAGGCTGGTGCTACATCAGTCTACCTGGGTAACTGCAGTCAGTTTTCACCTGCATGGCTTAGTTTGCTGTCCACATCTGCATCTCCACCCTGTGCTAGGCAAGGGAAGAAGGGGTATGAAGCTTCAGCAGTCTCTCTAGGCAACTACAGATAGTCTTGGCCTGCACAGCTTGGGTTACTATGTACAGCTTCAGCTCTGTCCCTAAACCTGGCACAGGAGAAAGGTAGGAGAAGCTTCATCAGTTCCTGGGCAACACAAGCAGCTTCAGCCTCCAGAGCTTACAGCACCAACTACATACTACTGTACAACAAGCAAGGGAGAAAGGGCAAGAAAGCCCTAAACTAAAGAGAGAAACTGCACCTTGAATAAATACATCTAGTAATCTAGATGCCAAGACACTAACAAAAAAATTACAATACATACTAAGAAACAGGAAGATATGGCCCAGTCAAAGGAACAAAATAAGCCTCCAGATGACATAAAGTAATTGAGACAACTGGTCATAGATGTTCAAACAAATCTCCTTAATAAATTCAATGAGATGGATACAGAGATTAAGGATATTAAGAAAACACTGGGTGAGCCCAAAGAAAACTTTGAAAGCATACATAGAAAAATATCAGATCTTATGGGAATGAAAGACACAATAAATGAAATTAAAAATACACTGGAGGCATATGACAGCAGATTTGAGGAGGCAGAAGAAAATATCAGTATGCTTGAAGACATGGCATCCAAAAGGGAACACACAAAAGAACAAATAAAGGAAAGACTGGAAAAAATTGAACAAGGTCTCAGGTAACTAAATGGCAGCAAGAGATGTGCAAGCATATATGTCATGGGTGTCCTAGAAGGAGAAGAGAAGGGAAAGGGGGCGGAAGGAATATTTGCAGAAATAATGGCTGAAAATTTCCCAACCCTATGAAGGGCATAGATATCCATGTCCACAAGCACAATCTGAATAAATCCAAATAGACCTACTCTGAGATACTTACTAAACAGAATGTAAAATCCCAAAGAGAGAGAATTCTGAGAGCAGCAAGAAAAAGTGATACATCACATACAAGGGATACCCAATAAGATTAAATGCTGATTTCTCATCAGAAACCATAGAAGCAAGAAGGCAGTGGTATGATATATTAAGGTACTGCAAGAGAAAAACTGCCAGCCAAGAATTTTATATCTAGCAAGAAGGCTGTCTTTCAAAAATGAGGGTGAGTTTAGAATATTCACAGATAAACAGAAACAGAGTGTTTGTAACAAAGAGACCAGTTTTGCAGGAAATACTAAAGGGAGTGCTAGTAACTAAATAGAAAAGACAAGAAAGAAAGGTGTGGAGAGTCTGGAAATGAAGATTATATCAGTAAAAGTAATTAAAAGTGTAAAAAGAGTAGTGAAAATAAAATATAATAGATAAAACCCAAAGGTCAAAACGGGTGATGTAAGAACTGCCTTTACAATAATAACATTGAATGGTAATGAATTAAATTCCCCAATCAAAAGACATAGACTGTCAGAATGGATAAGAAAATATGAGACATCAGTATGCTGTCTATAAAAGACTCACCTTAGACCCAAAGGATACCAATATATTGAAAATGAATGGTTGGAAAAAGGTATTCTCTGCCTGCCATACAAAAAAAAAAAAAAAAAAAAAAAAAAAAAAAATCTGGAGTAGCTATACTTATACTGGATGAAATAGACTTTAAAAGCAAAACTGTTATAGAGACAAGGAAGGATTTATAAATTAATAAAAGAGGCAATTCACCAGGAAGAAATAACAACCATAAATATATATGCACCTAACCAGGGAGCCCCAAATTACATGAGGCAAACAGTGGCAAAATTGAAGACAGAAATAGATATCACTGCAATAATAGCTGGAAATTTCAATACACTATTCTCAGCACTGGATACAACATCTGGGCAGTGGATTAATAAAGAAACAGAGAGCTTGAATAATATGATAAATTGACTAAACCTAATAGACATATACAGAACATTACACCCCAAAACAGCAGAATATACATTCTTCTCAAGTGCTCATGGATCTTTCTCCAGGATAGACCAAATGTTGGGTCACAAAGCAGATCTTAATAAATTCGAGATTGAAATTATACAAAGCACTTCCTCTGGTCATAATGTAATAAAGCTGGAAATCAACAAGAAGAGGAATAGGGGGAAATTCACAAACATATGCAGATTAAACAACACACTTAAATAATCAGTGGGTCAAAGAAGAAATTTCAAGAGAAATCAATAAACATCTGGAGTTGAATGAAAATGAGAACACAATATATCAAAACATATCGGATGCAGCAAAAGCAGTTTTGAGAGTGACATTTATAGCCCTCAATGCTTACATTAAAAAAGAAGAAAGAGCTAAAGTCAATGACCTAACTACACAGCTGGAGGAACTAGAAAAAGAACAGCAAACTGATCCCAAAGCAAGCAGAAGGAATAAAATAAAAATGATCAGAGCAGAAATAAATGAAATTGAGAACAAAATAACAATAGAGAGAATTAACAAAACCAAAAGTTGGTTCTTCAAGAAGATGAACAAAATTAACAAACTCTTAGCTAGATTGACAAAGAGAAAAGAGAAAAGATGCAAATAAATAAAATAAAAATAAAGATGGGAACATTACTACTGACCCCACAGAAATAAAAGAGATAATAAGAGGATATTATGAACAACCAAAAAACTAGACAATGTAGATGAAATGGAAAAATTCCTAGGACCATATGAACAACCAACACTGATCCTAGAAGAAATAGAAGACCTCAACAAACCAAAAACCAGTCATCAAACAACTCCCCCAGATGAAAAGCCCAGGACCAGATTGTTTCACAGGTGAGTTCTACCCAGAATTCAAAGAAGATTTAAAGCTAATCTTATTCAAACTCTTCCAAAAAAATTGAACGAGAAGGAATGCTACCAATGTCCTCATATGAAACTAATATCACCCTAATAATAAAACCAGATAAAGATATTACAAAAAAGGAAAATTACAGACCCATTTCCCTAATGAATATGGATGCAAAAATCCTTTAAAAAATACTTGCTAAATGAATCCAACAACACATAAAAAGAATTATTCATCATGATTAAGTGGTTTCAATACCAAGCATGAAAGGATGTTTCAACTAAAGAAAATCAATTGGTGTAATGCACCACATCAATAAATCAAAGAAGAAAAATCACATGATCCTATTGATTGAGGCAGAAAAGGCATTTGACAGAATATAGCATCCTTTCTTGATAAAAAATACTATAAAACCAAGGAATTGAAGGAAATTTTCTCAACATGATAAAGGCCATATATGAAAAAATCACAGCTAACATTGCACTCAATGGTGAAAGACTGAAAGCTTTTTCAATGAAATCAGAAACAAAACAAGGATGCCCACTGTCATGACTGTTGTTCAACATGGTGCTAGAGGTTCTAGCTAGAATGATCAGGCAATAAAAAAGAAATAAAAAGCATCCAAATTGGAAAGGAAGAAATAAAACTTTTGGTATTTGCAGATGATATGATCCTATACCTAGAAAGACCCAATAAATCTACAACAAAGCTACTAGAGCTAATAAATGATTTCATCAGAGTGACAAAATACAAAATTAATATGAAAAAATCAGTAGTGTTTCTATACACGAGCAATGAGCAATCTGAGGAGGAATTCAGGAAAAAAATCTATTTACAATAGTAACTAAAAGAATCAAATATTTAGGAATAAACTTAACCAAGGATGTAAAGCACTTGTATTCAGAAAACTACAATGCATTGCTAAACATTTTTTTCAAAAGACCTAAATAAATGGAAGAACATTCCATGCTCATGGATTGGAAGACTAAATATCATTAAGATGGAAATTCTGCCCAAATTGATATACAGATTCAACGCAATCCTGATAAATGTTCCACCAGCATTTTTTAAAGAAATGGAAAACACAATTATCAAATTTATTTGGAAGAGAAGGGGCCCAAAATAGCCAGAAACATCTTAAAAAGGAAGAGTGAAGTTGAAGGACTCTCACTTCCAGACTTGAAATCATATTACCTAGCTACAGTGGTTAAAACAGTATGTTACTGGCACGAAGACAGACACCTATACCAATGGAACCAAACTGGTGGTTCAGAAACAGACTATCATATCCATGGTCAAGTGATTTTTGACAAGGCTCTCAAACCCACCCAGCTGGGGCAGAACAATCTATTCAACAAATAGTGCTGGGAGAACTGGATATCCATAGCCAAAAGAAAGAAAGAGGAACCCTATTTCACACCTTATACAAAAATTAACTCAAAATGGATCAAAGACCTAACTATAAAATCTACAACCATAAAGCTCCTAGAGGAAAATTTAGGGAAGGATCTTCAACAACTGGTGGTCGGTGGTAGATTCTTAAACCTTATAACAAAAGCATGAGCAACAAAGGAAAACATGGATAAATGGAACCTCCTCAAACTTAAACACTTTTGTGATTCAAAGGACTTCATCAAGAAGGTAAAAAGGCAGCCCACTCAATGGGAGAAAATATTTGGAAACCACAAATCTGATAAGAGTTTGATTTCCATTCTATGAAAAGAGATCATACAACTCAACAATAAAAAAGCAAGCAATCTAATTTAAAAATGGGCAAAAGACTTACATACACATTTCTCCAAAGAGGAAATACAAATGGCCAAAAAGTACATGAAAAAATATTTAATATCACTAGATATTATGGCAATGCAAATCAAAACGAAAATGAGATATCATCTCACACTGCATAGTATGGCCATAATTTCAAAAAAACAGAAAACAATAAGTGCTGGAGAGGATGTAGAGAAATAGGAATAATCCTTCACTGTTGGTGGGAATGTAAAATGGTGTAGCCTCTGCGGAAGACAGTTTGGAGGTTTCTCAGGAAGCTAAATATAGAACCGCCATATGATCCAGCCATTCCTTTACTAGGAACATATCCAGAAGAACTGAAAACTGTGACACGAACATACATTTGCACACCGATGTTTATAGTGGCATTATTCACAATTGCCAAAAGATGGAAACAACCCAAGTGTCCATCAACAAATGAATGTATAAACAAAAGTGGTATATACACATGATTGAATATTATGCTGTTGTAAGAAATGATATTGGGACACATATGATAACATGGATCAACCTTGAAGACATTATGTTAAGTGAAATAAGCCAGACACAAAGGACAAATATTGCATAGTCTCACTAATATGAACTAAATACAAAAAATAAATGCATGGAGTTAAAATCTAGAATAAAGGTTATCAGGAGATAAGAAGCTGAAAAGGTGTACTGAGGCTAAATGCATGTGGAAGTTTTAATTAACTTGACTGTAAAAGTGTGGAAACGGATAGAGATGATGATAATACATTATAGTGAGTAGAACTAAAGAAGTTTGTATATAATTGGGATTGTGGATGAAAAGGGTAGTCTAGGGATGTAATGTCAATTTAAAGAAAGCTAGAGAATAATCTAGGAACTGAATAACATAGTGAACCCAGAGGTGGATGAGAATTATGGTTAATAGTACAAATACAAGAATGTCCTTCTATGAACTAGAACAAATGTACATCACTATTGCAAGGTGGTAAATGTGGAGAATCATGGGGAAAACACCATTAATGTAACCTATGGACTATAGTTAACAGCAGTACTGTAGTATTCTTGCATCAAGCCAAAGATGTACTTGTTAATTATAGGAGGGTATGGAAAAAATATACCAAATGCATATAATAGACCATAGTGGTAATAGTCTGATGATATTATCACATAATCTGTAACAAATGTTCCACAACAATGTAGTGTGTAGGTGGAGGGATGTTGTATGGGAATTCCACACATGTTCATGGTTGTTTTGTAAGTTCAAAACCTCTCTAATAAAAAAATATTTTTAAAAATGATAATGGAGGAGGGGAAGATGTCAGAGTAGGAAGCTTCAGGAATCAGTACCTCCACCAAAACAACTATTACAATGGCAGGACTGTCTGCATCAACTATTTTGAAACTCTGGAGTCTAGTGGCACAGTGTAGAGCAACCGGAGAGCAGCGGGAAAAAGAGGCTGGTAAACTGCAATAAATACTGATGAGTTCCACCCTCCATGCATCAGCTATGATTCCCTATCCCCCAGCCTCATGGCAGACAGCAGCGGGGACTGCAACATGGGCTCACGGTGCAGCTTGCTGGTGGTGAGATGAGACATAAAGACCTATTCCTACAAACTCTGTGGGTATGTGGCTGATCATTGATCACTGCTTTTGATTAGCTACCTCAGTTCACTGGGGGCCAGCTCTGAGTACCTTGTTCCAACCTCCCTCAGGCAAAAGCAGCAGAATCTTAAAGACAATAACCTTCCTCAAGAGCAGAGGAAACAGTTAAAAGACTGCATTAATTGGGCAAGTACTGAATCAGAAAATGCAGCTTCAAAGCAATAGAAGAAGCTCCTGTTGTCCTTGCTGGCCCCTTACCCATCCACAATGCAGGGTGGAGTCAGCTTCCACTCCCGTGGATTCCAGGCCCTGTTCCAGAGTGAGCAAAGTAGCTCTTGTGTGCATACTGGGGAGCATGTATATCAGCGCCAATCTATCAGTTGGAAGTCTGAGAGATGGAGCTGGGAAGCTTGTCTGGTGTTCAACCTCCCAGAGTTTGTTCTGAGGACAGAGAAGCAGCATATAGACAGCAGGTATACTATGAGAAACAATTAAGTTGGAGCAGTCTAGGGCAAAGCACTACCTGCATTAATTCACTCAAGATAGCATCCAGAAGGGGGTAAAAGTCTATTTTGAAGGAAGTAGAAGAGTTGTTATCCAATTCCTGTAAAATATAAATGGAATTTCTAAGGCCACTAGGATCCACAAGTCCAGGAAAATAAGAAGGGTCTGTGGCTCCAGGGAGGCTCAGATAAAACAGACAGGACCCTGAACTTCCCATTTGCTCAGGCTGATCTTGATAGGAGAGTTAAACTCTGAAGAAGATCACCAACCAAGGCAGAGCCAATTTGCAAAGACAGTGAAAAGTATCTTTGCTTTGCTTTTATTCTTTTGATTAGCACCTGGCATTCAAGAAAATATCTGTCACCAGGAAGCGGCAAGATGGTGTCTGTTTAAAAGGGTGCTCACCACCTCTCTCACAAGGGATGGCTGAGTTGAGGTGCTGCTGGCTTCTTTCTTGTTTGCTGTGTTTCCTCTTCTTTGATTTTCCCTTTTCTGTGTATAATGATTTTGTCTACCAAAGCTCTCTCTTTTCCTTCCTTCATCTTTGTATCTTCCACTTTCTGTTGTTGCTATATTCCACCTCTCTTTGTTTAGTCCTCAAATTTTTCTGGTTTTTATTTCTATTTTGTCTATCCTATTTTCATTCTTTTATTAACTTCTTCTTATCTTTTCTTTTCTCTTTCCCTCTCTCCTCATCATTCTGGCCTCTTAATTCATTCTACATATTTTTCTCTATTCAGTTTCCCATTTCATTTTTGGTACTCCACTTTTGTATTTCTATTACTCTACACTGCTTACATGAGTTCATTGCTCATTTTTCAAGGTCTTATACCAGTCCTCTTCTAATTTTACTATTATTATTACTATTATCCATTTTCTTTTCATACCTCTTTTGCTTTCTCTGGCCCTAATCTTTTTCCTTCAAAAGAACATAGACAACAGCAAGCAAATAGATTGAGAGGAACAAAGTGACAAAGAGAAAACATAATACACACACACAAACAACAACTAAATAAAACTCTAGAGTAGAGAGAGAAGCTAATCAACTGAATAAACCCATCAAGATAAAAAGATGACCAGACAACAACAAAAAATTACAAACCATACTAAGAAACAAGAAAACATGGCCCAGTCCAATGAACACACTAAAAACCAGGAAGAGATGCAGAACATTGAACAACTAATCAAAGCCATTCAAACAAATATCGTGGATCAACTTAATGAGGTGAAGGAAGAGATCAAGGATATTAAGACACTGGGAGTACATACTGAAGAAATTATAAACATACTTAAAAAGATGATGGATATGATGGTGATGAATGGTATAATCCAAGAAATCAAAAATACACTGGAAGCACATAACAGCAGATTTGAACAGGAAGGGGAAAGAATTGGTGATGTGGAAGACAGTACATCTGAAATCAAACAGTTAGTAGAACAGATAGATAAAAAGATAGAAAAAACCCAGCAGGGACTTATGGATTTGAACAACAACACAAGACACACAAACATATGTATTATAGGCATCCCAGAGGGAGAAGAGAAGGAAAAGGGGAGAAGAGGTGTGTTGGAGGAAATAATGACTGAAAACTTTCCAACCCTATTGAGGAGATGGACATACATGTCCAGGAAGCTCAGTACACCCCAAACAGCATAAATCCCAACATGCCTAAGCCAAGACATATACTTGTCAAGCTGTCCAATGCTCAAGCCAAAGAGAAAATAATGAAAGGAGCAAGAGAACTATCACATACAAGGGAAGCTCAATAAGATTAAGTGCTGATTTCTCATCCATGGAGAAAAGAAGGCATGATATAGTTAAGATACTAAAAGAAAAAAATTTCCGGCCAAGATTCTTTAATCCAAAAATAATGGAGAGTTCAAAATATTCATAGATAAACATAAATTAAGAGAGTATGCCAATAAGAAACCTGCCCTTCAAGAAATACTAAAGGGATTTCTGCAGATTGAAAGGAAAAAACAGGAGAGAGAGTTGGAGGAGAGTGTAAGAACAACTAAAAAGATAAAAGGAGAAATAAAAACAACATATGACATACATAAACCCAAAGAAAATATGGCCAATGTAAGAGATTCCTTGCCAGTAATAACACTGAATGTTAACGGATTAAACTCACCAGTCAAGAGACACAGATTGGCAGAATGGATACGCTGTCTATAAGACACCCACCTCAGACCCAGGGACACAAGGAGGCTGAAAGAGAATGGCTGGAAAACAATATTACAAGCAAACAATAACCAAAAAAGGGTGGGAGTAGCTATACTAATATCAGACAAAATAGACTTTAAATGCAAAGCCATTGTAAGAGACAAAGATGGACACTATATATTAGTAAAAGGGGTAATTTTTCAAAAAGAAAGAACAATCATAAACATTTATGCACCTAACCGAGGTGCCTCAAAATACATGAGGCAAACAGTGGAAAAACTAAGTAGAGAAATAATTGAGTCTACAATTATAGTAGGGGACTTTAATACACCATTAACACCATTAGACAGAACATCTTGACAAAGAATCAATAAAGAAATAAGGACTTTTTGAATAGTACATTAGAAGATCTGGATCTAATAGACATATACAGAACACTACACCCAAATAAAGTGGGATATACATTCTTCTTGAGTGTGCATGGAACATTCTCTAATATAGACCACATGCTAGGCCACAGAAAAATGCTCAATGAATTAAAAAAGATTGAAAATATACAAAGTAATTTCTCTGACCACAATGGAATGAAGCTGGAAATCAGTAAGGGCCAGAGAGCCAGATTAAGAACAAAGATATGGAAGTTAAACAACACACTCTTAGACAAGCAGTGGGTCAAGGAGGAAATCTCAAAAGAAATCAGTAACTACCTTGAGACGAATGAAAATAACAACACAACATATCAAAATCTATGGGATGCAGCAAAAGGGAAAGGGAAATTCATAGCCATAAATGCATATAACTAAAAAGAAGAAAGAGCTGAAATCAAAGACCTAACTGCACACATGGAGGAATTAGTAAAAGAACAACAAACTAACCCCAAAGGAAGTAGAAAGAAGGAAATAACAAAGATTAGAGGAGAGCTAAATGAAATAGAAAATAAGACAGCACTAGAAAAAATAAACAAAATCAAAAGCTGGTTTTTCGAGAAGATCAATAAAATCGACAAATCTTAGAAAGACTAACAAAGAAAAAAAGAAGATGCAAATACACAAAATAAGAAATGAGGAAGGGGATATCACCACTAAACCACAGAAGTAGAGTATCATAAGAGGATACTTTGAAAAATTATATGCCAACAAGAAGGATAATTTAGAGGAAATGGACAAATTCCTAGAAACTCATAAACAGCCTACATTGATGAAAGAAGAAATTGATGAACTCAGCTCTCACAAGTAATGAGATAGAATTATTCATCAAAAACTTCCCAACTAAGAAGAGCCCAGGACCAGATGGCTTCACAGGTGAATTCTACCAAACATTCCAGAAACAACTAACACCAATCCTGCTTAAACTATTCCAAAAAAAAACAGAAGTAGAAGGAACATTGCCTAACTCATTCTATGATGCCTGCATTATCCAATACCAAAGCCAAACAAAGATGCCACAAGAAAGGAAAGTTACAGACTAATCTCTCTAATGAACCTAGATGCTAAAATCCTCAATAAAATACTTGCTAATCATATTCAACCACACATCAAACAAATTATACACCATGACCAAGTGGGTTTCATCCGGCTGTGCAAGGATGGTTCAACATAAGAAAATCAATCAATGTAATACACCACATAAACAGATAGAAAGAAAAAAATCTAATGATCATCTCTACAGACACAGAAAAAGCATTCAACAAAATACAGCACATAAAAACACTACAAAAGAGAGGAATAGAAGGAAACTTTCTGAACATGATAAAGGGTATACACGAAAAACCCACAGTGAACATCATATTCAATGGTGAAATCCTAAAAGCTTTCCCTTTAAGATTGGGAACAAGACAAGGATGCCCACTATCACCACTCCTATTGAACATTGTGTTAGAAGTACTTGCTCGAGCACTGAGGCAAGAAAAAGATATGAAAGGAATCCAAATTGGAAAGGAAGAAGTAAAAATTTCACTATTTGCAGATGACATGATCCTATACATAGAAAGCCCTGAGAAATCTACGACAAAGCTTCTAGAACTTTTGAGTTCAGTAAAGTAGCAGAATATAAGATCAATGCACAAAAATCAGTAGCATTTCTGTACACCAATAATGAGCAATCTGCGGAGGAAATCAAGAAAAAAAATATCATTTACAATAGTAACTAAAAGAATCAAATACCTAGGAATAAATTTAACTAAAGATGTAAATGATGTACACAGAAAACTACACAACACTGTTAAAGGAAATCAAAGAAGACTTAAATAAATGGAAGAATATCCCATGTTCATGGATAGGAAGACTAAACATCATTTATTTTATTATTTTTTTTTTTTTAAAGATTTTATTTATTCATTCATTTATCCCCCCCTTGCTGCTTGTGCTCACTGGGTCAGCTAACCACGCCACGCAGGCGGGCTTGCCTTCACCAGGAGGCCCCGGGAACCGAACCCGGGGCCTCCCATATGGTAAACGGGAGCCCTACTGATTGAGCCACAGCCACTTCCCCTAAACATCATTTAGATGTCTGTCCTACCCAAACTAATCTACAGATTTAATGCAATCTCAATAAAAATCAACAAAGCATATTTTACTGAATTGGAAAAAATAACTATGAAATTTATTCAGAGGGGCAAGAAGCCCCAAATAGCCAGACATATTAAAAAAGAAAAATGAAATTGGAGGAATGGCACTACCTGAATTTAAAACATACTACAAAGCTACAGTGGTCAAAATCGCATGGCATTGGCACAAGGATAGACATACTGACCAACAGAACCAAATTGAGAGTTCTGATATAGATCCTAGCATATACAGTCAACTGATATTCGACAAGGCCACCAAGCCCACTCAACAGGAGAAAATGGCCTCTTCAACAAATGGTGTTTGGAGAACTGGATAACCATATCCACAAGAATGAGAGAGGAACATCATCTCACACCTTATACAAAAATCAACTCAAGATGGATCAAAGCTCTAAATATAAGAACCAAGACCATAAGGACTTTGGAAGATAATGTAAGGAAACATCTGCCGGATCTTGTAATAGGAAATGGTTTCAGAAACTTCACACCCAAAGCATGAGCAGTGAAAGAAAAAACAGATAGATGGTATCTCCTCAAAATTAAAATCTTTTGCACCTCAAAGGAGGTTATCAAGAAAGTAAAAAGGCAGCCTACCAATGGGAGAAAATATTTGGCAACCATATATCTGATAGGAGCCTAATATCCAGCATATATAAAGAAATCCTACACCTCAAAAACAAAAAGACAAACAGCCCATTTAAAAAGTGGGCAAGTGACTTGAAAAGACACTTTTCCAAGGAAGAAGTACAAATGGCTAAAAAGCACATGAAAGGATACTCAACATCACTAGCTATTAGGGAAATACAAATCAAAACTACAAGGAGATATCATCTTACACCCATTAGACCAATGACTATTAAAAAAACAGAGGAATACAAGTGTTGGAGAGGATGTGAAGAAATGGGAACCCTCATCCACTGCTAGTGGTCCAGCCATTCTGGAGGTCCGTTTGGTGGTTTCTCAAAAAACTAACTATAGAACTGCCATATGATCCAGCAATTCCACTGCTGGGTATATACCCAGAAGAATTAAAAGCCAGGACACAAACAGCTATATGCACACCAATGTTCATAGCGGCATTATTCACTATTGCCAAAAGTTGGAATCAATCCAAATGCCCATCAACAGAGGAATGGATAAACAAAATGTGGTACATACATACAATGGTATATTACTCAGCTGTAAGAAGGAATACAGTGCTAACACACAGGATAACATGGATGAATCTTGAGGACCTTATGTTGAGTGAAGCAAGCCAGGCATGACGGACAAATATTACATGACCTCACCGATATGAATTAAGCAAATCAAGCAGACTTAGAGAGCTATTGTCTGGAAGATGGGTTTACAGATAATACAAAGGGAGTAGAAGGTTGTGAGCAATTGCCCATACAGGCATAATCTATGATAAGGTAGAAGTGTGTAGTTGGGCATTGAAGGGATATGACAGGAAGGTAGTGATACTATTGGATTGGGTGGTGCAGGTTTGACAGGTGGGTAGAGTGGGGGTGGGGGTTGGATGGTCCATGGAACTGAGGTAGGGTTGGGGGAGGGACCAGGTGAACACTGAGGATTGGCAGGTATGTGGTTGAAAGTACAAAATTGCGAACACTTTTATGGCAATATGACGAGGAAGGGTTACTGGTTTAGGGTGTTGGATGGGGGCAGGCACACCGGGGGCAGGCTTCTAGGGAGTGTGCAAATGATCATTTTGTCATAATGTGTTGTATCAGTGGATGGAGTGAATGGGAAGGAGCTAGACTCCCATCCTGGGGAGGACTGATACGTTCTCAAACAGAGGTGCGGGAGTCTCTCGAGAATGTGGGCGGTTCCTAATAGGGGAGGACAAACCAGTGTGTCAAGACCTCAGTGTTGTTGCAAGTAATTATGAATCTTTTCCTTCAAGGAGTGAAGGAGTGTGGTTGTCATGGGCCCCAAGGGAAGAGGGAGGGAGAAATAGAATAGATGGAACAGGGGGTATTTAGTGGGCCATGGAAGTGTTTACATGATCTTGCAATGATGGACACAGGCCATGTTAAATATCATCAAAATTAATAAAAGTGTATGGTCTAAAATGTAAACCATAATGTAAGCCATTGACCATGGTTAGTAGCTATGTTTCACTATTTGTATATCAGTTGTAACAAATGTACCATCCACATATAAAAAGGTATTAATACAGGAAGGGAGAAAAGGGGAAGGATGTTGGGTACATGGGAGTCCCCCACATTCTGTATGTGACTTTATTGTTACCTAAAGCTTCTTTAAAAGCAAATTGAAAAGAAGTGAGACACTGGGGAATAAATGGAAGAAAATGTCACTGTATATACAGGACACCAGATATTACAGTGATGAAAGGCAATATCAAATATTTTTTTAAATATTTTTCATTATTTTTTAATATCCCAATTTTTAAATTTTATTAAATTTTTAGTTTTTTAAAAATTTTATGTATTTTATTTCTTATATTTAAACTTACCATTATTATTTCATTTTCCTATTAATTGTAGTTGGCTACTTTATTGGCTTCATTTTTGAAGAAGCTTTGGATCACAGAAGGGTTACAACTGGGGCAGGGGAGGATCATTGGTGTGGAGTGTCAGTGATGGGGGATACAGGGAGGAAGTTCACCTGGACATATATATATACATAAGGTATATAATATGTTCAAATGTTCACGGGGCATTATCAGAGTGGATGGTGATTTACACAATAACGAAGATAATATTGAATTCCCATCCTGGAGAGTTCTGTCATGTTCTCTAATGGAGCAGCAACTGTCCCCCAAGTGCAGGGGCAATGACTGGCGAAGGATGATGGTCCATTGATGGGCCCTTGATATTGATGACTATGCTTGTGAGCCTTTGCTCTTGAAATTGAAACTTAGCCTAGTGTGGTGTGCCTAAGAGTTGCCTCCTGACACCCTCCTTGGTGCTCAAATGTGCCCTCTCTCTAAGCCAAACTCAGCATATAAATGCATTACCTTCCCCCCAGCATGGGACATGACACCCAGGGATGAGCCTCCCTGACACTGTGGGATTACTACTGAGGACCAACTAGCAATGCAACTGGAAAAAGACCTCAAATAAAGGGGGAGAAGGTAAAGACAAATGAATTTATATGGCTAAGAGACTTCAAAGTGAGTCAGAAGGTCATCCCAGAGGTAACACTTATACACATCTCAGCAGGATCTCATGGACTGCCATGTGGATACTACTTCAAATAGTGGGGCTCCTGAGGACTCTGTAGAGACCCAGGTCCTATGGTCAGGGCAGATAGCTCTGGAGTTTGGTGCCTTACCAGTGGGCCCTACTTTGGAGTTTGTGCTCCTGAGAGTGACAGAGTTGGACTCAGTTATGGCTTCCCTACACATGGCTCACCTGTCCTTTCTATTTGAACCTATACTTGGTGCTGGAGTTGGGACATGTACGTCCAAGAGATTTGAATCTTTGGGCTGCCCATGTGCCAGCTTGGCCCTGAGCTTCAGCAGAGTTGCAACACCTACTCTCCAGTTCATTGGACTCACCAAGGACAACTAGCAAGGAGGTGAGGATTGACAACCACTATACCAAGGAAATGAGAGAGCCTACAACTGCAAGCAAGAGAGTCCCATCCATCGGCTGTATGGGATCAAAGAGCCCTCTCAAATAGAGGTGGAGTGGACATCACCATCCCAGAATCCTCAGGATTGGGGAATGAACCATGGACTAGAGTGGACTTACTGGTATTCTACAATAGACTTGTTATGATTCCAGCAATGGAAGAAATTACAGCATTGATGTGGAGGCAGTGGCCACTGGAGGCTCTGGGGGCAGGAGGAGGGAAAGACAGGTGTAATGGGGGGGGCCTCTTTCGGGACTTGGGAAACATCCTGAATATGCCAGATATATGCCATTATATATCTTCCCATAGCCTGCAGAATTGTATGGGAGCGAGTATAAACTACAATGCAAACTATGGTCCATGCTCGGTGGCAATGCCCCAGGATGTGTTTATCAATTTCAATAAATGTGCCACACTAATGAAGGATGTTGTTAATGTGGGAGGGTGTGGGAGGTGTAGGGAGTAGGGCATATGGGAATCTCTATATTTTTTGTGTAACATTTGTGTAATCTAAGTATCTTTTTAAAAAAAATTTAAATATGTATCTATCATATCACTAACAGGAAACAAACTTAAGGAAATGACACCTCAGGGACTAAATCCCAGAATAACACTTTAAAATATTAAAATGAATAGTGTTCAGTGAAAGATTACAAGGCAAAAAAAAAAAAAAAAAAGAAACAGGAAATGATGGCCCATTCAAAGGAACAAGATAAAAGTTCATAAACAATCAACAAAGAGGACCAGACTTTGGACTTACTGGGCAGAGGCTTGAAAAAATAACCCTCAATATGTTCAAGGAGGTAAAGGAAAACAAGGAGAAAGTACTAAAGGATTTGAAGACAACAATGAGTGAACAATATGCAAATCCCGTTGAGATTCTCAATATGAACCAACTAGAAATACTGGACTTTCTGAGTGGGGAGTTGAGGTAGGCTAGTATAGGGAAAAGAGAAAATGACAATTCAGAGCTGGGACATGGCAGAGAACATGGCCATGAGACCCTGCCAGGAAACCCTCTAAAGGAAGGCTGCTGGAAAGAACAAAGCCAGAAAGACCCACTGAGACCCTGCCACAAGATCCCTCTTTGCAAGATCAAGAGGAAGCCCTGTAAAACTCCAAACAGGTCTCCCTATTGGTCCCCTAAGAACTAACAGGTGGGGAAACCAATCAACATCAAATAGGTAGGGCTCCTCTCCCTATGTTAGGAAAGCTGAGGTGTGAAGAACAGCCTTAATAAAGGCTGTCTCCTAACCCCAAATGCTCATTCTGCCTGGAGAAGCCTGCATCCACACCTTGGGTGGATATTTTTTTCCTTTTCTCTCATTTCTCAATAAACTCTCTTACTGGCCTAACTAAAGATAAAATTTTTAAAAATGAATGAACATATGTCAGTTTGGTCCTGAATCCTAGCAGCAGTGTGGCCAACTTCTCCCCTCCAGTTCTTTGGGCTTGCCTTGGACAACCATCAAAATGATGATGGACAAGTCCTGTCCCAAAAAAACAAGAAGTTTCTACAAATGCAAGAAAAAGAATTCCTTCCATCTGTCCCATAATATCTAATTCCCCTCTCAGCCTGAAACAGAGTGGACATCATCCCAAATCCCTCAAGACTGAGTAATGAACAAATATAATAGGGGAATGTAACCATGGACCAAAGTACGTTTATTGTTATTATAATTATTATCTTGTGTTAACAGAAGAATTTGTAACATTGCTATAAAAATAGTGGTTGCCAGGGGTTCAGAAGGGAGGAGAAGGGATGAAAAGGTAGAATACAGTGCGTTTTTAGGTCAGTGAAATTGTTCTGTCTGCAATGGCATGACATTATACATTTGTCAAAGCCTATAAAACTGTATAGTGCTAGGTGTAAACCATAATGTAAACTATAGCCTTTGGTTAGTAGCAATGCTTCAACACTGGTTTATCAATTGTAACAAATGTACCATACTAATGTAAGATGTTAATAATATGGGAAACTATGTGAGTGGGTGGGTGTGGGGGGATTACAAGGGAATTCCCTAAGCCTCCAATGTAATTTCTCTGTAAATCTAAAACTTCTCTAAAAATAAAGTTTATTATTATCAAAAACAAAAATTAATGAACAGAGATTAAGGGAACTGTGGGACACCATCAAGCAAACCAACATATACATTCTGAATTCCCAGAAGGAGAAGAAAGGAAAAGGGGAAGGAGGAATATTCTAAGAAATAATGGCAGAAAACCCAAAGTTAATGAAGGACATGAATATGCATATTCAAAGAATCCCAATAAACACCAAGGCAGGATAAACTAATCAGCAACCATGCTCAAACACATAATAGTGAAATTGTCTAGTGCCAAGGATAAGGAGAGAATGCTGAAAGATGCAAGAAAAAAAGAAAATGAGTATGTTCAAGGGAATTCTAATAAGATTAAATGCTGATTTTTCATCAGAAACCATAGAGGCAAGAAGGCAGTGGTACAAAATATTTAAAGTGCTGAAAGAAAACAATCACCAATCAAGACTTTTATCTGGCAAGACTTTCTTTCACAAATGAGGAAGAGACTAAGACATTCTCAGATAAACAAAAGCTGGAAGTGTTCTTTACCAGTAGACCCACCCTACAAACAATACTAAAGGAAGTTCTTTGGTCTGAAACAAAAGGACACTAGACAGTGGATCAAGTAGCATAAAGAAATAGAGACCTCTGGTAAAGGTAACCATATGGGTAATTATATATACCATTATTATAAAATTTTGTTTTTTAGTATGTAACTCCTTGCTTCCTACAAATGTTAAATGCAAATACATAAAAAAGTAATGGTACATCTTTGATTTTCAACATAGAATGAACAAAGATATAATCTGTAACAAGTACCAAAAAAAGACAAGGGAATGGAAGCACATAGGAAAAGTGTATGTGTAAGTTCTTGAACATAAGTTGTTATCAAATCAAAGATGTTTATTATAGATCTCAGATGTTAAATTTTAGCCTGATGGTAACTACAAAGAAAATATATGAAAATATGTATTGTCAAAGGCATAAGTAGGTTGAAGTTGAAAGGAAGGAAAAAATATAATATGCAATAATAACCAAAAAAGAGCTGGGGTTGCTATACTAATATCAGATAAAATAGTCCACTAGACCTAACCAACATATGCACACCACTTCACCCAATAGCAACAGAATACACTTTCTTCTCTAGTGCACATGGGTCATTCTCCAGGATAGACCATTAGTTAGGTCACAATCAAGTCTCAATAAATTAAAAAATAATGAACCCATATAATATATCTTCTCTGACCACAATGGAATGAAGCTAGAAATGCATAACAGAGGGGAAAATGAGAAATTTCATAAACATGTGTAAATTAAACAACATATATTTAAACAACCAATTGGTTAAAGTGAAATTAGAAAATATCTTGAGGCAAATGAAAATGAAAACAGAACATACGAAAACATACAGGGTACAGCAAAAGCAGTGCTGAGAGGGAAATTCATAGCTCTAAATGCTTATGTTAAAAAATAAGAAAGATCTCAAATCAGAGACCTAACCTCACAACTCAAGGAAGTAGAAAAATAAGAGCAAACTAAACCCAAAGGGAGCTGAAGGAAGGAAATGACAAAGATTAGAGTGCAGATAAATGAAATAGAGAATAAAAAAAATAGTAGATTCAGAAGCAGATGTGGCTCAAGCAGTTGGGTGCCCACCTACCACATGGGAAGTCCCAGTTTCAGTTCCCATTACCTCCTAGGGAAGATGAGCAAGACAGCGAGCTCATGAGACGGCCTGGCGCAGCAAGCTGATGCAACAGGATGATGCAACGAGATGACTCAATGAAGAATAACCACGAGGAAGCACAATGAGAGACACAACAAGTGGAATCAGAGGTGACTCAGGCCATTGGGTGCCTCCCTCCCACATGGAGTTCCCAGGTTCAGTTCCTGGTGCCTCCTAAAAGGAAGATGAGCACACAAGGAACAGACACAGAGAGCAGACAGCGAGCACAAAAACAACAAGGAGTGGGGGGAGGAATAAATAAAATAAATCTTAAAAAAAAAAATAGAATCATCAAAACCAAAAGCTGGTTCTTTGAAAAGATCAATAAAATCAGCAAATCTTTAGCTTCACTGACAAAGGAAAAAACAGAGGGCAAAAACAACTAAAACCATACATACCAAGGGGGAGATTACTACCAACTCCACAGAAATAAAAAGGACTATAAGAGGATACTATGAACAACTGTATGCCAACAAATTAGATAACATAGATGAAATGGACAGATTCCTAGAAACACACAAACTACCTACACTGACTCCAGAAGAAATAGATGAACTCAACAAACTAATAACAAGGAAATAGATTGAATCAGTAATTAAAACCCTCCCAAAAAAGAAAAGCCCATGGTAAAGCCCATTTTTCCAAATTCCAAGAATGCTTAATAGCAATCAGGCTCAAACTCTTCCAAAAAATTGAAGAGAAAGTAACACTCCCTAACTCACTCATGAAGCCAACAGCACCCTCATACCAAAGACAGATAAAGATAACACAAGAAATGAAAATTACAGATTATATCCCTTATGGATGCCAAAATCCTCAACACAATTCTAGCAAACCAAATCCAACACATTAAAGAATTACACCATGATCAAGTAGGATTTATCCCAGGTATCCAAGTATGATTTAACATAAGGAAATCAATTAATATAATATACCACATTAACACAACAAAGGGGAAAAAGATACATGATCATCTCAATTGACACAGAAACTACATTTGACAAAATCTAGCACCCCTTCTTGATAAAAAACACTTGGAAAATTAAGGATAGAGGAAAACTTCCTCAACATGACAAAGTGGATATATGAAAAACCCAAAGCTACCATCATACCCAATATTGAAAGACTGAAAATTTTCTGTCTAAGACCAGAAACAAGTCAAGTACACAATGTCACCACTGTTATTCGACATTGTACAGGAAGTCCTAACTAGAGTTAAGGAAGAGAAAGAAATAAAAGGCATCCAAATTGAAAAAAAAAGAATTGAAATTTTGTCTATTTACAGATTGCATGATCCTAAATACAGAACATCCTAAAAAATCCACAACAATGGTACTAGACCTAATAAACAAATTTAGCAATGTGGTGGAATATAAGATCAATACCCCCAAATCAGTAGTGTTTCTAAACATTAGTCATGAACAATCTGAAAAAGAAGCTTTAAAATAATAAATACATTTACAAAAGCAACTAAAAGAATAAAATATCTAGGAATAAATCTAACCTAAGATGTAAAGGCCTTGCTTGCACACACACACGAAAAACACAAAACAGTGCTAAAAGAAGTCAAAGACCTAAATAAAAGGAAGGACATTCTGTGTTCATTGATTGGAGGATTAAATATTGTTAGGATGTTAATTCTACCTAAAGCAATTTACAGATTCAACACAATCCTAATCAAAATCCCAACAGCCTTCTTCACAGAAATGGAAAAGCCAATCATCAAATTTATAAGGAAGGGTAAGAGGTCCTGAATAGCCAAAGCCATCTTGAAAAAGAAGAATGAAGTTGGAAGACTCACACTTCTCAGTCGTAAAACTTATTACAAAGCCACAAAAATCAAAATACCATGGTACTGGCACAAGAACAAAACTATAAAACTATAAAATTCCTAGAAGAAAACATAAGGAAGCATCTTCAGGAAGTTGTGTTTGCCAGTGGTTTCTTGGACTTCACTCCCAGAGCTCAAGCAACAAAAGAAAAAAATAGATAAATAGAACCTCATCAAAATAAAAACTTTAAAGTTTAAGGACTTTATCATGAAAATAAAAGCCTACACAATGGGTAAAAGTATTTGGAAACCACATATCTGATAAGGGTTTAATATCTAGAATGTGTAAAGAAATTCTCCAACTCAACAACAAAAAGACAAAGAATCCAATTTAAAAATGGGCAAAAGACTTGAATGGACATTTCTACAAAGAAGAAATATAAATGACCAAAAAGTACATGAAAAGATGCTCAGCATCATGAACTATTAGGGAAATGCATATTAATACCAAATGAGATACCATTTCACACCCACTAGAATGGCTACTATTTTTAAAAATGGATAATTACAAGTGTTGTAGAGCATGTGAGAAATAGGAACACTCATTTGGTGTTCATTATTGGTGGAAATGTAAAACGATGCAGACACTGTTGGAAATAGTTTGTTGATTTCTCAGAAAGTTAAGTACAGAATTATGATATAACCCAGCAGACCCACTTCAAGGTATCTACCCCAAAGAATTGAAAGCAGAGACTTAAACAGATATTTGCACGCTGATGTTCATAGTGGCATTATTCACACTTGCCAAAAGATGGAAGCAACTCAGGAGTCCATCAACCAGATGAATGGATAAATAAAATGTGGTATATATATATATATGTATGTATATATACATATAATGGAATATTATTTCAGCCATAAAAAGTAATGAAGTTCTGATATATGCAGCAACATCAATGAACCTTTAAAACATCAGAGTGAGTGAAATAAGCCAAAGGACAAATATTTTATGATCTGGCTGATATGAAATAAAAGAATAAGCAAATTCATAGAATAAAAATTAGGATATAGGTTACCAGGCCGGGGTGGGGGTAGCAAATTGTGAGTTAATGCTGAAATTTACAGTTTCTATTTGGGTTGAAGGAAAAATTTTGGTAATGAATGGTGGTGATGGTAGCTCAACAATGTGAGCTTAATTAACACCACTGAATTATATATTTGAATGTGCTTAAAAGGGGAAATTTAGGATGTCTATGTTACTAGAATAATTTTTTTAAAAGCATAGGACTGTACAACAGAAACAATGAACCCTAAAGTAAACCATGAACTATAGCTAATAGTACAAGTATAAAAATGTCCTTTCATCATTTGTAACCAATGTACCACATTAATGCAAGGTATTAACAACAGGATAGTATATGGGAACTCTGTATTTCATGCATGATTTTTCTGTAAATCTACAACTTCTCTAACAAAAATGATAGAAGAATTTTGTGAACAACTTTATATACCTATACATAAAGGTGTTCATGAAATTCCTCACTTTTATCTAATTGACAAATTCCTTGAAAGACATAAAATTACAAAGCTCACTCAAGAAGAAATAGATAATCTGAATATTCCTATATCTATCAAAGAAAGTAAATTTGTGGTTAAAACATTACAATAAAGAAATCACTGGTAAATTCTGCCAAACATTAAAGAAAAAAAATAAGAGCAACTTTTATGTAAACTCTCCAGAAAACTGATCAGAAGGGAATACTTCCCTAGTCTTTATCTGAAGCTAGAATAAGCCTGTACAAGAACCAACCAAAGAAATTAAAAGAAAACAAAACTACAGGCCAAATCTCTCATGAAAAGAGACACAAAAGTCCTACACAAATATTAGCAAAATGAATCCATCAATATTAAAAAATAAATGAGGAAAAATTAAGGGCCCAGCAGGTTTTATAGCAGAGCTGGTTCAAAATTCAAATATTAATTCTTGTAATTCACCATAAGAGATAAAAAAGGGGAAAAAATATTATCCAAATAGATGCAGTAGAAGCATTTCACAAAATTAAAATCCTACTAATGATAAAAACTCACATCAAACTAGGATTAGAAGGAAACTCCCTCGAAGTGATAAAGGGCATCTATAAGAAATCTACAGTTAATATCATCCTTTTTGGGTAATGAGTGAAGACTTTCTCCCTAAGATGAGGAAAGAGTCGAGAATGCTGTACTCACTGCTCCTATTCAACATCAAACTGAAGGTCTCAGCCAAGGCAAAAAAGCATGAAAAAGAAATAAAAGGCATGTATATTAGAGGGAAAAAGACATAAAAATTTCACTATTCACAGAAAACATGATTATCTATGCAGAAATATACCATAAAAGCTACTAAAATTAATAATTAAGCTTAGCAAGATAAGATACTTAAATTAATATACAAAAATCAATTGCATGTCTGTGTTCTAGCAATAAAAATTGAACCTTGAAATTTACATAAAATTTATTTATGATAGCACAAAAGGTCTAGAAAACAAACTCAATTAAAATTTTTTCCATTTTGAAATAATTTCAAACTTACAAAATGCTACAAAAATAGTACAAAGAAGTTATGTGTATTTACTTCACTGAGATTGTCCAAATGATTGCATCTTTCATAACTAGAGTACAAAAAATCAGAAAAGTGACCTTGATGCAGTACTCTTATCAAATCGACAGACTTCATGCAAATTTTGCCTATTGAATATTAATACATTTTTTCTCTTCCAAGCTCCAATCAAGGATGACATGTTGGGTTTAACTGATATGTTTTATTAGTCTACTTTAATCTGAAACAGTTCTTTAGTCTTTCTTTATCTTTGATAACCTTGATACTCTTGAAGAGTACTGACCAATTATTTTGTAGAATGCCTCTCAATATGAGTTTTTCTACTCTTTCCTCATTATTGAACTGAGCTTATACAGTACATTTTTTATAACAATATCACAGAAGTAATATAATGCTTTTCTCAGTTTATCATAGTAGGTGGCACATGATGTCAATTGCCAAATTGTCTCATTACTAGTGATGTCTTCCAATGTTTTCCAGTATGAAGTTATTATTTTCCCATTGTATCTTGGGAGATACTTTGAGACAATGCGAATTTCCTGTTTTTCATCATGCATTTGCCCACTAGTTTTAGCATCCATGATGATTCTTGCCTGAAACAATTCTTATTGTAGTATTTCTATTTCTACATTCCTTCTATATTTATTAGTTGGAATACTACAGTAATGAGATTTTTCTGTCCCCTTCCAATTTATTTCTCCATATATTTATTCAATTATTTATTTATACCATTAAAGACTCATGGATTCTTACTTAATTCTATGTATTATAATGCATTACCAAAATCTTTTATTTTACTTCTCAAAATGCCATATTTGGCCATAGGGAGCCCCTCAAGTTGGTTCAAGTGTCTTTTGACATATACCAGTCATTTTCTGAATGCTTCCTTACTTTCTGGCACCATAAGGTATTCTAGGTTCATCATGTAATTTTCCTGCTCTTCTAAGGAGCTCAGGTTTCTTTAGTTGGAGAGTGGTATTTACAAACCAGCTGTGGTTGAGAGATCTGCTCATTAACACCAGAGTCTCATTACTTCTAGATTCTCAGTAGACAGAGCTAAGAAATATATATTCATGTGCATTAATCATGCATTCCCATGATGCCCATGATGACATCCTAAAGCTGGCCTAGCACTCACAGCTATACTCCTGTTGAATATAAACAATTTCACAGAATACCAACATCAGACAGGGTCACAACAAGCCATGAAAAAACAGAGACAAAACAAAGCCACTGAGTAATTTTTTTCTAAATCCAGTAAAAATAAATAAAAAAACAGGGTCACTGTGCGCCACACACAAAAAATCAAACATCCCTCGCTCTTGGCAAAAGTGAATCACTGTTACATCTTTATCAATTACAGATTTATTCACCCTCTGCTCTGGCATCCTATAGATGAAATTTACTGTGATACCTGATCACAGATTTATCCTGCTTTCTGACAGAATCCAGGCTAGAGCAAATCCCACTTTCTTAGACCCTTGCATGAATCACCCAACCAAAAGTCCAAATCCTATACTAGCTTCCATCTAACATCCTTTTACTGAGACACTTCACAGTTCCCTATGGGGTGTGATCTCTCTCACTGCAATGAGTAAAAAACCCAACTTGTTCAACTGATCATTTATGGCTGAAAGACATTTACAGCAAACCCTTTCCTTATCTGTAACTCCTGTCTCCTACAGTTAGAGACCTAACTCTTATTATCCACAATATTGCATTTATTTGCACAATTCTAGAATACACACATAATAGTTTCAAAATTGCTAACCCATACTCAAGAAAAACAAGCTAACTAATTAGAATTCACTTTTTGTGTTCATTTTTTTTTTTCTTTAGCCTTAGTTTATTTAGTTAAAATATTGTCCCTCAAAATTTCTTAGGTTCATGGTTTCTTTTTTTTCCCTTCTTCTTCTCATTGTGGTTTTGTTATTAACTTGTTAGGTTCATCTGTTTCTGTTGGCTTTTCATTTAGTTTCCTTACATTCATGTTGATTTTAATTATTTATTTCTGAGTATATGAAACATTAATATTGTTCCAAAAGTCAGAATTAAACAAAACGGTATACTCAGAGTTTACCCCCAATGCTTCTAGTCTATTCTTTCCACCTTACTCTCACCTACTTCTTATAATGTAAGGTCTATATCATTGGTTTTTGTTTTATCTCTTCTGTACTTCTTTTCCCTCAAATGAGCAGGTACATGTATATTTTCTTATTAGCCCTTCTTTCTTACATGAATGGTAGGATACTGATTTGTATAGATACTAATTTGCACTTTGCTTTATTTATTTAATAATCTTTCTTGGAAATCACTGCATATCAGTTTGTAGAGCTCTTTCTCATTTTTTTTACAGGTTCATCATACTTTATTGTGTTGATGTATCAAAGTTCATTTAACCACTTTCCTATGTATGGCCATTTAAGTTGTTTCCAATAGTTTGCAATTCCAAACAATGCCATGATGAATTACCTTATGCATATGCATTTGTGCATTGTTAAAGGTGTACCTTCAGGAAAGTCCTATAAGTGAGATTGCTGGGTCAAAAGGTAAATGATTATGTAGTTTTCTTAGATATTGTCATATTCTCCCCTAACAGAGTTGTACTCATTTGCATTTCCATCAGCAATATATGAGAGTGCAGGTTTCTTCGCAGCCTTGCCAACAGAAAGTAATTATACTTTTAAATTTTCACCAATTGCGAAAGGTGATAAATGCTATTTCAGGATAATTTCATTTTCATTTATCTAATTATGTCTGAAGTTAGATGCTTTTACATGTTTAAGGGCTACTTTGATATCATATTGTGAATTATTTGTTCATGCCTGTTACTTAATTTCCACTGTTTTTTGTAATTTCCTCCACAATTTTTAAGAATTCGTTATGTATAAGGATATTAGCTCTTTATCTGTGATGCATATTGAAAACATTTTCACCAAATTTGTCAACTTCCATTTGATTTTGCTTATGATGATTTCTTTAATGCATTTAAAATTTTTTATGTAGTCAAGAATTTCAAGCTTTTTTTCTTTGTATTGTCTTTAGCATTATGGTTGTCAAGTTTCACCTACTAGCACTACTCTGTTGCCCAGAAGTCAGACACAGTGCTTGAAATCCTGACAAGATTGCACAGGGTAAAGAAAAAGCAGGGATCCAAATGAAAAAGTGCTGTGCAGACAAAAACATAAAATATCCATTACAGAAAAGCTCCTGACTGGGTAACAGCCTTCATACTCCAGGGATCTCCAGCTCCCCTTTTCCTCCTCCACCCTATACCCATTCTTGTCCCTGCAATTCTTTCATTCTTCACAAATGAAGATTTCTAAGACTATCCTCCCATTTGTGCCAAATGGCAGCATAGAATTTACACAACTGTACAGAGAGCCACCAGCCTCTAGAACAAAACATCAATGGGGAACAAAACCAAACCAGAATTTGTTGATATTTTAATACTTTAAGTATTTAATTAAACAGCCAGTGAAGCCAGAGCCTTTGATGCCTTCAAACAACCTATTGGGGATTGAATCATGTTCCCTCAAAAAAGGCATGTTCAGGTCCCAACTACTGGTCTTATGGGTGTGAATTCATTTGTAAACAGGACCTTTGAAGATGTTATTAGTTAAGTTCTGTGCAAACTGAATGAGGGTGGGCCTTAATCAAACGTGGCTGAAGTCCTTAAAAGCAAAGGAAATTTGACACAGAAGAGAAGCCATGGTAGAAGCATGATGCTCTAAGTAAACAGAACCCAGAATAGAAAGGAGAAGATGCTGTCACATGCATTGCCATGTGACCAAAAAGCCACAGAACCTCAAAGATCATCCACCAGCCAGGAGAATACTAACCCAGGAGTAAGCAAGCCTTCTAACCTCTGAAATGAGAGCCAATAAGTTCTAGTTGTTAGGCCTACCCATTGCTTGAGCAACTAAGAAACTAATATACTTAATATACTACCCATGAACAGAAAGTACTCTCAATTCTGAGTTACCCAGGCACAATTTCCGTATCGTTTGCATACTTTTATGATCTCAAAAATTGCTTCCAGAAGAAAAAAATGATACAACAGCTTTTTTTTTTTTTTTTTAGGAAGTGCTAGGGATCGAACTTGGGACCTTGTACTATGGGAAGCAGGAGCTCAAACACTGAGCTACACCCACTCCCCTAAAACATCAATTTTACATCTGAAAGTTGAATGATGTGTCAGACTTGAAATGGCTAAGGCATTCTAAACAGTGAAATTGTGTGTGTGTGTGTGTGTGTGTGTGTGTTTGAATACTCTGACCTTTCAATATTTAGATGTGTTGGTATTTCTTTTTTTTTTTTCTCTTTATCTCTAGATTATAAGGCCATAAACAAAAAAGCAGTGGAGAACGGGTGTGCTTTAAAGAAAGGGAAGATCAGAAGATATTCAAGAGAAAGTTTTAAAATTGTGATCAAGGACATGCCCATTCAAGTAAATAAAAGTAGAAATAATAGATTTTTAAAATGTTAAATCTTTTCAAATATCATAGAAAGGAAAATTAGGCTGTAGTGGCTGGATTTTTAGTATAAAATTTGGAGAGTAAGCTTATATATTTTCTTTGTTCAAGTAATTCTTCAATTTGCCTTTACTTAAATGTCAAAGTTCTCTATGCACATCCAAAATTCTTTATTTAACCTAATGCAATGTTATATCACTTTTATTCTATTTTTCTTTGCTCATCCTAACCAGCATATTTATTTATTTTCTATTGAAAAATTAATAAATAAATTGGAAAGAAGGATGGGAAGAAGGAAGGATGGGAGGGAGGGAGGGAAGAAGGAAGGAAGTGAAGGAAGGAGGGAGGGAGGAGCCTAAGGAGAGGAAAGAGTTAAAGAAACAGATTTTTTAAAAATAAAAGAAAACTAATAATTATTGAGTACCTAATCCATGCCTGATGTATGTATGTTCCATAATTCTTGCAATATTCATGAGTTATATATGATTATTGTCATTTTACAAATTAAAATACTGATGACTAGAAATGTTAATTAGCTAAAATCTCACAGCAAATAAGCAGCAAAACTAGGACTATAACAGATTTCTCTGATTCCAAAATGACGTGTCTAATTTGACAGAGTGGAGAAGATCTCTTTGAACTTCTATTTGTAATTATTTTGTCTTTGGAGATGAATAAGTGGTTAATGTCATCTAGTATATGTATAGAAAGCAATACCATTTTTAGTTGAAAATAACATAATTCCTTACTCACTAGTGACTGCCAAGAATCACCAGATGCTAGTGCCCAACTGTATTACTCGCTTACGGATGTTCTGTGCCACACCCACGGCTCCCCTGGTCTCATCACAGCTGGGATGTCCCATTCCATACCCGGGGCTGTTCCCCACCTCAAACGCAAACGGCAGCATCTCTGGTTTTTCTGGTTCAGGAAGAAGTGGGTAACACAGCACAGACATAGTTCAGAAGGCCAGTTTCAACCACGAGTCGTGGGGGTGAATGGAGTCATAAGGTCCCAGGTAGCTTAAGCCCCATTTGCCCATGAAAGTAGCCAACCCTTTCAAGCGTTTCTCCTGTTTCTGTCTCAGTCTCACCAAGCCCTGACTTGTGCTTTCCAAGATCTCCCAAAATAAGGCACCTGCACTCGAGTCCTTTTTGCAGGCTTCTCCTTTGAGGAAACTCAAACTAAGACATAAATATGTTGTAGTATTTTGCAATAAGAAATATCAAATTAGGCAATCCTACCTAGTCTCCCTACCTCTAAGCCTCATGCCTTCAAATCCCATTTCCATGTATTTTGCATACTTTAATAATCTCAAAAATTGCTTTCAGAAGACAAAATCGTACATCAATTTTATATCTGAAAGTTGAAAGATATATCAGACTTGTAATGGCTAAGGCAGTCTAAAAAGTGCAATTGTGTGTGTGTGTAACGCACAGAAGAAATCACAATTCAAGTGTTTTAAATTGTTGCACTCATGATAGCCAAAATTGAAAAAAAAATACAACAATGGACAGGAAAAATTAATGCCAAAAATGACCTTTTACAAAGGACTAATATCTAAGAGATATGGAAAAATCCACATGGATTGTAAAAAGGGCTTTAATCCAGAGAGAATTAAATGGACAAAATAATTTTTTCTCCAAAACACCTATCCAATAAATATTTTTGAGTATTCAATCCTGATTCAACTTCCAGCTTCCTGGTTGGCCCTTAGCCTTTACTTTCTTCCGTCTCCTGCTTCCTCCACAACCAGCTTTACTCCCCAACCTTCTGTCTTTGGTTTTGCCTCAGTCTACACAGTTTCCCCTGGTAATGTCATCCATGCAAATATTTTCGATGTGTGTGTGTGAGTATGTGTTTGTGTGTGTATATATAATGCATAGAAATGACCATAAACTCTTAAACTCTTTAGTTCTGTCCTGAACTTACTGGAAGAATCCCACAAGCAATACAACTCATTGTGCCCAAGGCTCCTGTCACCTCCTGCATGAACTATCAACAGACGTGCAGGTCTGTCTTCCACCAGTAATTTGTCACTTTCAAATATCTCCTCCTTAAGGCTGACAGATCTTTCTAAAGGAGAAAATATATTGCATCTCTCATCTGCTTAAAACCCTTCAATAGCTCTACCATTGCCTACTCAACAAAATACCACTTTGAAGCTGAGCACACAGGCTCTACATAATCTGATTCCCACCTTGGCCCCACAGCTGGGCCTCCTGCCACTGACCTCCAATCACTCCTAATGACTGGCAGTGTCCAGAACTTACCAAACATCCCTGACCTTGCTTAAGCTCTTCCCTGAGTCTGGAATTCCCTTTCTACTTCCACACATTTGACTAAAACCCACACATCTTTCAAGACCCTGTAACCGCATCCGTTTCTTTATAAAAAACAAATACAAAAAACTTTTCTGACTCATCACGAATTCACCATTATCAGTACTCTCACTGTATCCAGCTGCTATAGCAACTGTTACCCATTATTGCATGCACTTTATTTCATGTCTTTCTATCTCCACTAAAATGTCAAAAATGACTTTAGGCAAGGGATCATCCCTATGCTGTAATGTTTTTAAAAGAAGTAAAAAACCACACATGCAAAATCCCTCATTCCAGTGCTTTTAATAGTAGGAAGAACTGGAAACTCTCTAAATAAGCATCAAGCAACAGATAAATTCATAGAGATGTAACATATTCATTAATAGAATATAGCTATTAATATGATGATTTATGAAAAATTTTCAATGTGGAAAATACACATAACATCAATTTTGATGATAAGTGGAAGATAACATTCTAACTATATTTTGATTATCATATATAATTTACCCATGAATACAGTGTCTATAAGGAATCACTGAAAATTAAGATATTTCTATATTTAAGTAGTGGTATTTTGGGCAATTTCTTTATTTCTTGGGTTGTTTTTATGCTATTTGTGTGATATGCACAATCAGAAAAGAGAAAGTGCTGAAGAAAGCACCACCAAGAAAGCATACTTCATTGCAGGCAGAGGGGGTGGGGGGTGGGGAGGATGTCCTTTGTCTGTAAAGATGCAATCTTTCTTTTATGCCAGTTCTGAAAACATTTGTCAGGTGCCCAGAAAGTCAGTGTACCCAGGAAAATTACTTATACTCTCTAAAGCCACACGTTAGATGGTAAATTGACTTGGCAACATCTGAAATCCATAATGCCCTAGAGTCACGTCCCCACAGCTCTATGTGACCAGAGCAATACAAAATAAATAAATAAGCTATGAACATTCTAATTGTAAGAGTGTCTGATCAAGAGCACACTTGGGCAGCTATTTCATATTGATAATTTGCTCTTTTAAAAGTATCCTTCCTTCCTTCCTTTCCAAAACGTTTAGCACAGGAAACAGTTTTGATGTTCTGAGCAGGAAGCTAATGAAGGGGTCAAGTTGGCCCCAGGTCCCTTTCTCATATTTCTGCGGAAGCCATCCCAGCTCCTGCCCAGGCTCCAAGCACAAACAGAGCCAGGACAGTTGAATCTTTGGCAGCCATCCTTTGGGGTGTAATCCATACATCTAGAGAGATTAGGAATCCAAAACTAACTCTGTGCCACTGACTCGTCACTGCTTTTCACCAACTCATTCAAAGAATTAGAGCTCTCTACTGTACCAAAGAACAGCATTTGCTTATCAAATATTTGTCAAGACTCCACTGTGTGCAAGGCCTTTTTTTGGGCATGAATTATTCAATTTAGTTGAAATGAAAAGGCATGAGTCAAAAACTGTCGAATATCACATATATTGCCAAATTGCTTCTTTTTTAAATAAATATTTTAGATTACATAAATGTTACACAAAAATTACAGAGATTCCCATGTTCCCCACCTCACACCTCCCACAACCTCCCACATAAACATCTTTCATTAGTGTGGCACGTCACCTGAAATTGCTTCTTAATATGCAGGCCGAGAGCTCTCCCTAGAATGTCAGAGTTGAAGTACTCTCATAGAGTCACTCTCTGGCCTAAGGTAAATTCATTCTGGGCAATGATCTGGCTCAGTGCTTTTCATTCAGACTATACACAGAGGAACTCACAGATCCCATAAGCAGGTGGAATTCTCTCCATGCCCAGCTCTATTCTCTCACATCCTGACTTACAAAATGGACTTCCTCTCATTCTAACAAGTGATTGACAGCTAAAACACACACATAAGCAGACACGCACACACACACAAGTATACACACAGACATGCATACACAAGCACACACATGCACACAAAAGCACACACACAAAAACCTCAAACTAGGTTATTCTCTAAAAATATCTTCCAAAAATTTTCCTTTTTTTTGTTTCCAGAACTATCTTCCTACATTTAATTCCGGAGAGTTTTTTATACCTCACCCAAATCTTCAGAGTACAATTTAAATATATTTGTTCTTTTTGTGCTTTCAATATTATGATTCTATCTATAAAAAATTTAAAAACAGGTAACAGTAAATTGTTTAGATATTTTTATATAATCAATGAAACTATAAGGAGAAGCAAGGAAATAATTGCCCTAATAGTCAGGAAGTGCTTATCTACAGGGCAGTGGGAGAGAGTTGCAATCAGGAATTACAGTAAGTGGAGGTTATCCAAGGGTTTGCTTATATTACTCATTAAACTGCAACATTATGTGCTTTTTGCAAATTTTGTATTTATTTCACAATTTTAAAAGTTTGAAAAAAGAAAGAAACTCCATATAGATGAAAATGCTGTACAAGAAGAGACATGTAACAATGATAGAGAATTTGGCTCAGCAGTAAACGATATTTACATAATCATAATCACATATGTGGAAATTATTGTTTCTTAAGAAATGTGTGACATTTATAATTTTGAGAGAATAGAGATGATTTAAAAGAACCTAATCATTGTCTGGCATAATAGAAAGTCAACAGAAAACATCTAAAATTCATCTAGGAAAAAATGCCTATACATTCATATAATTTGAAATATGATGGTAGTTACCAGAAAAAAATACCTAAACAAATAAAGGGAGATGTATAAGAGTGAAGAAGAAGGCTATTGTTTATCATTATTAGCCTTTTGGTACCATTTGGTTTTTCAGTCACATGCATATTATTTTGTTGAAAAAAAATTTTTTTAAATATCTAATACTAGATGTAGCAGTTTGGCAGTTTGATATAGTTATGAATTCCAAAAATAGATATTGGATTATGCTTGTAAACTGATCTGTTAATCTGCATGGTTAAGTTATGATTAGGGCGTTGACTGGGCCATGTCAGTAGGGTGTTGAGCCCTACCCCTTGGTGGGTGGGGAATCAAATATAAAAGGCAAGGCAAAGGACAGATTTGGAGCAGTTTTTGACGTTGGAGTTCTGGTGCTAAGATTTAATGCTGGAGCCCTGGGAAGTGAACACACAGAGGAGCTTAGTTGTGAGGAAAGAGAGAAGGCCCTGGGAAGAGAAACAAGCTGTTTGCCTGATAGTCTACAGCTGGGCTTGTGGAGAGAGGCAAAGCCTAGAAAGCCTCATAGTCTACAGCTGATTTGTGGAGCTAGCAGAGGAGCTGAACCCAGAGACAAGCAAGACTTGGGAAGAGAGGAACCCAGGAAGCCTGAACCCTTGCAGATGTCAGCAGCCATCTTGCTCCAACATGTGGCAATGGACTTTGGTGAGGGAAGTAACTTATGCTTTATGGCTTGGTAACTGTGGACTTCTACCCCAAATAAATACCCTTTATAAAAACCAACTGATTTCTGGTATTTTGCATTAGCACCCCTTTGGCTGACTAATACACTAGGTTATCCATTTTGTACAAGAAGCTTTCTTTAAAAAAAAATAAAGTACACAATATGCCAAACATCAGTACTCTTTGTAAAATTCAAGGTCTCTTGGGGGGAAGTCCAACATAATTCACCATAGACAGACACATACAAACACACCACCATCAACATCAAGTTCACAATCATGGCACTGGTAAATTCTTGCCAGTCAGTTTTCATAGAGCTCCTCCTCCTCACCTAACTTTGCAGTGGCAAAGGTATTAACCAGCCCAGACACAATGATGTTACCCTCTGAACGTCCTGGGGCCTCGCCAAGATTCTGGTTTTTGTCATTATTAAAGATTATAAATAAAATTTAACTCAACCCCAGTAATTTTCCTTTATTCCCACCTACATGTAGATCCTGGGGAGTATGCCCAGGTTAACTCTCAGGATCCTTTGCAAAATTAAATTTTCTGATCAAATGCATCATATTTGTTTGTATTCAGTTCCTTCACCATACCACTGTATAAGTAAAAGATCCATGGCATTCACCAGGATATTGGTCTTGGGCACTTACCAAAGCTGCTAACTTGTCCAGACCACCTGGGACACATTTCATTGAGATGGGAAAAGAGAACTTGAAAGACCAAATGCAGTCCTTCAAAAGCGCAATATTTTGTATTAGAACTGTGAAAAAGCTAGAGGAGCTATATAATTGTTCTTTGTTGTCTCTTTCAAAATCTTCACTATCTTCAAGATTGACCATGAGGGTTGGGAGAGCTTTGCAACAAACGGGACCACTTTCTGACATTCCCATCTTTCTGCCCACATTCACTGGAAGGCATTATGGAAATACCTACACTTCCCACCTGCCCATATATCCTGTTACCTGTCTGCTATGTCTATCTATACATAGAACCAAGCAGAAATTCACAACCATCTAGATGTAAAAAAAAAAAAAAAAAGAATGCAGCCAAGCTATAGCAAAGCAAAATTTAGTGTCTGGGCACAGAAGCCAAACTGCTAGCACTACAGCTGGCCAGGTGGCCTTGTACAATTTATTTAAACTTCTTTAAGTTACAGTTTCCTCAACCATGAAACCTTTGTCACTGGGTTCCTGAGAAGATAAAATATAATAATACATGGAAAGTACTCAGTAAAGTGTTTAGTACATAGCAGGGTCCTTAATTGTTAACTATTTCCATCATTAATGAAATGTTCTCACTGTGTACAGACATTACTTTCCAAAGAGTCTTAAAAGTAACTGAATCAACAGCCAACAAGATGGTGGCAGAGTAAGGAGCTCCAAAATTAGCTCGTACTATAGGGCAGTTAGTAATCACTCAGAGCTATCTAAAGCACCTTGTGGGGGGCTCTAGGAGACCAGAAGAGCATCCAGCAACATCCTTGAAAGAATGGAAGGAGGAAACTGGGCATCTGCAGAGAAAATTCATAAGTAGAGGACTCCACGCCATGGAGGCAGGTGCCCATCCTCCACTGGCGGCACAAGCCTCTTAGGGAGCTATTCCATGGCTGGAATTGGAAGCTCCATTTCCAAAAAAAAACGGGGAGGAAGAGATGGTTGGCCACCAGCTTCCACTACTGATTAGTAAATTTGGTGGGCTAACGTGTAATCCTAGGAACAGCTAAAGTTTGAACGTATCCAAGTCAGAAAGAGGCCAGCAGCCACCATTTTGACTCTGCCCTCGGCATGAGGCGAAGCAGGGTTGATTGAAAATCAGTGCTGGTAGGGACCTGCTTCTTTCTACCCAGATCGGACTGCAGCCCTAGCCTAGGCTTCAGCCCCACCTCTGGCAGGGAGGAAGCTGGCAGGACCTGCACCAGCCTCTCCAGGTAACTGTACATACATTAGGCTATGGCACAGACTGAATAGTCGGAAGCCTACCTGGGCAACTGTGGTAATTTTGGATGGCATGACATAGATTGCTGCCCATACCTGCAACTCCATCCCTGCCCCAGGCAAGGGAGGAAGGGGCATGAAGCTTCATCAGTCTCTCCAGGCAACTACAGACGGTCTTTGTCTGCATGACTTGGATTATTACACCTGGATGTGGCTCTGGCCCTACCCTTGGCAAAGGAGAAAGATAGGAGAAGCTTCATTGGTCCTTGGGGCAATGAGGGTAGCTTGAGCCTCCATAGCTTATAGCACCAACTAAATCCTTCGCTCCTACTACACAGCCAGCAAGGGAGAAAGGGCAGGAAACCCTAAACTAAAGAGAGAAACTGCATGCAGAATAAATGCTCTAGTAAGCTAGATGCCAAGACACCAACAAAAAACTACAATCCATACCAAGAAACAAGAAGATATGGCCCAGTTAAGGGAACAAGATAAGCCTCCAGATGACGTAAAGGAATTGAGACTAGTCATAGATGTTCAAACAAATCTCCTTAATAAATTCAATGAGATGGCTACAGAGATTAAGGATATTAAGAAGACACAGGGATTGTGGGAACATGGCCAACAGTTAGGAAGAAAGGGCACAGCTCTTGCTAAAACAATGGAAAGGGAGCCGGAGGCTGCCTTGGGGACATGCTTTGGGGTAGTGGACAGGGGGACAGGGACACTGCTTCACAGCTCCCAGGAGAGACAAAGAAGCTGAAACAACAGGATGTGATTTATTAGACCCCCCGGCTGCCGGGAAGGGCTCCCCTGCCACACCCCTGAGATATCAAGCCAGGGTAAAACTCCTGGTGAATTGTATCTGAGAGGAGAGTGGACATCTTCCTCCCGGCCAGCTCCTTTGGATATATATTGAACAGGAAGGTATTCTGAGTCATCAGATAGGGAAGCCAGGGGAAAATCGTGGGTCACATGCCCCTGTGGCTGAAAATGGCACATACACCCCGCCAGTTCATTGGTTTCACCCAGAACAACTAACAAGGAGGTGATGATGGACAATCATCATACCAAGGAACCGAGAGTCTACAACTGCAAGCAAGAGAGTCCCATCCATTGGCCCTATGGGATCGAAGCCCCCTCTCAATTAGAGGTGGAGTGGACATCATCATCCCAGAATCCTCAGAATTGGAGAATGAACTGTGGACTAAAGCAGACTTACTGGTATTCTACTATAGACTCATTGTGATTCTTGCAATGGAAAAAACTATATCATTGATGTGGAGGCAGTGGCCACTAGAGGTTCTGAGGGCAGTGAGAGGGAAAACAGGTATAATACGGGAGCATTTTTGGGACCTGGGAATTGTCCTGAATGACACTTCAATGACAGATACAGGCCATTATATATATTGTCATAACTTACAGAATTGTGTGGGACAGAGTGTAAACTACAATGCAAACTGTAATCCATGCTTAGTGGCAATGCTTCAAAATGTGTTTATCAATTGCAATGAATGTACTGCACTAATGAGGGATGTTGTTAACGTGGGAAAGTGTGGGAGATGTTGGGAACAGGGCATGTGGGAATCCCTTATATTTTTTATGTAACATTTATGTTATCTAAGTATCTTTTAAAAAAATTTTAAAAATTTAAAAGGTTAAAAATAAATACATACATACATACATACATACATACATACATACATACATAAGAAAATGTTCTAATGATGATTGAGATAATGAATGCACAACTATGTGATTATATTAAATACCATTGATTGTACACTTTGGTTGAATTGCATGTTTTATTAATATGTATATTAGTCTGCCAAAGGGGTGCTGATGCATGGTACCAGAAATCTGTTGGCTTTTATAAAGGGTATTTATTTGGGGTAAAAGCTTACAGTTACAAGGTCATAAAGAGTCCAGCTCAAGGTTGCTTTCTCACCAAAGTGTCTTGCCACCTGTTGAAGCAAGATGGTCACTGATCTCTGCCTGATCTCTCATTTCCCTCATGGCTTCCAGTTCTCTCTTCTGGTTAGGGCTTGTCTCTCAGGTCTTCCTATATCAGCTGCAAACTATCAGGCAAATAGTTCATCTCTCCCTGAGGCCTTAGCTGTTTGAGCCTTTTCCTTTCTGTCATTTGGCAAAGTTCTTTCCTTTTCTCATGTGTTTTCTTGAATGAGTGTCCATTTATACAGGTGCATCAAGGGGCAGAGTCTCAACCAGAGTCACGCCTCACTAATGTGGTTGAAAATCAAAACCCTAATCTTAATAGGTAATTTAATCAAGGGTTCCTCACTGAATCCAATATAATGAATAGGTCTCACACCAGAAGACTAGATTAGTTCACAAACAAAACCTTTCTCTTTTTGGGATTCATAAATAATCTCAAACTGCCACAATATGTATCGATAAAATTGATTTGTTAAAAAAAAAAAAAAAAGACATTGGCTGAGCACAAAGAAGAATTTGAAAGCATACATAAAAAAATGGCAAATCTTATGAGAATGAAAGGCACAATAAATGAAATTAAAAATACACTGGAGGCATATGACAGCAGATTTGAGGAGGCAGAAAAAAGGATTGATGAGCTTAAAGACATTGCCTCTGAAAGCGAACATACAAAACAACAGATGAAGAAAAGAATGGAAAAAACTGAACAAGGTCTCATGGAACTACACAACAGCAAGAGATGTGCAAATATACATGTCATGGGTGTCCCAGAAGGAGAAGTGAAGGGAAAAGACACAGAAGGAATATTTAAAGATAAAATGGTAGAAAATTTCCTAACCCTGTTAGGACATAGATATGCCTGACCATGAAATACAACATACTCCCTTCTGAAAAAATCCAAATAGACCAACTCTGAGACACATACTAATCAGAATATCAAGTGCCAAAGACAAAGAGAGAATTCTAAGAGTAGCAAGAGAAAAGCAATGCATCACATATAAGGGATACCCAATAAGATTAAGTGCCAATTTCTCACCAGAAACCATGGAGGCAAGAAGGCAGTGGTATGATATATTTAGGATACTGCAAGAGAAAAACTTCCAGCCAAGAATTTTATATCTAGCAAGATTGTCTTTCAAAAATGAGGGCAAGTTTAGAATATTCACAGGTAAACAGAAACTGAGGGCATTTATAACAGAGATCGGATTTCAGGAAATATTAAAAGGTATGCTACAGTCTGAAAAGAAAAGACAGGAGAGAGAGGCTTGGAAAAGAGTCTAGAAATGAAGATTATATCAGTAAAAGTAACTGAAAGTCTCAAAAATGTGGTGAAAATAAAATATGACAAATGAAACCCAAAGGTCAAAATGGGTGAAATAAGAACTGCCTTTACAGTAATAACATTGAATGTTAATGGATTAAACTCCCCAATAAAAAGACACAGATGGGCAGAATGGATAAGAAAATATGAGCCATCTATATGCTGTCTGCAAGAGATGCACCTTAGACCCAAGGATACCAATAGACTGAAAGTGAAAGGAAAAGATATTCCACACATGCAGTAACCAAAAAACAGCCAAAGTAGCTATACTTATATCAGATGAATAGACACTAGTAATGTGCAAGTTGAGGAGGAAGTCGGGGAAAAAATTCAACTTACAATAGCAACTAAAAGAATCAAATATTTAGGAATAAACTTAACCAAGGATGTAAAGCACTTGTATTCAGAAAACTATAAAGCATTGTTAAAAGAAACTTTAAAAGACCTAAATAACTGGAAGAACATTCCATGCTCATGGATTGGAAGACTAAATATCATTAAGATGTCAATTCTACCCAAATTGATATACAAATTCAATGCAATCCCAATAAAAATTCCACCAGCATTTTTTAAACAAGCACAATTAGCAAATTTACTTGGAAGGGTAAGGGGTTCCAAATAGCCAGAAACATCTTAGAAAGGAAAACTGAAGTTGGAGGATTCTCACTTCTGGACTTTAAATCATATTCCTAGCTTCAGTGGTAAAAACAGCATGATACTGGCATAAAGATAGACACATAGGCCAAAGGAACCGTACTGATGGTTCAGAGACAGACCCTCACATCTATGGTCAAATGATTTTTGACAAGGCTCTCAAAACCACCCAGCTCTGGCAAAACAGTCCATTTAACAAATGGTGCTGAGAGAACAGGGTATCCATAGTCAAAAGAAAGAAAGAGAACCCCTATCTCATACCTTATACAAAAATTAACTCAAAATGGATCAAAGACCTAAATATAAAAGCAAGAACAATAAAGCTTCTAGAAGAAAATGTAGGAAAACATCTTCAACACCTGGTGGTAGGTGGTAGATTCTCAAAGTTTCGAAATAAGAGGAAGGCTGAGAAGGACTACTGATGTTTAATGTATGTAGAAATTTTAATTAACTTTACTGTAAAAGTGTGGAAATGTATAGAGTTGATGGTAACACATTGTAGTGAGTAGCGGCTGGTTTATAAATGGGAATGTGGCTGGAAAGGGTAGTCTAGGGATGTAAGTGAGAATTGAAAGAAAGCTAGAGAATAATCTAGGGACTGAATAACACAGTGAACCCAGAAATGGATGAGAATTGTGGTTGATGGTACAAATGCAAAAGTGTCCTTCTGTGAGCTAGAGCAGATGTATGTCACTATTGCAGGGTGGTGGGAATGTAGAGAAGCATGGGAAAAACACAACTGGAGGGACCTATGGACTGTGGTTAACAGCTACACTGTGATATTCATACATCTATGCCAAAGATGTACTGTGCTGATAATGGGGGAGTATGGAAAAAGTGTGCCAAAGGTATGCTATGGACCATGGTTAGTGGAAAGAGTTTGACGATATTATCTCATAATCTGTGACAAATGTTCCTTCATGGTATGGTATGTTGGTGAAGGGGTGTTGTATGGGAATTCTACACATGTGCATGACTGTTTTTTTAAGTTCACAACTTCTGCAATAAAAATATATTTTTAAAAAATAGGGTGGGTTAGGGGGAAAATACAACAAATGTAAGATATGGACTATAGTTTGTAGTAAGATTCGACGATATTCTTTCATAATTTGTAACAAATGTCTCACAACAATGCAAGGTGTTGGTGGTGGGTTGATGTATGGGACCTCTGTATGATGTTATACATGTTTGTTTTGTAAGTTCACAACTTTTACTATGCATTTTTTGTTTATGAATTTTTATGTATAAGTGATATACTTCCATAAATTTTTAAATGGAAAATAAGTAACTGAATCAAACCTAAAAATGGTTTAGATATAATCTGCTTCACTCACATTGTGAAAGTGAGACTAAATGTAATATAACAATTTTTAAATTGCATCTATTTAGAGCTAGGATTAAAAAAAAAAAAGTAAAAGAAAATAGAGAAATTTAGGAGCAGGTGAAATGTGATTTTCCCCCGCACTAAAGAAAAGAGAAAGTGAAGTCAGAAGCCAATGTTTGTGTCACTCAACAATACCAACACTTTTAGACTATCTTAGGCAAATCACTGGAATTATCTGGAACACAGAGACCATTTTAAAGCAAAAATAGCTTCCTGTTCACCTTAAAGGGACGTTATGAAAATAAAATGAAGTAAAATATATGGCATTTATCAGAATATACAGTGCTTCTAAAAGTCCTGGTAGAAATACTATGAAAGCCATTAATTAATGATTAGATGAATAAAATTTTAAAAATCAGTAAGCTATTTTAGAAGGGAAGATACATATATTTTCCAGGTCACTGAAAAGACCCTGATGGCTTTCTGTGGCTTATCATTTCCAAGGCATTCAGGATTGGAAAACCTTCTATTCTCTTGAGCCACATGGAAGCATCACTTTGGTGTTAACACCATGCAAATTTTATCTTAGCTAGGTGTGCCACACTAATTGCCACAGTTGCAAGCTTTTGGTGTTCTGTACTAAATGATTATTGCTTTGCTTGCTTCCATAATTATGTGTTTTCCATATTGTGATTTCGGAGTTTATTTAGTAAAATTGTACATATAAACAAACCTAGTGCTTTCATCCTCCAAGAAAAACACAACAAGCTAGTACAACAAAGGACTCAAAAGATTTCTATGGACCCCTGAGTTGGTAACAAGAGAATCTAAAGCAAAATGGTTTTGCCTTTCAGTTAATGACTAGCCTGGCACAATGATTCTTACTCAGGAGTTTTGAAATTTTAATGACACTTTCCAGGTTTCTAATCACTCTCAGTGCTTATTTGTGGGTATGCACCGGCCACAGTGATTTGGATGGAGGAACAGATTTTATTCATCTGAGAAGAATAACAATACAAGGAAATAAACCAGAAGGAAGCAATAAACAATCTGGGAATAGCTTTGGGTTACTTAAGATTATTAAATCATTTGTTTATAATGATTCATCTCCTAGTTGAGATTCATAATATTAGAATCTGGTTCATCTTTATGCACATATATATAAACTAGACAATGAAGTTCTATGCTGGATCAAATCAATGAGCCATCCTGGTCACTTATGTTAAACTATATATATAATAATACTTCGTTAGAGAACTATTTGCCACAGTCAGTAAACTAGTTGACCCTACTTTCTAGCTAGATTATAAATATATTCTGAACACATTATTTTTCTTTACTAAATTACTATGATATTGAAATATTGCTTGAATGTGTCTTTTTTATTGTTCTCATAAAAATCTTAGGGAGCTAGTACAGTCAGTTGAATTCCTTATGTTTATTACTCACTACGTGAAAAGGCAGTTGTCATTGCACTTTGTGTCAGGCAATGCTTGTTAGTCATTCACCAGCTGTTGAGATTCCCTATTGCTGGCCGTGGCAGATGTTAGGGTTCCCTTGGCTAAGTCAGTGCCACTTCCTAATCAAAATCCTCACTGCCTCAATCAGATTCCCAAGAGATATGACATAAGATCCATACCAACCAAATGTGCAATCATGATCACATCTAGTGCTCCTGTTCTAAGTAGTCACCTGCCACCCTACGCGCCAGGCTGAACAGCATAGAACTCAAAGAAGCTGAAGACTTGACCTGCAGACAGTGAAGCAGCCCTCCTTTCATTCTTCCCCTGAGACCTCACGTGAGCCCAGGTTAGCCCTCCATTAAGCTCTGAATGGCAAGACACAGCCAGACCCTAATTTACCACTGCAGCAAGAAGAGAGTCAAAAACATAGATGGTGCAAGGAGGAAAAGACGGCTCACCTTTTCCCATCTTCCCCCAAAGGCCCAGCCCCCCAGGATGGTGGCCCCTAGCATATGTCTTTCCGTCTCCCCTTCTGCCAGTGCAATTTGTAGGTGACTCAAGCCCTCTGCTCTGCTCTACTGACCCTTCTTTAACCACTTAGAGAAGGCAGAGACTAGGATTTGAGTCTATCAGTACCTGCCCTACCACATACCAGCTGTGTAACTTTTTGAAAGCCATTCAGCTTCTTTCTGTGTTTCTTCACCTATAATCAGAGACAATATTACCATACCTACCTCACAGGGCTGCTGAAGAATAAATAAGGTAATGCAGCTAAACCACTAAACACTTAGCATAGGGCCTGAAAGACAGAAAGTCCTCAACAATCTCAATGCTGCTCTGCTTTTTAATAATGACATTGAGTTCTTACTGTGTTATGCACTTGGGACTCACAGACACAAAGAGAGTCCCAGCCTCTCAAGAGCTTACAGGCTAGAGTGGGAGGTGGGTAATGTTTATTCTGTAAAAGGTCAGATAATAAATACTTTGGATATCCAGAGCTATAGCAGACTGCTCAACTCTTGTTGCAGCACAAAAGTAATCATAAACAATACATAAATAGATGCTCATGTTTCAATGTGCTGTGTTTCAATAAAACTTTATTTACAAAAACAGACTGTGGACAGGATTTGGCCCATGGGCCCTTTTTGCCAACCCCTGGCCTGGAGGGATGACAGAAACAATTACAAGACAACAAAATGATGACTTCAGTGAAGGTATGCAGAAGACTTGGTATGCATGAGATACTTCATTTAGAGCCTGCCATTAGTTATTCATGCACTGGTTATTAGCACTTCCTGCAAGACAGCAGAAAAAACAAGAAATTTAATGGGAGTGAAAAAACTAAAATTAATGGATAGATGTTTTAGCTGAGAGTTTCAATTTTCTGAGCTTCCCCTGTCTTATGCATCCTTAGTTTCAGAAAGTTTAGCTGAAAAAAAAAATCTGCTTTACCATCATGTCATTTCATTCACCTGGCAACCTAAATTCTTCAGAGAGATTGAAGACAAATATCATAAAAGATCCTATCGATTTGCCATGATTCCCAAAATGCAGTCTGTTCCTTATGGATCAAGACAACAAGGTCTCAAGAACTACCTTTAATAGAATATTTTGACATGTTGCAGACCTGGGTTTTGGCTATTCTAGGATCTAACTTAGGAATCAAAATACATTCAGGAAGAAATGTGGGTAATATACCAGACAATATAAAAACATTTCTGAGAATGCTTATATGCAAAACCTTTTATTTGTTAAGTGAGCATCTTTGGCTCACTAAAATGACTAGCTCAGAGGGAATAAGATTTGGAACACAATTCACAGAGGTAAATACAATTGCTGACTGCTTATTGTTTTGTATAATTCTACTGGAAAAATAGTTTGTCCCAGCAGCTGTAGGAATTTTCTGAAGTGTGGGCATACGAGACGTTTGCATAATGCTGTGTACACACAACTCTGCCTCTCCTTCCCACTCTCAAGCTGTGTGCGTCTCCCAGCCTGGCGGCCCAGAGCTGAGGGAGCCCAAGAGCAACCAACAAGACCGCCTCAAGCTGTGGTGGAAACAATATGTGGTGTTTATTCCTTCTTATGTGTTTTTCTGTACTCTACAGATAGGACTGCAGCCGTCTCCCAGAAAGATACTGCCAGCACCTCATAACAGAGGCCGTTTGTCCTGTCCCAAGGTGAAACTGGACATTCACTTTTCTTCTTTCTCCATCCATCCCTCCATCAGAAGCCCGGTCAATTCATTGCTAGTTAATGCCCTTTATGTAAGTGGAGACAAGGGAAATGAAATAAAATTAGGCCAGAATCAGTCTCATTTTAGTTACTTATTATAAAGGGTTGACAATAGATAAGAGAGAAATTACTCCCTAAATGAACATTCTTAATTCCTCTGGCCTTCATTGGCTATGTAAGCCCAGTATGTCTGAGTAATATCATCATAAGCTGAATAGAAACCCTCAGAATTCTCCAGCAGTGGAGGAGAGCTATGGTGATCACCTGAGCCTTCTGCTTGGTAAACAGACACCCTAAGTTTTTAGGTCAGTGGGTATAATACCATGCTACCTAACTGGGCTCAAAAGTACCCACAGCTGGGGGGTAGGAGTTCATTACAACTTTCTGAAATGATGGCTGAGGAAAAAAAAGAAAAGTTTAAATACCATCATGCTTTTACTTCATATTTTTGCATGCTCCCACACCTCCTCAGATAGGGTCAGCATTGCTAAAAAAAAAAGGTAGGTAAGGATTTAAATAAGCTAGCCCTAGTGCTAAGATGGTGCCTCTTCTTTTGTCTTTTGCTGCTAACCTCCCTCAGACCCATCATGGGCTGAGGAAAAGAATACTCCTAAAGCTGGTAAAAAGGTTGGTAACGGGTGGCCCGTTGTGCTAAACCTGGCCAGCTCTACTTCTTTAAGGGTTAATGCTATTTTAAAGGCATGCCATAGAGAACACGGTAGAGCAAATGAAATTGGTTAGGGACGTAAGAACACTTTTGTGTAGAAGATAAATCAGGAAACCTATCAAGTTTACGCAGTTCCTTCTCCTGGGATTTTTTCCTTCCCTAAATATTGTTACTGCTTGAGCTCACAATTTCATATTCTCTGCTTCCTTCTGCTTTGCTTCTACTATCAAGTCTAACAGATAATAGGTTTCCTTCTTGCTAACTTGGGGAAAAAATCATTTAAATTAGGAACCAGAGATATATCAATTCTGTTGACAGAAATTCTCCTACTAGTGATGTCAATAACTACTCAGTGAAACTCAGCCCATAAAACTGCTGGGAGTGAATATTTTTTCCATGCTAATACTGCAGAGTATCTTGACAGGTATTTAATTCCTTGTGCTAAAACATGCCTCTGTAACACCAACACTGAAAATTAAATACCAATTCCCAGCTCATCTCAGCAGTCCTCACATGCACCTGGGAAAGAGGGGCCCTGAGCTTTGCTCCCACAGCTAGAACAACTCCTGGCACAATCCTAACTAGGAATCTCATCCAGCCACTATCCACCTGAAGAAAATTATCAGCCAACAAAGACACAAGAAAGGAAAGAACTCCAAAGATGGCTCTTTGAGGCAGGTTAGTATAGCGAAAGGGCGAAGGTAGCTGGCCTAGCAGACAACATGGCTGACAGACCACATGGCCATGAGACCCCACCCGGAAACCTCCTGAGAAGAAGAGTGATTTGGAACGAGAGGGAAAGCCTTGGATATCCGCAAAAGGCCTTATCATCGGGTCTCCTGGGGAACTGACTGGTGGTGTAATCAATTAGAACAGCAAATAGCTGGGACCCTTCCCCCAAACATTAGCAAGTGGAGGAATAATTAATAGCTTACAAGGTGACCATACAAACCAAATCTCACTCTCTCTGCCTAGAGGAACCTGCCTCAACTCTTGGTGTGTATTTCCACCCTTCTCTTCCATTTCTCAGCAAGTTCTGTTCTTTTCCTCTATTTCTCAATAAATTCTTTTTACTGGCCTAACTAAACTGGCATGTGCTTAAATTCTTTTATGCAACATAGCCAAGAACGTAGAGGAATCCAGCACTTCCCCAGCTTCATTTTCTTATTCACAGGAGTCCAGGAATTCAGTCTGTGGTCTGTTGCTATTAGAAGATTCAATAAACAAATAAAACCAAACCAAAGTGGGATCTAAACAAATACCCAAATGAAAGCAAGAATTCACATTTTCTTCTATTTGTAAAAAGAAGGGGAACTGGGGATGAAAGAGAAAGAACACTTTATCCCAAAGAACGAGACTGTAGTGATTACAAAGTCTGGGTTGGAAGAGAGGGAACAGCATGTTCAAAGGAATACTGATAACAGAGACCAAGAAAAACCTAAGAACTCGAAAGATGTCCAGTTTGGCAGGGGTTGAAAGGAAGAAGAGGAATGTGGCAAGAGATAAGGTTCAAAAGAAAGTGAACGAATCCTTCTTGTTAAGGAGTTGAAAGTTTACCCTGATGGCAATCATGGGAAGCCATGGAGGTGTTAAGCAGGAGAATAAGATTGGCGTTTGTCCCTGCTGGGTGTGGGGCTCAGGCATCCTCCACAGAACCCACAGTGATTGAGCTGGGGGTACAGGGGTGCAGCGGCCTGGCAAGAGCCTGATGTGAGGAAGCCAGGCGGTCAGCACATAAATAAACCAGGGAAGCAGGTGGAAAGAAGTGATGTGATGAAAACAAAGCAGAGGAAAAGAGAGTGGCTGGCGGAGAGACCATCAAAAAAAAAGATTGTACCGACTTCTGGGAGGCTCACTCTGGCTGCAGAATGGAGGGATATTGAACAGGGTCCAATCAGGAGATGAGCAGAACCATTAAGAGTGCTGCAGTCACTTCTTCTTTCCTCCCCTCTCAATCCTGATAAGAAAGATTTGGATGGTACAGTAATATAGAAAAGTTATGTCAAGAGAGGCACTCAATGTTAACAAAGAAAACTTTGTCTTGTTTATGGTCTGAAGCATTTGAAATACTTAAAAGTTTCTCCTTCTATGACATAGTCAGGATCCACAGTCACTCAGACAGGCTGGAGTTGGGAGCCATTATCAGAATCTCAAGGGCTTTAAGGCACTTGAGACAATGGGGGTGCGGCGGGGAGGGCAAGGAACCAAAGGCAAGCTTATAAGGGGCAGGGCCAGAGTGGGGCTCAAAGATATGCTTGTAGGGGGGTGGGGCAGAGGTGAGGAAACAAAGGGATTCCTGGGACTGGGTGGGTGAGGTTGGGAACCAAAAGTATCATTGGGGGATGAAAAAAGAAGGGAAATATTAGAAGTTGAAGCAGATATCAGATTTGTATGTTCCCATCAGAAGTAGACGCTATGTGAACTAAAAAGTAATTAAAAGAGAAATATGGAAAAATGTTGTGGCCCATTTTACAGACCCATGTTTGTTCAAATTTGGCTATCATTAAGACTTTCTTCCTAAAATATACCCTTTTCAAAATTTGGCATGTTTAAATGAGGAGATACATTGTAATTTAGAGGAAAAATGTTGAGGTTCAGATTAGGGTAGTTGTAGAGGGAAAAAGGATGTGAATATATTTGAAAATATTTTCAAGTTAAATTTGATAGAACTTGGTGATTAAATGAATGTGTGGGTTATGAAGAAAGAAAGAGTTAACCATGCCACCCATATATCTGACAATTTATGATTTGGATATTACTACCAGTGACAAAGGCAAAATGGATGAGTCAAATTTGTGGGGAAAGATGATGAGCTCTTCTTTAGTTATACTAAAATAGAAGTACCTGTGAGATAACAATATCAAGATATCCAAGGGGCAATTTGATATTAAAATGATGTCCAAATGTGAGAATTTAGATGAAAATATAAATTTAAAAACAACCAGACAAGTAAGAAGTGGTATCAGGGATTGCAAAGCCATCAGAATGGCTCTCTTACCTCAGGTTGCTTGGGTAGAGTGAGAAGAGGAGAGGAGAGAAGAGAAGGTGAGAGGGAGAGGAGAGAAGGAAAGGGGAGAGGAGAAGGGAGGGGAGGGAAGAAAAGGTGAGAGGGGAGAGGAAGAGAAGGTAGGGGAGGGGAGGGAAGAGGAGAAGATAGGATAGGAGAGAAACCTGAGAAACACCACTATTTTAAGGATTGGCAGGAGAGAGATAAATGTGCTAAGGACCAAAGAAACAGGCAATAGAGAGAAGTAGTTGGAAAGTAGGTAAGCAAAAACCTCAGAAGTAGATGAAAAATACTCAAAATATTAGATAGATTTCCTGATTAATCATAACGGTGGAATAATCATTTTTATAATACCCAATCACATTTCCAAAGTTCCCAAAATGTGAAAAATCATCTGCTTAAATCCCAAGTATTCCATCCCAGTCTAGACTCCGGATGCACTGACTGAAGGCTTAGGTAGGGCCTGGGGTGTGAAATTAAGCAGCATCACATCCTGAGGGGTCTCCTGTCTTGCCATTCCTGGATACCTTGAAAAGATGAAGCAAGGACCTATGGGTTCCTCCTCAGCTAATTACAATGATTTATGCCTTCTGGAGAGGCCACAGTTTGCAGAAACCTAAAATGAAACAAGTAAACACATACCAAATTGGGAAGGTTCATAGAATACTCTTTTAAAAAGCTTCCCTCTAATTATCTGTAACAGAATGGAAGACTGTTGGTGCTGTTATCACTTACGTCCCTACTGTCTCTCTGGCTGTCCTGCTGCTATAAGGGACCACCTAAGACTACTCTTGCTATGAACGTACACAGAGAGAAAGACATTTATATTGACACATACTGGATTGGGATCATGTATGATTCTATGTTTTTCCCTATGTATGAATTTTTCTTCCCCATCACCGACTCATCATTTTGTCTACACAAGGCCAAGCATCTTGGTGATAAATGGGTGATTCGGTCAACCACGCAGATGCTTTGTTTACATTCTATCAGGAGGCATCTGCATCATCGGCTGAAACCTGCCTTTCTCCATCTTGTCGCTGGTTGCTAGGCAGGCACAGCTTCTGCCTGTTTTGAAACAAGACTAATGAGTTTTGTTTTCTTCATTTCTCTGTGCAAATGTGTATGATCCTGACACTAAGCAAATTGAGACATGGTTTGAAGGGAAAAGGAAACTTATTATTATTGTTGTTGTTGTTATTGATATTTTCTAGTTTTTATCCACCTCTCCATTCTCTTATAAAACATTACCCCTTCTGTTTCAGGTGAGTGTTTGGGTTTTTCACAATAAATGTGAGAGAGAGAGGGCAGGGATTACTCACTTACTGATAAAAAAAATCTTATGCTCAGAGAAGCTAAGTGATTAACCTAAAATTATAGAGCCATTTAGTAGCAGAATTAGGATAAAAACACAGGAAAGCCTCTTGTTGACAAGTTAATCAGATTGAATTCTTTTTACCCTGGAAGGGAAGCAACTCAACTCGCTAGAATCAGCATACATTCTGTGTACAGGTTTTCCTTTTCTGCCTGCAGTGCCTAGATAGTGTCCCTCTCCAAGGGCTTACACAGTGTAAGACTGAAGAAGATCATCTCAGGTGAAGAGAGCAACCCACATCCAAATACTGGTCACGGTGGGAGTATAAAGCCTAGCTCTCTTGCCCCAATGTGGCCGACTCCACAGGGCCAGATCTTCCCATTGGATTGGCTGAGGCCTTTGTTGTGACTCCATTGCAGTTCCACTTCTCTCTTTGCCCATCCTACCTCCTTCATTCCCTCCAGGTGGTTTCCAAGAGCATTCTCAGTAAACTTCCTGCACAAAAATCTCTGTCTGAATCTTCCTCAGGAAATCCCACCTGTGGCATATAGTAATAGTCTGGAAAAATATAAATTTAAAAATTGCTTAAAGTATGCTGCTAGATCTATCCTTCTCTTTATGGACAACATCCTTACCCAGCGTACGTCAAACCCCAACACAATTTAGGGGTATAATATTAAGAAGAGGGATAAAGTAAGGTGAGCTGCCTTACAGGAATGAATGTCTTCTGAGCAAGAAGCAAAGAGTGAAGGTAATCACCTCAAGATTAGAAAACAATGAAAATCATAGTCAAGGTAGGAAAAGATTAAGATAATCTGGGAAATATGCATGACTTCAGTTTAATTAAAAATTTGTTTTGTTCATGCTGAGGAGAATTTTACTATACAACGACCTCTTGATTTCATAAGGCTCTGTCAAGCTAAGAAGGAGAAGGGAGAGGACATGGTGAGAACAAGCTCATCAGTGGAACAGGTAGGTAGGCAGATAGCTGGATAAGCATGTCACTCAGGGACTAACATATGCAGATGTCTTTCCTGAATTCCGACTTTTTCTTCAATAAAACTTGCATTTGTAGAGTGTCAACTTTTATTTATGTCTTTGAAACATTTTAAAGAATTTTTCAGATTTCAATTGAAATTACAATAGATTTTTTTGTAGTAGCAAGCTAATGCTGATCTTTTTAATTTATTGAAACATGACTGTTTCCCATATTTTATATGATCTGTGGTATTAAAAATCTATGACAATTAATATTTTAGAATATTTTAAGGGAAACCTTTTCTCTTCTTTATCTGAATTAGGAGTGAGTCAGTCAAAAGATGTCCTGAGCACCATGTGATGTAGTAAGGGAAAGCACTGGGCTGGGGTCATATTTGTGTTCATGATCAACTCCAAACTTTGGGCAAATCACTGCACCTCTCTAGAACTAAGCTTCTTCATCTGTGAATCAAATGAGTTGGACTAACTTATTACTAAGTTTCCTTCCCTAAAATACTATCAAGTAACTAAAACGTCCTGCTGGAAAAGCTTAAGAAACCTGGTTTGTGTATCTCTAACCCTTAATGATTTTCTTTTGAGGAGAAGTGATCATTGAAAAGAAAATGAATTATTACATAGGATATAAAACATTTTTGCTAAAGATGAGGGAGATAAGATTTTGAGACAATCAACAAAGAGATGCCTATGTGATCAAAGGGGCAAAGGTGGTAAAGAAGAGTGTGGGTGTCTACTGAGCTCCTCTCAGAAAGATCCAGGTGGTGTGCAGCCCTGTGTAAAAGCCAAACAGCTGCCAGCACCAGCTCTGCTTTGAATGCCTGCCTCAAATGCCTTAGAGGCCAGGAATTCCTTCCTCCCTTCCCCACCCAAAAGCCTCACAGATTCAGCCCTCAGATTCCATTTCTTCCAGTCTCCTTCCCTCAGCCCACCCCCCACTTGAGCACATAACCCTGAAGTTCCAAAATAGGGGTGTGGAACATTACAGAAGAAAAGCAGTGGCAGAATCCCCTTCCTGGGATGAGCAAAGAGGTTTTGACTTCAGAGAATACAAAACTCACGCCTCCCAGACAACTCAAGAGCATTATGGTTCAGACTTTCAGCTCAGCTTCAAGTAAAAATAGGCCCAAGATCCAAGAAAGATTTTTAGCAGTGTTAGCAAAGATGCTTTATTTTCTCCTCTCCTGCTCCCCAATTTTAAAATGTACCACATTTCTGAATAAAATTGACAAAATGTGGACCGTTTGCTCTTTAGTGTACACTTAATAAACACTATTGGCCAGATTTTCCTTTTCAGGAGATTTAGTTAGATATTCAGAGTTAGCATTTAACAAAATGTGTTTGGTATCCCCAGATTCCAACTTCCATGCCCTTCTCTCCTGCCTCCAAATTTAGCTATCCAAAATCCTTATATACTCTCTGCAGATATCCAACTCAAATATCCTCTTAAATCAATTCACTTGAAATCCCCAATATATAATATGTTTACCTGTCTGAGAACTCAAAGGCCTATACACATTTTGATATTGATCACAGCTTTAGATAAATAGGTGAGAGCTCATTAGAGAGAAGAGAGTGTTTACAGATATTTTTTAGTGTTGTGAAACAACTGACATTACAGCACATAGATGGCTATCAACTAAATCTATAAAACCCGCTTTAGATCATTTATGTCCTTCCTGCTTCTTTCAATCATAACGGGAATATGTTTATCTTTATACCAAAGGTGTTTCTAGAATCTAGGAAATTTTCGAAATAGAGACTGCTCTTCCATTTGACACAGTCAAGGAGGAAGTTTCTGTAGACATACTGAGTGGGGTAAGACCACAGAAATTGGGAAGAGAAAGCAATCAAATTGATCTGTTGTATAAAATAATAAAATACTGGTACACAATCTATCATTTAGACATGAAATTTAACAAATATAGAGAGAGAGCTGAAAACTAAGCTGCCAGATGACATAACGGAATAACCCAAATACCTGACAGTCCTCACAATTTTAAGTTGATTTTAAACCTGTGGGAGGAAAAAAAACAGAAAAGAATTTTAAAATTTCCCCCAATAATCATTAATAAATGAGATATTTAGGGCAAGTCTCAGATCAGAAGAGTAGTGATAGTTTAAATTTCCTATCAATGCCAGGAGCAATGACAGAAGAACTGAGGACTCCAGATTTATAATAAATATCACCTCAGATTTGTATTGAGCCTTTGGAGGGTGAATAGTACTTAGTGTTCCCATAGGAAAAGGCGTCTTTATTTCATATGCCCATTGCAGAGCCAAAATAGGCATTGCCTGTAAGTTAGCAAATAGCATGACTTCTAGGGGCAGCCATCACACCCAGACTGCCTCCATAGCTGCAATTTTCGACAGAGCCTGCAGCACAGAACAACGCTCAGTCACTGTGCCCAGCCCTCTTGAGAATTAGCAAAGCTTTATCAAACATATTCAGGACAGCTCCTTGACCAATGGAGTCCTTGATAGAATCACATCTAAGGTGTAATTCTGTTAGCCAGGCAGCCTGTAATAAACCCATAAAATGAGTTATTCTCATACCCATAAAGGAGGTTGCTATAGATGAGCTTTCTAAAATATAAATTTATTTAAATTTAGCAGGATATTTTGCTGAAAGTGAAATTGTTAACGTAATTATTCTTGTTTTTAATGTCTGAAGATATGCTTTCATCAGTGTTACCCAAATTGTATTCACTAAACAGATACTCTCCAGGAGAAAAAAAATTCTTATGGTCAAATATGCTTCTGATATATCCCCCTCAATGATATATTCCAATATGAATTAGCTCTGGAGAAGATTTTTAGTTTAAAAAAAAAAAAAAAAAAAAAAAAGCATTCAATTATTTTAACCCAGATACTTGCCAACTAATTTCTCCCACTGAGTTTTTACTGATAGTCTTTGAATATCTGAAGCATGTTCTTTGGAAAATTGGATGATAGAGCATCACTCATAGTAAAAGAAAGGAAGATTTTTCCCCTCAGATAACTATATTCACCTCATTTTATTAAAAAAAAAAAAAATTACCTCAAGTTCTAAACATTAACCTTCAATTTCCAGGATTTTGATAATAGATTCGTTGGCGGCATCTATGCCAAACCAAAGCCAGGGAGACAATTGAGAGAACTGAAACTGAGGGCTCTCAGCAAAAGTGCTGCTTGAGAATTGATTCACCTCAAATTGATGCCAACTCTGAACAGGGGACCCCATTTCCTCAGGCAAGAAATGGAAGAACAGTGCTATTCCACCAGGTTCTGCTAAACCAATTCTAAACATTCTGTGAAAGAATAGAAACTCATTGGAGTAAGTGAAACTGCTGCTGGTAGCAGAATGACCACTATAATTTCTTTTGTGAAATTTCGTATTTGCTCATTAGACTATATCAAATACACATTGATTTGAAGAGATAAGGGTAAAAAGATAAAATTAGAGTTTTCATCAATTAACTTTTAAGTTTTAATCAGCAGTTATTAATTCAATGGCTGAATGAATTTTCTTTCTCTTGTTAATGCCTAGCTTATATTTGAAGGTACAATATTTTAAAATAATATTTCTAAAAAGAATGAAGGAATGGGAATTACTCATTTCTTTTTTCTTTTTGAAACTTTGAAAAGTATAAAAAGAGAGATAGTTCTTTCTCTGGGGATTTGCAGAAATTGAACAAAAAGTATACTATACAGTTTTTATTTAAAACGAAATAATCAGATAGAGCTCCCTAGAGATTTAAGAAAACTTTTCTTTTTTTCTGAAAGAGGAACAGCTATAGAAAATGTATCATGAAGCAATAGGCAGTGCCTGTGAGTTAGCAAATTAAAAAAAAAAAAAACACAAATTGTAAAGGCCACTGTTTTTCAATTAAAGAAGCTTCTTTAAAACTAACTTTAGAATATAACGTTGGAATCGCTTGCTATTCCACTGGAATAATGAATTGAATATTTTAGCCTTTTATATGTTTCATATGGGTCTCCTACAAAGTTACACAATGCTTCCCATATTAAAAAGCATATCTCCAAGACAAAATGTTTAATTCTAACAATACTGCTGAAAATTAACACAAAATCAGTTCTACAGGAAATCAATATAATGCATTTAACTACATACACTGCATTCTTTTTATTTACTTTTTCTCTTAAATTCTATTTAACTTAATGACTTTTGAAATAATCCACTAATATCATAGAATGTATTTGTGAAGGTTTGCATTAAGTGAGCATCAGTGCAAACAATGATGATAGAAGCATTCTGTTAGAAATCCGCAGGGACCACGTGCATCTTCCTGGCAAGGGCTGAAATGCAAGGAATAGTGTAGACTCTTGAGGGCAGGAACCATCCTCATCTCAGATTTATTCACTACAACAGTTTAACAGAGTGAACTCTATTTACTCTGTTAAATAAATATGTGCTAAATAAATATGTGCTAAATAAATATGTGATGGATTGAACTAAAAGTATGCTTGAGAAAGTCATTCCCAAAATACAATATTCTCTCTTCACACGTTGTTTCTGGGGTGGCAGGCGTGCAAGAGAGGGGCAGGGAACGTTTTCTTACAAAAGGCAAGTGTATGAAACGTTTGTTTGAAAGGTAGATATTCTGAATCACAGAAAACATCAAGGAACAAAATTAATGTTAATATTAGACACTCTGTTTAAGGATCTTCACAAATTATTCACATTAACTGCTACTATTCACATGAAAGAGTTGTTAATTATTTACCAGGCAAAGTAGCACAGCAGTAAACACCATTGGAATTGCAGGCAGATTTAGCCTATTTTTAAGTTATACATCAAGAGGATGGAATTAAGATGATTTGTGGTTTTTATTTAATTTTTATTTTTAAAGAAACTTTAGATTACATAAATGTTACATCAAAAATATAAGGGATTCCCATATGCCCCCCTTCTCCTCTCCCCCACTTTCTCACATTAACAACAACTTTCATTAGTGTGGTACATTTGCTAAAATTGATGGACACATATTGAAGCATTGCTACTAACTGTGGACTATAGTTTACATTACAGTTTACACTGTATCTCACACAATTTTGTAGGTTATGACAAAATGTATAATGGCCTGTATCTGTCATTGCAATGTCATGCAGGACAATTCCAATGTCCAGAAAATGCCCCCATGCTGCACCTATTCTTCCTCTCCCTCCCCTCAGAACCTCTGGTGGCCACTGCGTTTATATTAATGATAAAAATTCTTCCATTGCCAGAATAACAGTAGATCTATAGTAGAATAATAATGTCTACTTTAGTCCACTGTTTATTCCCCAATCTTGAGGATTTGGGGATGGGGATGCCCACTGTTTCTGATTTGTGTTTTTAAAGAGATTCCCTCCTTTGGTTTAGGTAACTATGTGCCCTGTGTTCTAATTTATTTTAAAAACTAGATTTATTTTCATTACAAGATGATGTCATCATATTATTTATTTATGCTTTTGATTTAAATGCATTTTGATTTAAATTCATTTCATAAAAGTTTCATTTCATAAAAACTTTAAATCATTGAATGATTAGAGTAATAGATACATGTAAGAACCTTTCAACCATCATTTCATGCCCCCTTCCCAGAAAGGTAAGCACAGTAAACTATTTCTTGTATGTTCTTCCATCAATTTTGTATGCATATCCTGTATAAATTTTAAATAGTAAAATAAGTCTCTCTATATATTTTAGTCTAATTCTTATATTCACATGATAATTTAGGTTGGGCATTTTTCCATTTATGGTAAAAAAATATCTAACTTAATTATAAATAAAATTTATGTAGTATACTCCATTATTTGTATGAGCCATAATTGATAGAAATTTAGATTGTTTCCAGTTTTTTATGGGTATTACAAATGAGTTGTGATCATCATCCTAGCATATAGAGGTATGCACACTCTCGTGCGTATACCTGCAGGATAATTTTTAAAACAGAATTTCTGAATCCAAGGGCATATACAATTTTATCACTTTGGTAGCTATAACCAAATTGCTCTCTGACTTCTCAAAACTTACCAACTCTGCGTTCTACCAATTTAGATTTTTACTAATCTAAAAAAAAATAAGATATCTTGTTAACAATGAATTAATTCATTATTCAAATCTAGATTTGGATAAAGATTAAGAACTACAAAAAGTAAAAGGAAAGACTTAAGAGCAGAAATGTATAAATAAAAAAGAACGTATAAATAAATAAATGGGATTTATGCTACACATGACTGTAGATATATGCCATAGATTCTGAAGCTTACTGTTTCATAATCATTATTTTATAAATATGGTGCAGTGAGTGTCTTGATTTTCTCTTTGATCAATGAGTTTTATAACATAAAGATCCCATAAATTGTTATCATAGAAATTTGTATGTTTTCTTTGATTTGACTTTATAGATCAAGATAGTTACATTGGAGTATTAATTTTAATATATCAAATACCCAAACAAAACACTTTCTGAACCATTTCTGCATTTAGGATAGCCATTCACACATTTTATAAATTGAAATCTCTCACCAATATTTCATTCAAGATCACCTGAAAACTTCTTATAGCATAGTACACCTTTGCATGCCTTGAACCACTTTGAATCTATATTAATAAGAGGTGGTAAAAGGGAATTCTTTCCCTGTTTATTATTATGTTTTACTATGTATATAAATCAATTTAGATCCTGCATGTGGGAAGTATAGTAGTTACCTGATATAACCATAAAAGGAAAAACAAAGTTTTAGTAGCTATTAATCCATTCTTTATTAGAGGAGAAAGCATCATCTAAATAAGGAATACTGTATGATACTTGTATCAGAGAACCAGATTCAAATTTTGGCCTAGCACTTTGGGCTGAATGATCATGGGTAATTACTTCCCTGAAAACATAAGATTTCTATAAAATGAAACTAATAGTACTTACCACACTGGTATTCCCTGAGGACCTTCCTTAAAATTATAGCCCCAGTGCTGGCACTTCCTATTCACCTTGTGCTTAATGTTTCTCCAGAGCACTTTCCACCACCTAAAACACTACCTTTTGCCACACTAATGAAGGATGTTTATATGGGAGGTTGTGGGAGGTGTGGGAGGTGGGGCGTATGGGAATCCCTATATTTTTTGTGTAACATTTATGTAATCTAAGTATCTTTTTAAAAAAATAAAATAACACTATCTTTATATGTTTGTTTATATGTCTCTCCCAACTGTAACATAAGCTCCACTGGCATTTAAGAATAGACTCACATATTTATGCTTCTTACTTAAATTTAGTATCATTTAGTCAGATGTCTCAAAATATTGGTGTTTTAGAGGTATTGCATAAATATATAGATTAATCTAAGAAGGTTGGCGTCTTTGAAATCTGAATTATGTAAAGTAGTTACTCAATATGTATTTGTATGTTTTTATAATGAATAAAGTGGGATTTTATGAGAATTCAGAGAAACCTTTTGTGAAAGCATAACATGGTGCTTACCCACTGAGATAAAAATATGTCTCTTAGTACATAATCGGACCTATATTTGCTCATCTCACTCAGCATGTGGCTAAGAGCAGTTGCTCAATAAATGTTGGTTTTTCCCTTATTATTTAAAGGGACAGAGTTGGCCTCAAGAGGCTCACACCTGTTAAAGAGAGAGTTTTATGCTTATATGCTCATTACAGGACTCCAGACCCTTCTGGAGAATTTTTAGAAAGATAGTTTACCTGACTAGACATTTTACTTTAACCTTCAGCAGGTCTCTTATGAAGACTTATAAGTATATTCATAAATGAATCACTGAGCCAATCATGTCAATCAGATCAGGCTCCACTGCCTGGTCATTTCACTTAAGAGACTGGAAGGTCAAAAGATGATTACATCTTATCATGACTGAAATAAGGTTACCTACATGTATTTATTGGGAGTTTGCTTTCGATTATTATCAATGCCACTCCGTATATAAACACAAGTTGAATTTCTCTATAGGTTAAAGGAAAATTAAACTTAATTTGATGTGAAGTGAGAAATACAGGGAATTGTAAAATTAATGTGTTTTATAAACACTCTATTGAAATTCAAGAATTCTGAATGATGCTGATGGGCTACTCAGAAGGTCTCTAAGAGAAGATTTTTAAGAGTTCTGTGAACTCTTCAGAAGGTGATCAGGTTCTGTAGAACTGACTCATACTAACCAAATTCAGAAACCAACTTTGATAATAGAGGAAAATGTATTCACTTTGGAAAGGATCTCACTATCTCAAAAACACAATAGCTGCATACCAGAAATATCTATCATATTCAATTATATCATGTTTATTTGCAGTCCAAGCAACTGGTTCTTTCGGAATTCATATGTATGTTATATATTTCTTGTTGATTAGGTTGAGAAACATCACACTTTCTAATTGGATTTAGGAGACTCTAATCTCTAGTACACATTAACAGAGTATTTTTTAAAGTGGTCTACCCAAATTTACACATTTATTTATATTTCAGTTGTTTATTCATTTATTGAACAATTATTAAATATCTATTATATGACAGAACTTGTGTCAGATACTGATGAAATAGCAACCAGACAGAATCTCTGCTTTCGGAAGGTCTGAAGGTGAAGACGGCCATATAAAAAGATACATTACAATAGAGTGTGACAAATGCTTTGACAGAATACTTTAGAAGCATATTGTAGCTGCCTCATCTCATCAGGTCTATGTTCCCTCCACTTGTTTCTATTTAAGAGGCTTTTGGGGGAAGAGACAGGGATGAGGGTAAAGCCGTCTAAAGTCCAACTCTACTCTCTATTATAAAAAGTCACTTTTTGAGGAGAACTATTTTCTGAACACTGTATAATCAGCTCCAGGAATCATTCTTGCCCCTGGCAGAAAATAATTCAATAGTAAAAGTAGATCCTGAAGCAGACAGGGCCATATTTAATGGCCCATCTCTCCAGCTCCCCACTGTCCCAGTGGAGGAACCACCATCTCAGATCCAGGATTCTCACCATCTTGAGGGAAGCAACACTGCCTTGTGGAGTCAGACTGAGGAATTGCCCAGTTCCACTGTCTTTGATGGACACCAAGATCTGGTGACACTCCAAGCCCTGAATGCCAAAGACTGAGGACCTATCCAAATCCTCCCTGACTTTTCTCAAATACTATATGACATCTAGAAAGAGGTGAAGAGAAGAAAATTAAGAGGTGATAATTTAAAGGCCAAAACCTGGGAGCCAGACATGGTATCAGATTTTAAACTGACCACAAAACCAAGATTCATAATTTACCCAGACAAAGCAACAGTCAAAGTGCTAGAGTAAGGACTCTAGATGTGAGCCAAGATGAAACGGTAACACCTTTTCACATTCTTTTCCAACCCAGGCATAAATGAAGTTCATTTGAAAAGGTGATACCCTACCAGGTTTTTTAACGAGGTCAGCAATGTTGAAATTGCTCTCCAAAGAGAGCAAGAGTAATGCAGTAGAGCATACAAACATTTTAAATTTCTTATTGGACATAACCTTTTCTTCCTTCTGGCATATAATTGGGAACTATGCATCATTATTGTTCAATAACTACTGAAAAGAATAGAGCAGCAATAATTACTTTGAGTATCAGAGCTTCAAAGTAATATTTCTTCATACCATCATGAGAGATACTTACTCATCAGCAGACTGTGTCCTCATTCTAAAATATTGCCTTTGTAAGCACAAGAGGTCCCAAAGGAGAGTATCAATGGTTATTGACTTCAAACCACTGACACAGCAAATGACATTCATCTGTTAAGAAGGAAAGGTTGAGAGACTGGCACAAGGTCAGTTTCTCTTCAAAACATATATGCAGGCTTTGCTGCTAACTCATTTCCATTTGCCCCAAGAGATTGATTAGCAGTCTTGCTCATGAATGTGCAATAAAATTTTGGGAGCTAAATTATTTCCTCATTAGGATCATTTTAAGAATTTTTGTTGATGATGCTGAATTCCAAGAAAATAATGTGTGTTTTCTGCGAAAGATAAAAAAGTGTTGTTCCTAGCTATTTAAACTTAACTGTATCACTCAAGTTTAAATAACCCTTATTATCCTTTGAAGGACAGAAATGCTAAATAAATGGAGAAAATGCTAATTCCAAAATGTTGCATTGAAAATGGAAATTATTTTAGTTTGTCTTCAGAAACTTAATTTTAAATTATTTTAATAAATCCTAAGAGGATATAAGCATAGAGGTTTTCCTGGAGCTCCATTAACTCTTCCTAGTTACATGGATTCCAATAATTTTATTCATCTACATAACCGTATTTGCCTGAAATCTAGATATTTAGAAGAAAAAGAGAGAAAGATTGCTGAATGTAATTTTTTAAAATTTTCATTAAGTTCAGAAGTTACTTTTTTTTTTTTTCAAAATAAACACTGGGATTGAGTCACATTCCCCCATAAAAAACACATTTAAGTCTTAATCAGCATTCTTGTGGGTGCAAAACCATTTGTAAATAGGACTTTTGAAGTTGTTACTATTATTTAAGATATGGACTTGTCTGTGGACATAATCTTCAAAGATCCTATTTAGATGAAGCAAAATTGAATCAGGGTGGGCCTTAATCCATATAACTGGAAACCTTATAAAAAGAGAAAACTCCAGGGCAGTGGTTCAGAAGAAGCCAGTAGTAAGAAAAAGCCATAGGAAATCATGTGATGGGAGGTGGACATGCAACCCAAGGAACCCCAGGGTTTGCAGCAAGCCAGCACAGAATGCCACAGACTCAGAAAAAGCATGGTCTTACTGACATCTTGATTTTGGACTTGTAGCCTTTGAAGGCACGAGACAAAAAATGCTTATTATCTGAACCAACACATTGTGTGGAATTGTCATCAGCAACCCTGGCAAACTAAGACAATAAGCTAGGTTCATGAATGTAGTTGTTTTCCCAAATGAAACGTTTGATTGAAACAATTGTCTGAAAATTTTGGACCACAAAACCATTTGTTTTTTGCAGGCAGGAATTTTATCCTAATTATCATTATAGTCTCAGAATCCAGCACATTTCCTAGTACATAGTTTAGTGTTCAATAAATATTGTTAAGTAAATGAGTACAAATAATGTTCTTTTGTGCAATATTTTTGATATGGTAAATAATAATAGCCAATAGTTACTGACTGTTTGTTATGTGCCATGGACCGTGAGTACTTAACATATATTAACTCTTTTAATCCTCACACCAATCCTGTGACATTTGGATGTTATTATCCTCATTTACAGATTGAGAAACTGAAGATAGAGATGTTAAGAACTTGTCCAAGACACACAGCTACTACATTGTAGATCCAGGATTCAAACTAAGCAAACTGGTTCCAGCCCTCATACCTCATCAGGACACCCTACTATCTTTCTGAATTTAAAGGGATTCAACAAAATGAAGCAGATTCCAAGTATTTTCAATAGTGGCTAGTCACCCACTAAACAGATTGTACGTGAGTCTAGTTTCTCTTTATGATCTTAAAGATAATATAAAAATAAGGCATTGTATATTTTGGAACTGGTTTAAAACAAAGAAAATGGTATTTAAAACAATTTAGCAGGTAAAACACCTAGGTTATTTTTAGAACAAAACAAAAGAGATAATAAATTTAGTGAATGCATTTTAAAAAAACTATTCAAATATTTTACTTCAGAATAACTATTTTTGAACAATTTAATACTTTGTTTTAAACCAGTTCCAAAATATACGAGATTGAATTATGTGGCTGGACCAGACTTCATCCCTCATCCTCATTCCCAGAAAGGCTTCTGATCCTACAGGTTGATTTTCAAGAGGTGAAGACTGCCTCCAAGACGGGAGTTTTTGGTGCACTAGAGTATGGAAGAAAGATGAGAACTATAAGTTATCTCGAGCCATCTTGTCCCCAACCAGCCCCCAGGAGAGCACATGAACCAATAGCAAGCAGGGGGCTCTTCCCATGTCTGTAATGAAGGTTCTGGATCACTGAGGACTATTCTGAAACCTCCAGGGTTTGCAGAGTTTGAGAATCACATACCAGCATCCAGGGCAAGGCCAGGAACCTTGAAAAAGAAATGCAACAGCAGAAGAGGCCATAGATAGCAGCAGTGACTAATGTTTATGGAGCACTTAGCACATCAGGCCATTTCCAGCTGCTCTAAACACATTTTCTCAATCCTAAGAAAAATCACTATTTTTCAGATAACAGGTGGAAGTTTAGAAAAGTTAAGTCACTTGCCTGAGATCACACAGCTAAACCGGGGAGCCAGGATTCAACCCCAGGTGGTATAGCTCTAGAGTCTGCTCTCTTAAAAATAGGAGTCTGGGGAGCAGATGTAGCTCTTAAGTTGTTGAGTGCCTGCTTCCCATGTATGAGGTCCAGGATCCCCAGTACCTCCTAAAAACAAAACAAAGAAACAAAAAATAGGGACCTGGTGGGAGAAGGAAAGTCCCTGGTGGACATGGATTTATGAACTCACATAAAACTCTCCTTAAGAATTCCCAGTAATATGGTGGAGCAGCAAGGTTAAGGGAACTTTCTGAGGAGCAGAAATGCTGTCTAGCAGGTGGAATTGGGCAGCAGGATTTAAGTACAGATGCTAATGTGAACTCATTATTGCCATGGGTTGTAAGCCTGGTATATTTGGGTAATGAAGGGTTTCATGGGTTTTACATTATCAGAGGGGAATACACATACAAAATTTCAGGACTGAAGTAGCAAGGTAGCTAGGAAATTGAGCAATGTGATTCATCTAGAGTCTAGACTAAGGATCTGGTTCACAAGGTGAGAGACCAGGTGCCTATTCAATAAAGCATTTGTACAAACATAATAAGAAAATCTAATGGAGAATGCCCAGTGAAATTCAGTTAGCCAGTGACATGAAAAGGAATTAAAGGCAATTCCCTGTAAGTCTGACCAGATTGTGCTGAAAAATTCCACCTGCAAATCTTGTAAATCATATTGCAACTGGGACACAAGCCCCTTAGCGAAAGTGTTTTAAATGATGATTGGCTCTTGGACCAGTCAATACACAAAAATCTATTTAATTTATAAAGTACCTGAAATACAGTTTCAGAAGCACTCTGAAGCTCACTTCCATGTACAACAATGTTTCTTTGCCATCTTAAATCATTTTTGGAACAAGGCAGAACTTAAGTAAGTGTAAATAGGTAAAAGATTTATGTGGGAAAAAAACTGCATTTGGAAATCCAACAGTCATGCCAGGAACATATTTTCCTCTCTTTTAAGCAATAAGTATGGGCATACTCCTGCTCATATCCCAGGGTAGCTGAGCTGTTAGGGCAATGCTGAGGGGAAAGTGAGCTCCTTTGCCTTTGTGTTTTAAAGAGGAGATGGCAGCTTGCTCAGTGGAGTCACTCTGACAAAATTTAATACTACTGTAACAAGAATATTGAGTTGGAGAAAGGAAGCTTCTAAACGACAGACTATGAGCACCTGGATCAAACTGAGTCTGAAGCCATATATTCCTGGACCTTTCAGTTCTTGTGCCCTAAATTGAACACTCAATTTTTTTTTTATCAGCTTGTTTTGGGTCATCTCATTGGCAAATCAAAGACACCCAACTAATACAGAGGGTTCTCAGTAAGTTAAGAAACTAGAGAAGCCTGAAGGATGAGGTGAGAACAGGGATAGTATTTGGGAGTGAGAGCAGTATAATATCTGCCAGTCCAGCCTCCAAATGGTGCTTGAAGCCTGATAAAAGGAACAATAGGAGCCAGGAAGAGTTAGACCCAATGGCACATGGATAAAGTCTCCTGTAATGTACCCCTCACTCTCTCCTTCTTCCCTTCACCACTGTGGTCCCCCAACAAAAACTGGAACTAGAAGAAAGCAAGAATGGGACTTGGTCAGAAGTCAAGATGGTGGAGAGAGGGCTGATAGGGGTTTCTCCAAACACTGAGAAAAAGATAGCTATAGCAGCAAAAGTAATGTGGATAGAGGCTGGGACAAAAGGATCCTCTGGCAGTTACATTCTTTGCAGATATTTCTTATTACAGGGATGCATGAAAGTTGATTATCTGTAATTCACTGAAGGAAAATAAGACATATGTATAACCCTATTAGATGGTCATGTAACAAGGAAAATAAAAATTCTCACCTAAGATGATGTGAATACCTAAAGACAACAGTATCTCAAGACCTGAGTTTCAGAGACTTAACCATGTTTTGTGTCACAGACACAGCCCAATGGTCCTCAGAGAGCATTTTAACTTCTCAGAAGAGAATCCTTAGTTTCCAAAACCTAAGAAAGCAAATAGAGATCTAGTCATGGGCTTATTACAATCCAACAAAAAGTCATTAACTCTAAACCTAGAAGACAGGATGCTGGCAGCAGAGATTAATTATATTTGTAGCACTGAGTGCAGTCCAATACTAATTATTTGGAAAGCATTTTCCAGCTGCAACAAAGCAGCCTGGGGACAGGAAGAGCAATTGCTCTATAATGTAGACTTTAGAAGCATCCAGCAAAAGAACAGAAGTTTAAGAAAGGATGGAAAATCCTCGAGGACCTCTATAATGCTGACTCAAAATAAAATTATTATTTATAGAAAAATGAGAAGGGGCCAATCTAAATGATTAGAAGAGGCTTTGTGTGAAAACAACTGGTGAAAGAATTTTCCAGATACAGAGAAAGAGTGAAATAGACAAGAAGAGAACCTACAAACATTTTTTAAAGAAATGCATACAGAACAAAAGGGAAGAAAACACAATGCAAACAGTAATTGCCAGGATTGAATTTACTAAATTTACTGAATTTACCAAGAGGGATTTATTTTTCTAGCAAAAATGGGAATCCTCTGCAATTATAAATTAAATTCCCTCTATTTGGAGCCATTGCGGTATTTTTAAAAGGGAACATGTGATATATCTAAATATGAGAAGTCCATGTGCTTCTGTGTTTAAGTGCTAATTTGATTTGGGAAACTTTTATGCACTTAATAATTACCCCCCTTTCTCCTTGTTAATTGGGTCTCCACCCCTACTCTCACCTCCCAACAGAGGAGTAAAATGAATCTCTTTAACACTATATTTAGAATTGTTAACAACTCCTATGAAGTTACAGTGTCCTTGACGTTAGGAGCAGCTGGAGGAAGGCATAACTTCAGCACTCTGGGTCTTAGGGGAAAATTTCTGGCTTAAAAGGCAAATATACTTTATTAAATTTTAGGCATGGTTTTTTGATCAGATCAAACCTAACTGCTAAGCTTGCTACACAAACAACTAAAGTAGCAGGAAGAGGGCAAAAATATTCATTTCAGTCAGTTATTTCAAAAGAGATAAAACTGAGACTCGGGGTCATATAGCTAGTAATTCCCAATGATTGTATATTTTCACCACCCTAGAACTGATAATCAAAATATCTAACAACTAGTATAGTATGGATATGAATTAATCCTGGAATTAGTCCTGGAAGGTCCCTGGTCTGCCATTAAGCCTTAGTCAGAAGGGAAAGGGTCAGGGTGGCCAAGGCATAGATGAGGCAATGAGACATCTATGAAAGTACGAGGATCCATGGGAGTCCGAGAGAAAGTGCTATTTGTTGAATTCACTCTTTTCCCCTTTCTCAACCACACCAAAGACATGCCACATAAAAAGATACCATAAACCACGAAGGGCCTTGGTTATGTAAAAGATCTCCAGTAAAGATGACGATGGGCAAATATGAAAACCAGTACTATTGTATTTTTTATTTCTAACACCACATTTTACTTCCAGCAGGATCTAAAAGGCAAATGCATAAAATGTAATGATAAAGAATGGTTTGGGACCCAAAACGTATAAATATGCAATTTGTGACAAGAACTACATAGAGGTTGGGAGACGGAGGGAAATAGAAACATAGTTTAGGGAAGCGGCTGTGGCTCAATCAGTAGGGCTCCCGGTTACCATATGGGAGGCCCCGGGTTCGGTTCCCGGGGCCTCCTGGTGAAGGCAAGCCCGCCCACACGGCGTGGTTAGCTGACCCAGCGAGCACAAGCAGCAAGGGGGGGATAAATGAATAAATAAATAAAATCTTAAAAAAAAAAAAAAAAAAAAAAGAAACATAGTTTATGTATGCTATTAAAGTTAAGTTGGTATCAAAGCAAACAGATTGTTATAGATTTAGGATGTTATATTTAAGCCCCATGGTAATCACAAAGAAAACATCAGAAAATGTATAAACTCTTAGACACAGAAAATAGAGTACAACTTACCAGACATTGGGGAAAGGGGGAATGGGAAGTTAATGCAAAATGAATATAGTGTTTCTGTTTGAGATGAAGAAATTTCTAGTAATAGATGGTGGTGAGGGTACTGTAACATTGTGAATGAGATTAATCCCACTAAATAGTCTTCCTGGTTGGGGCTAGGATGGAAAGATTTGTGTTGAATACATGCCTACAATTTAAAAAAAAAAAACGAAAGATAAACTAAGAAAAAAACAATGACAATTAAATTGAAAACACAATACTAGATGGGATCTAAGATAGCTTTAAATATATAAAAAAATATATATATATATATATTTTAATGTCAAGTATCTTAGTCCTCCCCCATCCCACTCCCAGCTGCTACTCCATGGTTTTTATGGCTAAGAGATTTCAAGGTGAGTCAGAAGGTCATTCCAGAAGTTACACTTATATAAGTTTAGCAGGATCTCATTGAGTGCCACAGTAAACAGTGCTTCAAACAGCAGGGGTCCTGAGGGCTCTAGAGACATTCAGACACTAAAAGCAGGGCAGACAGCTCAGGAATTCGGCACCCTGTCAGTGGGCCTTCCTTTGGAATTTATGCTCCCCAGTATAACAAAGTTAGACTCATTTATAGTTTCCCTACACGTGGCTCTTCTGCCCCCTTTATTTGAGCCTATAACTAGCATTATACTTTTTAAATAAATATCCCAGAGACTTAAATCTTTGGTCCGTTCATGTGCCAGTTGAGCTCTGAATCTGAGCAGAGTTGCAACACCTACTCTCCAGTTCATTGGACTTACCCAAGACAACTAACAAAAGGATGATAACGGACAACACCCATCCCAAAAAACAAAGAGTATTTAAAACTGCAAGCAAGACAGTACCATCCATCTGCCCCATGGAATCTAAGCTCCCTCTCATTTGGAAACAGAGTGGGCATCACCATCCCAAAATCTTCAAGACTGAGGAATGAACATATATAAGGGGGGAATACAACTGTGGACTAAAGCAGACTTATTGTTTTCTAGCAATGGAAGAACTTGTATTATTGATATAAAGGCAGTGGCTACCAGAGATTCTGAGGGGAAGAAGAGGGAAGAATAGGTATAACATGGGGCCATTTTTGGGACATCAGAACTGTTGGACTTTGCAATGATGGATACAGACCATTATACATTTTGTCAAAACCTATAAAATTGTGTGGAGCAAAGTATAAACTATAATATAAACTATAGTCCAGGTTAGTAGCAATGCTTCAATATGTGTTCATTAATTATAACAAATGTGACACACTAATGAAAGATGTTGTTAATGGGGGAAAGTTTGGGCAGAGGAGTGGGGTATATGAGAATCCCTTATATTTTTTATGTAACATTTATGCAATCTAAAGCTTCTTTAAAAAGAAAAAGGTTGAAGCAAGCCTCAAAAATTGGCAACACCCTGTCCCTGAAAGTAACCTGACATCCATTGGGTCAAACTGCACAATGATCCATGCCCCAGGGTGTTGTCAAAAATAACAGAACTATCAGCTAGCAGTTAATGGAGGTTAATAATTGGGTGCCAGAAGTGTGACAGGGAGACCAGGGAAAGAGACAATCAAAAGGATGCCTGTCTAAAACCAAGGTTATCCATGGAGGTCAGAAAGACTGTATGCATGTCCAAGACTGCACATTCTAAGGAATAACATCAGAGGCTGCATACTGCAGGGCAAATAGACCCCACTCAACTAATCCAGACAAGTCACTAAACAACAACAGGAAAAAATAATAAAGGAAAGAAAAAAGAAAACAAGCAAAAACCAACAGCAAGCCCCAGAAGTGATAAGTCAGAATCAAGAGTTGCTACAATATATTATCTAAAATGTCTAGTTTTCAACAAAACATTATGAGAATGCAAAGAACAGTAAAGTATGACTTTGAAACAGGATTAAAAGAGGCAGTAGAAACTGCCTCTTAGGGTTCCCAGATGTTATACTTAGCAGACAAAGACTTTAAAGAAGTTATTATAACAATGTTCAATAAGCTAAAGGAAACCATGTTTAATGAATTAAAGGAAGGTAGTATTAAAATGTCTTATCAAATAAAGAATTTTAAGAGATACAAATTGTTTGTTTTTAAGTGAACCAAATGGAAATTCTGGAGTTGAAAAGTACAATAACCAGAATGAAAAATACACTAGGGGGGCCAACAGTATATTTGAGCTGGCAGAGAAAATAATCACTGAATTTGAAGACAGATTGATACATATTATAAAATCTGAAGAACAGAAAGAAGAATGAGGAAAAATGAGCAAAGCCTAAGAGAATATGGGACACCATTAAGCACACCAATATGCACATAATAGGAGTGTCAGAAACAAAAGAGAGAGAACTGAGCAGGAAAAATAATCAAAGAAATTATTACTGAAATCTTCCCAAATTTGAAGAAAAACATTCATCTCTGCATACAGGAATCTCAACAAACTCCATATAGGATAAATGAAAGGAGAGCCACATACAAACACATCAGCATATCATAGTCCAAATTTTGAAAGACAAAAACAAAGAAAAAAATACCTAACAAACATCTAAAGGACAATACTCTCCAAAAGAACAGAACATATACATTCTCCAGGACTGATCATCTGTTAGGCCTCTATAAATTTAAAAGGGTGGTAGTTGTGACAGTTTGAAGTTCTTTTGTGAATCCCAAAAGGAGAAGGATTATGTTCCTACACTAATCTATTCCTGTGGGTGTGGTAACCTTTGATTACATTAAATTCAGTTGAGGGTCCCTTGATTAGATTACTTGATAAGATTGATTCAGGGCTTTTGATTGGACCACAAAAGTGAGGTGTGAGCCACCTTGGGTCTCCACCCTCTTGCTGGGTCTTATATAAACAAAGACACACAGAGAGACAGACGCACAGGAACAGGAAGCTGCCATATTAATCCTGCCATGTGAGAGAGAGGACTGCAGGGAAACAGAGATGTGCTGAGGGCTGAGAAAGTACCCAGAGTCTGGAACTAGCAGAGCTCAGAGGCACACAGAGAGGCCCTGGAGAGGCTGGGCCCACGGAATAGCTCAAGGCTAAATGGATGAGCCATGTGCTTGATAGCTCACAGCTGAACTCAGAAAGAAAGTGGAGCAGCCAAGACTGAAAGAGGAGGCCCAGTAAGAGACAAGCCCTATGCCAGGTTGCCCATAACTGAGCTCCAGAAAATGGTAGATTCTGGAGATGAAGGCAGAGACCTTGACAGAGATCGATGGCCATCTTCTCCATGTGGCAGAACCCCAGAATCAACAGTAGCTGACTTCGGTGAGAAAGCATCTCTGATGTTGCCTTGATTTGGACATTTCACGGCCTCAGAGCTGCAAGCTTTTACCTCAAATAAATTCCCATTTATAAAAGCCAACCCATTTCTGATAGCCTTGTGGCAAACAAGACAGTAGTCATACAAAGGATGAAGACAGTAGTCATACAAAGCATGTTATCTTATCATAGTGAGGTGAAATTAGAAATCAATGACAGAAGGAAATTTGGGAAATCAAAATATATGTGGAAGGATCTGGCCAAGATGGCATTAGTGTAGGAGGGCACACACTGCAAGCTCCCAGAGCAAGGCCGGTTGTGGACGGGGTCCTGCCCAGGGGTCTGTGCTGTGCACACGTGGAGTGAGGAGCTTGGGACATCTATCTGAGTGGATCAACGGCGTGGACGGAACGGTAGAGATTCGTGAGTTTTAAGGCTGCCAGCGGTGGTTGGCACAGACGGCTGAGCCCCGCGGTTAGGGAGGAAAAATAAAATAAAATAAAACGGCCATCTGGAGCCGCGAGCAGGGTGAAAAAGTTTTATTTTCTGGGGATCTGGCTGCCTGGCGCCCCTTGGACCTTGTGTGAACAGAACAAACGAGCTAATCAGCACCCGGTGAACCGGAGGGGGGATTTTGGTCGGGGATCGGAGCTGATTTCCCTAGCCACCCAGGGATAAGACCCGGGCCGCTGCGGAGCCAGGAAGAAGGGACACTTCCCATAAAAGGGAGGGTTCTGTTGGAAGACAGGGAAGGGTATTTTATATTTTTAGACATCGATCTGGCTGCCTGTACCGCCCCATAGCTTTGGGGAGCAGATAAGCCGAACTGAAGCAGCACCAGGCTGAGAGCAGACGCGAATCTGCACTCAAACTGATTTACTGAGCAGCCCGGTGACGCTGGAGCTCGGCTCCAGAAGGGGCGGAATCCGGTGTCTTTAGCACTCCTCACTGACTAATAACAGAGCTACAGCTAACCTAGGGAGTCCGGAAAGTGGGACGTGCTTGATTAATTCCCAGCTAGGGTCCCTTCCGTAAGGGGGTTGGTCTAGAAGAGGAATTATTTTGGGTCCTGCATTTGGCTAAAAAAATAAAAATTAAAAAAAAAAAGTGAGGTCACCTCAACAAATGAAAAATAAATTCTTTTTAATTTAGTTTAATAGCTAAAGCTGCTTCAGGACCTGCATATAGAACCCTGTGGGGAAATTAATTCATAAACACAAGTAGGAAGGAAGGATCCACGTGGACCCTAGGGGAATCATTGACCCCCCTTAGCTCTGTTTGACTGCTTGCCTGTGTGGATCTTCGGTTTCTCTCTGTTTATTTCTGGTCTCTTGCTATTATTTCCTCTTTCCTCCCCTCTTCCTTTTTCCTTCTATTTTTTTTTTTTTTTAAAGGTGCTGCCAGCTTGTCGCTTCTTTGCTGGGCTTCTTTTACAGTAATTTCCCACTCGCTGTATATATTGATTCTGTATTATAAACTATCGCTTATCCTTCCTGCATCTTTCTGCCTTCTGTTTTCTGTTGTGGCTCTTAGAGACAACATTTTTTTATAGGCCCACAACTTAAGGGTGTCAATTTCTATTCCATCTATTTTGTTTTCTTCTTTTTTTTTTTTTATTAGTATTAACTTTTTCCTTTCAGACCTTTGTTTACTATTCCTCTCCCTCCTCATAATTCTAGCCTTCTAAATCACTATATATATATTCCTCCATTTGTTTTCCCAGTCCATTGTAGGAACTCCATATTTTTTCCTAGTACTCTACACTGCCTACACAAGTTAAATATTCATCTCATTAAGTCTCACTTTGCCCCTCTTCTAACTTTCATCAATATTTCTATTATCCTTCTGCCTTCCTTACATCTTTTGATTCCTCTGGCCCTAACCTTTTGCCTTCAAGGGAACATAGAAAGAAGCAAGGAAATAAAATAAGAAGAAAAACTGCCAAAGAGAAAACTCAACTCACACGCAGAACCAACAGCTAAATAAAATTCTAGAGCATAGAGAAAAGCTAATCAACTGAACAAACCCATCAAGATAATATGATGACCAGAGGGCAACAGAAAAATACAAATGACTCTGAGAAACTGGAAAACATGGACCAGTCCAATGCACAAAATAAAAACCAGGAAGCAATGCAGAACATCGAACAACTAATCAAAGCTATCCAAACAAATTTCATGGACCAACTTAAAGAACTGAAGGAAGAGATTAAGGATATAAAGAAGACACTGGGAGAACATACTGAAGAAATAGCTAACACGCCTAAAAAGGTAATGGATACGATGGTGAACAAAGGCACAAGCCAAGAAATGAAAAAGACGCTGGACTCACATGGCAGCAGATTTGAACAGGCAGAGGAAAGAATTAGTAATATGGAAGACAATACAGTTGAAATCAAAGAGATTGTAGAACAGATAGACAAAGATATAGAAAAAATTCAGTATGGTCTCAGGGAATTAACCGATAATACAAAATGCACAAACATACGCATTATGGGCATCCCAGAAGGAGAAGAGAAGGGAAAGGGAACAGAAGGAGTGTTGAAGGAAATTATGGCTGAAAACTTCCCAACTCTATTGAGAGAGGTGGATGTGCAGATCCAGGAAGCACAGCGCACCCCAAATAGTATAAATCCCAACAGGCCAACTCCAAGACATATACTTGTCAAAATGTCCAATGCTCAAGACAAAGAGAAAATACTCAAGGCAGCAAGAGAAAAGAGAACCATCACATACAAGGGAAGCACAATAAGATTAAGTGCTGATTTCTCAGCTGAAACCATGAAGGCAAGAAGACAGTGGTATGACATAGTCAAAACACTAAAAGAAAAAACTTCCAGCCATGAATTCTCTATCCAGCAAAATTGGCATTCAAAAATGATGGAGAGTTCAAAATATTCACAGATAAACAGCAATTAAGAGAGTATGTCAATAAGAAACCAGCACTTCAAGAAATACTAAAGGAATCTCTACAAGTTGAAAGGAAAAAACAAAGGAGAGAGAGTTGGAGGAGAGTTTAAAAACAACTGAAAAGTCAAAAAGAGAAACAAAACAACATATGACATACATTAACCCAAAGAAAAAATGGCTGAAGTAAGAAATTCATTACGAGTAATAACACTGAATGTTAATGGATTAAATTCACAAATCAAAAGACACAGATTGGCAGAATGGATAAGAAAATATGATCCATCTATATGCTGTCTACAAGAAACTCACCTTCGACCCAGGGATTCAAGGAGGCTGAAAGTGAATGGCTGGAAAACCATTTTACAAGCTAACAATAGCCAAAAAAGGGCAGGAAGGGAAGCGGCTGTGGCTCAATCAGTAGGGCTCCCGTTTACCATATGGGAGGCCCCGGGTTTGGTTCCCGGGGCCTCCTGGTGAAGGCAAGCCCGCTTGCGCGGTGTGGTTAGCTGACCCAGCGAGCACAAGCAGCAAGAGGGAGATAAATGAATAAATAAATAAAATCTTTAAAAAAAAAAAAAAAAAGGGCAGGAATAGCTATTCTAATATCAGACAAAATAGACTTTAAATGCAAAACTATTGTAAGAGACAAAGATGGACACTACATATTAGTAAAAGGAGTAATCTCTCAAGAAGAGAGAACAATCATCAACATTTACGCACCTAATCGAGGTGCCTCAAAATACGTGTGGCAAACTCTGGAAAAACTAAGAGGAGAAATAAATTCCTCTACAATTATAGTAGGGGACTTCAACACACCACTATCATCATTAGACAGAACATCTGGGCAGAGAATCAATAAAGAAACTGAGGCACTCAACAATACATTAGAAGATTTGGACTTAATAGACATATACAGAACACTACACCCAAATACAGCGGGATTTACATTTCTTCTCCAGTGCACATGGAACATACTCCAAAATAGACCACACGCTAGGCCACATAACAACACTCAATGAATTCAGAAAGATTGAGATTATACAAAGTAATTTCTCTGACCACAACGGAATGAAGTTGGAAATCACTAAGAGCCAGAGAAACAGGTTAGGCACAAGGATATGGAAGTTAAACAATACACTCTTAGACAAACAGTGGGTCAAAGAGGAAATTTCAAAAGAAATCAGTAACTACCTTGAAACTAACGAAAACGACAACACAACATATCAAAACCTATGGGATGCAGCGAAAGCAGTCCTGAGAGGGAAGTTCATAGCCATAAATTCATATATAAAAAAGGAAGAAAGAGCTAAAATTGAAGACCAAACTGCACACTTGGAGGAACTGGAAAAACAACAACAAACTAAACCTAAAGGAAGTAGAAAGCAGGAAATAACAAAGATTAGAGCAGAACTAAATGAAATAGAGAATAAGAAAGCACTGGAAACAATAAACAAAACCAAAAGCTGGTTCTTCGAGAATATCAACAAAATTAACAAACCCTTAGCCAGACTAACAAAGAAAAAGAGAGAACAAATGCAAATACATAAAATAAGGAATGAGCAAGGTGATATCACTACTGACCCCACAGAAATAAAGAGTATCATAAGAGGATACTTTGAAAAATTATATGCCAACAAGAATGACAATTTAGAGGAAATGGACAAGTTTCTAGAAACCCACAAACAGCCGACATTGATGAAAGAAGAAATAGATGAACTCAACAGCCCAATTACAAGTAAAGAGATAGACTCAGTCATTAAAAACCTCCCAACTAAGAAGAGTCCAGGACCAGATGTCTTCACAGCTGAATTCTACCAAACATTCGGGAAAGAGCTAACACCAATTCTACTTAAGCTCTTCCAAAAAATAGAAGTAGAAGGAATATTACCTAACTCATTCTATGATGCCCAACATTACCCTAATACCAAAACCAAATAAAGATACCACAAGAAAGGAAAATTACAGACCAATTTCTCTAATGAATCTAGATGCTAAAATCCTTAACAAAATACTTGCTAATCGCATTCAACAACATATCAAAAGGATTATAAACCATGACGAAGTGGGTTTCATCCCAGGTATGCAAGGATGGTTCAATATAAGAAAATCAATCAATGTAATACACCACATAAACAGATTGAAAGAAAAAAATCACATGATCATCTCTATAGATGCAGAAAAAGCATTCGACAAAATACAGCACTCTTTCCTCATAAAAACACTACAAAAGATAGGAATAGATGGAAACTTTCTGAAAATGATAAAGGGTATATATGAAAAACCCAAAGCTAACATCATCTTCAACGGTGAAATCCTAAAAGCCTTCCCTCTGAGATCGGGAACAAGACAAGGATGCCCACTATCACCACTCCTATTTAACATTGTCTTAGAAGTACTTGCACGAGCACTGAGACGAGAAAAGGACATAAAAGGTATCCAGATTGGAAAAGAAGAAGTAAAAATTTCATTATTTGCAGATGACATGATCCTATACATAGAAAGCCCTGAGAAATCTACAACAAGGCTTCTAGAACTTATAAACGAGTTCAGTAATGTTGCAGGCTATAAGATCAACGCTCAAAAATCAGTAGCATTTCTGTACACCAATAACCAGCAAACTGAGGAGGAAATCAGGAAAAAAATACCATTTACAATAGTAAATAAAAGAATCAAATACCTAGGAATAAATTTAACTAAAGATGTAAAAGACTTATATACAGAAAACTACACGACACTGTTAAAGGAAATCAAAGAAGACAAATAAATGGAAAAATATTCCCTGTTCATGGATAGGAAGACTAAACATCATCAAGATGTCTATCCTACCCAAACTAATCTACAGATTTAATGCAATCCCAATAAAAGTCAACACTCTCTTATTTAAGGAACTGGAAAACTAACCACAAAATATAGTTGGAGAGGCAAGAGGCCCCAAATTGCCAAAGATATATTGAAAAAGAAAAATGAAGTTGGAGGTATCACATTACCTGACTTTAAAACATACTACAAAGCTACAGTGATCAAAACTGCGTGGTATTGGCACAAGGATAGACCTACTCACCAATGGAACCGAATTGAGAGTTCTGATATAGATCCTCGCATATACAGTCATCTGATATTTGACAAGGCCACGAAGCCCACTCAGTTGGGAGAGAAAGGCCTCTTTAACAAGTGGTGCTTGGAGAACTGGATATCCATATCCAAAAGAATGAGAGAAGAATACCATCTCACACCTTATACAAAAATCAACTCAAGATGGATCAAAGATCTAAATATAAGAGCCAAAACCATAAAAACCTTGGAAGATAATGGAGGGAAGCATCTACAGGGCTGGGGGGAAGGGAACAGTCAAGATCTAATGGGGTTTTTGGTGGTCATGGGGAAGGTTTTTCTTTACCTTACAATAATGGACACAGGACATGATAAATATCATCAAAATTATTAAACTGTATCATCTAAATTGTAAACTATACTGTAAATCATTGACAATGTTTAGTTGCTGTATTTTGCTATCTGTATAACAGTTATAACAATGCTAACATTCAAAAAAGGTGGGGTCAATATGGGGTGGGGAAGTTGGGGTGGTTTGGTATCTGGGAGTCTCCGGCACTCCGTATGTGACTTTGCTGTGACCTAAAACTTCTTTGAAAATCAAATGAAAAATTGGGAGACAATGGGGATTGAGAGGGGGAAGGTGTCACGGCACACCAGACATCTGATAACACAGTGATAAAAGGAAGGAAAGAAGGAAAGGAGAGAAAGGAAAAAAGAATGAATATATATATATATATATTTTTTTTTTTTAAAAGCATTTCCTTTGCCTTTTTGCCCATTTTCTGAATGTCCCAATCCGCTAATTATATTTTATATCGTTTTGTTTTTTGTTTGATTATTTGTTTTTTTTTTCCTTTTTTTTTTTTTTCCCCTGAGTTTCCTTATGTTTGTCTCTTGCATGTAAGCTTATCATACTTGTTTCTTTTTCCTAGTAAGTGTATTTGATTATTTTATGGACTACATGTTCATGGAGGATTTGGATCACAGAAGGGTTATAATGGGTACTGCAGGGGATTATTGGTGGGGGGTGTCTGGGAGGGGGGTTTCATGGGAATTAGTTCATCCGAATATACATGAAAGATATACAAAATCG
>JAKSZT010054030.1:30940603-31067633 GCA_026826555.1 Tolypeutes matacus
ATTTTTATTTTTACCCACAATAAAAAAAAAAAAAAAAAAAAAAAGATACATATAAGAACTTCATTCATTAGTCAATGACATGGGCAATTCTTCAGCTAAATCATACAATAAGTTCTGAATAAGTAGAAGTATATTTCCTTAGTTTTTTGTGCTAGTCACAACGTAATGGCTACTGACAATAAATTTAATCTGCACTACTAAAAAAAATATATATATATATGAAAATTAAATCACATGTGCCCAAATAACCAATGGGTCAAAGAAGAAATCAGAAGCATTATTAGAATTTCTTATATGAATTAAATTGAAACATAGCACATAGAAAATTATGAGATGAAACTAAAGCAATTCTCAGAGGGAAATTGATAACCATAAAAGGCTACATTTTTTTAAAAGTCACAATCAATAAACCTTCCAAAGATAAGAAACTAGAAAAAGAAGAGCAAACTAAACCCAAATCAATGTGAAAGAAGGAAATAATGAAGGTTAGAATGCAAATAAATGAAATAAAGAATATAAAAACAATACAAAAAATACAGAAAACCAAAAATTGGTTCTTTGAAAAGATCAACAAATTTATCAAAACTTTACCTATGCTGATGAAGAAAAAAATGACAGAAGACTCATATTATTAAAATCAGGAATTAAAGAGAAGACATCACTTCCCATCCTGTGGAAATAAAAACAGCATTAGAAAGAAATGCTAAGAAAAACTGCATGACAACAAATTCGTTTTCATGAAATGGATAAATTTCTAGAAAGACACAATCTACCAAACTAACTCAAGAAGAAATAGAAAACAAACCTATAACAAATAGACCAAATTTTCAATTTAAACCTTTCCCATAAAGAAAAGGACCCTTACAGCTTTATTGATGTATTATACTAAACATTTAAAGAAGAATTAATACCAATAGTTAATAAACTCTCCCAAAAACAGAAGAGAGACACTTCTCAACTCATTCTATGAGAACAGAATTACCAAAATCAGGCAAAATCATTAGAATAAAATAAAAACACAGATTAATATCTCTTGAGAATATAGATACAGAAATTCTCAACAAAAGACTAGCAAACCAAATCCAGCAACATATATAAAGAATTATATACCATGCCCAAGTGGGATTTATTCCAGAAATGGAAGGATAGTTCAACATATAACAACTAATCAATGTAATGTAACATATTAATAAAATAAAGGACAAAAGACCTATGATCATTTCAATAGATGCTGAAAAATCATTTAACAAAACCCAAAATACCTTTATTATAAAACACTCAACATACTAGGAATAAAAGGGAATTTCCTCAAACTGATAAAGTGCATCTACAAAATACACCACAGCTATCATCATACTTAATGGTGAAAGACTGAAAACTTTTCCCCTAAAATTAGGAACAAAACAAGAATGTCTGCTCTTTTCCCTTTTATTCAACATTGTACTGGAAGTTTTAGCCTGGTCAATAAGGCAAGAAAAAGAAATAAAAGGCATCTATGTTGAAAAGAAAGTTGTAAACTATTTCTATTTGTAGATAATATGATCTTGTATATAAAAAGTAAAAAAGAATGTCCCAAAATATTATAAATAATAATTGAGTTCATCACGCTTGCAGAATAAAAAATCATAATACAAACACATCAAAATTGCAGCTGCCTTGTTGCAGAAATTGGCAAGCTGATCCTAAACTTCATTTGAAATTGCAAGGGACCCTGAATAGCCAAAACATTTTATATGTGAATGTAGTTAAAAGGGGACATTTTAGGTTATATATGTTACTAGAATAAATTAAAAAACAACAAAAACAACAACATAGGAGTATAAAATACAAATAGTGAACCCTATTATAAATGGTGGACTATGGTTAATAGTTCAATTATAAAAGTATTCTCTCACAAATTATAAAAATGTACCATACTAATTCAAGATGTTAATATTAGGGTGTTATATAGGAACTCTGTATTTTATGCATGATTTTTATGTAAACCTACATCTTCTCTAACAAAATGGTTTTTTTAAACCCATCTTGAAAATGAAGAACAGAGTTTAAGAATTCACTTCAATTTCAAAACCTATTACAAAGGTGCTATAATCAAAACTATGAGGCCCTGAAATAAAGATAGAAACATATAGATCAATGGAATAGAATTATGAGTCCAGAAATAAACTCTTAAAGATGCCAAGACAATTAAGATAGGCAGGAGAGATCTTTTGGAATAATGAAGATGTTCTAAAATTGTGGAGATCTTTGCGTAAATCTATAAGTTTGCTTAAAGTAATTGAATAGTACACTTAAAATGGGTGAATTTTATGTATGCAAAGTGTACCTCAATAAAGGTGTTACAAAATCAACTGATGGGAACAGATGTGGCTCAAGTGGTTGAGTGCCTGCTTCCCACATGGGAGGTCCCGGGTTCAGTTCCCGGTGCCCCCTAAAAACGAAAAAACAAACAAAAAGCACACAAATGAAAAAATCAACTCAGGGGAGCCAATGTGGCTCAGTGGTTGAGTGCCGGCTTCCTACATACAATTCCCAGGTTCAATCCCTGGCCCAGGAACTTAAAAAAAAAAAAAAAGTAACTGATTGACTTCATATAAGAATTTTCCTTTTAGACTAAAAATAGAAGCAAAGCATAAAGTAACTGATGTATTCTTAAGGGGTGGAGAAAAGAGGGATGGTTAGGCATTTCAGAATTTTAATTATTAAAATCTTGTATTCAAATGTGTACCTCATTTCACAGATTGAGAATTTGAGGTACATTCCAGGTTCAAGCACCTTGTGTGCCGACCGGTTCTAATGAGAGTTTGGTCAGTGCCATCTTTATCTGAGAAAGCCACAAAAATAATCTCTCAACTCACTGAAAAGCAAAAGGCAAAGATTAGAAGCAGGCATGTTGGGTTTGTGTCAGATCAGCACACATTTGGGTCCTTTTACTACTGAGCATTTATTAAATGCAAATAGCTTACTGGGCCAAAGAGACTCTGGAACTATTCATGGCCTCCAACTCCCTAGTCCTAAAAAGTGGAATGATTGCCAGTTCATTGTCCTCAAAGCTTAAAAACTTCTCTGAATCTATGAAATTGCAAACAGATATTCAAATCACTTAACCCCACATTCATCCATAACCTGGACATAAGTGGTTTCAGTATTTTTTCACCTTAAGGCTTAGTAAATAAGGCAAAAAGCAAAGCCCTTGCACATTCTAGAGATATTCACCTTTTTCATAACCTGAATAAATTTTTAAAATTTGTTTTAATAGCCTTATCTCTAAGTCCCACCAACTCTGAGATTTTTATAACAGTAGCAGCATCATGTTATCAGAACCTGAAATCATACTTTCCTGCTATAGTCTGATGGCAGACTATACAAAGAAACCACTTGTCTGGAATTGTTCCAGAACAGCATGCTGTCAGGGCAATTGGAGTATAATATGCGCAATCCAGTGAAGGTTGCAAAATTGCCCATGTGCTATTTTTAACTCACTTTCATGGGTTACACCACTGGCACTGATAAACTATTACAATGTGCTCGAATACATATTAAAACGGTTTAACTAAGTAGTATTGGACGTAGTGCCATAATATCATTTCTTGAAGTTTGGAGGTTGACATCTGCTTACAGTGCTCTTTGCCTACGGTGTGATTTATTTAGTCTTATATCACCCTCTTATTGGAGATATGCCAGAAGAAGGAGTGCAGAGGGAAATCAAGTCTCTTGGAAAGTTGCCAGGTGCTGAGGTCAATGCAAGCAAACAACTGCCAAGTGTTCTATAGATTCACTCTGATAAAAATGAAAGTCGTTATTTCCGCTCTAAACAGTTCACTGAGATATGCTTCTCTGGCATCTATGATAGTCACAGTAATATTTATTTTCTCCAGAGACGTTCCCTTTCTGGCTATTAAAATTGGGCTTCACTTAAAAATCAATATAAAGTTCCTGTCTGGGAGATAAATTGTCAATGGCGTGAAATCATGAATGAGCAAAATTCTTTACTATGTCACACTCCTGTGCTCCCAGCCTCTCTAATGTCCTCTTTCTGAGTTTCCCCTCCCTAGAAACTCTTCCCCTCCTACTTCATCTTCTCCTGTCAACTTCAGATGTGAGCCAAGTGTATGAGACCTTTTATTTTTAGTATCCATGCCGTCCATTTTTCCTAAAATAGCTCACAGCTCTGGAAAGAGGTAGTGAAAGGCTCAAAGAATGACAGAAATAAAAGGCCACAAGTGTCCGAGAGGTATTCGGCTGTCTGTCATGACTGCCGGGCCTTTAAAATGGAAATCAACCTGAGCCGTCAATTTCAGTGCCACAACCTAACACTTCAATTTGATCCATGTCTCTCTCCATTGCCTTTTACGAGACTTTACAAGACAATTTAAGGTAACGTTTTTTAAAAGGCTTAAAAGATATTAAACCACCTAAAATTGTGAGAACTAGGATCTCTTGCAATATTGTGATTCTGGGCCAAAATAAGCCTCCTTATGGTCTTTGGTTCATTTCAACCCTTCATCCTGCCCAAGAGCTAATTGTTCCCCAGTCCAACTCTTGCCTACAATGCATAGTTCCTTGTCGGCTCTGCATGCACCTTCTTTAACTAGAAAGCAGAAAGCTCCTGTAAGGAGGGTATCCCTCAGTGCTGGCATGGTTGCCCACTATCTACACTGGGACTTACCATGATTAGCTGAGTCCCAAGTGGCATTAGCCAGGCAGGTTTAAATAAATTGCCCTGGAGTCAAAGCAAGTAATTCAGATATTTGGATTTCTAAGAAAGGAATCCCAACCATGCTGGCAAAGGCAGTAAATGAAGAGCGCCAGCTCTCAAGTCGTAATTGCTGGATTAAATCCTAGCTCCCTGATTCATAAATTGTATGGCCTTTGGCAATTGTCTTAACATTTCAGCACCTCAGTTTGCTCAGTTGAAAAATGGTGGTAATAACAATACTTTCTTTCATAGAATTCTTTAGATGATTAAATGAGCCTATGTATTTAAAACATTTATTCCATAGTCTGCCATATAATAATTTCTCAATAAACATTTGAACCTATTAGTGTGATTATGAATAATTGTGCCATTTAGAATATGTTGTAGATAGTTTAAATTGTCAGAGATGATTCGGAGGATTCCATGACCTGCATCTCAGATAGGGCCCTGCCTGCATCCTTGAGTGATAGACCCTGGAGCCTGGTGAATGACTGACCATCTTTTGAGAGCACGCTCTGTCCTGCAGCTTCAGAAGCCAGTTGCCTGCCTTCAGGGAGAAGTCTTGAGACACCGTTAGTTCTTCCAGAACATTCCACACACTGAATGAAATAGCATTGAAAGTGGAGCTTCTCCAGAGTTTGGTGACTTACCAGTGGGCCGTAATTTGGAGTTTGTGCTCTTGAGTGTGACAGAGTTGGACTCAGTTGTGACTTCTCTACACATGCCTCTTCCATCCCTTCTATTCGAACCTATAATTGGTGCTGGAGTTGGTAGGTGTACATCCAAGGGACTTGAATCTCTGGGCTGTACATGTGCCAGCTGGGCCCTGAGCCTCAGAAGAGTTGTAACACCTACTGTCAAGTTCATTGGACTCACCCAGGACAACTAACAAGGAGGTGAAGTGTACAACTACCACACCAAGGAACCAAAAGAGTCTATAACTGCAAACAATAGAGTCCCATCCCTCAGCCATATGGGAAAAAAACTCCCAATTAGAGGAGGAGTGGGAATCACCATCCCAGAATCCTCAGGACTGGGGAATAAAATATGGACTAGAGTGGACTTACTGGTATTCTACTATAGACTTATTGTAATTCTAGCAATGGAAGAAATTATATCATTGATGTGGAGGCAGTGGCCACTGGAGGTGCTTTAAGTCGGGGAGAGAGAAAAAGAGGTGTAAGAGGGGGGCATTTTCGGGACTTGGAATTATCCTGAATGACATTGCAACGACAGATACAGGCCATTATATATCCTGCCATAGTCTATAGAATTGGGTGGGACAGAGTGTAAACTACAATGTAAACTATAATCCATGCTTAGTGGCAATGCTCCAAAATGTGTTCATCAATTGCAATGAATGTACCACACTAATGAAAGAAGTTGTTAAGGTGGGGAAAAGTGGGAGGTGTGGGGAGTGGGGCATATGGGAATCCCTTATATTTTTTTATGTAACATTTTATGTAATCTAAGTATCTTTTAAAAATAAATAATATATTTTTTTAAAAAGAAAGTAGAGCTTCTATTTTTATTACTCTAATCATATGAAACTTTATTTTTAATAATGACTGATAAAATGGACATTTAAGTTACACCTCATATCGAAGTATTAAAATATGTTATCTCTAAGTTGACAATATATTATAGAGAAAGCAACTGCACACAATATTACAATTAATTTTTAAGTTATTACTTTCTCTATATTTGGAATTTTGTCCAATGTATCTTGCTCATGTTCTTTCTTGGATAGTTCTAGTCTGTATTCAGAGGTAGTCTCATTCCTCATTTTTGCCACCAAAATGTCCTTTCTAAAATGACAATAAAGGTAAATGGTATTGCTTTTTATTTGAGAAGTCTGTGTTGGGCACTATTAAAAAGTGGTCCCCATTTCTCTCTGATTTAATCAGTCAGTGAAACCAAGGGTCTTGAAAACCGCTGCTTTGGGATATGGTTGTACTTTTAGCTGCTGATTCCAGGTTCATGATAGTTTCCTTTAAATAGGAGAAATGAGTACAGTTAAAACTAGACATAGACTGTTTAGAGAATGAAAAAGTAATATATGTGGATATCTGCATATATGTAACCAAATTTACACACTAAAATGCAAACTCTGTGAGAATAAGAATTGTTGTGTGTTTTATTCACTGGTATGCATCCTTGCATTTAGAAAAATGTCTGGCTCATAGTAAGCATACAATAAATATTTTGTTGACTAAATTAATGTTTATATATGATTCCTTTAAATAATATTTTAATATCTATTATGTGCCAAGGTGCTTGGGAATAAAAGAGTGAACAAGACCAACACAAGACCTGTCCGAATGAAGATTACAGTTGAGGAGGGGAGACAAGCATAGATTAGATAATCATATAAAGAATGTCACAATTATAATATTGGTTAGTGCAATGAAGAAGGACATGAAACCATGAGAATAAAAAATGTTCTGTCTGGCAGACAATCAAGTGCCTACTATGTCTCTAGGTGAACCAGACAGAGAAATTCCCTACACTGAGGGGATCAAACTTCCAAAGGTGAGCGTCAAAGAGTAAGTGCCCTTCTGCCCAATATAAACAAGATAAAGTCCTGAAAAGCACAGTGAAGATGACATAGCAGAGTAATAGTTCTCAAATTGAGCACATATCACCATCTCCTGAAAGGCTGACTAAAGCAGATTTGGGGGCCCCACCCCCTAGGTGGGGCCTGAGAATTTACATCACTAACAAGTTCCCAAGTGGTGCTGGAGAAGCTGGTCTGGGAACCACGTGCTGAGAATCACTACAGTAGGGTAATATGGTAGAGAGTCCTGGGGTGTTGGCAGGAGGGCCTCTCTGAGCAGGTAATATTTAATTTGAGGCCTGGATATGACAGGAGTTGCCATCACAGCCCCAGGGAGAAACATTTCATCCTGAGGGAACAGCATGGGCAAAGGCCTTCAGATGAGGGTGAATTTCTTTTGCTCCAAGGCTACGAGGAAAGCAGTGGTGGATGAGGCAGGCGTGGAAGGAGATAAAGATGGAGAGCTAGGCAAGAGCCAGGCCACGCAGGGTCTTACAGGCCATGTGAAGAGTTGGATCTTTATTCTGAAAGAAATGGGAAGCCATTGACAGGTTTTAAGTATAAGTATCATGGGATTAGATTTACATTTTGTAAAGAGTACTCAAGCTAGAGAATGGAGAAGGACTAGAGAGATGCCAGAGTGAAAGGTCTGAGCAGTGGAGAGGCTGAAGTCATAGTATAGGTGGGATAAAACTGTAGGTTGGCTTACTACGATGGCGCTGGGGATGGGGAGAAGGATATCAAAAAATGTTTTGGAAACAAAGGTTAAAGGCCTTGATTAAAGCTTGGATAAGGGTAAGGAATGGGTAACAGAGAGGGCTGTGTTGCAGATAATTTTTATATATCTGGACTAAATGACCTAAAGGACGGTGGCACCATTCATGGAAGTAGGTTTCTGGGGGCAGAGGGGGGGAGTGGTTGCTGTTATTTGTGCATGTGGGGTTTGGGGTTTGGGTTTGTTGTTGTTGTTTGAAAGAGAGAGGGGATAAAAAAAAGACAGCTCTTGTGACTTCATTTTAGGACATTTTTCATTTGAGTTGCCCTTGCTGAAATATCTAAATACGGAAGTAAGGTAGGCGGTTGTGTGGATCTGGAGCTCAGAGAGAAAGGCCTGGATTGCAAAAAGTGAATTTAATATATTCTATAAATGGCCAATGATTCCATAGGATTTGCTGAGATCATCGAAGGAGAGTAAGAAGAGGACCTAAGTCTGAACATTGAAGAACATCAACAATTAATGGACAGAGATAAAAGAAGAAACTGGGAATGGAGATGGAGAGGGAGCAGAGTGCCAGGAGGAAAGTCAGGTCATTGTTGCCTAATGGAAGGCGAGAGGACAGAATGCATCAATCAGGAGGAAGTGGTCAAATTTTCACTCATCCTTAGAGGGCAAATAAAATCAGCCATCACCGAAAAATATACATTGACATGAGTGATACGGAGATGTTCTTATACACAAAAAGAGAATAAAAAATCACTTAAACTATAAGTAGATCACATAACTAACACCAAATTAAACAAACAAAAAAAGTTTTTCTATAACCTAGATTATAATCTCATTGGGGGTAAGAATACATCATTTTTGTCAGTTCCATTGTACCTCCAGGATCTTCCACAGAATAACAGCACAATAAATGCCCACTGCATTGAATTAAAAGTATACAGTAGCTTGTCTTAACTAACCTGTGATTCCTCTGTTGTCCTTCTCAATCCCAATCTAGTCTCAGCTGGTGAGCAGTCACAGCCACGTTACTGTCCATTTGGTCCTTGATAAAATCCCACTATGCTTTATTCAATTCTCTTAAAAACCATCTGTTCAGTTTCTCTCCCTCCCCATTTCCTCTTTCTTTTTCCTCCCCTACCTTCTTATTCTTATTTTTCTAATCTTTTATCATAATCATTCTCTTTCTTGTCCTAGAGCACTTACTTTTTTGCTTGTTTTTTGTTTCTTTGCTTGCTTATTAATGATGGAAGCATTAATACTTCCCCACCTATCCCAGCTGATTCCAGCTGCTACACTCAGACCATGTCTGAGGAAATGACTCGGCATTATTCAGCATGATTTATCATACTGATGTAGTTTTAAAGCCAGGCTATTTTAGCAGCAAACAATATGTGTTAAATCAGTAGGTGACATAAATGGGTGACAATTTTCTCCATATTCCCCAAGAACCTAAAACCTTCCTTTGTGTCCTGTGAGTCGCCCATTCTTCAGGGATTGGAAGTGAGTTTTACAGTCTTCAAACACTGCTCCTTCTGATGGCATCATTTGAAGCCCACACTATTTTATCTTCTTTCAATATCAACTTGAAGCCTCTAGGTTGAGTAGTCTCATTGTACAGCTACACCACAGACAATGCAAATTCAACATGGGCAATACTAAACTCACCTCCCCTTCCTTCCAAACCATGCTTCCCCTGTAAGTGTATTCTTAGTGCATTATGCATCAAATTTGTCATCCAAGTCAGAAGCTGGGGAGTTCTCCATCTTTCCCATCTTTTTGCTTTTTATGTACCTTTTACATATATACTCTCTCCTCCATCATGCCTGCCACTGCCTCAATTTAGATCAATAGTTCTCAATCTTGGGTGCACATTAGAATCACCTGGGGAGTTTAAGAGCTACTGATGCTGTGTGCCACCTCCAGAAGTTCTGATTTAATCCATTTGGGGTACAGTCTGAGCATCAGGATTTTTAAAAGCTCCCAAAGTGAGAGCCTTGATATCTCCATCTAGAATTTGATAACACTCCCTCCACTTCTTCTTCCACCCTACTGCCAAAGTAATCTTTTTAAAATATAAATCTGTGACATTCCCTTACTATTAATATATTCTTATGGCTGCCAGTCACCACCATAACCCCAAATGCAGACAATCTTCATCATCTACTTCACCAACCCCACTTTCACCTCCCCTTTATGTACCCACACCTGGAAGTCATAATGGCTCATATGTCCTTTCTAAGATGGGCAATGCTTTCCACACTTCCATGCCTTTTACATCCCATTTCCTTATATGAGAATGTCTTGCTCCAGCATGGGATATTTGGTTAACTCCAACTTGTCTTTCAAGAAGATTCAGCATCCTCTAGATATGGAGATGAATGAGAATGAGGAGGAATAAATGTCTGCAGTGGAATATAAAAAGTTCTATTTCTTTTAGAGTTTAATAGAATCTCAACAAAGATCCAATGTAAGCTTCATCTCCACTGTGAAGTTGTCCTTGGCTCCCTTTTTTGTACTCCCTAAGTGCAGTTTACACAACTCTATCAATAGATAGATCACACATGTGTGACAGTGTGTCTATCATTATCCGGTGAAGTTAGGGCCAGTGCATAATTCATCTCAGTATCTCCAACAGTTGCCAGAATATGTAGTATATGATGGCTCTAATAAATATAATTTGAATCCCTTAATGGATAAATAAAGGAAGCAAAGAAATGTCAAAGTGACTCTCCAAAGGCTCATCTACTCCTGAGAAGATCTTAGCTTCCCAGCATTAGACCAGGACTCTGAGTGCATTTTAGATATCAGAATTGCTATAAGGGGAGAAGTAGAGTCCTCAGACACAGTGGTCTCAGTCCAGCTATGGAAATTAAGAGCAGGGTGAGTTAAAAGTCCAAGAGTCTTCACAAAGTCCTCACCTAGCAGATGAGGGTAGGGTTGTGAATACACTCTGGAAAGAAATATACATATATATATATTTTTAAATACCTCACTTTCTTCTTGGAAGTATGTACTTGCCTCCAGGGTATTCCTGCCCATTTTCTGCCTGCCTCTCATAATCAGCCTGAACTTGGGAAGACCGTTGTGCTGCAGTCCCAGTGGAGTCCATGTCCAGAGATGGTGATCATGCCACTCTCTGAGGAGGCTGGGTGCACAATGGGAAGTTAATCAGGCCAGCAGCAGCTCTCAGTCCACATCTATGCTCTTTCTCCTGAGTGAATAGCACCTCTGGAAGGTAATAATAAGCACATGTTGTACAAAAGAGGTTCTTTTAAAATGAGAACATGGAAAGGCATGGTCAGTTTCCTGCTCAGTGGATTAGAATTCACAGTGAACATTTTATCCTAAACGCAGGGTTAAAGCCCAACACATAGCCCCCTCTTAAGAGACAAGCCATAGGCAAATTATTGGAAAGTTTGATATTTTAAAGATAATCATTATACATTATAAATTTTGTTCTTTATCCTTCAGCCCAAATTCCAAACCAGTCTTTGTTTACAGTTCATTTTCTCCAACCAACTGAAAGACAAATGTCTCAACATCTACTCTGAATATTTTCAGATTAAGCAGACCCTTTCTCCAAAAGATATTCCCAGGCTATGATTTACTAAGTCCCTCACCTATGCCCCTCTTTCCTTGCTCTTGCATGCATCTTTTCCTCAATAAAATCAACAGATACTAAAATCTCAAAACAGCAGTGCCAAAGGGCCTGGTCCTAGAAACACTGTACGGTTCTTTCATCCCCACTAAAGAGGTAAAGAGGTGGGAGCCAGGCACCCTGCCCAGGGCCAAGTGATCAGGGTCAAGGCTCCAGTCTGAGCCCTTGTCTCTAAGCTCAGTGTCTTCCCTAGTTTAGGGGCCATGGTTAATGATATCATCTCTTATCATTTTATCAGACATGGCTGGAAGCAAGGACGCTACATTAATTAGTGTTTTGCATAAAGGTACAGTCCAGCAAAGTCATAATCCGCTGAAGGGACATTTGGAGACTGCATTCAAGGAAGAATCAGACTAGCAGTTCATTGCCTGGCCCAGCTTCCTAGGGCTGCTCTTGATGCTCTTTTGACAAACTGGCTAGAGAATAACAGTCCACCCACCAGCTGCTGAATGATGAAAAAAGGACACACAGACACTGATTCAAAACATCAGCGTAGGCCCTGAACACAGAATAATTAACATCCAATTTGATTTAATCCTATGTTGAGTAGGAGAAAGAATATGGACTTTGAGTCACAATATCCTAGGTTCAAATCCTAGCTCTGCCTTTTTCTATTGCCTTTAACTCTAGGTACATTCACTGATCTTTGTAAGACTATGTTCCCAGTCTATAAAATTCAGGCTAAGTGAAATAACATAAATAGATTGTCTGGGATATAGTATAAGCACACACAATGTCACTGCCTCACCCCACACTCGGACTTTCTCATACCCCTAGCACAAGAGCATCACAACTCTGTGTCCTTATGTAAACATCAGTGTTTGCAAACATACCCAAATATGTCAGCCCCAGGCTCTCCTCCTAAGTACTACAACCACAGATCATCAGTGTATCTTCATCCTAAATACAAGCTATGGAGCTATGGAACAAGAATTTTGTATTCTTTTTATACACCCCAGACACAGTCCATGAAATTACCAGATACATAAGGAGAAAGGAGTCTGGATGACATATGCTTTAATTGTAGGCTATTGATAGATCTCTTGAAGTAAACAGTACTCTTATTAAACACCAAAAAACTGAGTTGGCCCCATTGCCTGAATTGCTCCTTTAGGTTCTTCTGCACTGACTATGATGGTCAATGAGAGATTCTGTCTGGAGGCATTTCCTGTGAGAAAATGTGCTGCAGGCTCATAGGAGATACCCTACTAGCTCCACTACACAGAGAATCCAGTGGCAACAACAAGAGTGGTGCTTTCCACCCAGGTCTACTGGCCGCCCAAGTTCAAAGACCATTTATATATGTGAATGGTGCCCCTAGAGTTGTGCAATGTTGCAGCCTTGTCCAGCCCTTTGAATATGAATCATGTTTGAATATGGAGTGTGTTTGTGTATTCCTGTGTTTGCTTACATTAGTAGTACTGGATAGTTTAACTGCCAGTAGCTTCACTGGTATCTCCATGACAAACTAAAATCACATTCCAAATTAACAGAATTCTCTCACAGGTTAAAGAGGAGGTGGTACAGTTCCAGGCACAGATCAATATAATTTCACAAGGTTTAGGATGGGTTGAGGAGGGTGGCAGAGATTGCCACATGATATCTGAGCAGGCTGTATGGCAGGTTGAATTATGCATTCTGTAGCAGTTTGATATTATTGATGAATTCCAAAAAGAAATATTGGATTATGTTTGTAAACTGGTCTTTTCTTCTGGGCGTATTAGAGAGTATTGGATTCAGAGGTTTTACTTTTACTTGATTAAATAATAAAGAAGGCTTTGATTGGGCCATGTCAGTAGCACATTGCATCCCCACCCGTTTAGTGGGTAGGGACTCACATAGAAACTGCACTGCAGAGAAGGGAGGTTGGAGTTTTTGAGCTGGAACCTGGGAAGTAAGCACACAGAGGAGCAGAGCAGCTGAGCCTGGAGAGAATTGAGCCCCAGGAGAGAGACAGAGCCAATCACCTGATAGTCTACAGCTGACTTTGTGGAGAAAACAGTGGAGCTGAGCCCTGGGAAGAGAGGAACCCAGGAAGCCTAAACCCTGGCAGACATCCGCAGCCATCTTGCTACAACACGTGGCAATAAACTTTGGTGAGGGAAGTAACATGCTTTATGGCCTGGTAACTGTAAGCTTCTACCCCAAATAAATAACCTTTATAAAAACCAACAGATTTCTAGCATTTTGTATCAGCATCCCTTTGACTAACTAACACACACCCCAAGTAACACACATTCTTAATCTTAACCCACATTCCTGTGGGTATGAGCCTATTGTAAATTGGACCTCTTGAAGATGTTATTTTTAGTTAAGGTATGGAGAACTAAACCAGGGTTGGCCATAATCTGTATTACCTGTGGCCTTATAAAGAGACTCCAGAGTCACAGAAGGAAGGAAGCAGAAGACATCTCCCATGTGATGTGAGGCAGAGAGACAGACTAAGGAATATCAGCAGCCAGCACTGGAATGCTACAGCTCCAAGAGAAAGCAAGCCTTGCCCGTACCTTGATTTTGGACTTCTTCTAGCCTTAAAACTGTGTTAATAAATTCCCACTGTTGAGCCAAAAAATTGTGCAATATTTGCCATAGCAGCCTGGCAAACCAAGACAGTCTATGTTTACTACTGGTGTGTGTTGTATTGCTTTTGCCTACCACTCAGAAGGAAGTGCAGCCAATTAGCATTCCCTCACTTCCCCAGGAAACAAGCCAGTCAGAGGAGAAGCCCAGGCACCTCATTACCATCCCCTGCCTCCCCCCCTCCCCCGCAAGCAATTATGCCAGAGTCAGTTCTGTCCTTGACCCAGATTTGTCGTTTTGATATGAAGATGCTAGTTCCTGTCCCGGACTCATCCCTCTAGCTGTGTTATCGATCAGGCTGGTCTGACCAGGTTCGGCATCTGACAGCCACTTTTTCATCTCAGTCTGACCCTACTCCTGAATTCTGCCTCATGTTTCTGCATAACAGACTATGACTCTGGTCTGAACTAGGTTTGGCCCTCTTAGAAAGGGACTGTGCAAACCACCATTTCCCAACTTGATATTTTTTATTACGTAAAAAAGTCTTCTGTGAATAGTGTTTGAAGAAACATTGAGTTAAACCAGTTTCTTTAGTGCAGAACTTCTCAGAGCCTTTGATAAGCTAAAGTGTATGAGGGGAGGAAGATACAGTGTTGAGTGCTTCTGAAGAGCATTTGACCAAAACATCTCCCATTTATTTTAACAGAAAACAGCGTTTTAAGGAGCATATTCTGGGGAACTCTCATTTAGACCAATGGGGGGAATCGATGATAATAACACCTAACCACGGTAGTGCTCTCATACCGTAGAACCAAAAAATGTTCTAATAAGAAACACCGATCAAGGCTTTCCCTTACTGCTGGCTCTTTCCCTTGTGGCATTGTCTAAGCACCCCTATTCTGTCCAAAATCATCTCCCTCCTGCTCTCTATTGAAATAGCATTGGCAAAGACAAACTTGTTGCAGATGTTTTAAAATCATATTTTAAATGAAACTTAGAATGAGATTTCTCTACCTCTTACCCTATCACCAATATTCTTAAGTTCTGAAATCAGAATGTCAGACTGATCATGAGCTGTCAGTTATAAGGCACACACAGCCATTTCAGCTACCAGCTAATGGCTGAACAGGTGAAGTGAGTTGTGTGGTGTGTATGTGTAGGGGCCAGGGCTGAAAGGTTTCCATTTAATTTGCAGGCTTCATGGATAACCACACTCATCATTAAGGTGCTATTTCTGGGATTTGACAAATTTGTAGTTACCAAGTTTCTTTCATTTTCAGGGAAGGTATTTGTGATCCTATTTGAAGTTTCCAAATTTAGTGCCAAATCCAAGTTTTTGCCCTATCCTTATAATAAATGGAGTGCTAATCCTTTTGAAGGCCTAGGAGAAAATGTGTAAGCAGAAGACTTATCATTCCATGCACTTCTATTATCCCTCTTTGGAATGAGAGCAGTGGTACTCATTGTTACAACTTGAGGGGCCACCTCACTATCAGAAGATGGCTATCAAGTGAGATTTGCCTCTGGAAAAAAACCTCAGACTCCTGGATCCTGAAGCTAGAAGATGCTCATGAGACAGGCTTGCCTAATGATAAGAAGCTCTTGGTAGAGCCTGCGTTTCTGCGATTTTCAGTTTCTACATCTATGTAACTGAAGTGATAGTATCTTCCTTATGGGACCACTGAGAGGATTGAAAGCATTTTGTAGATCTCCTTAAACATTGTAAGTGTTCAGTAAAGTTTGGCTGTTATTAATTGCTTTATTAATATCATTATTTCATGGCTCCTATGAGGAGAGGAATACAGCAAGAGGAATGTTCAGGAAAAAAAATGCACTATGAGCTTCTGATACATAAAAAACAAAAGCAAATGCTCTCCTATGGCATGGGGGGGGTGTCATCATTTGATTATGATAAACCCAAATTACATATTTTCTATCATCCATTTCCCCTCATAGCAAGCATTTAATGTTTCCTTCAGATCTGTAAAGAGGTTTGGTTTGTGGTGGATGCTATGCTTGCAGGAAAAGGAATAAGCTCTCTGGAGACAATTTATGGGGAATATCTTTGAGCAGAAACAACTAAAGGATCTGGCTCAGTATCTTCAGGAACAGGATCTGTGGTCTTTGAAGTCTTCGTGTTTTAGTTTTCTAGGCTGCTGAAAGCCATATACCATTAAATGGATTGGCTTTTAACAATAGGAATTTATTAGCTCACCAGCTTACAGTTTTGAGGCCATGAGAATATCCAAATCAAGCTGACACTTTCTTCCCAAAGACCAGTTGCCAGTGATCCTGGGCTCCTCTGACACATAGCAAGGCACATGGAGGCATCTGCTAGTCTCTCCCATCTCTTCCAGGTTTTATGGACTTCAGTTTCTTGCTTCCATGGATTTCTCTCTTTGTCTAAATTTCATTCCAGTAAAAGGATTAAGACCCACCTTGAAGCAAGCATTAATTGAAGTGACTTCATGAAAACATAGTAACAATAGGTTTACACTCACAAGAATGGATTAACTCTTTTTCTTAAATATATTTTTTTATTTTTTTAAAAAAGATACTTAGACTACATAAATGTTACATTAAAAAAATAGGGGATTCCCATATGCCCTGCTCCCTACCCCTCCCACATTTTCCCACATAAACAACATCCTTCATTAGTGTGATACATTTGGTACAATTTATGAACACATTTTGAAGCATTGCCACTAAGCGTGGATTATACTTTACACTGTAGTTTACACTCTCTCCTGCACAATTTTGTAAGTTATGGCAAGATATATAATGGCCTGTATCTGTCATTGCAATGTCATTCAGGACAATTTCCAAGTCCTGAAAATGCCCCCATATTACACCTGTTTTTCCCTCTCCCTCCCCTCAGAACCTCCAGTGGCCACTGCCTCCACATCAATGATATAAGTTCTTCTACCACTAGAATCACATGTCTACAGTAGAATAACAGTAAGTCTACTCTAGTCCATCTTTCATTCCTCAATCTTGAGGATTCTGGGATGGTGATGCCCACTCCACCTCTAACTGAGAAAGCACTTAGATCCCATGGGCAGAAGGACAGGACTATCTTGCTTGCAGTTACAGAATCTCTCTGTTACTTGGGATGGTCATTGTTCATCATCATCTCCTTGTTAGTTGTCCTGGGTGAGTCCAATGAGCTGAAGAGTAGGTGTTGCAACTCTGTTGAGATTCAGGGCCCCACTGGCACATGGACAGCTCAAAGATTTAAGTCTCTTGGACATACACCTATCAACTCTAGTACTAACTATAGGCTCAAATAGAAGGGGCAGAAGAGCCATGTGTAGGGAAATCACAACTGAATCTAACTCTGTCACAATGGGGAGCATATATTCCAAAGTAGGGCCCACTGGCAAGGCACCAAACTCTTGAGAAGTCTGCCTTGCCTATGCCTCCAGAGCCCTCAGGAGTCCCACTATTTGAGGTAGTATTTACATTGGCAGTTGATGAGATCCTGCTAAGACATGCATAATCATAACCTCTGGAATGATTTCCCAACTCACTTTGAAGTCTCTTAGCCATAAAAACTCATTTGTCTTTACCTTCTCCCCTTTTTGGTCAAAGTCTTTTTCCAGTTGCATTGCTAGTTGGTGCTTGGTGGTAATCCCTCTGTGCCAGGAAGGCTCATCCCTGGGAGTCATGTCCCATGCTGGGGTGGAGGGGAAGGTAATGCATTTATATGCTGAGTTTGGCTTAGAGAGAGGCCACATTTGAGCAACAAGGAGGATCTCTGGAAGTAACTCTTAGGCACCCTATAATACTAGGCTAAATTTCAATTTCAAAAGTAAAAGTCCACAAGTACAGTCATCAATATCAAGGGCCCATCAATGGACCATCCTCCTTTACTAGTCACTGCCCCTGTACTTGTGGGATTCTTGCTGTTCCACTAGGGAATGTGGCAGAGCTTCCCAGAATGGGAATTCGATATTCTTTCTATTATTGTGTGGATCTCCACCTACCGTGACAATGCCCCATGAACACTTGAACACATTTATATGCCTTAAAGATATGTCCCAGGTGAACCTCTTCCCATGCATTCCCCATCACTGACACCCCGCACCAATGATCCTCCTGTCATAGTTGTAACCCTTCTGTGATCCAAAACTTCTTCAAAAATGAAGCCAACAAAATAACCAAATACAATTAATAAGAAAATGAAATAATGATATCTTTAAAAGTAAGAAATAAAATACAAAATTTAAATGGATTAACTTTAAGAATATGATTTTTTGGGGTACATACAGTTCCATACCACCACACTTAGTGACTTGGCACAAAAGTCATTAAAAGGATATAATAAGTTCAGAAAAGTTGTACCCCACTTGGGCTTTGGACTGGGTTATAGCCCTGTGAAAACACAAATGGAGTAATCACAGAGTAGGCCTTATGTGACTTGCCCAAAGTCACACAACTAATAGGTCTCATGGTCAGGAAGCAATGGTGGGCACTCTAATATCAGAACTTATCCACAAAACCACAAAGCATACAGCCACTTAGGCTTTGGAGACAAGTTTATTTTGTTTTTGTTTTTGTTTTAATGGGGGAAAAATGAGGAAAGCAAAGTTCTAATGTTATCTTGGAGAGGAAAGAAGGAAAGAAATAATTATCCTATATGAATTTGGGTGTCTTCATGATGTAGGAATTACTTTGTAGAATAAGTCTACAGATAATTACTGATAGGAATGCTTAAGGGATCCCTCTCTCAGAAGACTATGTGAGAATTCCATCAGCAGGGGGCTGAGGACATACCTCCATTCTGAGACTTGGTCTCTTTAGTTCTAAGAGTTTCCAAAGAAAGGCTGCTCTATTAAGAATTTCAAACTATAAACAAAGTTTGAACTAATCCAAAAGTATGGAGTTAGGCCTGTGTGCCCAGAACTGTGGTCTCCCAAGAGTAGCAGAATGGCTGATTAACAAATAAATATTATTTTTATTCACATAATTTGCCATAAAATCACTCTGTCAAAACAAAGGGAATTTTGTTTCCCAAGAATTACTTACAAAAAATATATTATTGTGGTTGTTTATTTATTGTGGGAAGTAATTCTAGAATTATTACACCCTACCTGTAAGTTCCACTCTTCCTCCTTTCAGAGACAAAATAATAGGTTTTTCAACACAAAGTAGTTATGGAAAAATTTTTCATTGATTTCCTGTCTTATTTTCTGATGCACAAGAGCAGAAGAGTTTATAAAATTGTATTGATTAAGTTCAGTGTAGAGGTATGCAAGAAAACTTTATTACCGTTTTCAAAACCAACACAATCAAAGTAGCTTGGTAAATGGATTTAATTAAGTTCAGAAAAACATGGACATTTCCCTCCCTCTAAAGTACCTGGAATTTCGTTTTTCTCCTTCTGGGCTAGGGAGAATACATGTTTGTCAAGGATAAGATGGGTCACCTTATATCCTTCCCTTTGGAGAACAGCAAAGAAGAGTGTCAGTATACAACTAGGTGATCACAGCCTCCCTCTTGTTCCCAATGCCTTGCTCCTGGACTGGGCCACAGTCTAGGTGTTCTCAAAATTATGAGGAATCAGGCAATGCAGGTTGGGAAAACACACTCCCTTTTTCAGAGTTTGTGGAGAGAAGCTGGGGCAAGATTCACTGGGTTTCTTTGGCAAGGACACCATCATCTCCAACTAGTTACATCCCAGGACATGGTCTTGCCACACAGCATACTTGGGAAGGTCTTGGTCTGTTAATGCTGGCACCTTAGTAAGTTAAAGGATACCCTTGACTACCAAACGATTTCTATTTCCTCTCTGTCTTATACCAGCAATTGTAGCTGTTGCTGTTGTTTCTGGCAAGTCCACACCCACAAAAGGAACTTCATCTTCACCTCCTGGAACTTCATCTCCTCAAGAACAGAGTGATTTCTCTTTCTAAATATTACAGCTATTTCTTGAAATGTTGATGGTTTCACTGGGAAAAGGAGTCTTACATGACAACCCCTAGACCTTTAGGTTCTCCTGGGTTCTCAAGAGCCTTTTATGAACTGATAGGTTCCAGTTTGTGTTGCTGTATCTCATTCAGGTCTTAAATTCTGCCCTAAATTGCCTTCACTGCCATGGATGACTTTACGGTCTAATTTCACACTTTCATACTTTCATGGCCCTTCCTCCACAATCACTCAATTATTTATCTATCCCTGATATAACCCTCAGGACTTAGGCTAGCATTGAGTTTATTTTCAGTGGCAGGAAAATTGAGCACTGTATGTGCATGTGGATATGTTGATGTGGGTATGAGAGGAGTAGAAGGTGCCTCGTGCACATTCACAGAATCAAGTAAGAATGCAGAATCAGAATATGCAACTTTCTGAGATAGTCCTTTACTAGGTCCCTCTGTTGATAAATATATAGATGCACTGACCAGATAGGGGGTGATTCTATGAATGAGAGGTTTTTAAGAAAGTATTCCATCTGGTGACATATCTTAGAGACTCACCAGAAACACATTATCCTTTAAAAAATTTCTCTATAGATAAACCTTCCTCCTAAACTTCTTTTATTCTTAATTGTCTTCAAGGACATGGAAGAGTGAAGAGCAAACTGATAATAAGAAATTGTAGGATTCTATCATTCCATTATTAATTCTTCCGTAACTTAAGCTTAGTGGTATTTTATTTTCCTTTCTTTTTTTTTTTTTTTTTTCCTTGCTTTGGAATTACAGAGGCAGAACAATATGGAATGGGAGCTATATTGCCTTTTGAAAAATCTCTTGGATTAATAATACAATCAGACACCTTCTTCATCTCTTCCTCTCATCTTTTAATCCAGACATATCCTACTGTATAAAATAATTAAACTAATTCTGCCTCCATCTTATAATCTTTTTGGTTCATGAACTTGATTTTTTTAATGTCTTGAAAATATCTTATATGAGAGTTATTATATATGATATGTGATATGATATATGATTCAGTATATATTTTTATATTATATATTGAATATTTTTTCTTTGACCTCTGCTCTCCATGATGGACAAACATTAGTGGCTAATTGTGTACAGTGAACGGAGTCATGCTCAATTTATCGCAGAAGCAGCAAGGTTACTCTCAAGGAAGTCATTGCTGCTAAAATGACAGCAGATGTCAGAAACCTTCTCAAGCAATCCAAAGAGGGGATATCATTTTCAAATGTTACATTAAAATTTGATTAATTGTATTAACAGATAAAGACTACTCTTAAAAGAAACTAGGCATCCTCATTTCTATTCTGTAAAAATAGTCACCTCTATTTTCTATCCTATATCTATATCACCTCTATTTAAATCAGGAAGTGAACAAAAACAGGGAAGGACAGTTCATAGAAGGGACTACAGCAAAGGAAGGATGGAGCTTGAGAATGATTGAACCCAGGGCAAAGCTGTGATCTATAAAGGACAGTGGTTACCTCTGATGGGGAAGAAGGGAAGGGAAGGGAAGGGAGACGAGCATGGCTAGTTGCAAAGTGCTGGTAATGTTCAATCCCTCGGGAACCAGAACCTTTGTGAGTTCATGGATAAAAATATGTATAACTGATTCTTCATAGTTTTCATATTTATCACATATTTTTTCATATTATCGAATGTCAAATTCCAAATAATATCAGCAACTTCACAATTTACATGAATTGAAGCTCCATCTTCTACATAGGATTTCTAGTGTTTTATTCCTCATTTTTAGCCAGGATTATGAGGCATAGGATTCTAGGAAACAAAGAATCTAAGTGTGGCAGTTTGATATAGTTATGAATTCCAAAAATAGATATTGGATTATCCTTGTAAACTGGTCTGTTCTTCTGGGCATGATTAAGTTATGATTAGGGATTTGATTGGGCCATGTCAGTAGGGTGTTGAGCCCCACCCCTTGGTGGGTGGAGTCTCAAAGATAAAAGACATGACAAAGGACAGAGTTAGAGTTTTGAGTTGGAGTTTTTGATGTTGGAGTCTTGAGCTGGAGCCCCGGGAAGTAACCATACAGAGGAGTTTGGTCATGAGGAAGGAGAGAAGGCCCCAGGAAGAGACAAGATGTTCGCCTGATAGTCTACAGCTGACCCTGTGGAGAAAACAGAGGAGCTGAGCCCGGAGAGAAACGGAGCCCCGGGAAGAGAGGAACCCAAGAAGGCTGAACCCTGGCAAATGTCAGCAGCTGTCTTGCTCCAACACGTGGCAACAGACTTTGGTGAAGGAAGAAACTTATGCTTTATGGCCTGGTAACTGTAAGCTTCTACCCCAAATAAATACCCTGTATAAAGACCAACAGATTTCTGGTATTTTGCATCAGGACCCCTTTGGCTGACTAATACAGAATCTAAGGCAGGGTTATACTTCCTAGTCTCCCTCTGCCTTGATAATAGAGTTTTAATAATACCTTAATAATAGGTAGAACAGACATCTCTTATCTGCTTTGCAAAGAAGACCCTCTTGTATAGTCTCTTGCCCCTTCCTTTCTGTGATTACTTCTACAAGCCTGTCACAATACTGAAAGTTTCACAAAGTGGAATTTGTTCTTTGGGGTTAGGAAGTTTGTTTGTTTTTAACATCTGTACATACAAGAACTTCTGGGAGGGGTGATATTTTAAACTGTTAGTTGTCCTCAATACTTCTGTCTGAGTTCATCCAACACAGCCTTTCTAGTATGATAGTTGGCTAAAGGCAAGAAACTTTGGGAATGGTATCTGAGATAATAAGCTTTTCTCCCCTGCAGGCAAGGGGGAAATTGACAGTTAATAAACCCAAAACTTGAGTCACTGTCCTCAAAGGAACCCCGAATTATAGAACCCATCTGGATTATTTGACTGTCAAGTCATCAAGAACTCCAGGATTTCCAAGGAGCCAGATATCCCCAAAGAATGGACACCAGAACTATTTCTAGTTATTTTTCATCCCAAAGAGTGTGCTACTAGCCTCCATTTGATAGGCCCATTGTTGAGGAGAGTTGGAAGCAAAATCATCTAAGTATCTGGGACACCAGCTCTGGATAACCATAAATGAGGTGGTCAACAAACATGTTTCAAGGGGACTCTAAAACTCATCCTCAAGACAGCTGGGGCTTGCTGGGCTTAGAACCAGATGGATCCAGGCAACACTGGACAATGAAAGTAGTGGGAGCAGTACCTTTCAGAACAAAGGCTTTTTAGAGCTGCCTCATGCTGTTAGAGACCAGCATGGAACTGCCCCATCTTCTCCCCTGGAAGAGGCAAGGCCTGCGGCTGAGACCTAGGCTGGGGTGCCCACAAGCCAGGGCCTGGTATAGCAGTGATCAGGGTCAATTCTCAACTTTGGAGGTGGAGCAAGAGTGAACTAGGTTACCATGCTAAACAGAGATGTCATTATTAGGAGCATGTGTATCAGTCAGAATCCTAGAAGGAAACAAAATCCAATTCATTACAGTAGACTGTGATGAAGGGAATATTCATAGACACTCAGGCACCATTAAAGGACAAAGGATGGGGAGGCGGCTGTGGCTCAATCAGTGGGGCTTTCGTTTGCCATGTGGGAGGCCCCGGGTTCGGTTCCCGGGGCCTCCTGGTGAGGGCAGGCCCGCCCACGCGGCGTGGTTAGCTGACCCAGCGAGCACAAGCAGCAAGGGGGGCATAAATGGATAAATAAATAAAAAAAAAAAATCTTAAAAAAAAAAAAAAAGGACAAAGGATGTTGAAGTACCCAGAGACTAGCTACAGCAGATGCCATCACCATCCCAGGCCCTTTGGTTGAACTTAATCAGCCAACAACAAGGGAGCCTACATTGAAGCTGGCTTAGGAGGTCAGTCTCCTGCAGCCCAGAGAAGGGTAGAAAAGTGAGAGAATAGAACTGGAGTAGGGGGATGAGGGGTCAAATGAAGAATAACCAGCACAGCATCTAAAATATCAAACTACCAAAGGGGAAAATGTTCAGTCATTAGGGTAAGCTGATTCCAAAGTACTGGGTCAATAACTGATGAAATAGAGGAGTAGCAGGTCCTGGAGAGAGTCACGAAGGAATCATGCACATCACCAGAAAGGCAGCTCTTGGAGGCAGGTGGGCATTTGACTGCTGACCAGAATAGATAATATCAACCATTGCTGACATGGATACAGGGTCTACAATGCAGCCTCACTGATCTCCCTTCAAAATCTCAAGGGGGACATTTACACATGCTATTCCCTCTGCCTGGATATACCTACAACCCTCTTACTCTTCATTCAAACTCAGTTCAATTCCGCAGGTCACCCTTGACCTCCCTAACTAGGTCATCCTCACCCTGTCACATGCACTTTTAGGACCACGTACTTTCCCTTCAATACACTTTTCACATTTGTAAGTTCATATTTAGTTGTATGATTCTGTAATTAATGTTTGTCTTCCCCCCCATACTGTAAGTTCTATGAGGAAAGGAATCATTTCTATTTTTCTTGCCATTGCATCCCCAGTGCTTGGCATATAGTAAGAATTCAATGATATGTGTTGAGCAAATGAGTTTAAAAACCATGGGAAATAAATGTGTCTAACTTATGGCAATTGCAAGACTTAGCCAAGGGCTGGATCCATGCATTAACATGTAATATCTAGAATGTGCCTTTTTATATTGTGCAGAAAGAAAATGTGATATTCCAGATGACATTCCAGGTGTACCCATAAGCAATAAGAATTTCAGATCTGGTATATTCATTATCCAGCATGAGAAGTACCGGGTATGAGTGAGTGGGAGCAAAAGATTATATGATGATAGCAAAAAGCCCCTTGAAATAAGAGAAAATACTCTGCCTCTGTGGTTTCCAATTACACCCTCTCAGCTATTGCACTGAAAATAGAATCATGCTTGGTAATTATGGAAGAGGTATCTTGGAAGCAGGAGGTATTTACACTAAATGCTAAGTCAGCAAGCAATGGCACAGGAAAATTACATCACCCCCTTGTTGCTGACTTCCACCTCAGAGCCTGACACATGCTGACTGCATACCTCCCCACTCTCCCGCCTGGGAATCCCAGGGATGGCAGGGGATGGGCAGCAAGCCCACAATTCAGACTAGATCAAGAACAGAAGAACGAAAACATCAAATCCAGTTATGAAACAGGGAAAGTTTTCAAGGAATCAAGGGCAGCTAACCATGTAGGTCATCTGCTTCTCAGACTCTTTTTCAACATCTGCTCTAAAAAACAACCAATGTAAATACGCAAAAGAGCATATTTGAAATGGTATGGATATGTGCTTTGAGTCCTTAGACCATGTTGCTCCTGCAGCTCCTCTAGAATGTTTACTCCCATACGTGGAGTCCAAGTGGAGACATCTCCCTCACTGCACCAAAGCCCCTCCCCAGGACAGGCCCCCTGAGCCCCCTCAGCTCTAGCCCTTCTGCAATTGCAGTTGTTTGCAGGATTCCTGCTTTCCACTTGGAGAGAGCAAGTCTGTTCATTAGTCTTGGTGCTCTGAGCTTCTGCTTATTTAGTCTAATTAGCTTCCCGCCTCTGGTGAGAAAAAGGACATGGGGCCAAGACTCACTCCTCTCTTTTCCTCCCTCCTTTTTTTTAGGAAAATAGACAAGTCTAATTTCTTTTCCTTTTTTCCTCCTTTTATGTTTTGCAGAGCTATGGAGATCGACAAGCTGAAGATTCAGCAATTTTGCTGTCCTGGAAATTTTAATGAAGAGGAGGGGGAGATGATACTAATCATTCAGGTGACTTCTGCTTCCATAAAACTGACAAGTGGAAGGGCCTGCAATGCAGGGTTAGTTTCTCTACTTAAATGACCACCAGCCCCAGGGCGAAGCTGGTGCCTGCTGAGTGGCTTCTCCCCCTGGACCTCCCTTTGTGGCTCTGCTTCCCACCTCCTCTTCGCTCTGTCCCCCTGCCTGCCCTCCATCCCTCCAGCTCTGGCTGAAGCCCATTAACTCCTTTGCCTCTTAGGTCATTCAGCAAGTCAATGATTGAGCCACAGGGAACCCTGGCTCCCTCAAACCTTAGCGCACAATTGATCCTGCAATTCCAAACCAGACAGTTCATTTTCATGCTTTAGATCTAGCAAAGATTTTAAAGAGATTGCATCGGCATCTCCTAAAATCTCTTTTGTTTCACTGACAGGTTTAAAAGATCGTCTTCTTTTGCTGCAAAATTACGGCTGTCATTTTTAATGATAGATGCTATTTGTCATCCCAGAGGATGATCTCTGGTGAGAATTACGAAGATGCCTTTATGAGGCAGGGCTAGGAGCCCTGAGTAAATCAGCTGAAGGTTTTATGGCGACCCAAGTGACAGAGCTGAAGTAATCGTGTGGAAAGTGACACCAGACTCTAAATAACACTCCCTTCCACATCGCCTCTGACCTAGGGCTCATTTGTTCACCATGCCTCCAACTGAATATGTCTTCGGTGGAGAACATGTGAGAATACTTAGTGAATCATCTGATGGACAGTGGCTTTCAGCTCTTCTAGATCACTAACCAGCTATGTGATTAACCTCTTAGTTTCTACAACTGTAAAGCGACTTCCATTTTAGTGCAGAGATTCTGTGACGCTGTGGTATGTCCTTCATAAGAAATGTCTGTATGCTTCACTGACTATCCTTCAGTACTGCAATGAAAGTAGGCTGAGCACTGTAGCCATCAAATGTCTTCAATGTCAGACATCATCCATCGTTACCCTCTGGAAAATGTTACTCCACACTCGGTTTAAGCAAGTATTCCCTGTCTAGTTAAGAAAACCTGACAAACACTAATTATCTTCATTAAGTTATCTTGGTTTCCCAGACCTTCCCTGACACCCAGAACACAAAGGCTGAACACCAGTCTTTTTGGAGAGAACCCACAAATAAAGTTTCTGGGGCTCAAACACATACAGCTACCAAAAGAAGGGTTTTGACTTTCTTTCTATATGATAAGAACATACAATTGGGTATGAAGTGTCTCTGCCCCAAAATCCCTGTCAGGCTTGCCCCTGAAATTTGTGGGGCCTAACAAGGTTACAAAAGAAAGCCCACGTTTTATATTGTCAGTGTTAGAGATATTCAGGGCCTTCTAAAGCTTGGGGCTCAGAGCTGAGGCCCCTCTGCCCAGATCTAAAAGCTGCATTGTACCTGTGTGACCTGAATGGGGTTTGTTGAATGCACGGGAGCTACAGTCTCATTTCCAAGGCACTGATTGCTTCACTTAGACCTTATGTGTTAGTCTGAGTCCTCCAAGAAGCATACACCAAGGCAAGAAATCTGTTAATGGAAATTTCTGTGGAAAAAATTGGGAGGGAGAGGCTGTGAGAACTATCAGCCTGCAATGCAGGTCTGACCCTCAGAGAGGAGTGAGAGAAGGGAGGAAGCATCTTTCAGTGAAATGCATCTCTGAGGAAAGTTGGTGATGCCACTGGGTTGTGCTCAAGCCAATGTCAGGAACAAATCTGCCCGTTACCCTGCCTCACTCAGTCATGGGCTGGGAGCAAACCAAGAGAAGCATGAAGTATGAATGTGGTAAGAGATTTCAGAGCCTAGCTCCTGGGGCCACAGCTCAATTTCACCCCCTTAGTCACAGATCTGATTGGCTGCCAGACCCTATTGTACTCACATGAACTTTCTCTCTGGTTCTAACTGCACATGAGGCTGTTTTTCAGTATTGCCCAGCCAGCTACTGGCAGTGAACAGTACAAATTTGTTCAGTCTCCAAATGTTGGCATTGCAACAAGTGGTAAAGTGCTTGGGTTTCCAGAGTTGGCCTTTCACTTTAAGGTTACAGGCCTGCTTGTAAAAGGATTAAGACCCTAAATGGGGAATATCATTGGCCACAAAGGTGAGGACTCTCCTGTTCCACCCCCTCTCTCCACTACAGGGCCTGAGGGCTCTCTCCTCTGGTCAGGATATGGACTCCGTGTCATAGTCTCCCTCCCTACCCACTGTGATATGTCATCTCTACCCTTGTGAAAATAAGAGCCCTAATGCGGATATTGCATTGGTTTTTTTGTTGTTGCATTAAAAATCGGCACAAATCCAGCAGCTTAAAACAACACCGGTATATTATATGACACTTTCTGTAGGTCATGGGTCTAGCACGTCATGACTGGTTCTCTGCTTAGGGTCTCACAAGGCCAAAATCAAGGTGTCAGCCAAGCTCGGCTCTTGTCTGGAAGCTTTGGAGAAAAACTCACTTCCAGATCCATTCAGGTCATTGGCTGAATCCAGTTCCTTGCAATTGTAGCCCTGAGTTCCTCTTCCCCTTGCTGGCTGCTAGCTAGGGGCTGCTCTCTGCTCCTAACCCCTGCCTGCATTCCTGGCACATGGTCCCGTCCATCTTCCAAACCAGCAATGAATGGTGCATCTAATGCCCATTGTGCTTCCAATCTCTGACTTCTTCCACTGCTAGCAGGAGAAAACTCTCTGCTTTTAAGGATTCATGTTGTTAGATTAGACCCACCTGAATAATCCAGGGTAATTTCCCCATTTTAAGGTCACCTGGTGAGTAATCTCAAATTCATGTGCAAAGTCTCTTTTGCCATGTAACACAGCATATTCATGGGTATGACATCTCATCATATTTACAGTCCCAGGAATTAGGGCAGAAAGCTCCAGCATCCAATTTATAACAGACCTGAGTAACCTCCAAAATTGTTCCCATGTGTTCTTGGTGAACTTGGGTATTCATGTGAATGAGACCTTGGTATTTGCTATGACCCTGGACTGTAATTATATAAGAATGAAAGACATTTAGGCTAATATTAGGGTAGTTTAAATTTCCAGGAAGGTAATAAAAACCTTACAAGCGTAAGTCTTCAAAAATAGATGAGAAGAGTGGACACTAAGACCTACAAACATGCCTGAGAAGGTGATGGATAGAGGATGTCCTGGGGTGGATGCCCCAAAGAGGTCCAGGATCCCCCCCACCCCCAACTCTAACGCAGAAGACAGATCCAGAGGCATCAATAAAATGGCTTCCCAAGATACACTGCTAAGCAGGAAAAAAATGCAGGAGAAAGGATGTGGGATTAGACTTTCAAGATTGCAACTTTAGGGGAATTTAAAGAAGCCAGTCAATTTGATAAAGAAGGAGAAATAGTGACAATTCAGGAATATGAAAAATAGTGCAGTACCAGCATCTCCCTACTGCATGAACAGACAATTCACAAGGAGCAAGAGAATGATTCTAAAGATGTAGCAGACTCAAACACAATTTATTATATAGAAATAAAAGCAATCAGCTGTCATAAAATAATTTTTATGGATTTAGGAGTTAAATAGCAAATATATATCTAATAAAATAATTGAGAGAAAATATGTGGAAATCAGAAAGGAAGAATGATATTTTTACTACACGTTTTTAGACTTCTTTTCAAGCTAAAAATAAAAAAACACCATAAGGAAATTAAAATGTCAATAAGAATTTGGAAAAAATAACTTGCAAAAGATATGAAAGACAGAGGCTAGTCAGTTTAACATACAAAAAGATCATATAGACCAATAATTAAGTGACTACAGTGGTGGGAAAATAGTCAAAGGATCCAGACTAGCAACACACAAAGGAACAAACACAAATGACTAATAATCATATGAAAAAAATCAATCTTACCAGTAACCAAATTAAAAGTATATAAGCAATAAAATACTTATCAAATTGGTAGTTTATTAACAAAGGTGTGAGAAAACAAACACTCTTATTTGGTGCTGGGGGGAATTTACAATGATTCAACCTTCTTACAAAGCATTTGAATAAAAGCATAAATGTGTACATACCTTTCCTGCACCAAACAAATCGCTTTCAGGAATTTATTATAAGAAACAGTCAAGGATATGCATAAGATTTATCTACAAAAGTCTTCATTACAGCATTAGTCATTTTAATGAAAAATTTGAAACAACAAATTTCCAACAGTAGGGAATTGCTTATATAAATTATGGTACAATTCATATAATGTGGCCATGAAAAATCATGCTCTAGAAGCATATTAAATGATGTGGAAATTCTGTGGTTCATTATGTATTGCAAAAGAAAAATAAGCATCATGCAGAAAAAATCTGTACACATGATACTGTTTTGTAAAGAAAAATACATTATAGGTAATATTGATATTTCATATGGAAAATAGAGTGAAAGGAACACATAAGAATAATAAGTGTCACTGCTGAGGGTTGGGATTATTGATGATTTTTTGTGCTTTTTTGAAGAAATAACATGAAAATATCATTATGGGGAGATCAATGGGTGTCTTTTATTAGGCTCTCAATTATTTTACTCTTATTTGTAAGTCCTGGGTGGGTTTAGAGGGAGCACTTTATCCTATTTTATAGAGATTTTAAAACATATTCATGTACCACCTAGGGCAAAGAATTTTTTTAAAAATATAGGTTTATGTGTAAATAAATCTACTTTGAGTTAAGGATGCAAATTGGGCTACTGGTTTTCAAGTTTTTGATAAAATATTGAAAAAAATGCATAAATAACGTTCTGGATTATAAAATACATCTTTTGGGGGAAATAAAACAAAATAATAAAATAAAATAATGCCCAGCCACAGAGACAGAAAACAGACTGGTGGTTGCCAGGTGGTTGGGAGAGGGAGTAATGAGGAGTGACTGCTTCGGGGGTACAGGGTTTCCTTTTGGGGGTGATGACAAATGTCTTGGAATTAGAAGTGACAGTTGCATGACGTTGCGAATGTGCTAAATGTCACTGAATTGCACACTTTAAAGTGGTGAGTGGTTAATTTTATACTATGTGAATTTTCCTTAGAAATAGATAAATAGATGTCCAGAATGACAGAAACTTGGATGCCTCAATATAATTGAAAGTGAAGACAAATTAAAGGACAGAGAGATGTACATTTTAAACCAGTAACATGTGGTGGTTAGTTCCTGAGCATTTACCTAAAACAGCTATAGTGCAACAGGCACGTTTGTGGTGTCCAAGAGGAAATGACCTTGAGCTGCCAGCTCTCAAAGCTGCTACTGGGCTGGCCAACCACATGGGAATTTGTCCTGGCTGTTTTATGGACACCTCACCCTACTTAACTTTTCCCTAATTTCTACCTTTGGAAAACTGCATTTCTCCCAAATTCTCTTATCTAGCTCTGCCTTCCTATGATACTTAAGGACAGCAATTTGTGGTACTTGGAAAGTAAAAGATATCATGAACTCAGGGTATTCATACTTCTAAACTTTGTCATAATCTGAAAATAATGTATCCATTGCAGAGATAGATCTTTCAGCAGTGGGATTGAGAATGAATAATTCTATATAATTATCTTTAATCCAACTTCCACTTGGGCCACATTTCTTTCTGACTTCCCACTCTCTTTGCCTAGAGAGAATGTCTCCAAACTGCCTGTGGATGAGCTTTTGACAGGGGCTCTAGCTACCTTCTGAGAGTCAGTGTGTACTATGCAAGCAAAAATCTCATTAATGTTAATAATGGTAATAATACAGTATAATAACTTGCTTTGACTGAACACTCACAGTACCCAGGCTCTATGCTAAGCACGATATAACTTAATTTTCTTAAAAACCCTATAAGTTAAATACTACAATTGCCCACATTTCTAAAATGAAAAAACTGAGTTTTAAAAAACTCAAATCAAACCATTCCTGGTCTTCTTAAATACTGTTCCTCTAGAAGAACATTAAGACTTTTTATTTGAAAGTTTTCTACAGCCTCGCACAAAAGCTAGGCTCCTGGCTTGTGCTTCCTCCTCTGCATTTTGACCCTGGAATCTCCAGTTCCAGCCTATGGGATTTAAGGAAGTCACACCAGGCATTTAAACTCAGTGTATCTGGCTTGTTGTACCCATACACTCAACAGAGATGCTTCATCTGATTACATTACCTCATTACTTCTGGGAGACTCAGGCATCCCAACATTGGCTCACTCTGAAGTCCGCTAGCATCTTTCTCCTCTTCCTTTTATCTCTCTGAGGATGTCTGCTGCCCCCGCTGCTGCTACTGCTGCCCATGCCCTGTCTCCGGGTGCTCCCCCAGCTGAAAGCCCCTCCAGGTAAACCATGCTGCCTTCACTTCCGGTCTCGAGGAGCTCAATCATGCTTTGTTTCACACGTGAAAGAAAATGTTCCTCTTTCCTTAGAGCTCAGATGCAGACTCCAGGGCTTCCTGGACCGGGGAGAGACAGCTGCTCACACTTCCACTTCCCTAGGCACAACACTCCTAGCCAGCTCCCTGACCAGCCCAACTGCCACCCAAATCAGCTCAGAGTAGCCTGAGCCCTGCCAGATCTCCAGCTCATCAGACACAGCCAGACTCAACGTCAGCTCAGGCTAAGCTAGGACTTTTCTCAGTAAAAATAAAAACACCTATTTCTTTAAGTTAAAGGTACACCATTATAGAAGTTAAAATATCTGCCACAGATCAAGTATCAAATTCTTGCTAAGAATGAAAACTAAAGACTATATGAGACCTAGTTTACTTCCACAATGCTACCTGATTCCATGGTGGAATTTTTTCATTTTATAGCTCTCTCACTTTTTATTCCATTCACTCTCATTGACATTTATTTTAAATGCAAAGGTGTTATTAAAACAGTAAAAGGACTCTGTGGGGAGGATAGTATGTAAATGTTATGAATTCATTGGTTTGATTCTCCTAAGTGGTAGGTGGCAATGATAATGGTCTTATAATTGAAACTTAATCATTAAAATACCTCTCCCTAATGCTTTGTCCCTTTTCATAACTGAAAAGCAAATGTAATGTTTGTGTTAAAGAGAAATCTTGTGTCTTTTATTCAGAATTCACTTAACTGGTGTGTTAGGGATTTCAAAAGATATCCAAAAGCACATAGAAATTTAAGAAAAATTAAGAAAATCAAAATCATCCTGCAACCTACAAAATATTGATCTAGCTCAGTAGTCAGAAAATCACTATTCACAGGGAAAATCCTACTCGCTTCTTGCATTTAACTGCCTGCAAGCTAAGAATGTTTTCACACTTGAAAATGGTTGAAAAAAATTAAATGTAATAAGAATATTCTTTGATCATATGAAAATGATATAAAATTCAAATTTTGATGTGCATAAATAAAGTTTTATTGGAACACAGAAAGGTTCATTTGTTTGCATATTTTCTATGGGAACTTTCACACCACACCAGCACAGTTGAGTGGCTGTGACAAAGTCCATATGGCCCACAAAGTCTAAAAATATTTACTATCTGGCCCTTTACAGAAAATTTTGCCTATCTTGATCTGACTGATTGATTTTGATATGTATAATTTGACAAAGAAACAGAAAATAAAAACATGCAAATAAAATATCTATCAAAATATTTCAGGTTAAAAAATGAGATGAAAAAAACCTCTATATATTTACTATAGCCACATTTACATGAATCTATTAAGTTCAAATTTTTGGCAAAAGCACAGAGAGAGAAGCAATGGAAAATATAGAAAAATATTGGAAAGAGCATCAACTTTGTATTCTAACAAATACTGGTAGCAAAACCTAGCTTTAATATTTACTAGCTGTGCAGCTCTAAGCACATCAGTTAGCCTCTCTGAGTCTGATTCCTCATCTGTGAAAATACCACCTTGTTACCTTCAGAGTGGGGTTTAGAAATAATTTAAGGAAAGTGCCTTGGTTCCATGTCTGGAATCTTCTGGCCTTTCAGTGAATAATAGTCACTGAACGGATTAAACACGCAAGGGTTGTGGTTTTGGTCCCTGGTTACACACGTTCCTAAGAGATTTCTTCTAAAAGAAACTCAGAATAAAAGGGTAAGCTCCTGAATTGGTCGCTTGCAAAAAGTTCCAAGACCTTTTACCACCACCATCCACCCATATATACATTTTGCTTAGGGCAGTCGCCTTGAAGAACCTATGAGGAAAACTTTCAAGAATCTCAGAGTCTAGAGAGAAAAACAAAGTTAAGAAAAGTAAAAAAAATGACCCGAAGTTGGCAATCTATGAAAGCAATATAATGGCTAAGATTCTGAGCTCTAGCATCAAAAAGACCAAGGTGAAGTTTCCATCACTGTCACATACTAGTCGCGTGACATTGAGTAAGTCATTTAAGCTTCTCTATTCTGTTTCCTCATCAACTAACTGAGGTTCATATTAGAACCTAAACATTTTAAAGACTGAATAAGATAATATCAAGTGCTTGAGATGGTGCCAGGCATACAGTAAGTAGCTTATTCTTTTATTCATTCAGCATATGTTTATAGGTACATATTAGTCAGAACCAGGTGACCAAGGTTAGGGAGAAACTAATGAAAAAGAGAGTTCTTGTAGCTACCCTTATAACCTAATGTGGAAGCAAGAAAATATACAAGTGCTTGAACAAGTAACTAAATCATTATAAACGTCATCTGTAGCTCAATGAAAGACACATGCTGGATTTCAGAATGAGGGAAGTGTGTGTATTACCTGGCAAGATAAGGTAAAGGTTTCTCTAAGGAAAGGATATACTTCTACAGGATTAGAAGTGAAGCAGGCTAGTAAAATAGGGAATCAATAGATGGATCTGGAACCTGGCAAGAAGTCCACATGATATCAATATCCCCAAGATGGCTACTGGAAGACCCTCACAAATGAGATTCCCTCCGGAAGCCAGGAGAAACCCTGGATATTCTCCAGGGACATTATCATTGGGCCCACCTGGGGGATTGATGGGTGGGGTAATCAATCAAAACAGCAAACAGCTGAAATTCCTCCCATTCCATTAGCAAAGGGGTGGAATAATTAATGGTTTAAAAAGCAGGCACAAAGGTCAAATAACTCTCCCAAGCCCCTCTTGGCTTCTGCGTCCTCCTCTTGCCAGGTCCCCCCTGCACGGAACAACACGCAAGTAAAACCTGGGCATTTATAATCTATAATGGGAAATTGTGGTCTATAAATCAACCCTCTTTATCACTCTTCAGCCCCTTACTCTCTACCGGGGACCCATGATCTGTTATTTTCTCCATTTCTCTTCCCTCCCTACCTTAATAAACTACTGGCCTAACTAACCTGACATGCTCTTGAACTTCATTTTTGCAGCATAGTCAAGAACATAAACAAAATCCGGTAACAGAAGGAGTCAGGCATTTAAAGAGCACTGGGGAAAATAAAAGACTTGTGCAGATTTTTCCTTGTTAAGGAAGGTCTCTCTGGCTAAAGTGGGTAAGGGACAAAGTGATAAAAGATGAAGTCAGAGGGACAGTCAGGAGCTAGATGATACTGGATCTTTGAAACTATCACGAGGAGATTGATTTTGTTCTGGGTGCAATGGGAAACATTTAATGCACTGCAAGCTGATCTGGTTTACATTCTGAAAGGGGTGCTAAGGGAATGGAGGGGGAAAAAGAATGGAAGCAGAAAGCCATTTTAGGAACACTACAGTAGTCAGGCAAGAAATGTGTCTCTGTGATCTAGAGAGCAAAGATCAGGGAAGGAGAAAGTAGAGATGGACTATTGAGTTGGAATGGCCAGGACATGCTCATGGATTGAATATGAGGGTGAGGGAGCAGAATGACTCCTGGCTTGAGCAGGTTGGGTTGCCCCACTATTTTCTATGGTGGGGAGAATCCGCTTCGAAAGTGAAATTAAAGAGTACAGTTCCTGAAGTTCACCAATATTTAGAGATTGAGTGGAAGAAGAGTTACCAACAATGGTGACTTGAGATAAAAGGGAAATCGATAAGTGTGAAACTAAGAAACCCAAAATGGGAGAGAAATTCAAGAGGTAGATGGTGGTCAGTGGTGTAAAAAAAATTGCCATCATCATTATTCTTATAATGAGGGGAACATTTTTATGGGGCTCATATGTCCCTACCTCTCAGACATCCTTTGAGGTTAATTTATTAATATTAAAGTTGGCCTCCCTAATTGGTCTCTATCATTTCACCCCACTTATTTTATTCAAAGAAATGATCACAACTGGTAAATGCCCTATTTGTTTACTATTGGTTCTGTACTTGGAATGTTGGTTTCAGAAGGCCAGTGACCTGTCTCTCCTGGGTCCTCACTATATCCTCAGTGCCCAGAGAAGTGCTTGGCACATAATAAATGCTCAATAAATATGTGCTAAATGATGAACTAAAGAAGAGAAGAATGTTTAGAGCCTCCTATCCTTATAATCAGCAGCATCTCCTTTTACTCTCTCTGCTCTGTTTTCCCCTTGGTATATTTAAAGTCTCTTGTCAGACTCATTCAATAACAACAGATTCAAATACCATTTTAAAATATTTACATAATGTGACTCTTCCTTCTGCCTGTGAGAACAGTAAGCAAGACATCACCATCCCTATTTAACAGATAAGGTAACAGAGTAGTGGGAAAAAATTACTAGCTCTGCAACTCTAAGCAAGTTCCTAAATCTCAAGGTCCCCATCTGAAAAATGGGAATAACAGTACTATCCAAACCTCAAAATTTTTTATAAAAGTGAATGAGGCAGTATGTAAAACAGCATGGTGCAGGGCATGTGATAGTGTCAAAGAATAAGTGTGTGTGTGTGTGCGTGCATGTTCACGTGTAGAGGAATAGTAGTAGTAGTAGTAATAGTAGTAGCAGTATTAGTTGTAATATCCAAATACAGTACTGAGCAATTTCACATTCAGGTTAAAGAGAAGTTTAAGCCTTTAAAATTGGTATAGGCCAAATCCTTCAACAATAAGCACTGTTACAGATGAAAATCCCTGTAAAAAGAAAAACTTCTCAACCCTCAGTCAGTCACTTACTTATTAACTGAACTTTGCTGATCACAACGAGGTTGCATTACTACAAGTGGATTTGGATTCTACTCCCTGGAAGTTTACATGACCCAGTTCCATGAATTAGAGAAGACCCACAATAGCTGGTACATTAGCAGGAAATCAGGACATACTTGGAGCAGCCTTGGTGTGTATATTGAACTATCACATGTAGACCAAATTATGCTACCTTAAAATCGATTTACTTTAAGTTAATTTAAAATTTTCTGTCTTCTTTCAAAGAAGAACTTGCTGCAGCACTTATAATTCTTAATGCAAGCTCATGAAGAAAGGCTGCAGCTCGTGAGACCTGTCGGCAGGAGAATGAGAGTGCTTATTTGCGAAACTCCTTATGCCCATGGGCACCACTTGATTGCAAGAATATTACCAAACACATGCTAAAGGACATTTAATAATGTGACCTGCTCTAAAGTTTCCTTCATTTGAGGTATTTCTCTGCCTCCTGTCCTTGAAAGAGAGGAATAAATCTTTATTCAGCAAACACACGCCTCCTTGGTTTGGTCACACCTCAGAGAGTGGCCATTAAACTTTATCATCAGGGAAGGGTTGTGGCTCTATATTGTCTTCTGAGAGGTAATAGCACATTTTGTTTCTGCAAATATTGATTTTAGCTTCTAAACCCACATGATTCTAAGCTTCTTGACGTCAGGAACTCTGTATCAGTTAGCTTTTGCTACATAATAAAAAACCCCAAAACTTGGTAGCTTAAACCAACATTCATGTTTATTGCCCTTGATGCTACAAGTGGCCGGACTGTGCTTCTGGCTGAGCTCTATTATGCATCAGCAGTCAGCTGCAGGTCAGCTGGGAGCTGTGCTTCTGAGTTTCACTGGACATGGGTTGTGTCTATTGGTTCTCCCCGACACGGGCTTTCATCCTCCAGCACAGAGTGATCAGAAAGGATTCTGAGAGAGTAAGGCCACTTGAGGCCTAGCCTTTGGACTAACTAGCACATCATCACTTTTGCTACATTCTGTTGGCCTAATCAAGTCCCAAGGCCAGGTCAGATTCAAGGGGTGGAAAACTATTCGCCACCTCATGAAGGCAGGGAGTTGCAAGGTCCTATTGCAAAATGTGTGGCTAAGGGAAGAAAACGAAAATTGGAATGAATTTAGCAATTAATTGACCACAAACTAGGAGTCATTTATGACTTCACTCCCAGTGCCAAGTTCAGTGTTTAGGCTGTAGGATGTGCTCCATAAGTAACTGCTAAATGAGTGAATGAAAGTTGTTTTTGAACCTTAGCCATGAGTCTTCTTTTATTTCTTGCCATGACCCCTGGTTGACATCTCAAATTTAAATTGCTTGGTGTCTTCTTTCTTTCTTCTTATCTTTGTTCTCTGGCCTTAGATTAGCTCTTCTATCAGTTAAAAAACTGCCAACATACCCATGACAATATAGAGTATCATATCATTATCAAGGAACAAATCCAATGAACATTTTTACATTCTGAGCAGGTTGGAAACACTTAAACTCCTTCCTCACTTTGCATGTAAATGGGTGAGAGAATTAAGCAATTTCTAAAAATTGATGTTCTATAAGGATGGAGGGAAAAACATTGTTACACATATATAATAAGCACCATGTTAGGTACTTTACATATTTCTCTTGTTTAATCCTCATTATGTTGTAAGCATTACTATCCCCATTGTAGAGATTCAGAGATGCAAAATATATGCCAAATGACACTCAGTAAGCTGCAGAATCAACTTAGGTCATGCTCCTTCCTCTATAGTATGTGTCCTCTCAAGTATGTAAAGAATTAGTTTTGAGTTCCAATCTTCAAGGATCCTAAAATGGAGAAAGGCATAAAATATGGGATAAGGGCATTAAACCATAGTCCCTATCCTTGAAACCAGCCAGTCCCAACTCCCTTTAGTGGAGAGTGTTCCTAACACTTCTGTAGCAAAAGGCAGAGGGAATACCCTCACCTTTGCATTCTCTGAAGCAGAGCCAAAAGCAGAGCTGATGATGGTGCGCACAGATGGCCCAGATTGGCCACTCAGGAGTGGATGAATGGTGGGCTGAAGAAATGACTGGACCTCAGTGAGAAGGTAGTCATGGAGCCATTAGGAAATGAAACATTTTTCCCATTGATTGCAGAATAATTGCTTTGTCCCTGACATTGATGAAATATCCTTTCTATTAAATCCTACCCCAAAACAGCAGCAATTCAAAAATCTCTCTTCCTGGGACCTTCTATTATAACAAACTCCAAAGGCCTATTCAAATTCTTTGTATGAACTAAAATGTTGCTTCATTCAATCTTTTAAAAATAAATGGAAATTGCATGACAAGATGAGAGGAACACTAAAATGGGAACCGAGATGCCTGGATCTAGTTCCAAATCTTGTGTAATTTTGGGAAAAATTCTTCATATCCCTGGGTCCCAATCTCCTCATATGTTAAATCAAAATTCAAAACTCAAATGAAACTATCATTATTGGACTGGACATATACCCTGAGTGTCTGCCACCTCTGGTCATCTCTTCAGACAAAATAGCTTGAATTAATTTTCTTACATAGATTTCTATATTTTAGATCCAGAGTTTGTAGCTCTTTGGACCAAAACCAAGCCCTGACCCAAAGAGCAACTATCCCTAGGATGGTCAGTGACCTCTGTACAAGGGACTTGATGGGAGAGCTCTGCCCAACAGGAAAGGCTATACCATGGTGTCCCTGGCCACATGCCCTCTCTCCTAACTTTACCCAGCTTAAGTCACTTCCCATATCACAATGATATATGTCAATAGTTATTTTTTTTTATCATTTTCTCCAAAATGCATGTAATGATCCAAGCAATCTGTCACCTAAGCCAGTGGGTTTATTTTAATTCAATAGGCACATGTTACAATAACTTGAGTGACTGGTACAATGATAAGGTCCAACCTTATGGATTCAAATGACTGTTAAGAGCTATTGATGAAACATCTGGTCCCTGGAACTAAGCCAAGAAAGGACTCAAAGAATGACATCTGGATGGTGAGATGATATACAGGTTTATAGTCCCAGAAATCCATGCACCAATATTTTGGAAAGGAGATAAGAGTTGGATGGGAATAAGGTTTATAGTTTGTGAAAAACTGGGGGTATAAATGATTTCTGGGAACAGTTTCTCTTCTGTTTAGTTATGCCAGATTAATACAAGTGCTTTTCTGATTCTGACAATCAGAGACAGGATGGCGATATTAGTTATTGGTTGGACAAGGGTATACCACTACTTTGCTTCATAGTTGTCCATCCATTACTTTAAATACCTCCATGCTGGACCAATTAGTTAACCTTATTGAGCCTCAATTTCCTAATCCTTCAATGAAGATAATAATGCATGATAGCACTTAGAATTATATAAAGAAATAGATGTAAAATTCCTGTTACAGTGCCTGGCGCTTACAAAGTATAAACTAAGTTTTAGCAATTATTATGCCATTAAATTGTTATCACTCATCCAGTATGGACATTCTTCAAAACTTAACCAAAGCCCTATTCTTTATTCTTCTTACATTCCTTAGAAAAAAGTTAGCACCTCCAAGAATTCAGTTCTTAAATTTATGTCCCCAAGTCCTATCTCTTTCTTAAGAGTACCAAAGCAAATTTAAGACCCAGATCTTCAGTCATATATGTTTCCCCACACTGGCACTCTTGTTATATTCAATCATTAGCAAAAGTTGCTGAACCTTACTCTCTTGGTTTATCCTTATTCAAGCTCATCCCTTATTCAAGCTCTAGTCACTCCATAGCTGGACAATTCTACTGGCTTCCTGTCAAGCAATTTGTCTGTAGTTTACTTTCTCTCTAATCCAACCTACATTCCACCTTGATAATGTCATACTCAAGGTCAATAGCTTTCATTATGTTCCTGTTTTTTCCCCTCCAAAATCTGCCACTAACCTACTGGGACATCTACTACTACTGTGCTGATGAGCCCCCTTTTCTAACAAGCTGCCATACTTAATGAATCCTAAATGTACTTTTCTCATTCTCCTCTCACCTACTAGAATGGTTTCTTTCCTACAGAGCAGGTACAAATTTTGTACCCAAGAAACCAGCCTTGGTTACTCTGTCTTAAGCCTTGACCATAATGCAGACTCTGGAGAATGGAAGCATACTCATAACTTTTTGTCTTCATGTCAACCCAATGCATATAAGTACTATAGCCTGATCAATAAAGGTGAGCGGTTACAGTTCTAATAGTACTTACTCTAAAGTGTCCCAAAGTTCTTTGCTTTGTTTATTCTATTGAACTTTTAAAATAGGTTCTCACTGGTCACTTATTTTTTCAACATTTAATTATAAGACTGCTCAACCATAGAAAATAAAGATTATAAAATGAATAATTATGTTCATGTCACCTAGATTCAACTTTTATTAATATTTCCATATTTGCTTTATCTAGCCATATAAGTATATATATGTGTATGTTTCTATGTGGGTGTGTATCAAACATTTGAAAGTAAAATTAGGGATTTTCTCCTAAATAACCACAAAGCACCATAATTATACCTAAGAAAAACTAACAATAATTCCTAAATTACCTGCTGTAGTGGCAATGTTTGCAAAAGTGGCTGAAACAGTATCTCTCATAAAGTGTGTCTTTTACAACAAAACTTCACCACTTCTCTCATCAAAATATGGAGTCTATTTCCCTTCCCATTGAATCTGGATTGGCACTGTGGCATGCATTGATTAATAGAATACAGCAGAAGTAACACTATGGTTTCCAAGGCTAGAATTAAGAAGTCCTTGTGATTTCTGTTTTCACCACTCTTGAAATATGTTGCTCTCACTTAACACCACCATGCTATGAGGAAACCAGTTCAGCCACCTAGGGTAGAACTGAGATGCTTTGGCCAATGCTCCAACTCAGCCCAGGCCCCAGCCCATCTGCCAGCTAAGTATAGCCACATGGATGACCCAGTTGACACCAACAGAAGCATCACCCAGCCAATGAGAATTTCCAAATCATTGTTTTAAGCCATTAGGGTTTAGTTTGTTAAGTAGCAATACATAATTAAATCACTATGTACTCCATATTCAAATTTCTCTAGCTGTTTGAAAAATATATTTTATAGCTATTTTTCAATAAGAATCCAATCAAGGTTCATGCTTTGCATTTGGTTGCTCTGACTCTTTAGTTTCTTCTAGTCTAGAAGTGTCACCCTGCCTTTCTTCTTTCATGAATTTTTGAAGAAACTAGACCAGCTACCTTGTAAAAGTCTCATATTCTACTCATATTCTAGATTGTCTAGTTTATTGATGGGTCCTTTATCTTGATTCTCTATGTTTCTCCTGTAAACTATAAATATAGGGCTAAAGTATTGATTACATTCAGGCTTGACATTTTCTTGGCAAGTCATCATGTACTTCATGCTGCAACATATCAAGAAGCCATAATGTCAGGTTGTCCCACTTTTAGTGTGATGTTAAACATATGATTACATGTTTAAGTTGGTGACAAATCTTCCATTGTAAAATTGCGGTTTTCCTTTTATAATTATCAAGTAATGTGTGAGGATTTCTTTGGTACATGAGAATGACCAGTTCTCTAACAATCGTTCTCATAAAAGTATTAGTATCCATTGTTGATCTATACCTGTATCAAATATTTCAAGGGAGGTTGCAAAATGGTGGGTTTCTACTCCGTCATTACTTCTACATTCACCAGTTGTCATTCTTCTGGAAAGAAGTGCTGTCTCTCATCAACTTGGGCTGAATTACAATGAAAAAAGTAGAGAAAATGTTTTATTTTCCATTCATTCCATCTGGATTTAAATACCCTGGTTCTAGGCTACAAAGTTCTCTCTTAATGGAGAGACTTAGACACTCCCAGTAGAATAATCAAAGGGAAAAGTACAAATTAGAATTACTCCCATTATCATTAATCCCATTGTGACAAAATCATTGACTTGCAGATCCCAACATCCAAAAGTACTGTAATGTTACCAGTACTGTTGAAAACCGAATTTGGTCTGTTTTTTTTTTTTTTTTCTGGTTTATACTTATAAAGCTAATGAAGTCAGGCTAGAGATCAGAAACTTGATTCCTTCACTTTTAGGTTGTGCTGCAACCACTGCACAAGCAAACTACACTGTTATTCCCATTGGTGGCTTCAGTTCCTAGGAGGAAATGTTTGTGCTGAAGAAGGTGTATCCAGTTATTATTTACGTGGCAACAGTCCCCACAAAATCATGACCATTTGTCTCCTTGCAAATTAACCTTTGCTGGCAATAAACAAGAAAACAAGAAAGAGCATTTCCTCAGGGTTGTAGATGTAAAGAACTTTATGTCTTCCTGATGGTGCCACACCATTGAGTTGAATATACCATGAAGTTAATACCACTTGAAATGCTTAAACTAACAGCTTTCTGGGCTGGTGCAATGCTGGCAAAATCCAGATCATATGAAATGAGATTCTGAATTCTATTTAGTCATAATGTCAGGGTTGGGCCTGTACAATATGCCTTAGCTCTACCCACAATCCTAATTATGCACTGAGAATCACTGCTTTTGGATAAGTTAATGTCTCTAGTAGTAAATACATAGACATAAAAGATACAGACACAGAAGGATGAGGGGCGGATGGATGGGGTGATAGACAGATAGCTAAGTAGGTAGGAGCAAAATTGCAGATCACTACATCCCAACCACTTTCACCTTCTTTCGGAAGTATAAATCATTTATACTCGAACTTCTGTATATATGGTTCTAGGCTGCATAACAAACAACAAAAACTTAGCTTAAAACAATAACAACTGATTAATTCATGAATCTGCAGGTTGGCAATTTTGGCTAGATTCATCTGTGTGGTTTTTCTGGTTTCAGCCGGGCTCCCTCATCTGTCTCCAGGTAGATGGCCTCACAGACATTTTTGGTGGTTGTCTGGCTGGTCTGTGTATCTTTCATCATTCAGAAGGTTAGCCCAGGATCATTTACATGATGGTGGCATAAGTATTGCAAGAGCATCAAGGCATTCGGTCCCAATGTACAAGCATTTTATTCAAAACTTCCCTTGCATTACATTTATTAATATTCTCTTTAAACAAAACAAATCACATGGTTAACCCAGCCCGAAGGGGTAGAAAGGTAAATTCCACCTTTTGATGGGATGATCTGCAAGATCATATTGCAAGGGCACGAATACTGAAAGGGGAAGAATTTGCGGTCATTTTGGCAATGTACGACATATTTCAAGTCATATGGAAAATTTCACTTCATCGGAAAAGAGTTTTTTGACTCCTTAGACTAGGTTAGGTTCCCAATTATACACTCCCACAGGACCCATCTCTCTTCTTTTTTCACACATTAAAATTGAATTTAACTAATAATTTGTATAATTTTTTGTTTAATATTTGTACCAACAATTACATTTATGCTCATTAAGGAGAAGGATCATATGTTTTTACTTGTTGATGGATCCCTTGGTAGGCTTTGCCTAGTGCCTTGCACATAGTCATTGAGAAAAACATGACTATAAGCATATATATGTGTATATAAATATATGTGTGTATACTTACTCATACACAATTTCTCAAGAAATAGTCTATTAAATATACTTCCCAGAGACATATGGCCAAATAGATGTGCTAAAAACAATGGTTTTGTGGTTCAGTAGATTTGCACACCATTTTCCCCCGACTTGAGACTGACAGCACACATTAACCTCTTAAAGATTATGAGTGGTCCTCATTAGAAAAGCATTTCCCAACTCATTTGACAAAAAAACAGTTTCAATGAGCAAGCCTATTTATAATCAACATGCCAATGTTTGGAAACATTAGTTTGGGATATTCTAATAGCATAAAGCTAACATTATTTTCATGAATATTATCTCATTAGATTTTCACAAAAGCCCTTACAAGGTGCAGTGACAGAGTAGGGACCTCTGAAAATCACCTCTTCCATAATGAATACTGGCAAAAAAAAAAAAAAAAAAAAAAAAAAAAGCCTGAATCAACTTTCTAAGAACTCTGGAAATTAATCAAACATTTGCAGCATTCCAGGGAGCTTTTTTTTTTCCTTCAAGAAAATTGACTAAATCTCAGTAGAAACAGTGAGCTTTGCAGCATTTTAACTTGCCCTATTTTCATCCCCTCCTCCAGCTCTGCAATAGGCTTAAAAATCAACACTCCATAATCAAAGTGAAAACCAGCAGCCTGGCAACAACTGGAGTGGGGGAAATGGGTCTGGGCTCTTTCAAAGTCCCATTCCCAGAGAGTTGCCATGATTTGATCTATCTGGCTGTTCTCTGGAAGATTCTCCTCATCAGGTTTCTCTTTATTTGATCAGAATCTGAGCCCACCCATTGCAAATAGCCTTTTCCCTGGAAAGTCTGTCAAAACAACCACCACCACCACCACAAAAAACCCCAGCAGTAACTGTTTAACATCTTAGCTGCTTGAGGTAGTGGATAACAGTTGTGGGAAACCATAGGTTAAGAAAAAGCTTACAAGGAAAATCTGTGGAATACAATCTCCATACGGGGACTTTGAAAAGCTCCAACATGTCTGGGAATCTACCATTCTCAGATGCGTAGGGCTATGCACATATCCAAGATATGCACATGTTCAGGAAAGACTTGAGAAGACCCTGGATGACCGTGAGGCTTTGAACAAGCAGGAAGTGAAGGAGGCATGCCCATCCTCAGCAGAGGCTGGGACACTATTGGTTCCAGGCATCATTGGCTGAGATAACTAAGATAACTGAGCAGATACCTCAGTGGCCGCCCAAGACAAAGAACATTGACTTACGGAATGCATTTCTAAATAAACAAACAAATAATAATCTCCAAAGAAATACAAACGTTAGTGAGGGGAAGAGAGACTCTAATTTCCAGAGTGTCTATTTTTTATTCTTTTAAATGTCCAGTTTTCAACAACAACAAAAATGAAGCATGCAAAAAATACAAAAGTATGACCCATATACAGGGTCAAAAAAACCCACAAAACAATAGAAATGGTCACTGAGGAAGGCCAGGTATTAGACTTATATGAAAAAGACTTTAAATCAGCTATCTTAAGAATGACCAAAGAACTAAAGAAATTCAGGGCTAAATAACTAAAGAAAAGTATGTCAACAGTGCCTCACCAAAAAGAGATAGAAGTTCTCATAATTAAAAGTGCAGAACTAGTTAGTTCAGATTTTAAACTTCCAGTCTTGTGTTTTATATTGCAAAATTATATACACATGTGTATATATCATTATATTTATACCTAAGATTGTATGAATGTATGTTAGTCTCCCAGAAAATGATAGACATATCATTCCACTCATTTCCATTCAATTAACAGCCATTTATTGAGTTTGCTCTGGGCCAGGAACAGTATTAGGTACTGAGGATGCAGAAAGAAATAAAAAGTGACTTCTGCCTTTGATGTTAATTACTTTAGCATATTGAATGTGAATGAAACAATGGAAGAAAATCTACTCTGGACCTTTAAGTGAGCTCAACCCATCCACACAAGATCATCCAATACACTCACCTCAAAGCTATCCCCTAATCTCAAACTTGCGCTTAACACTAGCATTGATCCTACCTTTGGCCCTCTTGAATGGGTGTCTGTCCTTAGTCTTTCCATGTCTCTCACAAATCCCTAATCGTCTAATGGCTTTAGCCCAGGGTTTTTCAACTATAGCACTTTTGACATTTTGGACCAGATAGTTGTTGTCAGGCGGTTCTGTGTGCTGTACAATGCTTAACTGCATCCTTGGAGTCCACTCACCAGATACCGATAGCACCTCCCTTCCTAGTTGTGACAACCACAAGGTCTCCAGACATTATGAAATGTCCCCTGAGAGGTGAGTCCCCCTTGGCTGAGTAGTACCGCATTTACTCTATGACTCTTGCTGGCCTAGACTGCTTAGAAAGCTGCCTCTCCTAAGGCTTGCCTCTCTAAATCAATCCCCAATAAGTGTACACCCACTCCAGCACCAGGTTGCAGGAAAAGGAGTGAGTTAAATTCCTTTAAAACCAGTTTTCAAAACTCTTCTTCAAAAGCATCATTTAGCCCGACTTAGCCACAATAATCTACAGTATATTTCTTTCTAAAGACCTCTCTCTAGCCCCAGAAAAATACCTTGAGAGATTATTTTAGTTCCTGGATCCAAACGTGTCAGCACTGGGTTGCTGTGAAGAGGAAGTAGGACAGGTCAAGGAGGGCTTCTAATCATTGGATGCTGTGACTGCTCCACCCTGTGTTCTCTCTCCTCCATCTCGTATATGCACCCCGGTTACAAAGCAGTGTTAACTGAGGGAGCTGCCTAGACTGAAGAGAATGGAATTGGGTAGACCAAGATCTCTATCAGGCCCCAGCCTTGGGTGTTCTAGGTCTAAAAATAGAACATGGCTGAGGAGCTTTTAATCTAACAGAGCCCGACAAATGTGAGGAATACACAACCGAAAAATGCTTAAAAGAGGAATAGGTTGAAATGAACTGCTCAAGGACTTTTCTGTTCAGAGAGGAAGCCTGTTCAAGATAACTCTGAGGGGAAAAAGTTAATTACTCCCTGAGGAGGGCCAATTCTTGTCAAAATTCTGAAATGGTTGTACTGTAACTCTAGGTGACCTACTTCCCTAGCTTGGGCTAAAAAGGAACTTACTGACTTACATCGTTGGGAAGCCCAAGGGGTGGGCCAGGTTCAGGCACAGTAGGACTGTCAGGTCTCTACTTCCCTCTCTTTCCTAATTATGTCCATGTTTGTTTCATTCTAAGGCCCACTCTCTCCTTGTGACAGTCAGTCATCATCAGCTACTGGATTTTATTGCTCATAGCAATCCTGAAAAGGATTCTGGTAGGCCCTGCTTGGGGCACATGCATATCTCCAGATCCATCACTCTCAGGAGGTAGAAGTGGGGGCAGGTCCACTGGTACTCTCTGATATTGGCTGTCAGCAGAGGAGAAGGGCTGCTAGGGAAGTAAAAACAATAGAGGGCCAGTTGACAGTGAATCAGCTTTTGGGTCCCCTAAAGTTTCCTTCTCTAGAAACTATGTACCATTCCTTCTCACTACCTATCTGCTGTCTAACACCCACTTCAGTTCCTCTTTATCCACAGTACCCCATTTCTCTCCACCCCCTACATTAGCTGTACTTCAAAGCCCACCATCCTGGTAAAGAAGGAATGTACAAGTGTAGAGCCTGTGACAGAGACATTTGGAGTCTCCTTGGGGGAAACAGAAGGGTAAGCACCCATCAGAGCACAGTATGTAGGCAGTGGTCTTACCTCAGTGAGTATGTGCTGGTCCAGACCATTCCAAGCAAGAGATGTGATTTCATTTATTTGAATCCAGTCAGAGCTTCAGGAAGAGAACCCTCTCTGAGGAGAGCCCTAGCAAAGTATAGCCACAAGTCTTAGAAACTTTAGCAAAGTCTCCATATATGCCTTGTCCATTCAGACAATCCAAACTTGAAATTCAGTTAGGATCGCAGCAATAGAGGGCAACACCTGGAAACAGAGCTTCCCCGAAGGCTACTGTCAAAGTAACCCCTCAGGGCCCTCACTCAGACCCTCCTCTAGAATCTAATCGTATGGCTGGGCCTATTCTAAGCCCATCTTCCCTCAACCTCAGGAAAATGTCCCCTTCCTTATCTCACAGCGTCACTGGATTCATTTTTGTTGTGCTGTGCTTTTAATAGCAATTGGAGCATAAGAATTGTGAAAGTCCTGAAAAATCCTCTCAAAACCAGAGCTTACAAAATTCACTTGGCTATGTTGGACTCCACAGGCCAAAATAGACTCCCTAACACATGTCTTGTTTTCTTGCTACCATTTAATGGCCTTGGACTCTGAGACACCAGCTAGGAACTAGTTAAGGATTAACACTCGAGGACAGAAGTTCTTAACCTTTTTTGTTCCATGGACCCCTTTGCCAGTCAGGTGAAAACCACAGATCCCTTACGAAGTCCACACTATACTGTGTATTACTTAATAAATGTATCGCACCCGCACCAACACATCCCCAAAAGAATAATGCTTTTTTGAATATAAATTCAAGCTCATTGACCCCTTGTTAAGAAGCCCTGTCTTTGGGGAAGGGGAATATACATCACCTGTGTTGCCCATTCAAATAGTCATATACACATGAGAGGGAAAAGCAGCAGCTCCCCTTTGGTTTAGATATTGCACTTGGCAAATACCAAGGGTGCTTCAACATTGCTGCACATAGAATTAAAGGGGGAGCTTTCATAATATACCTGTACCCTGACCCCATATTCAGAAATGCTGATTTCATTAGCCTAGTGTGGGGCACAGACATTGGTAATTTTTTAAAGCTTCCCAGGTGATTCCATTGTGCAGCCAGAGTTGAAAGCCTCTGGCATATACTAAAAGTTAGCATTTGTTGAGCTCTTGCTATATGCCAAGCATTGCACCAAGTACTTGACAAACATTATCTTATTCAATCCTCACAACATCCCCGTTAAGTCGTTACTACTATTAAACCCATTTTATAGATAAGGTAATTGAATTTAGAGAGGTTATACAATTTTCCCAAGAATAGTAAGTTTCAGAAGCAGGAATTTGTATCAGCTCTTTATAGCTAAAGAGTCCACGTGTTTAGCAATTATGTTATACTGTTTTCTATTATATTCTGCTGCCTTCAGAATAGATAAGTATGGTGCTCTATTAACAGAAACAAAAATGTGTGCAACCAAAATGAGAATAAGAGAAGAAAATGTCAGGTAGGTGATGGGGGTTTGCTAAATCTGAAACACAGAAAGGTTTTGCTGCCCAGCAGCTGTAAGGTCACTTTCTTGATTACACAAGCACTATGCAATTTCTTCATTGGTGAAGGAAATGATGGTGATGATGACAATGGCATAGGAAGAATGGAGGAAACTTAGTGCCCTTACTCCCTCCTTCAGGAACTCATAAAAATACACACACACACATACAAGACACAGGATTTGAAAGGACACTTGGAATTATCTGCACTCATCAGCAGGAACCTGGGACTCAGAAAAGTGAAATGACTTGCTTGATTTCACATATATTTGAAGATGCTGAGATGCAAGTCTCCTGACTCTGAGCTTGGGCCACTTTTCCATATCCAAGGACAGGGAGCACCTCAGAAGTATGCATCAGTACCAGAAAATGCACACCTGCTCTAATGCCACTCCTGCCACCTGAGCCCATACCATTGCCAACCGAGCCACACTCGTGGGCTCATTCTGCGAGTCTGAAAAACGTTTGCAGGTAGATGGTCTTCTTGGCATAGTCTCGGAGTCATGTGTCTATGTCCTCTGCAATCTATATCCAAAAAGTCTCTTCCAGAGACTTTTATCACAGTTACCAAAACTGTGATAAAGAAGGCCATTGCCCATGGGCTCTAAGCTCCCTCTCAATTGGAAGCAGAGTGGGCATCTCCATCCCAAAATCCTCAAGACTGAGGAATGAACAAACATTAGGTGGGAATGTACCTATGGACTAAAGTAGACTTATTCTAGTAATGGAAGAACTCGTAACACTGTGATAACAATGGTTTCCAGAGATTCTGAGGGGAGGGAGAGGGAAGAATAGGTGTAACATGGGGCATTTTAGGGACATTGGAATTGTTCTGCATGATACTGCAATGATGGATACAGGCCATTACACATCTTGTCAAAACCTATAAAATTGTGCGGTGCAAAGTGTAAACCATAATGTAAACTATAGACCATGGTTAGTGGCAGTGCTTCAATATGTGTTCATCAATTGTACATTTGATTAAATATCTCCTATATTTTCAATATAACATTTACGTAATCTAAAGCTTCTTTAAAAATAAAGAAAAATAAATAAAATTAAATTGAAAAAAAAAAAAAAAAGAAGGCCACTGAAGCCATAAGGATTCAGCTTCAGTTCTCTCAGTGTCCCCCCAACTGTGGATCTAGTCTATATGATCACAATTACCTGGGTTGCTTCTTTAAATATATATATTTGTGGACCATGAACCAGAGTTACCAAATCAGAATCTCTGGATTTGTAGCCCTTAAATCTGCCTTTTGACAAACTACTCAAGTGATTCCTCTGCATTTATGTTTAAGAACCACTGATTTAAGCCATCAGCTTTTCCCATTACAGGCAGTTTCCTAGAATTACCTGAATAAAATCAGCAACTTCAAAACTCAAAAAGCATTTCTACTTTGGCAGTCCTGGTTCTTAACTCATGCTGTGGGCCATGACATTCCCCTAGGAAATCCCTGAGGCCCTCGAGATACATTATAAGCCAGCAGACCAGAAGGCCTAGAAAAAGAATTCTAATTCCTCCCACCTTTTGATCTTGGGTATGAGAACTTACTGAGCATGGAAACTTCTGTGCTCCAGCTTCCCAGAGCTTATCAGCTCATTGCATGATGCCTTATCTGCTGCCAAGTAAATGGCAGCCACTGGCTCCTCCTGCTCCACTGTGCTTTCCTCCATCTGTGACTTCCCAGAGAGTGACACCATGTCACTCCTGCAGTCACACGCCATGTTTATGCTTTTTATTGAGTCTCTTGGAGATTGTCTTTCAATTTATGCTAACAATGGAAGTACCAGTGGAACCCTCTGAAGAACATGAAAAGGTCAATACCTCTTATTGTAATGTTTAACCAAAAAAAAAAAAAAAAAAAAGCAAAAATCCATGAACACCAGGTGTTCATTCTTTGAAAGGAAGGTGACCCCTATTATTCTAAAATTGGCATTTCAAGGCATACTGAGCCCTCCTGATCAGGAATGTGAACCATCTGACAGTTGATATCATGTGTCTGCACATGCAGATAGAGGCCAGAGAACAAGGAAGGACAAAGAGAGGCTGCTCAGTCCAAATATTTGGTGACTTTCTTCAATCAGAATCAAGCCCATAAATAATAGTTAAGTTTTCTAAAATGGAAGAAAACTGGAAAATTTATATTCTCCAATCTCGTCTACAAAATCTGAAGTTAACTAATATTTAATATGATATGCATCCCCAGTCCAAATACAACCCAGCATGCTCCAAATTTCTACAACATAAAAACCTATAATAAGTAGAAAAGCTATTTTGGACAAACTATTAAACTGGAATTTGATCATCAATTATTGCTTCCAGTTCTAGAAGTAGACAGAGTGGGTCATGGTAACAAAAGTGGAAAATCTAAACAAAAGTTTGACCCTATGGAACAGGTCCAACAACATGCTTCATGAAAGCCTGGATCTAATTGGCTACAGAGTCCATGAGTCCAGTGGTTGAGGCTGGTCTCCAGGGGGACTAGCATTACTGGTATAGTTCCTGCCTCAGTCAAACTGGATGAGGGATTACACCCATATGTAGGGTGTCTAATAACAACCCTGAGGATCTGGGGATGACAAAGGTTTAGACTAAGAAAGAAACTGACAGTAACAAGATGGCCAACTTAAAGAATACAATTCTATGGAACATGCTGTGGGATCAGTCTCCCATTTAGTTCCAAATGTGAAATAATTTTCTTCCTTAATCACAAGACTTGTCTTTATACTCTAAGCCAAGTGTCTGCAGAGTTGAGGGTCCTATAGAATTCTGTGGCTTGGCTGAGACACCTGCCACTGGCAGCAGCACAGGACAGTTAGTGCTTGGCCTGAAGAGCTGCCCATTGCACAGCTGAATCCTGAAACCAGGATCATCCAACTGGAAAACCTCATCTCCTTCCAAATCCCCTAAATGAAGAGATACTTGGGCTCTCCAATAATGCCTACATTTTTAAAAAAGAGCTATCGTCAAAAACCAATGGCTATTAACAACCAAAATTATTGTATTCATTCTTTTCCCTCTAAATATTTTATTACTGCCTATGCACATCAGAACTCATTATGTATTGCTTAAACTTTTTTTAGATTTATTTATTTATTTCCTCCCACCTTGTTTGTGCTTGCTGTCTGTTCTCTGTGTCTGTTTGCTGTCTGCCCTCTGTGTCTGTTCGTTGTGTGCTTTCTGTGTCTGCTCGTCTTCTTTTTAGAGGCACTGGAAACTGAACCCGGGGTCTCCCACATGGGAGGGAAGTGCCCAATCGCTTGAGCCCCCTCCTCTCCCTGCTTGTTGTGTGTCTCAATGTGTTTCCTCATTGTGTCTCCTCACCATGTCATCTTGTTGCATCACCTCATTGCATCATCTCGTTGTTCCACCTTGTGTCAGCTTACCACACCAGGTCATTGCATCCACCCACTGTCTTGCTCATCTTCTTTAGGAGGTACCAGGAACCAAACCCAGGACCTCTCATGTAGTAGGCAGGTGCCCAACTGCTTGAGCCACATCTGCTTCCCTTTATTGCTTGAATTTTAATATAAGACAATGTGCCTGGAACTTCACAGCAAACATAGATGAATAAAACTCTGTTTGTCCTAAATGTGTTTACAATCTATTATTAATAATATTTTATACATACAAACTAGTGAAATACAGAGAAGCCCAGTCCAGGGGAATCTGAATTTGCTAAAGGCAGATAAAACATGAATATGTCTTTCTAAATATTAGTACTCAGCTCTCAGAGTGTGTCTTTTTTTGCTTTATGTGAGAGGATTGGAAAGTCTTGTGGGTACAGCAAGTGAGGTCATGGAGGTACCATTTTCTATCTGGATCCAATCTTCAACTTTATTTCCTCTCTGCCTTTTGAGTATTACTGAGAAAGTGTAAGAGTTAGGGGAGAGATATAAGGGGTGATTCAGTCAGTTAATCAGTCCTTCAATGTACTTTTTATGTACTTATTTTTATTCCAACACATGTGCTTTATCATGCATTTTTTACACTTCTCACAACCACCCTAGAAGATCAGTATAATTCTTATAACCATTGTATAACTTGGACTTAGATATGCTGTGTAATTTTGCCCAAGGCCAGTTAGCTAGAGAGTGGTAGAGTTGGGATATGAGTCCAGGTCTGCCTGCCTCCAAAGCAGACCTCCTAATAATTACTTCCTCATGTAATTAGCATTCTGTCAAGCACTTTGTATTTGTATGGTAGAAGTGGAAAATTGACCCCGTTTGCACCAAAACCTGTAGAATTCTGACTTCGCCCAGCATAGCCACAAAACTGGTGGAATAGGCATGTTAAAGGTATATTTTCAGGGTAGTGGCTGTGGCTCAAGCAATTGAGCTCCCGTTTACCCTATGGAGAACCTGGGTTCAATCCCTGGGGCCTCCTGGTTAAAAAAGAAAAAAGGCATCCCAGATCTGCACAGTGCAGAGAGGCACAGACCCCCTGCACTGTGAAGCAACGCACCAAAAAGACAATGACGCAACCAGATAGAAAAAAAAGTGTATTATCATGAGAAATGACAGAAAGCTAATTTACTATTGGCCTATGGAGATTTTGAAAACCTTTAGTTAAATTCACATACACACAAAACGTTTATATAAATTCACTCATGAGACTCATATATCCCCTGCAGCCCATTCACAGACCCAGTCAGGACTTGTGGACTCAGGTTAAGACTTTCATTTCTAAGGGAAGAAGAAGCCAGTCACAGCAAGCTTGTCACATTAACAAAGTCTTACCTTATCTGCAGTCCCAGCTGTCATGAACCTAATCCTGGTAGTAGGAGGTGAAGAGGAAAGTGGGGAAAGATTAAACCATTATGAGGAATTGGAATACAATGGAGGCTGCTTTTGTGTAACAGAGAACACTGCACACTCACATAAAAGAGTTACGTCCTACCCCATTTAGTCCCAGCACCCCGTACATCTCTGGTACACTGGATGACAGATTTGCGAGTCTATCAGAAATGCTTAGAAGCCATCATGGAGCAATGGATGTGACTCACCAAGAACTTCCAATAAAAAATTGCAAGTTGGTCCTACACAACGAAAGAGAGACAAGGGCCATCAAAGCAAGAGTCAGTCAACACAAGACACCACCAAAATTAATGTGACAGCAACTGTTTATAATAAATGTTCATTAGAAAACAATTAAAGAAGAAAGAAAGTGGAAGTAAAATGGTAACTTTGGGAGAGGGATTGAAAGTGAAGAAGGCTTGACTCAGCAATGAAAAAAAGAAGTGGGTTCATTCCAGGTGGGAAGAATGAAACATGAAGGAATGGAGTTTCCAGTCTGATCAGAGTAAAGGTACTAATCTTTAAAAGTGAAATGACATATCTTCTAATAATTCTCTTTTGCTGTGTCCCCACTGAATTTTATTGAAGCTATAGATTGCTTCACCAAAAGCATAGGCGTATTTTGTAAGAGGCACATTTGTTTGCTGTAATTCAAATAACTGTGTTTTTTTTTGTTTTTTGTTTTTTTTTTTTAAGATATTTATTTATTTATTCATTTATCCCCCCCTTGCTGCTTGTGCTCGCTGGGTCAGCTAACCACGCCGTGCGGGCGGGCTTGCCTTCACCAGGAGGCCCCGGGAACCGAACCCGGGGCCTCCCATATGGTAAACGGGAGCCCCACTGATTGAGCCACAGCCGCTTCCCCAAATAACTGTTAACATAAAATGGTAGTTGCTTCTCAGTCCGAAGAGTGACTTTGCCTGTGAACAAAATGGTTATTTAAAAAAATCCCCACTGGATTCCATTATCTTTCATTCAGGATTGAAGTCTGTCTGTAGAAAATAAGAACTGACATATTAAGTTAACACTTGCATATTAAATATCAGTATGAGTATTTAACTCCAATTCTGTATTAGCCAAAAAGGGTGCTGATGCAAAGTACCAGAATTCTGTTGGCTTTTATAAAGGGTATTTATTTGGGGTAGAAGCTCACAGTTACCAAGACCTAAAGAGCCCAACTCAAGGTACTGTAAGAGGTCCTTTCTCACCCAAAGTCTGTTGCCACGTGTTGAAGCAAGATGGCAGGTGATGTCTGCGAGTGTTCAGCCTTCCTCCATCCTCTTAAGGCTCCGTGGTCCCAGGTTCCTCCACTCTCAGCTGTAGGCTGGCTTAAGGCTTGTCACTATCCCCAGGGCTCATTTCCTTCCAGGCTCAACTGCTCTAGTCTCTCCACTAGGTCTGCTGTAAACTATCAGGTTCATCTCTCTTCCTGGGGCCGATGCCACGTCTAATGAGCCGTCTCTGTGCATTTACTTCCCGGGGCTCCAGCATCAAAACTAAAACTCTCTCCTCTGCCATGAGGTTGGGAACTCAATGTCCTAATCATAATTTAATCAATTAAAAGTGAAACCTCTGAATTTAATACAATCTAATATGCCCAGAGGAACAGACCAGTTTACAAACACAATCCAATATCTATTTTTGGAATTCATAAACAATACCAAACTGCCACAAATACTAATTGCAAAAAAAGAATATTAGATTGTAATCTTTTGTAAGGCATTAGAGATTTGTACCTACTTTGACATAAATTGCTTGTTTTTTTATTTAATTTTTTAAATTAGAGAAGTTGTTTACAGAAAAATCATGTAAAAAACACAGCATTCCCATATATCCTGGCCCCCTATTCTTAACACTCTGCATTAGTGCAGTACCTTTGTTACAATTTATGAAAGATATTATAATTATACTATTAACTGTAGTCCATACTTTACATTATTTACAATAGGATTCACTGTGTTGTACAGTCCTATGTTTTAGCTTTTAATTTTTATTCTAGTAACGAATACATGACCTAAAATTTTCTCTTTTAATCATATTCACATATAAAATTCAGTGCTGTTAATTATATACTCGGTGTTGTACTACAATCACACCATCCATTACCAAAACTTTACAATCAACCCAAATAGAAATTCTGTACAAATTAAGCATTAATTTTCCATTCCCTACCCACAACCCAGCCCCTGGTAACCTACATTCTAGATTCTAACTCTGTGAGTTTGTTTATTCTAATTACTTCATATCAGAGAAATCATACAATATTTGTCCTTTTATGTCTAGTTTATTTCACTCAACATAATATCTTCAAGGTGTATCCATGTTGTCACACCAGAACATCATTCCTTTTCAATGCTGAATAATATTCCATTGTATTTATATACCACATTTTATTTACCCATTCATCAGTTGACGGGCACTTGTGTTGCTTCTGTCTTTTGGTAATTGTGAAAACTGCTGCTATGAAAGCAGTGTGCAAATATCTATTCGAATTCTGCTTTCAATTTTTCTGGGTATATGCCTAGAAGAGAGATTGCCAGGTCATATGGTAATACTATACTTAGCTTTTTGAGGAACTGCCAAATTTCTTCCACAGCGACCGCACCATTTTACATTCTCACCAGCAATGAATGTGTGTTCCTATTTATCCACATCCTCTCCAACTCTTGTAATTTTCTGAGTTTTTTTGTTGTTTGGTTGTTTACTTTCCATTTATTCACATTTCATGGATTGTTACACTTCCTCAACAGGACTATTCATAAACTAATACAAACTGAGATTACACTGTTTGATAATTCAAGTATTTTAGTTTTACTTCCTATTTAAAATAAAAAGCAAACAATTCCTTATCCATTTAATTGCTAAAAAGTTTTACATCTCTGTTACAATCGTGTCTGCATCAAACATAGAGTCCTTAGTCCTTACCATGATTATGTAATGGCCTAGAACGTATGGGTTATGGCCTTGCACTTGGATTTGGGTGTGAAATGGTATTGCATTGTGGTTTTGATTTATGTTTCCCTAACAGCTAGTGATGCTGAGCATCTTTTCATGTGCTTTTTAGCCATTTGTATTTGCTTTTTGGAGAAATGTCTATTCAAGTCTTTTGCCCACTTTTCAACTGGGTGTCTTTTTATTGTTAAGTTGTACAATTTCTTTATATATTCTGGATATCAAACCCTTATGAGATATGTGGATTCCAAATATTTTTCCCATTGAATAGCTGTCTTTTCAATTTCCTGGTAAAGTCCTTTGATGCACAAAAGTTTTAAATGCTTATAAGGTCCATTTATCTATTTTTGTTTTGTTGCTTTTGTATTGGATGTAAAGTCTAAAAAACCGTTGCCTAACAAGATCATGAAGATGTTTCCCTATGTTTCTTCTAGGAGTTTTACAGTCTTGGTTCTTATATTTAGGTCTTTGATCTATTTTGAATTAATTTTTGTATATGTATGAGATAGAGGTCCTCCTTCATTCTTTTGCATATGGCTTTCCAGTTCTCCCAGCATCATTGTTGAAGAGATTATTTTTTCTCAATTGAGTAGATTTGGCAGCTGTCAAAATTAGTTGGCCATAGATGTGAAAATCTATCTCTGAACTCTAAATTCAATTCCATTGTTCTATATGCCTATCCTTGTCCAGTACTACATCATTTTGACCACTGGTAGCTTTGTAATAAGTTTTAAAGTCAGGAAGTGTGGATCCTCCAATATTTTTCTTCTTTTTCCAGATTTGTTTTGGCTGTTTGGGGCCTTATCCTTCCAAACAAATTTGATCATTGGTTTTTTCATTTCTGCAAAGTTGGCTGTTGGAATTTTGATTGGAATTACATTGGGTAGAATTGACATCTTAACAATATTTAGTCTTCCAATCAATGAACATGGAATGGTTTTCCATTTATTTAGATCTTCTTTGATTTATTTTGGTTTTGTAGTTTTCTCTGTACAAGTCCTTTACATCTTGGTTTAGAGTTATTCTTAGATATTTGATTCTTATGGTTGCGCTTGTAAATGGAATTTTTTTCTTGATTTACTTTTTCTGATTGTTCATTGCTAGTATATAGAAGCACCATTGAATTTTGTGTGTTGATGTTCTACCCTGCCAATTTGCTGAATTCATTCATTAATTCCAGAAGCTTTGTTATGGATATTTTTGGATTTTCTATATAAGAATCCTGTTATCTGCAAACAGGGTAAGTTTTACTTCTTCCTTTCCAATTTGAATCCCTTTAATTTCTTTTTCTTGTCTAATTGCTCTGACTAGAACTTTCAGTACAATGTTGAATAACAGTGCTGAGAGTGGACATCCTCGTCTTGTTCCAGATCTTAGAGGGAAAGCTTTCGTCCTTTCACCATTGAGTATGATGTTAGCTGTGGGTTTTTCATATATGCCCTTTATCATGTTAAGGAAGTTTCCTTCTATTTTCAGTTTTCTAAGTGTTTTTATCAAGAAAGGATGCTGGATTTTGTCAATGCCTCTTCTGAATCAATCAAGATTATCATGTGTTTTTTTCCCCTTTGTTTTGTTAATGTGGTATATTACATTAATTGATTTTCTTATGTTGAACCACCTTTGCATAGACGGGATAAAACTCACTTGATCATTGTGTATAATTCTTTTAATGTGCTGTTGGGTTCAATTTACACGTACTTTGATGAGGGTTCTTGCATCATTATTCATAAGAGAAACTGTTCTGTAACTTTCTTTTCTTGTAGTATCTTTGTCTCACTTTGGTATTAGGGTGATGTTGGCCATATAGAAGGAGTTAAGTAGTGTTCCATCCTCTTCAGTTTTTTGGAAGAGTTTGAGCAGGATTGGTATTAATTCTTCTTGGAATGCTTGGTAGAACTTATTTGTGAAGCCATCTGGTTCTGAGCTTTTCATCAGGAGGTTTTTGATGACTGATTCAATCTCCTTACTTGTACTTGCTCTGCTGAGATCTTCAATTTCTTCTAGAGTCAGTGTAGGTTGTTCATGTGTTTCTAGGAATTTATCCTTTTCATCTAGTTTGTCTAATTTGTTGGCATACAGTTGTTCATTGTATCCTCTTATGATCATTTTCATTTCTGTGGGGTCAGTAGTAATTTCCCTCCTCTTGTTTCTGATTTTATTTATTTGTATCTTCTCTAATTTTTTCATTGTCAGTCTAGCTAAAGTTTTGTCAATTTTATTAATCTTTTCAAAGAACCAAATTTTGGTTTTGTTAATGCCCTATTGTTTTTCTATTCTCAATTTCCTTTGCTCTAATCTTTATTATTTCTTTCCTCCTGCTTGATTTTGGTTTAGTTTGCTGTTCTTTATCTAGTTTTTCTAGGTGTGCAATTAGTTTTTTATTTTAGTTCTTTCTTCTTTTTTAATGTAAGTATTTATGGCTATAAATTTCCCTCTCAGTCCTGCCTTTGTTGCATCCCATAAGTTTGATACATTGTGTTCTCTTTTTCATTCATCTTATGATATTTACTGAGTTCCCTTGTAATTTCTTCTTTGACCCACTGATTGTTTAAGAAGGTATTATGTAACTTCCATATATTCATGGATTTTCCAGTTCCTGCCTGTTATTGATTTCCAGCTTCATTCTACTATACTCAGAGAAGATATTTTGTATAATTTCAATCCTTTTAAATTTATTCAGACTTGTTTAGTCCAGTTCTTTGCCTGTTAATGATTTCCAGCTTCATCCCATTATAATCAGAGAAGATATTTTGTATAATTTCAATCATTTTAAATTTATTGAGACTTGTTTTGTGACCCAATATATGGTTTATCCTGGAGAATGAGCCATGTGCACTTGAAAAAAATGTATATCTTGCTGTTTTGGGTGCAATGTTCTGTATATGTCTAGTTTATCATATTATTCAAGTTCTGTTTCTTTATTATCTTCTATATAGATGCTCTGTCTATTGATGAGAGTATATTGAAGTATCTAACTATTATTGTACAGGTGTCTGTTTCTTCCTTCAGTTTTGCCAGTGTTTGCCTCATGTCTTTTGGGGCACCATGGTTAGTTGCATAAATATTTTTGATTGCTATTTCTTCTTGGTGGATTGACCCTTTTATTAATACATAGTGGCCTTCTTTGTCTCCTGTAACAGCTTTTGACTTAAAAGACTATTTTGCCTAATATTAGCATAGCTACCACAGCTCTTTTTCAGTTACTGTTTGTGTGGAATATCTTTTTCCATCCTTTCTCTTTCAATCTATATGTGTCTTTGAGTCTAAGGTGAGTCTCTTATAAACAACATATAATTAGATCATGCTTCTTTATCCATATCTCTATCTGTGTCTTTTGATTGGGGAATTTAATCTACTAATATTCAGTGTTATTATTATAAAGGCAATACTATTTCAGTTATTCTGCCCTTTTGTTTCTATGACATTTTTTTAAATCTTGCTTTTCCTTTATTGAAAACTCCTTTCCTGCATAGTTTATCTTTAGTGATATATCTGACTGATCCCTTTCTCATATCTGTTTCTGAATATATATATTTTAAATATATCTTTTTATTTTTTTAAAAGATACTTAGAATACATAAATGTTACACAAAAAATAGAGATTCCCATATGCCCTGCTCCCCACACTTCCCACACCCTCCCACATAAACAACATCCTTCATTAGTGTTGCACATTCATTGCAATTGATAAACACATCCTGAGGCATTGCCAATGAGCATGGACCATAGTTCACATTGTAGTTTACACTCTCTCCCACACAATTCTGCAGGTTATGGGAAGATATGTAATGGCCTATATCTGTCATTGCAATGTCATTCAGGACGATTCCCAAGTCCCCAAAAAGCACCCGTATTACCCTGTTTTTCCCTCTCCCGGCCCCCAGAGCCTCCAATGACCACTGCCTCCACATCAATGTTATAATTTCTTCCATTGCTAGAATCACAATAATCATAATTCTATAGTAGAATACCAGTAAGTCCACTCTAGTCCATAGTTCATTCCCCAATCCTGAGGATTCTGGGATGGTGATATCCACTCCACCTCTATTTGAGAGGGGGCTTCAATCCCATACAGCTGATGGATGGGACTCTCTTGCTTGCAGTTGTAGGCTCTCTCGTTTCCTTGGTATGGTGGTTGTCACTCCTCACCTCCTTGTTAGTTGTCCTGGGTGAGTCCAATGAACTGGAGAGTAGGTGTTGCAACTCCGCTGAGGCTCAGGGCCCAGCTAGCGCATGGACAGCACAAAGATTCAAGTCTCTTGGACGTACACCTACCAACTCCAGCACCAAGTATAGGTTCAAATAGAAGGGACAGATGAGCTGTGTGCAGGGAAGCCATAACTGAGTCCAGCTCTGTCACTCTCAGGAGCACAAACTCCAAAGTAGGGCCTACTGGCAAGGCACCAAACTCTGGAGCTATCTGCCCTGATCATAGGACCTGAGTGTCTCAAGAGCTGTATATTTTTAAAATATTTTCTTTGTAGTTACCCTGGGGTTTATATTACACAATCTGTATCTATAACCTACTAATTTGAAAAGATAACAACTTAGCTTCAAGAGCATACACATTCTCTGCTCCCATATCCCTGTTTCCCCTCTTTATATTGTTTTTGTTCCCGTTTACCACTTTATATTTTGCATGTCAATTATCAGGAAATATGCCTTTTTCTTGTTAAATTGTATTCTGAATCTTACGGGAATTAAAAGAGTAGACTTGCATATTGAGGACTGTGGTAGTTGGAGATTGTCTGTACCCCAGATAATGTCCCTAGGGCTAATCCATTCCTGTGGGTGAAAACTTATTTTAGGTGGGAGCTTTTGGCTAGATTCAGTTAAGAGCCTTTGGATTAGATTATTTTAGTAGGGTGTGGCCCAGAGTGGGTCTTAATCCTCTTACTGGAGTCTTTTATAAATGGGATGAATACAGAGAAAATCACAGAGAGAAAGCCACAGGAGCTGAGAGAGAAAGCCAGAGGAAGCCAGAAGCTGCAGCAATGAAGCCTGCAAGAGAAGGGAGACCAGCAGATGCCACCATGTGCCTTGCTATTTGACAGAAGAGTCCATGATCGCCAGCAGGCAGCTTTACAGGGAGAAAAGCATTGCCTGATGAAGCCTTATTTTGGACATTTTCATGGCCTCAGGATGTAAGCTTATAAGTTAATAAATCCCCATTTTAAAAGCCAACCCACTTCTGGTATATTGAGTCCAGCAGCTTTCAGCAAACTAAAACAGATTTTGGTTATTTGCTGCTATGCAAATAAAAATGCTAAAAAAAAAAAAACCTTCTAAATTGTTTAATGGGTAGATTTGGGAAGAATTGTGAGATTTTTGATAGGCCTAGATTGCTTTGAAAAGACTCTTCATAGAAATATGGACACTAAATATACTTCTGATAAGGCCTTAGACAGAAATGATGAATGTGTTATTGCAAACTGGAAGAAAGGTGACCCTAGTTTTAAAGTGGCAGAGGACTTGGAAAATTCAGTACTGATATTGGATGGAAGGCAGAATTGGAAAGTGATGAGTTTGGAAATGCAGTTATGTCTGACAGTTGGGACCCCTGTGTGCTACATGAGAAACCAACGAGTTTTTTTGCCAGATCTGTAGGAATGGAATCACTGCCAGCCTGAACAAAAATGGAGAGAAAAGGGACAAATTGAAGGAAAAATGACTTCAAAGGCAGAACCATGGAAGCCGAGGTCTGGACTAACAATGCCTTTTTGGGTCTACAGAGTCCACTCATGTGTGGAAAGGGTGAGTATGACCTGGCACTTGAATAGGGCAGGCCTTCCACCCCATTGTTCAGGAAGAGTGCTGATGCCCCCTGCTTCAAAGAGGGTGGAGAATATTCCCTGGGGACTGAAGAGCATCTGGCCACAACCCCAGTGTTCTATGGGAGTTACGCTTGTGCCCCAGAGATTGGGGAGTGTATGACCATCTCACCAGTGTTCTTGGAGGGTGGAACCTAGTGTTCGAGTTCAGCTGCCACCCAGCTGCTTGATGAAGGTGGAGAAGAGAGCATAGCCACTGAGTAAGTCCTTGGAAAGTGTGGGCTGCCACTCTATCAGGCCCTGAAGACAAGAAACCATGGTTCTATAGATGACTCTCAGACCTTGAAATCTAATAGAGTATGCCCTGCAGGTTTTGGAACTCTTTGGGATCTGTGGCCCTATTTTCCTTCCAATTTCTCCCTATGGCAATGGGAATGTGTATTTGATGACTGCTCCTCCTTTTTATATTAGAAGCAGATAACTTGTCCTTGGTTTCACAGGTCCACAGCTTGAGGGAATTGTGCCCCAGAACAGAACATGCCTTGAGTTGGGCAGGCCTTATCCAATTTTGATGAGCCTTTGTACTTAATGCTGTTACTGAAAAATTTAAGGTTTTTGGAATATTGTGATGGAATGAATGCATTTGCATACAGAAAGAACATGTCCAAAAGGTGAAGTATGGTGGTTTGAAACTGTATGCACCCAGAAAATAATGTTCTTAGGGCTAATCCATTCCTGTGGGTATAATTGAGATTCAGTTTAAGGTCTTTATAAGATTACTCCAGTAGGGTATGACCCAGAGTGGGTCTCAATCCTCTTACTGGAGTCTTTTATAAATGGGATGAATACAAATAGAGCCACAGAGATAAAGCCATAGAAAGCTGAGAAAGCCAGAAGGAGCCAGAATCTGAAGCAATGAAACTAGAAGAGAAGGGAGACCAGCAGCTGCCACCATGTCCCTTGCCTTTTGACAGAAGAGCCCATGATCATCAGCAGATTTGTGAGGATAAAAGCATGGCCTGATGAAGACTTGATGTGGACATTTTCACAGCCTCAGAACTGTTATCTTATAAATTAATAAATCTCCACTGTAAAAGCCAACCCATTTCTAGTATATTACTTCTGGTAGTTTGTAGCAAACTAAAACAAGGGTTTTGCATTTACGCTTTCAGTTACCCTTACTGATAATCATTTCTTCACACTACTTTCTGCCCCTTTTCCCTTCTCTTCTCCTTCTGGGACACCCATGATGTGTATGTTTGTGTGCTTTTTGCTGTCACTCAAATCCCTGAGACACTGCTCAATTTTTCCTATTCTTTTCTCTATCTGTTCTTCTGACTATATGATTAGATTGCCTTGTCTTCTAATTCCCTGATTCTTTCTTCTGCCTGTTTAAATCTGCTGTTGCATGCCTCTAGTATATTTGAAATCTCCATTGTTGTGCCTTTCATCCCCATAATTTCTGTTGTTTCTTTTTAAACTTTCAAATTATCCTTTACACTCACCCTGTTTCTTCTTAATATCTGTATTAGTCAGGGTTATCTAGGCAAACAGAATCGACAGGAGATATCTGTAAATAGTATGAGATTTTATAAATTCTCTCACGTGACTGTGGGGATGCACAAGTCCAAATTCCATAGGCAGGTTGCAAACCAGAGGATCCAGTGAAGGTCCTTGATGAGCTCCCAGGGAACACTGGCTGTCCGAAGTTAAGCTGGAAATTCTCTCTGAATGCTGAAATCACTTCCCCTTTTAAGGCATTCAACTGATTGGATAAAACATCACTCGCTGCTGACAGCAATTTCCTTGATTGATTGTAGATGTAATCAGCCATCTATGCGATGAACTCACTGATGACTTAAGTCCATAAATGTCCTTGTATTACAATTATCCCAGGGCTTGCTTAACCAAACAATGGGCACAATTACCTGGCCAAGTTGACACATTAGCCTAACCATCACAGTACCCTTTATCTCTTTAGCCATATTTTCCTTCATATCCTTGAATTGATTTAGGAGATTTGTTTGAATTTATTTGATTAGTTGTTCCAAATTCTGTGTCTCTTCTGAAGTTTTAATTTGTCCCCTTGACTGAGCCATACTTTCTTAATATGGCTCATAAGTTTTGCTGAGGTCTGGGCATCTGATTATTTTGATGTGTTAACTCTGAAGGTCAGTTTCTCTCTCTTGTCTAGTGTTTTCTTGTTGATTGGCTTTGTGTTAAGACTTTTCTTTGACACTTGGTCCAACTTATTCTGGATCTTTAGAGTAGCCTATGTTTAACTGCTCAGATTTTCTCAGGTCTTCTTCACATGATTCTTGCCCTGGATCTATGGTACAGTTTTTAAGATTCCACTTTTGTGTAATTGTTTCACCTTTAGGAGAAAGCTTCCTTCCTCTGTTCCTTCTCCAGAAATATTGATCAATTATGTTTGTTTTTGTGCAGTATTTTCTCCCAAGCTCCTATGATTTGCCTAAATTCTTTCCATTGCTCAGTGCCCCTTTTCCTTATACTTTTCTGTTCTGGGACCTGTTCTTTCTTACAGCAGCTCAGTTCTCCTCCTCTTTTTCTGTGAGGCTTTTCTGCCTCCAGTTTCTTCCCTGTTAGGCTGTCCCTCCTTGGGGACCCAGATGGTGTCAATCCCAAAAGGCAAGCCAATCCAGAAAGGTCCATTTTACATTTAGGTGGTCCAGCAAACAGAGACTGGATTGAGTGTGCACACCTTTAGACAACAACTCTGCTACAGTATCTCTTTTTTCCCATTGGGACCCTTTTGTATGCAGGATTCCTCACCAGCCGGTTTGCCACCTGAATCTCAGTAGTTTTGGGTCCCTGAACCTGGATATGCGTGAAGTTCTAACTCACTGCTGCTATGCTCTATAGTCTGCATCCAAGCAGGAGGGACCCAGGCCATGCAGCTTCTGTGCAATTCCCAAGCTGTGCAAGGACCAAGCGAGGGGTTAGGGTCTGAACTGGAAAGTCTGGGAGGGAAGATCCTACCTGATCTTAGAGATTATTTTTCTTTTTCTTCGATTTAGTATTGTGGAGTCTTCTTCAGTCTCTATTGTCCTCCAGAGTTCTAATCAAATAGGATTTGTACTTTTATTTGTTGATTCCAAGGGGAGACTTTTCCAGGGGATACCTATGTCACCATGTTGATGATATCAGCCTCCAAACTGCTTTATTTTAAAATGATAAAATTATTTAGCTTCATACTTGTTACTTTCTTATTTATAGTCATGTGTTTGTATAAACTATATGTATGCTACAACATTTTCTTGTTGATATTTTCTGTTTTTCGTTGGTTTTGGAGACGTATTTTATGTTGTTATTTTTCAGTTCATATCATAAGCCAGAGATTTGATATGTTGCCATGGAAATCCTTTTTTGAATTAGTGTTTACTTTACAATGTGAAATCAGCAGTTATGGTGATAAAGCACACTATGGCAGCACTGCGGTAGGTTTTTCTTGCCCATTGTTGTTCTTGTTGCTGTCTATTGGTTTAATGGGTTTTGTTGTATCCATTTGGTTTCTTTGCTTTTGGACTCAGGAAAAGCTTCATCTAATTCCAATCCATTGATTTCTTTAGATGCACCTCACTCCATTTTTCTACTCAAAATAACAGGAATGATTATATCGCAATTGAGATTAAAAAAATACTTGAAACACAATCATCAATTTGTTCATCCAACAAATATCTACTGAACATTTACTATGTTCCAGGCATTGTCTGGGTACTTGGGGTGCATGGGTGAACAAAACAGAAAAAGGTCACTGCTCTCATGTGTTTACATTATAGTAAGAGAGAGATATACAAGCTCTTAAGGTAAAATTATATGGTGTATTAGTATGTTAGAAGGTGCTAGTGCTATAGGAAAAAGAAAAAGTGGAGCAGAGTTAAGAGGGAATAGGAGTGGGGTGGGGTTGCAATCTTATATTTGGGTGGTAAGGATAGATCTCATGATGACATGTGGAGAAGATATAAAGAAATTAAGGAGGTTAACTACATGAATAGCTGGGAAAAGATCATTCCCAGAGAGAGGGACAGCCAATGCAAAAGACATAAGGTGGAAGCATGTCTGGTGAGTTCAGGGAACAGCAAAAAGATTACTGTACCTGTAATAAACTTAACAATGAGAAAAGTAATAGGAGATAAGGTAGAAGGCAAAAGGGAGCCTTGTACACCTCCCAAGGAACATGGAATGTCCTCTAAGTAAGATGGAAAGCCATTGAAAGGTTTTGAAGTCAGGAGTGACATGATCTAACATAAGTTTTAATAGTATCACTCTTGATGTTCTGTTGTAACCAGGCTGTGGAGAATGGAGGCAGAGCTAGAAGAGAGACCTATAGCTGGAAACTATTGCAATTATCCAGGTGAGAAATAATGGTGGCACAGACCAGACCAGTAGACCTGGGGAAGGGAAGTTTTGGGATTATGGATATATTTTAAAGGTAGTGCCTACAGGATTTGTTAATGGTTTGAATATGGGGATAAGATAAAGAAGAGTCAAAGTCACCATCTGGAAAACAAATAGCAAGTTGGAATACTTAAATGAACTGCAGAATCCCATTACAAAGCAGAGATTGTCATACTGGATAAAAAAAGGCAGGACTAAACTACATGCTTTCTGCAAGATATACACTTTTTTTTTTTTTATTTTTTTTATTATGGGTAAAAATCAAAATTCTCACAATACATACAAACATTTGTAAAATGATATATAAATATATATGCATATATGTGTATTTGCTTACAAAAATGTTATTTTATATATATATATATATACATATATTTTAAGAGGTGCTTAGATTACCTAAAATATTATACGGAACCCACTCGGATTCCCATGTTGCCCACCTCCCACACCTCCCACCACATCCAACACAAACATCTCCCATAGTGTGGCCCACCAACCTCAATGAACTTACACCTCCTGGAGCCTTGCCACCAACCATAGACCACAGTTCACACTGTAGACCGCACTCTCTCCCACTCAGTTCTGAGTGGTGTGTGCTGATTTAAAATGGCCTACATCCATTGCCACAACAGTACTCAGGACAACCTCCAACTCCCAAAGAAGCCCCTGTATTTCAACTGCTCATCCCCTCCCTACCCAAAAAACTGTCAAGTGGCCACTGGCTCCACCTCATTGTTATAATTTCTTGCATTGCAAGAATCACCATATGTGAGCAAGAGAATACCATCAAGTCCACTCTAGTCCATAGTTCTTCCCCCAATCCAGAGGCGACTGGGATGGTGATGTCCACTCCAACTCCAAGTGAGAGAGGGCTTATATCCCATGGATATGGTGGGTGGGATGATCCTGCCTGCAGATGCAGGCAAGATATACACTTTTAAACACAAGCACAAAAATAATTGAAAATATAAAGATAGGAAAAGATAGCCCATGCAAAAAATAAGATTTAGAAAGCTGGCATATTAAAACCTTAAACTCAATAGGTTTCAAGACAAAATATATTACAAACTATCAAGAGGGACATTTCATAATCTTAATGGGGCAAAGTTTCTTAGGAAGGTATAACACTCTTAAATACGATTGGACCTAATAACACAGCTTCCTTTCTCTTCCTTTCACAGGGGTTGATTACAAAAAATTCTTGTACCCTAAAATCCATCTCAGCATTGGTTCCTGGAAAACCAGTCTGAGCTAGCAAGGTGGTGCACCATTAAAAAAAACTAAATAAATATAATTCACCACACTAAGAGAATAAAGGGAAGAAAGCATATGACTACCAGAATAGATGCAAAGAAAGTATTTGATTAAATTCAATACTCATTCAGGATAAAAAAAAAAAAACAACTCTCCATAAACTAGGAATCGAACAGAATTTTTTCAACCTAACAAAATGCTTCAATTTAAAAAAAACTATGGTTAACATTATACTTAACCGTGGTGAATATTTTCTCCCTAAGATCACAAACAATGCAAGCATGTCTGCTGTCAACACTTTCATTTAATATTGTATGAGATGTTCTAGCCAGTGCAACAAGGCAATCTAAAGAAAAAAAAGTCATAAACATTGTAAAGGAAGATGTAAACTGTCTCTTTATAGACAACATGGCTGTCTATGTAGACAATTCTAAGAATTTTGTTTAAAAATAGAATTAATAAGTGAATTTAACAAGGTAGCAGGATACAAAACCAATATATAAAAATCAACTGTACTTCTATATACTAGCTACAAAAAAATTGGAAAATGAACAATTTTAAAACATAATAGCAACAAAAATATAAAATACTAAGGAGTCATTTTAACAAAAGATATACTAGACTTCTACACTGAAAACTACAAAATACTGCTGAGAGAAATGAAAGATAATTAATTAATTAAAATATTTGCCATGTTAATGGATGGGAAACTCAATATTGCTAAAATATCCATTATTCCCAAATTGATCTATAGATTCACTTCATTCCTTAAGTCATTTACAGAAGGTGTTTTGGTATAAACTAAGAAGATGGTTCTAGAATTAATTTGGAAATGCTAGGGTTGTATGATAGTCAACACATTTCTGGAAAAAAACAAAGTTGGAAGGTTTATCAAACCTGATTTCAAACTTATTAATATAAAAATAGATATGCAGATCAGTAAAGCAAAAAGGAGTTTACAGAAACAGACCCACACATAACATTCAGTTGATTTTCAACAAAGGTACCTGTAGCTGTTGGGCAGTTTGACAGTTTGACGTAATTATGAATTCCAAAGATAGATATTGGATTATGCTTGTAACCTGGCCTGCTAACCTGGGCATAATTAAGTTATGATTAGGGTGTTGACTGGGCCACGTCAGTAGGGCGTTGAACCCCACGCCTTGGTGGGGCGGGAATCAAATATAAAAGGCAAGGCAAAGAACAGAGTTGAAGCAGTTCTGATGTTGGAGTCTTGATGCTGGAGCCTGGGGAGGTGAGCTGACAGAGGAGCTTGGTGGTGAGGAAGGAGAGAAGCCCCCGGATAGAGACAAGCCATTTGCCTGATAGTCTACAGCTGGCCTTGTGGAGGAACCAGAGGAGCTAAGCCGGGAGAGAAACTCAAGAAGGCTGAACCCTGGCAAACGTCGGCAGCTGTCTTGCTCCAACATGTGGCAATGGACTTTGGTGAGGGAAGAAACTTAAGCTTTATGGCCTGGTAACTGTGGAGTTCTACCCCAAATAAATACCCTTTATAAAGACCAATCAATTTCTGGTCATTTGGATCAGCACCCCTTTGGCTGACTAGTACAGTACCCATATAAAACAATGGGGGGAGGGTGATGTTTTTTGTATCTGTAATTAAAAAAAAAAAATTGAACCTCATTCTTTACCAGACACTATAAACAATAATTAATTTGAGATGAATAGTAGACCTAAATGTAAAATCTAAAATATTTAAACTTCTAGAATAAAGCATAGGAAAATCCTTTGCAAACTTGGAATAGAACAAAGATTTCTTAGGGCACAAAAGCACTAACCACAAGAGAAAGGTATTAAAAAACTAGACTTTATCAAAATAAGGAATTTCTACTGTTAAAATAAATACTGTTAAGAAAATGAAAAGGCAAGTTAAAGAGAGGGAAAAGTATTTGCAAAACAAATACCTGATAAAGAATTGATATCCAGAATATATAAAGAACTCATAACAATAAGATAAACAATTCAATAAAAAACAGGCAAAAGATTAAACAGACTTTTGACCACATATATGAGTGCCCAATAAACACAGGAAGAGTCTCAAATCATTAGTCATCAGGAAAATACAACTTAAAACCACAATGTGATACCACTTCACACACTCTACAATGACTAAAATTAAAAAGACTGAAAATACAAATGATGACAAGGGTGTCAAGCAACTAGAATTTTATACAAAACTTGAGGAATATAAATGATACAAACAGTTTGAAAAATAGTTTGGCAGGTATTTTTTTTTTTTTTTTTTTTTTTTTTTTTTAGTTACGTATACACTTACCATGTAACCTAGAAACTTTACACCTTATTTTAAAGAAGAAAAATAAAAACATGTGTTCACAAAAGGCTTGTACACACATGCTCATAGCAGCCTTATTCATAATAGTCCCAAACTGAAAACAACCCAAATGTTCATCTACAAGTGAACGGATACACAAAATCTAGTATATCCATACAGTGGAATAGTAGTCAACAAAGGAAAAAAAAAACAAGCTACTAATATGGAAAAATCAGACCAATAATAGGTTTGAAAGAAATAAGAAAGTATTACAAAAAAATGTATTTAGTTTATGATTACATTTATATGAAATTCTAGAATTGGCAAACCTACTAAACAGTGATTGAAATCAGATCAATCACTATGTTTTGTATGGTATAGTGATTATATTGTAAATGCATTGTGTAGTGACTGAAATCAGATTAATCACAGTCTATGAGACTTCACATCGGATACTGTATAAACATTTCTCAGATCAAGGAACTCACTTTATAACAGAGGAGGTACAACAATGGACATGTGACCACAGGACCCACTGGGTTCTAAATTACATAACACATCAAACAGAAGCTGCTATTCTCATAGAACATTGAAACAAACTTGAAAGTCCAGCATAGGCTCTATCTTGAAAGTATCACAGTGCAAAGGTGGGGTGCTGTGCTGCATTCAAAATGCAATGCATACTTTAAACCTGAGGTTCTGCATCCCCAAAAGATGGAATACAAGGGTCCAGGAAACAAGGGGTGGAAATAGAAGTAGCCTTACTCACCTCACTCCAGTGATCTGCTTGGGGAAGTAGTGTTTCCTTTTCCTACAGTGTTAGTTCAGCAGGTCCAAGGGTTCTGGTTCCCAGAGAGGAAATGCTTGTACAAGGGAGCAATGCAAGAATCCAACTAACTATAAAGCTTTGGCTACTAGCTGGTCATTTGGTCCCTCATGCCAGTAGTCCAAAAAGCAAAGAAAAAAGTTAACATGCTGGCAGTTGAGCCTGACTGATTTTTGCTAAATAATTAGGGCAAAAAGGAATATGGCTGGAACCCAGGCATCCACTGGGACATCTCTTGGTACTCCTATGCCTAGTTTCAACTATCAATGGGCATTTAAAGCAACCACAACTGTTGAGAGCATGGGGACCACAAGAACTGATCTCTCAGGGATAAAAGTTTGGATCTTCCCAGGAGGAAAGCTACCTGGACAGGCATAAGTGCTAAGAGTGAGGGTGATTTAAAATATGGGGTAGAGTAGAAGGATGATGAAAAGCAACTGCAGCAACTAGGGTTGTAACTCATCCTGCTAAGTCTTGAAAGTTTTTCTATATATATTGTGATGATTGCCATCTTGAAAAAGCTCAATGGGGTAAGTTTAATGTGAGATGAGAATAGAGCAATGCAAGGGGTAGCACACTGATAGAAAATGTCTACGCTATGCCCAGATCCTCCTAGTTCCCTTCATCATTTCTGTCTGCCCCTCCCCCAGATTCTATGTATTTTTGTTTCCGATGGGCTACATCTGTGGCTCTTCTTTGGTCAACTGTCCTTAGGCTACCAGAGCCACTTTGCCCAATTGTGCACAGAGCTGGAAGTATCTGGGACTTCACATTCTTCATCCGGCCCTTTACAATTAACAGATGGTTGGCGGGATGGAAGCCCAGCCTTCTTGCCTTGGTTCAGAACAACTCTAAGGTGTAATTCACATCCCAGAGTTTCCTTGAAGTATCATACCCATGTTTGACTTTTCCTCCTTACCTGTCATGCTTCCATCATTTCCTTACTGGTTTATCCAGAGAGCACTTCCTTAACAGTTCCCTTGCACAAGAATCTTTGTGTTGGAGTCTGCTTCTGGAAAACCTAATCTAAGACATTTTGTTATAAGCTTCCATAATACCTGTACTTCCACTTTGTATTACTCAACTCATGGGCAATTACTTGTTCAAAATCTATCTTCCCTGCTACAGAATAATCTCCTTAATTATTCTGGATTATTTTGTCCACTGCTACATCCTGAGTATCTAACAGAATTTGGGGGAAATAGATCCAAATGCATGTTGAATGACAAAAGAATGAATGAACAAACCAAGAGGGTCAGAATTAATTAGTGAATTAGTGACATTTGTAACATTTTAAAGAAGCAATGCTTTATTGCTTTTAAGCACATTTAGTGACTTTACCTACGATAGATAAACAAGCACTACACTGAAAACTAGAAGTCCTTGGAAATCTGCTGGACCTTCTTTTCTCTGTGGCTGGTTTGTTCTATACTTTCTAGTCTGATCACTTCTTTAAAAGAGAAGTCAGAATCAGAATAGGAGCCAATTAGGTACCAATGACCACACTGTACTGGGTACCAATTCCTTTTTAGGTTCCATCTACATGGCCATAATGAATTGAAAATCAGTCAGAACATGATTCCTTACACAATACTGGCAAGGCAAAGCAGACAGTGCAAGCCTGAAATTGCTACTGCTGCTGCTCATGTGGGCTTCAGTAAACAGTTTAAGTCATTAGAGTAATAAATATAGGAGTGAACACTTGTATGTTAATCCACACACAGGCAACTTTGCATCAGAAGGAAAAGGAACTTAATAACACAAATTGCTACAAGTGGGTTACCCAAATAATTTTTAAGTAAAGAATATAGAGGAGAAGAGCAGATGGAGAAAAACCAGAATCAGTTTTCTCTTCTAGGCAGTCTAGAATTTTAACTACCGAATTTAACCAATTTGAATTCTTTGTTTCTTAAATCTTTTTTTTTTCAAATCCTCTTCTTCCTCTGTGAACTGAATACACTTCATCCAATATAAGTGCCAATTTGTGCCCTGTACCATGGAAAAGATCTGGCTCAAATTTGTACCATCACCCCGTTGAGAACTAAAGAAATTTTTCTCAAGATAAAAGAAATTAGGCTCCCTATTGTTAGTTGAAGAAAGAGTCCTGGGGAGGAAAAAGTCAACGTCTATCATTTGCAAGATACCTTCTTTTAAAAGCCTTTGGCTAAAATCTTAGAAAGACCATCTGAGAAAAGAAAGATCTATATATGAGTTTTCCTGTTACGGGAAGAGATAATTCAGCTAATAACTCAATAACTAAATCTCTCTTTAAATGTAAATGCAAATTAATTGCCTTAAAATATATATAATTTATTTATTCCAAATTTTAAATGAAAGATTTATTCACAAAAGCAAATATAAAAGGAGAAAAACATAGTTCATGGCAGTGTTGTATGTATGTATGTATGCATAGTTTTGCTTTTCTAGAGGCTGATTTAGTATTTCCTTAATGCTGTTCCTGCAACTTGATAGTCATTTGATAAAGGCAGCCTAATGGTTAAGTATTTTAAATTCCTGAATGTATTTATCCCAGAGCTCTTTCAAAAATATTAATGAGCTTACAAGAAATACCTTGGCATGGTTAATTGAGATTAATAAATTAGGAAAAGAAAACAAGGACTGAGAAAAAATAGCAATTAAATAAGCTAACCTTGGTGGTCAGGGCTTTTTATGGGACAACTTGTAACTTAGCTCTGGACTTCCTGACAGCTGGACAAAGGCCAAATGTGGTAAGTTTAAGCACACCAAATGAAAGAAGGGGGGAAATTTTCCCTTACTTCTTCATAGGAGACAAAAATTTCCCAATTATAAACACTAGATTGGATTTTTTATTTGAATTTTATATAAGAGATTCTGCTGATTAATGGACATTTGGCTTAGCACCAATTTTACAGCAAACACACAGTCATTTCACAAAATGGTACTTGGTTAAACATTTAGGGCAACTAAATGAAGGTGAGTTTATGAGCCAAGCTTTCATGGTAAATCTAATTTGGTGATCTAATTTGTTCTAATGACAGTTTTAAATTACCAAAAGTAGCAAGACCCTAGGTTATCTTCCCTAAATGGAAATTTTACCAGCCAGGCTTTTGATAAGAGCCAGATGGTAGAAAAATTAGATTATACTAAGACCAGACATTGTAAAGCAAATTTCTATAATGTCTATGCATTGAGGAAAGCTCCAAGTGCTTTGGAAACCAAATGATAGGTGGTTAAACTGATCTTTTCTTTATAGAGTTGGTGAACACTTTATCATTCTCCCCTGAATGAACAGCTGATCCATCTATGCCCACAGGTGGACATTCGTTAACAAAATAAATGTTTTTTTGTTAGGAGAAAGATTTTTTATCTGATCCAACACCCAAATAAGCCATAGAGCCTGACACTTTCATATGGCAGAAGCGGTTTTGGCTTAACAGCAGCTTTTTAAGTAAGGAAAAGACAGGAATGATGCTCGAGATCAAGTTTTGATTATTACATGAATACTGTATGCTTTAGTAATAACAATAATATTTATTGAAATCTTATTTATATGTGAAATGCTCTTTTCAGTGATTTACACATAATTCCTTTAATATTCACTAAAAAACCTGTGAATTAGATAGTATAATACCATTTTACAAGTGAGAATTCTGAAGTATAAAGATCAAGGTCACAGTGTAATTTCAAAGACTGTGCTAATAAAGAACATCAGTAAGAATTAAATTGAAAGAAAATTATTACTCGATAATCATGTGATTGTCTACACTGGAAACCCAACAGGATAAACAAACTGAAAGAAACAAAAGAGTTCTCCAGGGTTACTTGATAAAAAAAGCAATAAATGAAAGTCAACAGGGTTCTTATATTCCTGTAACAACCAGTTAGAAAAAATGTAGTAGAAATAATATGAACAAAAATGACAGGGCTTCTAGGAATAAATCTAACAAAAGAGGGGAAGCCCTTCATATAGGAAATCACAAAGTATTATTAAAGGATATAAAAGAAGATGAAAAAATGTAAAGATTAAGATTCAATATCCTATTTGCCATACAAACACACAATCAATGAATCCAATTCTCCAAACTCCCCAATTAGCTGCCAACAACAGACAACCTTTCCTTGGGAATACCCAAGAAGAGAGAGGGTAAAATTTCTCTCCCAACCACAGGATGATTTTTTCCCCCAGAGTCTCAATGAGCCCAGTTAGGTCTTACGGCCACTGGACCATGGGAATGCTATGTGCAGATTGGTTTAAGATTGAGATCCTGTACCAATTATTAGCAAGTAGGGCTGGATTACCAGTTTAGGTTTTGAGTCTAGGTATTAGACTAATCAAGATTCAGCTCTGGAACTGTCAACAGCGCCCCCTGATTTTCTTCTTTTCCATGGAGGTGGAGTGTGTCTCTAAAACAAAGGATGGTTTTCTTAGGAAGAAAGAAGGGAAACTACCCAATGTATATTCACACTGAATGGGAGATGATTCTACTGTTGGGGGGGGGCAGTTGTAGTTTAAAAAAAAAAACAAAACTCTAGAGACTGTGTTAGAAACCCATTCCTAACACTGATGCTTGCAGATTTTTATAAGGTCTTTCTGAAATGTTATAATAAGCTCATACAGGTTGGCCCATGCACAAAATTGGTTCATAACAAAGGCCAAAGAAATTCAGATCCATTGTGCTCCCATAAAGCTGTATTCATAATTAGAATATGAATCTGTTGTCATGGCAATTATGTCATATGTTATATATTATCACTTCAGAACAGGATCTAGAAAACTAAAGGTACTGGGATAGGAAAGGAAAACCTGCATGGTAATAAGATGAAATGGAATTATAACTTGGACATCAAATGTATGGGAAGCACAATCGCAAAATGTGAATCTTGTGTTTTAAAGGATCATTCTTGAATCTCATTGAAATGATGACTACATCATTTATGATTTATCCTCACTTCCAAATGGTTTTGAGGTACTGTCAACATTAAAACTCATATAAAACTGGGCAATTATAAAACAACTAGGAAGGAGGAAGTAGGGAAAGAATAGAAAGTAAAGTGAGTAAAGAAAAGCACTGTGTGACCTTTTGGAAGGAACTTCCATTACTCTTAATTTTTAGGCGTTTCAGAATCTGCAAAATTCGGGGAAAATTTCTTGCCTTGAAGCCGACTTGCTCCTCAGCAGTGTCTCTTCTGATATATAGCCAGTGTATTGAGTTTTTAACACTAAAATTGTATTTCCAAGATGTAAAATTAATGCTTTTTAATGAATGTAATATTTAGCGTCTTTCTGAGAATTTTAGCTGCATTTCTTCTCAGGTCCTCTCAATTTGGTATATGTTCTTTTCTTTGTTGAGATTTGTGCTTCTGCTTCATGGTCTTGGCTTTCTTCCAATGTTGGGTGATTCTCGGTTGTACATTTATCTTAGTATTGAAATTTCCTTATTGGCCTGTTGTGCTTATTCCATAACTTGCTTGTAGGAAACTCAAGACAGGCTGCCAGGCTTAGGGTATACTTCAGCCTCTTTAAAGTGAATTTAAGATGAGAGACACTTCTGGGCAGGCTGTGCCAGTATCTAATGGTTTGGGCACAGAGAGTCCTTTGTCCTCTGGGGGTCACTACCCCTCAGGACTTTGCCCTATTTTTCCAACTTAAATACCATCACTCTCTGCTCTGGCCTGAGAGAAATTTCCTTTTGTGTTCTCTGCCTGACACAAGTAGGGAAAGGTTCTAAGTCCAGGACCCCCATAAAATCCAAGTATCAAACTCTTCCTTGCCTGGAGCGCCCTCACAGCCATACCTCCTTTTTCAACAATCCCCTTCAACATGTATTTTGACTTGTGTATTCATTATTCAATCTGATACTGCTTACTTCCTTCTTTCGATAATTCCTCATAATTACTGGTCCAGGAAGCACACCATTTCTTATATTCTATTTGAAATAGAATATAATAATGATCAAAATATCATTTTTAGGGTTTGAGGCAAGAGGAGAAAGCCAAGGCAGATACTCGACCTACCATTTGAAATGGAAATCTTTATTCTCAAACATTTTCTCAGTGATATGAAAAAACAAATACAGAATTAAGTAGCCATGGAAATTTTATTTGTTCATTGTACTGCTCATATGTCAGAATCAGACTGATGCCCCTTTTTCTCCATGCTCACAATAACTTGTGATTGGCCATGACAAGGCCTGTGGTAGACTGGATAGTGTATAAAGAAACAGAGCTTGAAAGTGTATAATTGTGTAGCCAGAATTTCTTTATCTGCTAGTAGACAGACTCTCCAGAATTGATGTAATACTCTCCCCCAATCTAATGGTACCAGTTGCTGCAACCCACGGGTCTAGGCTCCTATGTGTTGGAGTATTTGTCATTTTTCCCTGTGGGCTGTCAAGACCACTGGACTATGGAATTAGGGAGGCAATAAGAAACGTTTCAACAACTCTATCTGGCATGTGAGCAAACTAAGGCTCAGTGAGGTTAAGTGTCAAATCCTGAATTTGCTGTCCCAAAGTTTGCCTTTCTAAAGTCAAACTGCCTTTACTCGATCATGCAATTTAATACAGCATACTTGACTGTATCTTCAGCCCAATATGATAGCTCTCACTTCTTTACTTTGTAATTCCACACACAGACACAAAATCTCTCCACTATATATGGATGAACCACATAGAATTGTTTATACAGGTCAAAAAAGTCATGTTGGCAATTTCATATGATTCAATCTAATGTATTGTCCTTTAGTTGCATAATGGGATGGAGAAAGTCTTATTCTCCTAGAAGCTAATATATGAATTCCTCACTGTCCTGTGTCTGGTGCTCATTAGGAATCTACCTTAAGTCAGCTTAAAGCAGGCAGATCCTTTCCAGGAATGGATAACAAGGTTTCCAAAGGAGAAATCATTTTGCCCTTTATGTAAAGGAGAAATAAGGCAATAGGAAGCTAACCACAAGAGTGCAAACTCTGGAAATTAGTGGAAGTCATTAGGAGACTCATGGCTACCTCAGGGTTATGAAAGTGGATGTTTGCAGCAATTGAATCTAGATGTCAAGGACAAAGGAAGTCCCAGCCGACATCCAAAATACTACTGTTTAGTGTATATATAGAGAGAATAAGCACCACAATTCAGAGAGCCAAGCTGTGTTTACTCATATGGTGGTGGCAGGCATTCATTAAATGTTCATTGAATTAAGGAATGTTCAATACTGTCATCAGTTTACTAGACGTCGAATTGGATGATTTGTATTTCCTACAATGCTTGAGCATGTGTTAGGGACTTAAAGGCATTTATTTTAAAGGTTTAGAGTCTGATCATCAGTCCATTAGCTTCTCAACTAGAAAAAATATACTCCCAAGATAAATAAATTAACTTTTGTCTCAGGGATGATGAGATCATAACCTGATAAACTGGTCACCTGATAGAATGGTTCCATTCATTCTGATTGGTAAACTATTGGGCAAGCAAGATTCAAGCCCTGGAATTAAAAGTTGGGGCTAATGATAAGAGTAGGAAGGCTCATTCCACATTCTTATTAATGATTTCCAAGAAGTATGTGTGTGTTTCTTATTGATGTTCTCATGTGTTGGTCATATGTGTATATTCTACCTTCCTGCAATAATGTATAAGCTTCCTAAATTCAGAGGCCAAGTGTTCCATTTCTTTAGTGTTTCTTCTCCAGTATATTTCCTTCCAATAACTGTTGTACTTATAATAAATAATAAGTTTAATCAAATCTGTAGGAATTAAAAGAACAATTATAGATATTATAGCACAAAATTAATTTTGAAATATTCTTAAATATTCTAAATTTTAACTACATTATAACAGAATGGTGGGAAGTGAGGAATCTCTGAATATTGACCCTCATTATGCAGCACATTTAAAAACATGTCTTTGTTTTATATTTAAGATAATGAATCATCTGTATTACTATCATTCCCACCATCACACAAGACTATCATGATATTTAGTGACTACTAGAAATCTACTTAATTTGGGAAAAACAATTTGAAGAATAAAAGAACACTGTGAGATTAAATAATTTATTACCATTGCTAAGATGAACACATATACTCAATTTTATGCAGAACTTTAAAAAAATAGTTTTAATACAGTATCAAAATTTACACAAGTATTTTTTCGAAAGACCAGTGCCCCTTGTATTAGCTTCTACAGACTCTGCTGCAGGCACAAAAACTTGTTTTAAATGTCCTCAGAGTATAGGAATACAACAATTTAAGGATGAAAGCTTTTCTATGAGAGAAGGTGTAAATATAGCAAGCAATTTTCTTTTACAGGGTAATAACATTGAAAAATATATAACATTTAAAAAGAAAGATGGGCTTAAATGGTAACCCAATTACAATAATTAGAGAGATAATTCTATAGTAAATTAATTCATAAATACTGTCGACAAACAAAAGGCTGGATTCTCATCACAGTAACGCTTTAAGTACAACAAAATTCCTTTACTTTCCCCCCACCAATAACAATTAATACACTTTGGAATGAGCTCATTTTAAAAACAAAGAATATCTGCAATGTATCAAATCTGAGTAATTTAGAAGAATTCTGAGAGCTGGGAATTGTTGCATTCCTATTTTTATAATCTTAAACTACAGTAAAAACTTAACATTCTGTCACAGGCCTCTTGCACATTCATACAAGAAATTATCATTGCATGTGGATAAACACAAAATACTTATCATAGCATTTCCAATACACACAATCTAATATTATATAGAGAGATATACCAAAAATAAGAAATAAACTAAGCAAAGCTAGCACACCCTTTTTCAAACCTCAAGCAATCTGAACAAGAGCTTTTAACCTCAATAATGAAGGACATGCGTGAGTTTCATAAAATGTTAGATAGCTGCAATAGGCAAAGAAAGCTTTTTTCATAAATGCAGTGCAATATTTAAAGTTTACATAACGTTTATTAAATATAACAGCATGTCTAGAAACCAAATTGTAGAAATTGACATCTCACAGCTGGAAACACTTAGAAAAAAATTATGTTTGCTATTTTTTATTGAAATTGTTAATATTAACATAAATGGATATATTGAATGAATCTGTAGGATGGTATGTCACCAAGATATGTTCTTATGAGCAATTCATCACAATTATAAGAAAAAGAAGTGAATATTTATTTTGGTCAGTTGAAATATATGGTACTCTCTGATAAATATTCTACAAAGTCTTGCTACCTTTCTAGAAGGTATAGAGAATTTATGTGGTATTTTTAGCACCTCAAATGTTAGATCAAAACAAAAACCCAGAAACCCAATCTTATCTTGTATCCATGTTAATATGTTTCAGGAACTAGTATTGTGCTGACTGAAGTAAAAGAGATAGGTATCCAACTCTCAAATCTGGGATGCTGGAATACATCCTCTCATCTTCAATACAACATGGTAGAAAACTCCCACCATTGGGATGGTGCAATGAGTCAAATATATCAAAATCACTGAAACTCCACTGGACTCTTCCCACCATGCAGGATTCCCAATTCTAATCTTAGAACTTCAGAGTCAAAACGTTTTAGTTCTAATGAACGTATTGGTAACAAAATGGTGATTTTCAAAGCTACCTTGTTTGAAATTGACTGTTATGGGCACTAAAGTGAGAGACAGAAAATACCAGCTTGATGGGGGATATTGTACTAAAGGTTTTAAAGGAGAAATATGTGCAATGTACAATCACTTCATGTTATTCCATGAGTACAGGTTTGTGAAGATCCACTCTTTTATTTTTCTTCTTCATTGTCGTCTTCTCTCTCTCTCTGGCAGAGGTGATGTCATGTTTGAAGGGGAATGCTTCTTACATTGGTCCTTTGTACTGGTTTCCTGACAAATGTTGCCTAATTCCAGGACACGAACCTGCAGCATCTCCAAGTTTCCTCCACACAACCTTCAAAAAAAGGGTAAGAATAAGCATCGTAATTGTTCTCTTCCACAAAGAGATTTGTGATATTTTGTGGCTTTTTAGGAGAAACTATGAGAGGGAGAAAGGAGGACATGAAGACAAGAGACAAAATATCCACATGAATGAGTGCAAACACAAAATAAAATGTGTTAACAAGCTTCTGTCCCACAAGAACTGCTCAGTTGATGGGACTACAAAATCACAGTACTCAAAATTAGCCAGGGTCAAAATTAACAGATTTACACTAAGCACTTGAGGAACTATCCTTAGAGATACTAATTTAATTGATGGAGGTGAGGATTGGGCATCTGTATTTTTAAAAAAGCTTCCTGATAAGATAATCCTGGTTCCTATACTATATGCCTAGAACAAAGGAAATCAAAGTGGTTCCACTGAATAAAATGGAAGAAGCTTTTGCTCTTGAGTGACAACTAAGTCCTTAGCTGGGTAGCAATAGGGCTACTAGTAAATTCTGAGCGCCACTCTGGCTTTCCCTGAAGCGTCAATCATCCCAAATCTTAGCCACCAAACAAGATGATCTCTCAGATTTGCGAAAGAGAAACCATCCAAATACAGGGAAAAGATAAGAATAAATTCAGAAATCAATGAGAGATACAATTACAACGTGTGAAAAATTGAGCTATTTTAAGGGACAAGAGCAAAAGGTGAAATCAAGAATAATTATAAAAGAAATGCCACTGAATTTACCAATGATATACCAATATACTAACATAATTTGTAATTCAATACACACACACACATACACACACAATCCATAACCCTTCTTGATTGTTTCACTCTAAAGATTAATTCCAAAAAAAAAATTTACTTTGGTCTAACATAAACACAAAGCCAGTTGGTTAATTTTTCTTAGACTGTGTTTCCTTTTTTTAAAATTTGTTTTGACTTTAGAATAGAAGTGGATATTCCAGGAAAACCCTATGCTACTCACAGTAATAAAGTAGAAAAGGGCTCTATCTACATGCATTTCTAAGCCAATGGAACTATTAGTGTCCATGTTTCTAGCAGACACTACTATATAACAGGACTGTCTTTGAGTACTTGAAGAGAGTTGTAACTATGTTTCCTAAATATTCGGAAGGAATTACACAGCAATGGAAGGTTCAAGTTGTATCTAAGAGAGTTAGAAAAGCCTCATTTCTTAATAAATTTAATGTGAAAATGTACACACACTGAATTAGGAAACCAAGGGATGCTATGGACTTTCCCTTTCTAGCCTTAAATGTTATCTAGAATCACCACTCCCCAGGATGCTTTGAGTATGGTCTGGTCTAGAAGCAGAAGATAGATGCAAAGTCCATGCAGGGATTATAAACATTCAGCATTAGGTGGTTACAACTCAAATGTACAGGCCCTCTTCAAGTATTCAAATATACTGCATTCAATGGACATCGACCCAGATGTTACTATGTGGTGACAGGAAACTCCTAAAGAAAACAACCCTGAGATAAGCCAGTGATACTAAGGTGGACACAGGAATAGTGACTTGTTGATTGAAAGAGCAGAATACGTGTGTCTTTGAGATTGTAGCTGAGACGGCCAATCAGGTATTTCAACTGTCCTCAGAGAATTTATAAGAGCCAAACACCAAACCTAAAATGCAATCATTACTACAAAAAACGTTTACTATTTTTTAGAGAGCTGTTTATTTCTAAAGCACAATTTGGTTAGAGAATAAAGGCACTTCATACTTACTAAGTAACATGAAGGTCCTGTGGATAATAATACCTTTTCATTTCATTGAGATAAGTCAACAGCTTATCTCCAGGAGCATAACAAGAATCTATGGCAAAACTTCTATTATCCTAAGTTCTACCTGAGTGTCGAAGCCTACCTCATATTATGGGAAAGCTTTACATTTCTGTTCCATTATTTCTGAGTACATAGTTTCTCTAATAGAAACTAAGGCTTTAGCTAGTTCCTAAGAAATCAGATATCCAAGAAACTGCACCACAATCTTCATTTTACTTTTTCTCCAGTATTCACTATGTGATTTTGCTATAAATAGAATTCGTATTGGTGAGAATGACTTTATATTAAATCAATGCCTTTTTCTCTTGGCTTTTAAATGTTTTCCAAATATAAGAGTGCTAAGGATCAGATTTGAGCTGGCTTGCATTTTTTCCCCAAAATTCTGGGGATCAAAAACAAAATTGGAAAGTTAGAAAAGGTGCCCCAGAGAACTTGCAAAGATATACAAAGCAGAGCAAGCTTTGTTGGCTTTTTGAAAATACATTGTATAGGGAAAAACACCACCATCACTGCATGGTGTCTTCTGAAACATTCTTCCAGAAATACAGGCAAGCCAAAAGATTAACACAAAACTAATCAAGATCTAATCCAGTAGTGAGTCTCATATGTGATCAATAAATGAATTTTCTAATATTTCAGAAATATTTCATTAAAAAAAAAAAAAAATCCTGGCATTTCTTTAAAGAAATCCTGACATTAAGCACAATGGAAACGATCCTCTCTGTAAGACACAGTGCTTTTTCTATGCTTTAGGACAGAAAATGTATATCCCCAGATGTACCATACTTGAGAAAGTAGAAAGAGCTTTTCCTAAAAGCAGATCTGGGTACACTCCTGACTTCATTGTTCATTAGTGAATAATTTGAGCAAGTAACTTAGTTTCCTTGGATCTCAGCTTCTTAAACATAAAATTCAAGTGTTGGGGTTCATATCCACACGGCCATGGTCTGGGGTAGAACGCGGACACCAGAATTCCCAAGCTGTTCCACACACTCTGCTGTAAAGCACCACTGGGAAAGACTTCCAGAGTCCCTTCCAGTCCTACACTGCAATTCCTAGGGTCTGAAATTCATTTCTCACTCCATTGTCAACAGATGAGAAGCAACAGGCATTCCTGGGTGTGTGGCTCAAATTCTTTTTATTTATCTGAGTGAAATATTCTAATCGAAAGCCTTAGGACAGGTTGAAAAGCTATAGACGGTGAACTGTAGTGCCTTTAGGAAATTAAGATACCTAGAACTAATAGTCAAAAACAGACAAAAGCAGATGTGCAAGAAAGAAAAACAAGTAACGTGGAAGGGTTGCAAAATAAAAAGCAGCAACAACACAGGCAAGCAAGAGACCAAAACTCTCACCCAGCACCTATAAAATGTCCATGGGACTCATTTACTGGATTCCAAGAACTCCTTGAGGAAGCAGATACATGTCTGAGAATATCTCGTCCTAATAGACCTAAAGCTGAAGGGTACTTCTAGGCAATTTTGAAACCAGAAGAGAGGAAAAAGTATGGGGATAAAGTATAATATAAAGCCAATTTAAATCAATGCCTAATATAATATGCAATGATTTCCTGCATTTAACAAATGGGTTCCTATACAATATTCCATTTAGCTGTCTAAAAGTTTCACAAATTTTACTCTTCTTGTTTAAATGATACATCCCATGCATATCACTCAAAAATTAAAATTTATCCAGAGATTAACCATAAAATCCATACTACATTAAGGATTATATAGGATATGCATCATGAATGTAACATGTAGTTTTGTTTTAAATTTTTTCTGTGTTCCTCTCTGAATTCATGAATAGATTTCTAGTTGCCTATTTATCTTTTAGGATTATATCTATTGCATTTGTCACCATTTTCGGAGGTTGTGTCAACCCCTGTAAAGATAATACTTTGCATGACATAGAACATGCAAATAAAGGTAAAGATAATATTTTGTAAGACACATATCATATGTATGAAAAACTAAGCAAATATTATCAATTAAGGTAGTGATTTTTTCCAAATATAGTTACAAATAAATCTGAAGAAGTTTGTGTTTTGCTGATTATAGTTTTTTTTAATGGAATTTCTTAAAAATATGAAACAAAATTAGTACCACAACAATTTAAACAGTAAGTTTAATATTTAGAAATTTTCATAGATCATTCTGGAATATAGACTTGGCTGAACAACTTTTAAATGAATATTTTGTAATATGATTATTGTATTAGTAAAACTGCAATAAAATATACTAAAAATAAAACAATGGCAATTGGTTTTATTGTTATATAAAAATGTAAAGGCATTTGGTCAGCATTTTAAAAGTAGGTATTTAAAAAGCAATAACTTAGCTATGATGAGACTTCAACACAGAATACACAATAAAGCATATTAAACTTACATTGCACATTTCTCTGACTATAGCTTTTTCTGTCTCACTAAGGTCATGTTCATACTCTTTACCCTGTTGGCGATCTATAGTTTCCTGAACATCCATGACCTGGATTTGTTGAAAAAGAAAAGCAAATTTCACATGGAAAAAAAAAGGGTTAGTTATATATAAAACCATCAAGGAGCTCCACTTTCTAAAAGCTTTTGTTTTCTCCGTGTCTGAATATCATAGTGGATTAGTATATGGCAAAACCTTTTTAAATAGTTGATTGTTCTGAAACCTTTCTGAGATCAATGATTCTCTCCCGGCCATTCATATGTTGATTTCCAAACAATCTATTGTATCACTAATAGCCAATCAAATACATTAATGTCTAAAATAATTAGATGTATTTAGTTAATTTTGTCATTAAGATAATTTAATAATGTCAACTTTTTGGAGAGTCATAACTCTTGCTCCATTTAAAGATGAGCAAGATAATTAATTACACACCAAACAGTCCAAATGATACGTAGACACGGCCTATTGAAAAGATGACTAATATAGATTATGGTGACAAGTGAAACGGGTCAGAACCCAGGAATATGTACATCAACACTACTTGTTAACAATAACGCTACTGACCTCACAGTTCTATCCTAGCCATGTTCTAACGGCCTAAGAAAGGAATATGGAGATGGCACTTAGATAGTAGCAAAGAGAGTGACTGGACTCCTTGTAGTGAAAATATCTGAGCAACTATTTGAAATATTTATTAGAGCAAAGTTGGGATGGATACTCTTAAACAATTTCTGCGATGATGTTTCTACTTCTCTAAATTATCCCTAAATGGGTTGAAAATGAGTCTTTTAATAATCTCTGTAAAGTTCTCAAGTTGCAACTTTCTATAACACAAAATAGGATATACCTTGAGCTTTGCCTGCTGTTTGTTTTTGTCTATAACTATCAGCTTATAAATCAAGGCATTGATGTAGAAATCTAAAATATCCTATAGAATACATGCTGAACTGTGACCTACTGATCTACTTGGTTCTGTTATCATGGTCAACACTGATGGCCACATCCAAATGTGTCACCTGAGAATTTATACCAATGGACATAATGAGCCAAAATAAATGACTTGAGCATGACCTGGAACCTTCATTTCCAGTTCATTAGACACTACCTGAGACTACTCTGATAGTTACTGGACTTCAGTCCTGTAATGAAAATCAGATTCACACACTACTCTCTTGTTAATTCAAAACTCTTAGCCTTTATTACTATATATACGCTACTTTAGAGTAAGATATGAGAGAAGTAAATGATACTCACCTCAGATTAGAATCTGTTTCCATTCTTTACATACTTAAAGGAATGAGTGATTATGCTCAATGAATATTCATAGAAAATTTAAAGAGCTCCTCCAAAAAGCTTATTGCTACAAATTCAATTTATAATGCATCCCAGGGAAGTGTACTTCACATCAGTTAATTTCCACTAAATGAAGTGAAGCTTCAATTAATAGTTATCATGAAATTTTAAGCAAGAAAAATGTGGTCTTATTGCAAGTGGACAAATTTCTCATACTGATTTATAACACACACACCCAAATAACACCGTAAAGTTTATTAAAGCCTAGAGTTTTCTTTGAAATCAATCAGAAGATGAGAGCTATTGTTCTGATTATCCATTTTAGAAGAGAAAAATTTCATGATATAAATCAGATTTAGTTCTGTGATGTTTAAAAACAAAACTTGTCAAATAGCCGCATTTTTTGACATTGTACCTTCTTAAGATGCATTTCCATAGACTATTTTGCACATATTTCTGTTTCACAACACAGTTAACTGATGGAAGCAAACACAATCTATATTCAAGAGCCTCCAGTTAGCCAATAAAGCTGCTTCAGTTGCTCAGTATCACTCATCTGCCAACTGAATACACTTAAGTATTTTGATTATAACATAATGCCTCGCTCTCTCGAGGTAAAATTTTATGTGAAAATTAGAGAACAAATTATGAGAAAACTGAGGAGCTCTTCTTTGCCCTCCCCTTGCTTTTAAGGCCATACTAACAGCTGCATGGAGAAATCTGGGGAAAATTGCAACATCACTTTGCTGATCTGATTCAAACTGCACTTGTCATTTAATACGGCAAATGGCTGATATGGCTATTAAATAGTTTGAAAAGTAGGACAATACATTGCTTTTTGGAATATGTGCAGACACTCCATAATACTACATGACTGAAGTCAATCTCTGGAATATTTTCCATTTCCAAAATGCTTTTCAGATAGCTAGCACCTAATTCTTGCTAAAGGTCATCTAAATGCTGTAGCTGAGAGCCTGATGCTCGTCAGTCCTTAAACCAGAGCCCACCAGATGCAGGGCAGTGTCCTTCATCCTGGTCGTACCTTCCCATGAATCCCTCTCAGTTGCTCATGTACTGAATTATCCATGACTATGGCAGGAAACCCCAAGTGCATTGCCACTGACCAACAGCATGGGTACACTAACTTTCCTCATTAGCAATCAGCATATGCCTGGGGAAGCGACCTCAGTGTGGTATAAACTAAAGCAAAACATGATGAGGGAGTGAAATCTTCCACCGAAACCACATCATCCCCAAATCAACCTTTCTGAAGTTCTTATCTACTCATTTTTATATGGATGACACAGAAAGAGTGGCAAACTCTAAAAGAGGGCATCTTCATTCTGATGATAAATCATTCTGAAACCAAAACAGTTTCAAGAAAAATTATGAAACTCATGTGTAAAAGCAAGACTGAAGCATTTTAACAACTTTATGGGCTCAGAAAGGTTTGATTAAGGCCACATGCTATGAATTATAGGTAAATTTGAAAGACAGAGTTTCATACTTTAGAATTAATAAAAGTTTAAGGGTTGTCTCAACTTTTCAATATCATTTCTATAGCCTGCATTAGTTTCTTCTCGTAGATAAATATTTATATTGTTTATTTATTATTTACTTTATGTTATTTGCTTAACATTGACTTGCTGGAAAGCTAATTATTTTGGTAAAGAAAATATATAAATGGCCAATTTCAGCCAAACCTTTGTTCAAATCTTTGCAGGATCTTAAGTCAAAGTTAAATTAACTTTAAGTCACATATCTATTTTCTAATACTCTATAAAGGAGCATTGGCTAGAGTTTGAAGATCTAATTTCAATTTAGTAGGGGAAATGGTAAGTTCTTGCTTATTTCTATGATCTCTTAACAAATTGCATAAGATATTACAATTGCACGAAGAAAGAAAAATATGGCATCCTTCCTTATTTTGGCCAACTATTAACTCCCTACATTTGAAGACACCCATGTTACAAACATTGCACAAAAATACCTATAACAATATTTTATACATATGGATATACATGCACATTAGACTGCAACCTTGATGCAGAAAGAAATGATCACATTACTCAAAACAAAATGATGAAACCAGAGATTCAACCACAAGCACTCAAAAGCCCCTTTTTAGTTTTAAAAAATTAAAATCATACTTCAAAAAAATAAGATAAAATTTTTTAGCATAAGGGGTTAAAAAAAAAGTTTCTATGATTAAAGCAAGACTGTGAAGACTACCAGACTACAGGAAACAAGCCACAACACAACTGAAGTTCTGGATAAATGGGTGCACACATGGTTACCTTAAGAGAGTGTACCACGGGTTCAGGCTGCTGAGAAGGTGTGGCATGTCCACTGAAGCTAGCTGGAGAGTTGGGTGAACTGTTACTCCCATCAGCCCCTGATGACAACCTAAAAGAACCCTTAGTAGAAAATCAACAACTTTGTTATTAAAACAAAAGTCGTTTATAACTACACAGATGTCATTCAATATTCAATTTCACTGGCAAATGAGAATTAGCCCTTTTGTTGCTCGTTTTCTAGCCTTCTTAAGATGCTATCAACCTGCTAACTGGAATACACTTACTGCTTGCACGAACAGCAAGAGAAGTTAACCAAGACCCATCTCTATGCATGGCCAAGTGTCATCCTTGATTTGCCAAAGAGAGCAATGCCCCTCAAGGGATGGCCATTAAGAACATTTCAAAAATAATTTTTAAAACCTAAAGGTACTCGAGAGTAGGGAATTCATGAGTTACTCCACAGCTGAATTAAACATGCTCACTCAGCAAGCCAAATGCCATATTCCATATGTCTCGAAAAATGCAGACACATCATATTCGTGCATTGGAGAAACTGCACCTCTTGTAAAAACTCTTCTTGGAGGGAAAGATCTGTAATGCAGCATTTTCTCATTTCCTTGCGTTTTTAAAAATGAAAAATAAAGTAAATCAGAAATTGCATCTTCATTGTGTGACTCTTCCACTTAACTGCCAAGCAATCAGAAACTGGGCATGATTAATTTGACCTGTGAGAGCCACAGCCTCCCACACAGGAGCTGGGTATCTCCCCCAGGGGTCCGTACTTTTTCTAGAAGTTGCTTGGGGACAGACTAGCAGAAGAGCAAAGAAAGAAAAAGTAGTACTCATCTACCCTCCTAGAAAATGCAGTCTAGTGGGAATTTTCCAACCTATTTTTAAGGAGATCATTATACTCTTAGAGGGCTCCAGAGATTTTAATTTCTGCCCATTAACAAATCTACAGTTTTTTCATGCCTAGGGTAACACTAAAAGATTTATTAATCTGCTCAATTTAAATTGATCCTATAATTCTAATCCCCTGAGAAGGACCCCTTGTGGGAATTCATAGAGGCAGCAAAGAAAGTGGTTTGGGACATTTATTTTCTAGCACATATTGTGTATTTTAGGACTGGGATTGTATGTAAATCATGCTATTTGTAGAGAAGTTGTCAATTCCTATTTGGTTTCATAAAGATGATTATTTTTGCAATTTGGAATATTTTCTCTGTTTTCTTGTTGGTTTCATTTCTTCCTATGTCCCTGAAGTTCTTCTTGCTAGCTCCCAAGCTTCCTGAGGCCACATTCTTTTCTCTGCTCCAAAGCGTTGTGCTATAACATCAGCTCCTCTCTCCACAACCACTAGGGTGAGAAAGAAGAAGCAGTGGAATACATACTGACATTTAGATGACTTCTCCAGCTTCTGTCCCCCACTGCTGCTAATAAGTACACTAACTGCAGGTGATGCCACAGGACTTCCAATGACAATAGCCCCACCTCCCTCTGGAAAAAAATCATTTTATAAAGTCTGTTGTCCTGTATTTGTAACTCAAATCACATCAAACAAAATAATACCCAACAAACTAATAAAAACAAAGCTATTTGAAATTCCCACCACCAAGTTTTAGACAGCCTCTTTCTCTGTGGAAATCAAATAGTTCCAAAACTATGGAAATTTAAAAGAAGCTCTTCCTCCCTAAATAACTCTTCTTTTTAAAAAAGATTTATTTTATTTATTTATTCCCCCCCACCCCAATCATAACTCTTGTCCTCTACTTTTTCTCTTTCCGTACCAGTACCACCCCTGTGAATTCTGAAATGGCTTCTGAGGTTAAACCTTTGACTTGGGATGCACCATTTTAGTGCCACCCTTCCTCTGAGAAGTAATCCAACTTAGCAAGCAGTAATCTTCCCCTCTGAGCTACACTTCCATCCAGTTCTTCCTTTCACGCCCTTTTCTGCCTAACGCTTCTGCTTCAAACAAAGCTTTTCTTCCCAGAACTGGTTAAATGGTAGGTATATTGATACTAGCATGCTCTGTATGGGCATGAGGACTCTCTTAGGGCATCCTGATGTAGGAGAATTGCTAAAATCACTGATAAACAGCCTGCCTAAACCAACCCTGTGGGAAATTTAATACTGTTTAAACTTAGGGAAAGTCCTGTTCAGACAGTTAAGAAACAAACACTTTTATTAAATTAGTATCCCTTTAAAGAAAGAGGCTACAGTGAGATCTTTCCTAAAGTATACAGTGGGGACCAACTCATCATTCAGGGGAAAGTTCTACTTCAAATTAACAGTGAGAGCCATGGACTAGCAATCTACAAGAAGGATCAAGGTTCCTATTCCATGTTTTGTGAAGGATCAAGGTTCCTATTCCATGTTTTGTGAAGCCACAGAGGTAACAAGATGCCTGTAAATGGTGCTAAATAAGTTTTCTAGATCATAACAGATCAAGCATCACTTTATATCTCATTTATCTGCTATAAAATAAAAGGTTACTTTTTATGTGCTTAGGAGAATCAGACCAATATTTGGAGAATTATCTAGGTTCAATTGACATATATTCTCTGTTGACTAAACTCCTTTTCATGAAAGGTACAGAGTACCATTTGTTCTTCTCAGGTGTTCAGGCTTACTCAACTTCCACCTCCAGGTTCAGGAAAAATAACACCAAAGAAGACTAGGAGGTGAAAGACTCTTCTCCCCTCCTCCCTCCCCAAATTCAGACACACAAGCAACTTTCTTTCATGTGTTGAGACTTGTTCTCTACCCCCTCCCAGTTTAACTTTTCCTCCAGCAACAGAAGCCATCTGGTTATGTACAAACAAACGCAGCCAGCTGACTCGTCTTCACTCACCGGGAGAGTGGGCAGGCATCGTCCTATTCCTCGGCACCCTTGCCACCACTGCAAGACCCGCCGGGCTCTGGGCCCCCAGCCTTTCTCCATATTTGAGCTGTTTCTAGTTGGAGGTTGCCTTCTATTCTGGGTGGCCTTATATTTGGAACAATATGGTACAATCACTCAGAAAAATACTGTTTCCCAAGTCTCAAGAAAGCAGATAGAACATGAAGCTTAATGAAATGAACCACAATGACCACAATGGTAAGCTGTAGCATGCACCGGTAGCTGAGGAGGAAATAAAAATAGAAACAATCTGAAGTCCTGTATATTAGAACTAATACTGAATGATTCCTAATTTTAGGTTTCTGGCAAAGGTATAACTATATTCTCAATCTTATTCATAAAAAGAGCTAGATGATAAAGTTAAAATTACGGAAAAAATTTGAAGCTAAATAACTTTATATCATGGGTTTTACCTGTGAGAAACAGAGAATAACCATAAAACTTCCAAGTACTTAAAACTGTGTAACTTCAGAATTTAACAGAAATTCTTTGAAATGTAATTGGAAGCACGATACTTTTTGGTAAAGAAACTCAAGCTGGGTAGATATATTCAATAATACTAAAAAAAAAAAAAAAAAAAAACTGATTATGCATCAGATTCTCAGCAAAAATCTGCACATTTAAGAGCAGAGTGAATGAGATAATCATTTCATTAAAATAACTATTTTTACAGAACATATATGTAAGTATCCAAATTTCCATTTATCAGTTTCTCCCAAATTTCTGTACTTTTTGCAACCAGATTATCACATAACAGAAATAAAAAGAAAATATAATATTTTTTTCCTAAATTTAAGCTTTTTTCCATGAGCAAATGCTATAATTCTACTAAAAATGATCAGAGACAAAATGAATTTATATGAACATTATTTCCTGCCTTCTACTAGAGACCTTAACTAAGATTGCTATGTCCCAAGGAATAAGCATATTAGAAAAAAATTTATGGAAAATCCACAAAATGGTCCAAAATTTCCAGTGTCAAAATATTGAGATTAATTTTAGAAGATTGAAATTAAGAGCATAATATTTTAGTTCTCATTACTTCATTTCTGCTCGATTGTGAATAATAGTGATCTAGTTTGGACTCTTCTCTAACTTTTGGAGACTGAACAAAAAAACAAAATATACCACAGTCTTAGGGAAAGGAAAAAAAGGAGCAATGATGACCAGTGGGTTGGTTCTCATAAAACCCTTTTTTTGAATCTATGAAATTAGCATCAGTTACCTATCAAATAAGTAAGTCACACATATTCAATTACTCACATGAAATAGACAAAAATTATATATTTGTACTCGGCCCACAATGATAATTTCATCATAGCAACAGTGATTTGAAGATTGCTTTTTCAGTAATTATTTCATGTGTCACTGTCTAATTTATTTCCATCAGGAAAAGAATTATATCCAATAATTTATTATATGGTTGCTGGTTTAAAACTCACCTACCACCCCAATCTGCACACTTCTATTTCTGAGATGTTCATTAATGAGGAATATAAATTTTATAGTTGCTTTTATAAGTGAGGAAGTCCATTTCCTGGTTTTGGTTCCCTTCATGACAATATCTCTCTCACAGATTCAACATAAAGATATAGGAATTCCTACTTTCATGTAATAAAATTTATTATCACACTCATGAAATCTAAGGTAGCATCTACAACCATTTAGAAGCCTGCTGGAAAGAGCAGTAATTTAGCTACTATATAGAGGATACACAATATTTTCCTACATTCTGAAGGCAGAAACAACAAGAAGAAATAGCTGTGCTTTTAAAGGATTCTTTAAAAATACATTAAATATATTGTAGTATAATTGTATTTTTATTACTCTCATAAGAGGGGGCAATACACATGGACCAGATTTTTCTAGAAGAATAAACTACTTAATGCTATAATCATTTAAAAGGAAAGGCACTCTTTTTCAATATCAGAATTAATGACTTTCTACTCCCGTCAGCAACTTAAAAACAAACAAACTGAAAAAGTGTTTAATATTTTAGACCAGCCATCATATATGGCCTTCAAGTAAGCTATATATAATATTCATATAGATTTAGCTCTTCACCAGCTCTACAATCATTAATGATGATATTTTCTGAAGGCAGCTTCATAAAATATAAGAACAAGCCTTCAGTAAGTCAATCCCCCTTGGACCTCAAAATGGGACACACTGGTTCTAGCCATCAATTGAAAAAACAATCCCAATCTTAAATTATTCACCCTTTACATGCTGAGGAGTTTTGTTTTGTTTTGTTTTCCAGTTTCTCAAAATTCGAAAAATAGTTTTTTTAAAGTCTGAATGGCTCCTTCCCCGTTATTCTCATAGAAGAGTATACCAATCACTTTATAGACAAACACACAGGGTAACCCCTAAATTATTTTAGACACAATGAAGTTCCGCTCTAAATGCTAATAGCAAAGTAATGCACTGCATCAAGAATGTGTGGGAGGTAAATTACAGATTCTTTTACTATGTAGTAAGTATTCATTATAGAGATTTAGAATTCTAATGCTGTAAGCAAACATGCTAGGTCAGGAAACAACTATATCCTTTCACATCACTGAAGAAGATAAAATATTTAGTGCTTCTATGATTATACTCATGATATCTGGAAGATTTTGAAAAAAAAATTGAGGTTTTGGTACATTTTCTATTATTGTTCTTCAAAAACTCTTATGACTTCTACTTCAGAATCAAGGAAGAAAAATGAAGCCATGAAAATGTTTAAAAGATCTTCTAAACAAAGAGAAAATGTTTTACTTATATTCTCACTGAGTGAAATTATTACAATTCATAATATGAGTTTTAAGGGAGCTGGGAAGATGATGCTATTGTGATTAAGTTATCTTTTTGCTATTTTATGGTCATGTTTTAGTTATTGCTATTTTTAGTAGTTAAATTATTTTAATTAACACTCTGGAAGTTTCCATTCTTCTACCTTACAGAAGGACTCATTTTTAAGAATATTTAACATGAAAAACAGACTATCTTATTATCTTATTGTTGTTGTTTTTTTACCACTGCATGTGGGGTAAAATTTTTAAAAAAGAATAGGTATCACATATTTTGAATATTTTTCTTTAGATTATTATTTTCAAAGCATCAAAAATGTAGGTGCTATGGTGAATATGGATTCTCTTCCCACAGATAAGCTTCCATTCTTTATAATAAAATAATCCCATCTCTATTTTTTGTTTACACATTAGGTATTCCTTTACTTATTTTTGACAGTAGCCTGGGGCTGAGTCTCCTGCTAAAAGTCCTGTTTAATCCCCACCACTATTTTAAATACCTCTGATGAGTTTCATATGTACTTTCTCTCAAAATTAAGAAAACGACACTAACTGCTGTTATAATGCAGTGCTGCTCTTAAGAAAGCTGGGTACGGATCTCATTGTGTCCAGCCTGTTTTTACCTTCAGACACACCAACCTTGTAAACAAGAACGACCAGCAACCGAACAGGCTTCAGAGCAGAACCAATGGTACAAGTAACTCGGGGATTGCCCCTCCACCTCTTAGAGCCATTATTTCATTAGCTAACTGAAGTAACCGTGCAAACAAAGGGTTGTACAACCTATTCCCCTGAGTAGTATAGGAAATGGAAAGTAATATCTACTTAGTCATGGGTCCACCGTCTCATACAACAAAACTTCAATAATCTGGATGCCATCAAATTGGAATTATTTTCAAAATTTGTAAAATTATTCAAAATTCATATGTGTTCCTTCCTGAGTCCTAAATATGATTATGCTATGTGAATGAAAAAGAAAAAATGTACAATTTCAAGTAGACAAGCAAATAGGTGAAGGTCAAGAATTGAGGATCACTGGATTTCTTTTAAAATCTTAATACAATTGTATTATGGTCAGTTTTCATTCCTATAAAACTCTGAAAATCCCAGTAAGGGGGGATATGGTGTGAGTTTTTTCTTTTGCTTTGTTTTGGTGTGAAATAAAGTGTTTCTGAAACTTGTGGGAAAGAGGGAAAAATAAAAATTAAATCCTGAGAGAAGGTAAAGGGGACAAGCCAGGCTGTGCTCCTGACTCACCCAGCATCTCAGCAAGCCTCCGACACACACAAATTATGGCTCTCAACTTCAAAGAGTAACAGAAAAAAGCCCCAAGAACTCTTCATTTGAAACCTCAGGAATAAAGAACTAGAAAGTAAAAAGTGACCTCAGTTTGAGCTAAGGGGAATAACTCTGATCAGTCTGACTTGGAGATTTTTAGTTTGCTGACTGTGGAAGGAAGATGAGATAGAGTTGGACAAACTAATTTTCACTGGACACTTAGACAATTCAGCACAAGTCAAAGCCAGTTGTCTCAGGACATCCAGTAGTCACAAGCTGGATGGTTCTCCAAACGTGGGTGGAGCACAAGCTCCTCTGTACTTGAAATTATTAATTCAACACAGAGATTTCAACCACTGTATCTGTGATGTTTTCTTCAAATTATGACTATTCTAATTATAAATAATTCTCTAATTGTAAATAGTTCTCATCTATTTATTAAAACATACATAAGATTCCTAAGACATAATAGTTTCTTCTTTGTGGCTCTCAATGGGTTTTATATATATATATATATATAAATTAAGAAAGCAAAAGCCAATTTTGCAAAAGAATTAGACAATTTAAATTTCTTATACAGTCATGCTTCTTTTCTCAAATTTGGGTGAATCCATAAAGTGTTGTTTCTCACAGAATTAATGAAGAATACTAAAATATCTTCAACATTATATGTTATCTAAATACATGAATAACAAAAGGAAGGTCACTCAATTTGATCTGTGGTACTAGCATTAGAGAAAATGATATTTAATAAACTTCTAGAAAAATCCTTTATAGACTTCATTTATTGATGAAGGCAAGGAAAATTAAAAAGAAATTTAAATCAAAATTCATACTGAAGGAAGTTTTTCTATACTAGAATAAAAGAAAATGGATGTACTGGGCTTCTTATTGTGTGTCTATATATATTTATACACATATTGTAAATTATTGTAAATATATGTATATTTCTAATTGGTTAGCATCACATCCAATAAGTAATATTGTAGCACCATATAAAACACAAGTTTCCCACTTAGAAATAAATCAGATGTAATGCACTTGTAACAAACTTTAGAGCCCAGCCCTTTTATCTATTATAGGAAGCCAAATATGGAAGCCTGAAGATTGATCGGCTAAAGTGGTTTCCTGTTACTTAAAGATGTTTAATTTTTTATAAGTCCTGAAGCTTGGTCAAACTATCATATAGGGTATCCTACATCATCAGAAAGCATTTGATACCTAGTTTGGAAGGAGGGATGAATTCACAATCTTTCTTTATTGTAGGGCAAGAACAGATGCTTTGCTTAGTTTCATCAGGTAAATAATATTTTGCTCAGGTTGGCCAATCTTCATTCTGACATATTGCAAAACTGTAGTAGCACACAAATAGAAGCTCAGGTTAGAAAAGACTTTAAAGGTCACCTTGACAAATCCTTCCAAAGATTCCTATGAATGGGCTTAGAAATGCTAAGAGACCCTCCGCTTTGCTCTAATGATAATAACTAGGTGGTTGTATTCAAAGAAGAGTGTCCTTTAATTTAAGTGAAGAATCTATTCAATGCTGATTTAAAGTATTAAATAATTTCGTAGACTTATAGATGTTCTTTCATTTATTCACTTAAATATTCACTAAGCACCGACAGGGGGCAATATCCCAAAAGGGGCCACATAAGTATCTATTCCAATAAATCTTTGTTGAAAGAGAAGCACAGTGAATTCAAATCATGGCATGCCTGGATACTAAGCAAAACTCTTAGCATCTGCCCAATGTACTTCATTAACTAATTTCTGAGACACCAGGGTTTCAGAGAGAGAAAGAGTTTTTTTGCTAGTGTATAGCAAAAGAGGTCAGTGGCCTAAGGGGCCAAAATCTGCCTCCTCAAACTGCAATAATTCTGATAGCTTTATAGCAGCAAAAGACAGGCAGCTTTAGGCTAATGAGTAATTGGGGTACCGCTGGCTTAGGTTCCTTCATTAATGAACATTAAGGGGCTGAACAGGATGGGGGTGGGTACAAAATGGGGATCAGTTACAAGGTTTTTTTTTTAATGGATTTCAAACGGGAGGGTGGATTGGTTGCCATTTCAATAGAAGTGCTCATATCCACGGGTAAGATAAATCTGGAATAATCATCACAATAGCAGGTTTTAGTTAGAAATGACCATATATACTGGAAAGTAAAAAGGTATCGATATAATGATTCAGTAATCATAATTATTTGTTAATTCTTAACCCTCAGTTACATGGGTTCATACTGCCTGAGTTCAGATGCTTGATCTGCCACTTACAAGCTGCATTACTTTGGATAAGCTATGTGACCTTTCTGTGCCTCAGTTTCCTCACTTCTAAAACAGGGGTATGATACAATGGTACCTCACTCCATGAGTTTGGTAATTTATATGAAAAGAGCTCTTAAAACAGTACCTGGTCCATGTTAAGCCTTAAGAGCTCCAAAAGTGTTCCCTCTCATTATCATGAATGCCTCGGCATCATTTGCTAACACATCTTATAACTTGTTTTCCAATCTACTTCCACATGTTTATTATTTAGAGCAAATGTTCTCAACCGGGTTGATGTGATCTCTCAGGAGGTGGGAGGCAGAAGAGGGGAACATTTGGTCATGTCTGGAGACATTTTTCAGTTGTCACAACTGGGTGGTTGCTACTGGCATCCGGTGGGCAGAGGTCAGGGATGCTGCTAAACATCCTCCAACACAAAGCACATTCTCCCACAGTAAAGAATCTGGCCCCAAAGGTCAGTATTGCTGCAGTTAAGAAACCCGTATTTAGAAAAAAGAGAACTACATTGGAAAACTGCAAAGTTAAGTTTCTGGTGTCAGCACCATAGCAGGTTTTGTACATGAGGACAAGTTGCCCATACGATTTGAAGCTAGCAATGATTAAAAAGGAAACTCTTTTAAGCTTCAGTCCTCAAGTGGTCTAGGTATAAATGTTATCCATATATCCATCCCCAAATAGGAAATTACTCTTTCCAACAAAAGGAGTAGAATTAAAAGTACCCAAGCCATCCCACTACAACAATGCAGGCAGAGAGAGAACACAAAACGGGCAGGGCATAGGGCAGTAGTCCAAAGAACAAACAGTTCTGAGAGTGGAGAGGTAGAGCAGGCTGCAGCACCCTGGAAACTGAGACACACCAATCCCAAAGAGAATAAAATTGGCAGAAGGTCCTTTGTGACCCTTATGGAAGAATATAAAGCTTCCTTAGCAATACAATGGGTAAAGATTCTGCACTTAACATTGAGCAATCACATTAGGAAAGACTAAAAATTATCAGCAAATAGAAATGAGGGTACGGATCCCAATGCCAAAGAGAGCATCACCATATGATATGCAGAGGAGAATGGAGAGAGAAAAATCTGCCCAGAACAGAAAGAGGCCATTCTCTTCTTCACACATCCCTAAGGGTTTTAGTCTGTTTAGTTTCCTCTTCTAATCTGAGCTTTAGTTTGTTTGCTATTATAGTTTTGTGATGTGTCTGAATGAAAATTGGCCAACCTGAACTTTTATTTTCCTGATGAAGCAGCAGAGCATTCACTAAGTGGAAGACTCCTTCAGGGTGTGTCATAATAATAACAGCTCAATCTCAAAGCTCCTACTACATGTTAGACTATCCTAAGTGCTACTGATTAAAGGATGATGAAGAGAAGCTCATCTGAGCTAATAGATCTCAATACCTAATAAGAAGACATTAATTGTGGGTCCAGTGCTGGTCTCAATAATTTTTATGCCATAATGAAGTGGATTCATTTATTTTGTGGTCTGGGATCCTAGAGATCCTCTACTGTTCCGTGTACTCATCCTTTAGCTCCTGGGCTTCAGATCCAGGAGGCCGTGGAGAGGATCAGGTTGGTTGGAATGGCCAAGGGGCCTTGGGAGACTTGGAACAGAAGCATGTTAATATTAATGCCTGATACAGATGGGCTCATACACACAGGCTGAGCATCAGCTTTGTGCTCATTTGACTTTTTCCACTCAAGGCACATAACTGTGGCCATAACAGTTCAATAAGTTCTGTGCTGTATCTAAGTTACAAGGATTTTGTAACTTAGGATTTTACAAAGCCACCCAAAGGATTTGTTGAGAATTATTGACAGTTCAGGTTGGAATACTAAATAAGTCATGCTGGGAATAAAATATACTTGAGATTTGTCTAACTACGTTAGCTTATCAAGACAACAGTCTATCTCCTGGTCTAACTTTCTTCTCTTTGAGTTTGAGTTCTATTGATACTTCTCTGGATCCCACACCTTTTTGGTCCCACACCAGTGTAACTCTCTTGATTCTGGTTCCTTTAATACCTACTCACCCACCACCTACCTCTACTCTCCCACGTATGCACGTTCCCTCACAGTAACTCTAGGAGAAAGGCACCATTTTCATTACCATTTTACCACTGATGAAACTCAGACACAGAAAGGTTAACTCACCTGCTTAAGTTCACACAACTAATAAGAGTGAGAGGCAGAATTTGAACCTGGACATTCTGGCCTAACCCTATGCTACATTATCAAAGAGATAATGTATTACATTTTACTGCAGTATTCGATATTATCTTGGAGCTCTGTTAGGTCAATGCACACAACTTGTATTATCTCTGAAATCACAGTGCCTAGTGCCCTATCTGCATGTAGTAGGAGTTCAAAGATTGACTAAACATATTAATGGAAGATTAAATCAGTGTATGAGACTGTGGCTTTTCCTCTATAATCTCAAATAGATGCCTTATCTGTGTGCCAATAGACTTGGTAATTAGTAGATGCTCAACTATTTAAGTAAATGGGGAACACTTAATAGAGTACCAAAATAGCCCCTCAAAATGGAAGTGACATTTCTTTAATTGTCCATATTTGACAAATTCACACAATTTAAACACATTTCAATTCCCACTATTTTTCTCATTAGTCAGTTATTATTAGTTGAGGAAAATAAATTTTTCCTGACAATTTTGAATCACCTCCTCTATTTATTCCTAAAGCTACAGTGAAGACTAAATATGTTAAAACAGTAGCTGAAATGCTCACTGGGAATGATTAGCAGACCAAAAGTAGAAATCAACTTTATTCCCATCAAAATCACTACGTAATCCCATATATCATTAAGTGGTGAGAAAACCATGGTAAAAATGTTGGGAAAATTAAAAAAATTATCATTAGAAGGAATATTATTCTCAACTTCATTAAGTGAAGGCCAATCTATATGTTTCCAGGTGTTCCCATCTAAGGAAACCCAGAAATTAATTTTTATTTGTTCACTCCTCATTTATTGTGCCAAATAATGGCTAAAATTCAGGTCTGTGGAAACACAGTAGAGATGGCAATCAAGTTACCATCAAGTGATAAGGCTTCAGGGAAGGTTTCACCAAGGAAGTGAAGTTTGGGGTTAAATGGGGAAGGGTGTGTAGTAGTTCATTGTTCCTAGGAAAACTGGGGGACAAAGGAGCTTCAGTTCAGAGAACCTGAAATCTATGACAGATGCCGCATTCAGGGAACCAGAAATAGTTTAAGATGTGAGGCACAAAATAGCAAGAGCTAAAGCTGACATGCCAGGCAGGAGTCAGATCCTGGGAACCTTCTACACCATATAAAGGGTTTAGAATTTATTCTGAGTTGAGGCATGAGCCATAACACGACAAATTTGTGTTTTATAGATGATCCAGTAATAATGAGGAGAATGATATGAGTGGAGCAACACTAGGTGGGATGGAGTCCAATTAGGAGATTAACAACAAAGTTCATGTGAAAAATGGTTATTAATTGCTTAAACCTGGGTGAGAGCAGAAAGAATGTAAAGCAAGATAGTGTTGGATTAAGGGGTATGGCCCTCTGAGCCATAATGTTTAATTGCATGTAGATAATGAGGTCAAAAGAGGATCCAGGATGGCTCCCAGCTCTCTGGTTAGGTCACCAGCTAAACGGCTATAACCAGGCTAGAAATACCAGGGAAAGAAATATATTTAACTCCATCACATTTTTAAAATCAAGCTCAAAAGCTTGATGCATTCTTTCTCACAGATACCCCCCAAATGGTTTTCTTTTGAAATGTAAAATAAGAGAATTATTTAATCTCTTTACATTGTAAATGATTTTATTTCATCAAATGATCATTATATCCTTGATGAAAACATATGATCAAATAAAATAATACTTTTGGGGAGCAGATGTGGCTCAAGCAGTTGTCTGCTTACAAGGGAGGTCCTGGATTCGGTCCCTGGTGCCTCCTAAAAACAAAAACAAACAAACAAACAAAAAAACAAGCAAACAAATGAAAAAACCAACTCAGGGAAGCCGATGTGGTTTCGTGGTTGAGTGCCAGCTTCCCACATACAAGGTCCTGGATTCAATCACAGGCCCCGGCACCTCAAAAAATAATAATAATAATAAATAAATAAATAAAATAATAATATTATTCTTGCAAAGAAAAGAAAATAACTGAAATATCAACTATTCTGGGTGAAACTTACAGATATATCAATATACCACCCAGAAAAAAATAATAAATGAAAGTAATTACAGAAGGTTAGCAGGATGCCTTTTTATAAGAATTAGAAAGGGCAAACCACGGGAAGAAAATGAATTAATGTTTTGAAAGGGTTAAGACCGCAAACACCCTGTCTCTTTGTAGCCAGAGAGACAGCAGATAAAGAATAACAATGAAGCCTTGGTTAAAAAAAAAAAAAAATAGCTGTTTAACAATAAGTGGGAAATGTGGACAATTGGATATAAGGACATTCTGCTTCTAGAAAATGAATATGTGTGCTTAATTTTTGTCTTTTATTAATCATATATCCTCCAGGAAGAAACACTTAACTTTCTAGAAAAAAAGGAAGAATAATACATCTAAGCTGCTTTCCAATCAGGTTAACATTAATTAAATAGTAAAAGTATATGGCATTGTTTGCTGAGATCATAGCTTGATACTTTTAAATCTTGTGCTTATAAAAGGGGGGTGGGGGGTGGGGTGGAGCAGAAAGGGTAGGGCAGAGGAAGTCAGGGCATAGAACTGAGTTGCCAGCGTGGATGTAGCAGCAAAGAAGTAATGCTAATTAACATTGCAATTGGCTTGCAGGGCACAGGCAATTAATGATTGTATTAAACACCTCAGCATGCTATGGAGCCCAGTGGAAGACATACACAGAGCTAGAACCCCAGGAACTAAACAGCTCTTCAGAACAATTCCTTGTTGAGGTGACTAAGAAATACTGCACTGTGAAGTGGTGTCTGCTGCTTTGGATTTGGCAAAAACAAGGGCCTTAAGTTTCTTCCATGTGCGTCCAGGACACAAAGCTCCTGCACAAAATGGGTAGGTCAAGAGAAAAGAGAAGCTCACAGGGCGGGAGCATCATATAAGGGCAGCTACCTCTCTAGGATACCTATCAATAATACAAATAAGTTCTGCTGCTTGTTGGGTTGCAGTGCTACCCACGCCATCTGTTGGCAGCTTCATCTTAGGGCATTAACAATGATCTTAGGTTTAACAGTTCACACAAACAAGAGTAACCAAAATGAACCTAGGCAGTGTGGCCCCTGCATACTTGGCAGTCATGAAATTGCCAGCAGGGAAAATAGAAATCTGCCATCAGCGAAAACATCATCATAGCACAAAAGGAAGCCTAATGAAAATATGAGTTCTTATTTCCACATAACACTTAATAGAAAAGAAAAAGAAACAAGAGATGTAAAAATAAGTTTATTTGTATCCTACCTCTTTGCAGAATTTGTCATAGAAAACAAGATTTTGGAATCAAACTGATACATTCATTTATGTGAATAATATCCAAAGAATAAGTCTAAGACCCACCAGAGGGTAAAAACAAAAACATAAAACAACTTCTCAGATTTCTGGGAGAATCACAACATGAACTCGGTCTCTCCTTGGTCTGCATGGCTGGCTTCTCTCTCCTTTCCCATCTCTAATCTTGAAGTACCCCAAGGCACAATCAACAAACGCCTTTTCTTTTTTTCTCAATATTCATTCATAAGAAGTCTTCACTCCCATGGCTTTAAATATTTATACTGCATTCTTTCAAATTTGTACCTCCAGCCCTCACCTTTCCCGAGTTCCAGATGTATATACACAACTGTGTATGTGACATCTCTTCCTAGATGTCCAACATCTCAAATTTACTGTGTCCAAAATAGAACTCAGTACCCCTGCATCTCCCAATCTGGTCTTCCCAATCTTTGCCATCTCAGTAAATGGCACCACCAATCATACCGATAGATCAAAATCCAAGGAGTTGTCCTTGATTCTTCCCAAGGCCACCATTCACTGCAGTCTATGGGAACAGTGCCTCCTGGAGTGGTGAGTGCCCAGCCTATGAAGCCATATGCAGTCTTCCCGTATACTCCACATCCAATCTGTCGTTAAACACTCTCAGCTCTAACTTTCAAAACACATTGTAAATCCAATCCCTTCTCACCATCTCCACCAATTATTTCAAGTCACCATCATCTCTTCAGACTACTAAACTAGCTCCCTAACAAATGTCCCTATATCCCCTCTCCACACCTCTCTACTCCTTCTTTCTGGTCCCCACGCAACATTAATAGTGGCTTTTAAAACTGTATATCAAATGATATTGCACCCTTGCCCAATTTCTCCAATGGCTTCTCATCAACTCAGACCAAAATTCAAACACATGACCTTGGTCAATGCAGCCTATAGGGTCTGTCCCCTGCCCGTCTCCCTGACTTCATCTCCTGTCACCCTCCATCTCACTGCTCTGTTTATGTCATACTGGCCTTCTGACTCCTGCTTTCTCACATGTGCCTAGCTCATTCCTACCTTAAGCTCTTGCCCTTGCTTCCTGAAATACTCTTTTTCCACGCTATACTCTCTCCCTTAATTCAGGTCTCTTCAGATGTCACTTCCTCAGAGATGCCTCTTCCAACTACATCTAAAATATCCTCTGACCCTTATCACTCTCCAATTCTGTACTCTGCTTATATATTCTTCATAGTGATTATCACTTCTAAAGGATGTTATATCATTTTGGTTTTTAAAATAATCCATCCACTAAAATGTAAGCTCTATGATGTCAAAAACTTTAACTTTCTTATTCAAGGTTATACTGCCATTGTCTAAAATTGTCTACATAAAAAGATGCTCAAAAATATTCAAGGGGTAGAAGATCGAATGAATGGTCAATACAAGATATCAGGCTTCCACGAACTGTGGAAATTCCATTTCCTATATTTTATGGGTTCCTTTGGTTGTACTAGGAAGGGTAGTGGAAGCACAGTAATTGCTTACCATTCAATGAATACTCCTGTCCCAAGCCAATGATAAATTGTCAACATTTCTCATACCAAATAGCAAGGTTACTGCATCTGTCTATTCTATATGCAGTTCCAGGGGGAATTCATCAATAACTGAAATGAAAGCAGTTTCATCTCAACTCCCGTATAAACTTTGACCACAGCTACTGCCACAAACCAGATCTGACTGTGAATGGGTAAGGACTTGAGAGGAATAAGATGGCCACAGTTCTGAGAGCAATACACAACTAACAGACCTGTCTAACCTTTAAAATACACAGCTAAAATGTTCTGAAAAGTTGACTGAGTGACATTGGGAAGATTTAGGAGGGGCAAATTTTAAAAAAGAAACTTTGAAAAACAAAAATGTTTGCAATAGCATTATCCTGAAAACAATCAGGTTAACCAATAAGTTTCCCAATGCTGACTAAAGATGTCTTCAAAAAAAAGTAAAAAGTATTTTGCTCATTCAAGAGAGGAAAGGCCCAGAGACTAATGAGCTCCAGGAGCCACTCACGCCTGACCCTCAGTGAGTCACTTGTCCTCAAAGATAAAATGGAGAGGCCTATCAATTAGCTTCATGTGGTGGCTGTGAAAGGTGACTAATAAACCTGATTGAAAAGCACTCTGAAAACATTAAGGGCTATAGAAAGGGTTGATAATTGCCACTTGCTATCAGCCACCATCTAAGGACTGTGAATGCATTTGGCTCTTTTTAAGCTCCCCAACCCTTGGCTCTTCTGGGGCCGATCAGTCCTGGCAACAAAGATAAGTAAGTGAGCATTCTTCTTACTTTCCCACAAGTCTGGTCCTGACCCACAGAAAACATGCTGGAGACATGAACCAGTCTTTGCTCTCCTCTGTTCTTTCCAAAGCACCCCACAGATCTCCGAGACATACTACATAAACAGCCCATCTTGTTTCCTTTCCTTTATAAACACACATGAACAATGATTAAAAACCAGGCATTTGACAAAGATCGTGTGAGAGGAGAATATTAGTATGAAGGACCTGAAAAATATAGAATTCACTTAATTCCTAACAATGGTCTCCCAGTTTCTCATTCTTTCAAGTATGCCCTCACCTAAGGGAAAACGGAGATCAATTGATTTCTGACCTCCTTCCACACCAGAAATGGTTTTCCTCATTCACTGGTAAGCATGGATTTAGAATTCCACTTGTCTGTGAAGGACTATATAGAAATTCATGTTCTTTCTAAGCTGCTAGCCATGTGGTATCTATTTTAAAGGCATACCTGTCCTGTGTTATCTTTCCAGCAATATTCTAAAACATGCAAGAATAGCCAGGACACATAAGTAATATGTCAGTCACTAAAGTACAGCTAGTCACCATAAAGATGTGTTTCAGAAAAGTAGATTTCCCTTTTGATAGTACCACAACAACAGCCCCTGCTACATATGGAAGGGTCTTTCATTTTTAAGTCAAATGTAGGCAACTTGATCTCCAGAAAAATTTCCTCCCAAAGCTAAGGGGTTTGTTAAAGATTTCCTTGCCTCTTGCTCAACTAGTCCTCCAGTTCAATCACAGCACATTTCAAACCCCCAATTCTAATAACTTTGGGCAGATGGTAAGACAAAGGAACTTAAACCAATAAAAATAAATAACATACTTTTTGAAAAATGTATTTGTGTATAGTAAATTCTTTACATACAAATGAAAATGGAAGTAGCAATATGAGAGATCAATTTTATAAAAAGGTAACAAAACAAGAGATAATCAAAAATACTTGACAAATAAATTATTTTAGTATAGAGCAGGCACCAGAAAACTACTGCCAGTAAGCCAAATCCAGATTATACTATGTTTTATAAATAAAATTTTATTAGAATACAGTCAAAACCATTCAGCTACATATTATATGTGGCTATTCTTATCTATAATAGCAGGCATGAATAGCAGTGACTGAGACACCAGCGTCTGCAAATCCAAAAATATTTACTATTTGGCCCTTTACAAAAGAAGTTTGTCAAACCCAGGTATAGAGATTGAAGGGTACATTGCAGACTGGAAAAGTTTGGGAATTTTCTGGAGAAAGAGGCAAGGGGCTTAAAGAGACACTGTAATTGAACCAGTAGATAAATGATAAGTAGACAAATATTCTTTCCTAAGTAACCATTTATTTGGGGGCTCTAAATGTCTTTAAAATTGCTATATAAGGATGAGATCATCCCATGCTGGGTAAATAATTAGAGCAATGAAATCTCACAGTGAGGGTCAAACAGATGGACTGGAAATGAAACCAAGTTTCTTGGTTGATCCCCAGGTCAGATCCCAGTAATACCACACCAGATTTGTTTCAGATGGTGACAGTGATGGTAGCATTGGTGGCGGTACTCTGAAAGAGGTATTGCTTCAAGAGAAACTCACTTGGTAACAGAAAGTCTAGGTACAAACCTAAACTCTGCCTACTGGTGGTCATTTCCTTACCTGCAAAGTAGGGATAATCATAGGGGCCCAAGGTCAGAATGGGAATCTGTATCAAGACAGAATGAATGTGGAGCTTATGTCCAGGACAACAGCTGACACTCAGGATGTGATTAGTGCTTGAGATAGAAACAAACCTCCGAGGCAGGATGTTGGCCTCAGCCATGAGAATCAGCACCAAACATCTCCAACCTGTGGATGGTCTGTCGCCTGAGGCAGACCCAGCTGCAAGAGTTACAGATTTCTATAATCATAATCATCCATCCTGCTGCAGCATAATCCCTGTTTCTAATGGAGAGATAGGTTCTTTTCAGGCTGTGACTCCATCGTTTAAAAGAAAAAAGAACTAGATAAACAAAGGCACTGGGCACTATCCTTTTCATGGCTCACAATGTCTCTCCTGGGGTTTTAAATGTTCCTTCTTAACCAACCATGATGCTAAAAATACTTAAAATCCAGGATTGATGCCCTCAGGCAGAGCTAACACAGCATTATCATGAAAGATACATCTAAAATAAAAACCATCTTTTAATAAGGCAATAACATATTAAAAAGCCAATGTGATAAATTGATTTAAACATCAGTTCAAGTCATATGTATTCATAAATTACTATAGTCTCATTTACATCTCTGAGAAGCCACCCAAAAATATTTTATTTGTAACTGAAAGAGGTGTTAACACACTCTCATGACTGATTTGGGTGAATTTTGTCAGTATCATGATCCTGAGCAGAATACATACTTTAAGTGGATAACATTTGAGGAGCAGCTATCCTTACTGCTCTCTCATGCCCACTTTTACCTCATCCCCAAGAGTGCAAAGCTCAGTATAACGAATTTCTCTAACCAAGAGAATACTCTCCAATAAAATCAAGGCCAGTGAGACCACATGAGCCACCTTCTTCAAAGGTCAACATTTAAGATATAAGTATTGGCCCAATCTCAAATTGACCTCCCCAATGTCCTTTTCAATTGGCAAAGAACCTGGGCTGCCATCACCAACTCTTTGCTATTTGTGGACGTGACAGACAGAAATCACGTGAATTTTGCTAGTTAAGCAATCATGCTTTTAAAGTAAGAGTAGGGTGGAAACCAGGAGTGGCAAGAGGATGGGGCTGGTCCCAAACAAAATAAATTTCAAAACACAAAGTTGCCAGATCCCTCTTTGTTGAAATATCTTGGTCAGAAAAATATCATCCAAATTCTAATGTTAGCTTCTGTTAACTTTTGGCAGTCAATCCATAGTAGGTACCCAAAGGATAAGATCAATCTTCCTCACACAATTAATTTGTGAACATATTTACAGAGATTGTAATTTTTTCTGATTGTACATTTTTGCTTGTCTAAGATGTTTTTATTGTGGATATTAAATTTCCTAGCACATGAAAATGTTTAAACAAAAAAAAAATCTCTTTTTGCCATTAAGACACACCTGCTTGTATGTCAAAAATAGCTGATATATCTTGGCTATTATAAAGCCTTCTTTCTTAGAGCCAGCTTTTATACAAGTCCAGGATGGCTCCCATCTGGTCCTGGATTTATTACTTATTTGTTATCTGTCAAAAATTAAAACTTGGGCCACATTTGTTGTTCTGTAACAATGAGAGGCATTTGAGGCCATGAAAAGGCAGTGAACTCCTTTATTTGCTATACTGCATTTGAGTCAGATTTACATTTCTTCTATAAGCTTACATTTCAGTACCCATTCTTTTCCCTAATATAACTTCTAAGAGCAATAGCTAGATAAGAAAAACTACCAAAAATAGTGAATCCAAGGGAATTAAGTGAAAAAAAAAAAATAGCTGTCGCCTTGCTGTATTTTATTTCTTTTTAAAAAAATAATAATTCAAATTTGTTTATACCCCACTCAACTCTATTGTGGAAGTTACAAAATGTCAAAGAGGATAAAAATTCTGAAAGAAGTCTTGATTATTCAAGTGTGTCTTGACTAAATGCTCCCCAAATCACAAATATCTGAGATCAGTTGATTTTCATGAGGCACCGGAAGTCTGAGGGCAAGAAGTCCTCCCAAAGGGAAGAATTAGATGAGGCAGATATACTTGAATGGAGAATAATAGAGGCGTTCAAAAAGGAGGAACAACTTTAAATAGCTCCTCTCCTTAATAATAGGAACCATTCCTTCCCACCTCCTTTCCTGGGCGTGGCCCTAGAACCCTGAGGCAAGGAGCTATTTCTCTGTGGACTTTATGGCCTGGAACAAGGTGGAACTCAAGTAGGAATGGGAGGATATTCTCAAGGGGAAATATTCCTAGCCCAAAGAAGTCTGGAACAATCGGGATTCCCGATCATAGGAGCCATGGGAATGACCAGCATATCACTGTAGCAGCCAGTCAACAGCCAAAGTCAGTTCAGGGAGGGCACAGCTTGGTGATGCTGTAGACTACAGTTAAGACAAGAGATGAAAATTGATATACTTGATGGGGAAACAGGTAGGCTCACTGGGGCTGGGCTGACAGAGAACATTATTACCATCTCTTTGACACCAGTTTAGGTTGGTATGGCCTGAAGAAATACAGTCCACTATTATTTTCAGTAATGCCACTCTAAATGTGGGTGGGTTGTTTTTTAAAAATAGCCCACTGCTTATTGATGTAGAAATTAATTTTTAGAATTTCTAGAATAAACTCTAAAATAAATCCTAAATCTCCTCCTACTAGCAATTATTTACCAAGCCACTGAAGGCCCCTAAGTAGTAATACAGTTAAGGCATAGCCTGTAATTTGTTTTCTATGCCCTCATTCTTCACACTGCTTCTCTACGTGTGCTTCAATTAACTTCATGTGTAACGTGCTATCAGGTTATATGGGCTCAACGGTGATCAATCTGAAAGATAATATATAGATGCTCTTATAAACTGTGAAGGCGACGCTGATCATTGTCTCACAGCATACCTCTTACCTTTCTTTCATTACCTACATCAGCAATGAAATCTAAAGAACGGCCCAGTCCACTTCTTGCTGAACAACTGCAATTTCAGATGCTTGGGTCTACAGATTGAATCCAATAAATCAGATCCTTTTGAAAAAAAATTTTTTTCTTCCTCTGGACATTGTTTTTTGTGTGTATCACAAATATGGTTGACTTTGATTACATGCAGGCCTTCTTTTGTTATTCTCCTCAGTCTAGTCACACTGCAAAAAACTAATGCACGATATTCCACGTATTTGTCATCCCTTTTTCATAGTACTTCATTTGGCTTATCTAAGATTGGAAATCCTGAAAAGTTTGCTACATAAAGAATACATATAGGTTGGCTATAAAATAGAAGTAGATAAAAATTAAATTTTCTAACATTTGCTATATTATATTCTCTTTTGTCATAAATTTTAAAATTCCCTTTGGAAAAATTCACGCCCCTATTGATTATATGTAATCCTTTGAAATATTTTAAATGTAATCTTTTAAATATGTTCATATTAGCTTATGTGCTCAAGAATGATATCCTAAATTCTGGTGATCTTTATCATTTGTACCAACTTTTAAAAAGGCATTTTCTTCTCAAATAATAAAACCTAATAAATACTACAGTTTCTGGAAATAAGATGATTCTTCATATTTTTGGACCTTACTCTATTTTAAAAAAGGAAACTGTTCTATCTTTAACTTTTTTATTTTTGGCTTTACTTCAGAAAAAAGGCAAAGTAAAACAAGATAGATATCCATTTCTACAAGTACAAAACAACATTAGTTTCTGTTAAAGACACACCTCAAAATCTTCCCAAATATTCCATTGTTTATGATTCTAGTGAATAGTTCTGCACAGCAAAATCTGATGTTGAGAGGGTCCCATAATTTTTTGTGCCAAATTCTGCCAAGGACAGGTAACAAAAATGCTAATATTTTAAGGGCTATAATAAACCATTTTTTAACAGTGTGCCCAAATAATAGGAAGAAAGAATTATTAACATAACAGTGTAGGTATAAAAAAAGAACACAGTTAAATATGACATGGAATTAAAGTGATAACACAGTTCCTAATAATTTAGTGCCCTTGAAATTCAGTAATCCTACTAATAAGTTTAAGAAGTAGCATAGTCATATTTTTTCTTTGCATTTCTATTTCACCTGTTTTCTCTCAGTAGAATGAAACTTCCTCATTACATATCAGAGATTCTCAGACAAGAACCCTCAAATATAAGGGGTTCTCAGTTGAATGCTGTAAACCCCCTCAGTTTGAGAACCTCCATGTTGCCTCACACATTTTTCCTGGGAATTTTACTCATATTTCTTCCTCTGATAGACTAGCTTTTCCTTTAATCCAGTCTCCATTTTTTTAGGTTCTCTAACATGACTTTTTCCCCATAAACTTACTTTCCATATCTATCTATCCCTTCTATTCCAATACACCCACACGACTTGTGTAGCTCCCATCTGTCCCCTGAAAGCTCTATTGAACTGTACATAAAAGCCTTTTCCTTTTCTTTAACTATATAAATCTGTTGATTTAGAGAAAACGGTAATATCCATAAGCACTACTCATCTGATGGAGTCCATATTTTCCCAAAATATGATTCCAACAGCAACCATTCCTTAATGGATTTAACTAAGTTTTCCTATTGGTAGCATCCAGATTTTACCTAGGCTTTGCAACATAATTAGAGTTGCTATTCATGAGAAAAAACAATTTTGCACGTTATTCCTCAGAGTGCCAGAATGGTAATTTCCATGCAAATAACAAATGAAGACTATCACCACTCGCTTTGAGCATCCTGGAAACAACTACTCTGTGCCTGATGTTTGTGCAATAGTTACTAATTTTTTTCCCCAGAGTTATTCCAACCCCAGAGGAATCATATATTTATGGCTTTATATGACCAAAAAGACTGGCAAACCATAGTCAGAAAATGTCACAAGGAAAAAGAGGCAAAAACAATAAATAAATCTCTCTGCTGGTGAAAAAAAAAAGAAAGCCAAAGCGCATGAGGGAAATCTATGTGTCAGGGAGAACGCTCCCACCTCCGCCCAGCACACAGGTAATCTCTGCAAAAGAGCAGAGGTGAGTTAGTGCTTGAGAGATGTGATGCTGGACCTGGGGTGGGTTGCCATGGAAGTGAGAAGCTGTTTCTTTAGCTCCTGTGTACCCTCCTCAGCACTTCTGGCAGCCGTGACAGGTTCTTTTCCTTTGTTCAGAAACTGCTCTAGAAACAGCCCTGCCTCTTTCCCCAAAGCACTGAAAGACTGCATTGTGAGGTCGCATTGTAACCAAATTACATGAGAGGGAGATTTTTCATTTCCAATTCTAAAATTAGACTCATAAGTTTGTGCTGGCACAGAAGAAATAGAAACACTTGCTGAAGGGGCCTGCTCGGTGGTGTTCAGTTGCTGCCCCTTCCAACACAAGGAGCGAACCCCAGCACACGGGCAAGCACTTGACACCAGGCAGGTCAGGGTGCCTCTACCGATTCTGGAAACTTGCTTTAAAATGTTTGTCTCTCAAGACGCCAGTAGTTTGTTTGGGGGTGGGCTTCTGGTGCACAAAGGGCATATAGTGTTTTCCAAGTAGATACTGTTGCCAGAACATTTCCCAATAGGACTGTCAACAAATGTACTTAATTGACTTTGGGGCTGCAGCAAACTGCTTCATGTCTCTAGCCCTCCTTATGCTGCCAAATCCAGTGTCAATACAGAATAGGAAGCAGGTTAAAAAAAAAAAATCTTTACTTCAGGGTTATGTCCGAATAGTGGCAATATCTACAAGGGGCAGCACTAGTTATTTATAATGAAATCATCAGGTAGGTGTTCTATATCATCAATTTAAAGATTTTTCTAGATTAATAAACTTCTTTACAGATGCAGCATGTAAACACACTGGCTAGGCCAAGATTAAAAATACTGTGACCATCAAGAAAAAGTCAAACTGAATAGAAAGAACAAAGCAAGGTTTATGAATTTGGCCTAAAATTCCAATTTCATGGGCGTACACCTTCAAAACCACCATTCTATCTGCTCACCCCATAATTCACTCTGAACAAAAAGGCCCTCTCTGACCACATTCTGTTAAGTATGAAATTTCCAGGCAGATTTGGGTATGTTGTATGTGTGTGATAAAATTTTATGATTTTGACATATTTTGGAAATCTCTCAGGGATGAGAAGACCCTATAAAAACGTAAATTTTTTTTCAATTGATGATGGATATTATGGCCTACAAAAAAAAGAGAACATTTCCCTTAAAACAAGAATAAATGCCCAGCAAATCTGAGATGGCTAAGCAGAGCTAATGTTAACTTTAAGAAAAAAATGTTGAAAAAATACATTTGATAAGAATAGATTTTGCATATTAACTACACTAATGGTATGCAATAATAAAGGAAGCAGCATGGATATGCTACAAAAAAACACTGAATAGCCTATGTCTTGGCCTCGGTCTTTCTTTAATTGGCTACCTGACCAGGACAATATCCCTAACCTCTGTGAGCCCCCTCATAACATGGAGTTGTCCTAGGTGATGTATAAGGTTCTAACTGGCTCTGAAAATCTATGACTCTTCACCCAGAGAAAGTTTGTTTCTATATGTAATGTATACAGAAAAAAAGTGTGTCCTTTTTATTTTGACATTAAAATTCCTTAAAACAACTTTATACCATTTTATTTACATTTTAACCATCTAGTTATTTACATTTTATTTACACATACCTATTTACGTCGCGGTGGGTGATTCTACCTCACTGGATTCGAAATTCATCAGAAAGCTGCTACATTAATTTAAATAACAGGCTTCATTTGAGGTTTATTTCATATCAAATATGTAGACAGTGAGGCTGACAGACTAATCGGACAGGGTTACCATTCTACATATGAGGAATTATATGTAATTCTTTGAAATATTTTTAAATGTAAACTTTTAAATATGTTCATATCCGCTTAGGTTCTCAAGAATGATATCCTAAGTTCAGGTGATCTTTATCATTTGTACCAATCTTTAAAAGACATTTTCTTCTCAATTAATAAAACCTAACAAACACTGTGTTGTTTGTTTGTTTTTTCAAATAAGGAGACTCTTCATACTTTTGGACCTCTTTGCATTCACAAATTAGATTTAAGGACAGCTCAGTGATCCTTGTAAGACAGTGTAGAGAAACAGCAGAGCTAAGAGCTCCTGGGCTCACTGGATGATCACCTGCATGGCCACTAGATTGATATTCTATTCCACAAGTCCACCACAGAGAACCAACTCAGTATTTCCCCTTTGTGCATGTGAACCTTTACTCTTAAAATTGAAACTTAGCCTAGTATTACAGGGCACCTAAGATTTACCTCCTGAAAACCTCCTTGTTGCTCAAATATGGCCTCTCTCTAAGCCAAACTCGGCGTATAAATACATTACCATCCCCCTGGTTTGGGACATGACTCCCAGGGATGAGCCTCCCTGGCACTGAGGGATTACTATCAAGCACCAACTAGCAAAGCAACTGGAAAAAGACCTTGACCAAAAGGGGGAAAGGGTAAAGACAAATGAGTTTATATGGCTAAGAGGCTTCAAAGTGAGTGGGGAGGTCATTCCAGAGGTTACGCTTATGCACGTCTCAGCAGGGTCTCTTTGACTGCCAAAGTAGATACTATTCCAAATAGCGGGGCTCCTGAGGGCTCCGGAGACATCCAGACACTATAATCAGGGCAGAGAGCTCAGGAGTTTGGTGCCTTGCCAGTGGGTCCTACTTTGGAACTTATGTTCCCTTCCCCAGAGTGACAGAGTTGGACTTGGTTGTGGTTTCCCTACACATGTCTCTTCTGTCCTTCTATTTCAACCTATTATTAGTACTAGAGTTGGTAGTTGTACTCCAAGATACTTAAATCTTTGGGCTGTCTATGTGCCACCTGGCCCCTGAATCTCAACAGAGTTGCAACACCTACTCCCCAGTTTATTGGTCTCACCCAGGACAACTAACAAGGAGGTGATGATGGACAACTATAATACCAAGGAACCAAGAGAGTCTACAACTGTAAGCAAGATAGTCCCATCCATTGGCCCTATGGGATCACAGTCCCCTCTCAATTAGAGGTGGAGTGGACATCACCATCCCAGAATCCTCTGGATTGGGGAATGAATTATGGACTAAAGTAGACTTACTGGTATTCTGCTACAGACTTATTGTGATTCTACCAATGGAAGAACTTATATCATTGATGTGGAGACAGTGGCTACTAGAGGTTCTGAGGGCAGGGATAGAGAAAAACAAGTGTAATATGAGACATTTTGGGGACTTGGGAATTGTCCTGAATGACATTGCAATGACAGATACAGGCCACTATAAATCTTGCCATAACCTACAGAATTGGGTGGGAGAGAGTGTAAACTACAATGTAAACTTTAATTCATGCTTAGTGGCAATGCTCCAAATCATCAGTTGCAATGAGTGTATCTCACTAATGAAGGATGTTGTTAATGTGGGAAAATGTGGAAAGTATGGGGAGCAGGGCAAATGTGACATTTGTATAATCTAAGTATCTTTAAAAAAAATAAAAGAAATGTAATAAAATTCACAGAAAGAAAAAAAAAAAAAAAGAACCCCTTATTCTGGGATGTGATGACATAGATAGCCTTTATATACACTTGGGCACATAGGATGTTAAGAGCTGGGAGAAACCTCACCATTTACAAATGAAGAAACTGAGACCTTTGTACCTGACCAGAGAGAAGCCCACAAGTATTTATTACCCGCATCTTGCTTATCTTTAAATATATACGTCGTTAGGGCAAAGCCATGACTTTCTATTCATGATATAAGATTTTATATAAAGAATTATTAAGCATTAAGGGAATTTCTTCCTCCAGGAATATGCTTTACATAATTAGCCTGAACTCTAAACTATCAGCAAAGAACCTGGCCACAGCCACAAAAGATCATCCGATACAGAGAGGATTCCACCTGCCAAGTATATTCTTACCCCTGTTTCTCCAAAGACAAATGGACATACCTTATAAACTTGGGCATGAAAAGGAATACCTTCTAATCAAGACAAGTGAGCAAGCTCTTATAATTGAAAATCAAGCATTCAAATATTGAGACTAATTTATGTAAGGATGTTGACTTGTCATATAGAATTGAGCTTGCAAATCACCTAATACTATACAGGCAGAAATAGTTTCTGTAGGGAAAGCGTATCATACTTTATTTGTAATAGTACCAATAACATCTGCTATTTGCTTCTGACAATATTCTCTAAGGCACATTTAGAATAAACGGTGTCCTCTGTTGTCCTAAAAATAAGTTGCATATACCTCTGTGCTATCCAGCCCGAGTCTCAGCCTTCCGTGAGGGTTCTCCTTACAGAATCCTCACTGCTCTGAGAGCCATTCACTGTGTGTTCCATCCTAGGGACTCAGCTACTGTGTGTGTTCATGCCAGTGGTGTTTATTGAAGTGGTTGTAACTAGTAGTTAGTTCTATCATATCTATCTCAGTTGTAAATGAAGGCAACACTCTCAGACAGAAATTTCGCAGAAATCTTGTTTTTGAAATGAGATGGCTCTATTGAAACCTTTGTATATGTCCAATAGCGTATTTCAAATTGAATATTTCCTTGCATTAAAAAACTCTGGATGCATAAATAACTGTTATTTAACTATTTCTGAAACATGTTTCTCAGTTTAACATCTCTGAAATCAGCAAGAGTCTGACATGGGACAGCTGCCAACATCATTTTTTCTTTCTTAATGATATATATAATAAGTGGTACATCCCACATCAGAAAGTCAATGAAACATTATCTTTTACAGCTATCATCTCTTACTTTCCTTGATAGTAAAATGGCAATACATTTAAAAAGTATATTAAACACTTTAACTCGGCAAGTGAATCAATCTTTCCTGTTTTTGACTATGCAAGCACTATGTATTTAAATATACAGACACACACATCAAGTATAGTCGAGTACTCTTTGGATTTTCCTTCAATATCTCTCATACTTGTACTGATTTCTATAAATCAGTCTAGAAATCATTTCACATTTTTGCACCTCTTTTTCAATAAGATGGCATATGTGCTACCATTTCAATGTTTGGTGTAAGCCTCGATTCCCACTCAGAGGGAAAATAAGAAACTTATCTACTTTTTTATTTGTTTCTTTTCATATACATTCCCAGCTGCCTGAGAGCTGGTATCATAGTATAACCATGTATAATTGTCACACAAAAACTAAATATATTTTTCAGGTTTCTTTGGAATAGGGAAAGAAGTTAGATGTTTTCAGTCAAATGCCACAGCACTATCATATTATGAAACCAATGTAAAAGGCAATAAGGTAAGGATAATTCTTAAAAAGTAAAAGTAAAAAAGAGAAAAGAAAAACTCTTTTCAGTAGTATTTTATTTTATGATGCAAATAATCCCTTCTGTCATCATGAATTCTGACATATGTAGTCTGAAAAGGGAGGGAAGTAGAGTCATTTCTTTTAATTTCATGATTTCTAGCCAGGTGGTTGGCCAATCGAAGAACATGAAAGGCATGTTGCATAAGGTACTTGGGTCCAAATCATCATTAGTGAGCAAAAGTAGTTTAAAACCAGAAGACTAGAAAGACCTAAAATGTCTTTCCAAAGAGTGTGTGCATTTATCTTCAACCCTCTTCTCCTGAATTGTAACCAGTCTTTGTTTATTTTATAAGAATATTTTACTTAAACTGCTGGTTACTAGTTGTTTGAGGTTTAATTTTTCTTTAGTCACATACAAAACAGAAACAACCACCAGAAAGTAGGAAAAAACATGAGTGACTAATTGCCTAGAAAACTCTCTTTTAAAAAATATTAGAATGCTTTACTGTCTACATGCCTGTAAAGGAAATCCAACTATAATCAGATTTATTCACCTCCTCAAAATAATATTTCCTAAAAACTACCACCTCAAAAACCAAAATCATTTTCACCAAGTTAGCCCACAGAATAATTTTGTAAATGAAATATAGGGCAAGGTCTTAATTTCCCAGGGGGAAAAAAAAAAAGCCACATTGCATTCACCAAGGAAAAGAAAGGAAGCCCCAAAGGAACAACTGTCAGTTACTGTTGTTACCTTTGCTGTACTGAAAGAGCTCAATTATATCACAAAGAATTTCAGAAAGTACTAATTTAGATACAATATGAAAATTTCAAACTACCTACAGTTTTACCTAGCTCATAAATTAGCAAATATTCTTTTTAAATAAGAACCCTTCTCTATATCTACCAACCAGATGCATGATGTATATGAGGAAGACTATCAATGGGTCTTTATGTTCTATTACTTTTTCTCTTTTTTCTTCCTTTCAAAATTATGTTAGATTCTTACATCAGGCATCTGCATCCTTTAGCATCACGCCTGGATAATATGATGGCCATCATGCAAAGTAATCACACTCTGCATTAATGAATGACTATTTACAAAATGATCTTTACCATTTAAAGGAGAAAATGTAATTGAGACTTTAAATTCCAAATAAAATGCCACAACTCAAATGACACTGACTAGCTATGAGCTTCTGGAAGTCACCCACCTGGGGCAGCATGCGATTTTCTTCCTCCAGCTGTCTGACTCTTGCCTCCAGCTGCCTAACATAGGACAAGGTTGATTCTAAAATTAAAAAGAAAGAACTCACATTATACACACAGGTCTTGTTTGGTGCACTGTCAGGATATTTCTGGCTTGATTTATTCAAATCAGGTAGTGACTATTTAGTCTGCTATTTTTAAAAAAGGAAAAAAAAAAGATTTCTCCCCAGAAAAATAACAGAAGTCATTGAAACTATAAACAGTTTAAACAATTGCACTATGTTAATGAAAATTAGAGAAATTTATTGGTGTTGAGAGTTTCTAAACCATGCAGCCCTCAGAATATTAAGAACTTGAAAACAATTATCCTCTTTTCTCCTTATTTTGTGCTTTTTGAGCTGCAATGGAGCTGTCCCACATATAAGACATTTTTGTAATGTTAACTGTATTCAAAACAAATTATAAGGTCATATTAAAAATAGAAAACAAGACAATATATTTCAAATCATCCAACTCCCTTCATTTTCCCAACAAAAACATGTTCTCACAAATCTACAGATATTAAAAATATTATTGAGACTAACCACGAAAAGGCTAAATCTGTAGATTTAGGCTGAATTTTGTCTCTGATTTTGGCCGAATGTGACAAAGACCCAAGTCATTCCCAAATCTTTAGGTAAGGGGGGGGGGCAGGTCTGAAACTGATTGTTCTAATCATTTCTTCACAAGCCCAGGTATGTGCAGAAAACTCAGAAACAGCATTGTGCTTAGTTTCCAATCCACAGTGAAACTCTAATGTTTACGGCTTTACCCTCAGGTAAAGGGGTATACATGGAGGAAAGGAGGAGTTTCATTTTTGGGAATAATCTGACAACTTTTCTTCATTGAAGTGAAAATATTCAAGTGCATCATATAATAATTTGCATACCTCCAATTCATTCATCACTCAAGAAGGAACATATTCCAGGTATAGTGAAAGGCACATGGCAATAAAATCCTTTAAGAATATATTCCTATAGTTAATATTAATGCAATAGATGATCCTCAGTTTTTGTGTTTTTTTTTTTTTTTTCATGTTCTTCAGCCTCAGAAACACAAAACAGCAAGAGACATTTCCCTTCTCAAAAGGAAAGATGGTAGTACATTTAAAAGGCAACTGTTTAGAGCCTTGACAATCTGAAGTTGTATACTGATGCAATTTAATTTCCTGATATGGAATGAATCATGGAAACTATGATTTTATATGGAAATTGTTTATATGACCTCAATTACAATCTTTGTGACCTTCAAAGCAACTAGAATATCTTGTTTTCCTAAATAAAACACATAAGCAGCTTCAGTCCTTAATTCTCAAATATGACAATTAAGCTCATCCCTACCAGCTTACAGCATGCTTGTCTTCACAAACTGTATGCAGAAAGCTGCCAGCACTGACAAGAATATAACTACCCACTGACCTCATACCAATGGAGCAGACCTAGCCTTTGGCTTTCTTCATGTAAGCTAGAAACACAAGGTAAAGAAAACTGAGGACATTTGCTAGAGATTTGCTCTGTAAATTTTAGCTCAATGAAATAAGAGCTTGCTTTATGAACTCTTCCAAGAGAAAAAAAAAAAGTATATAGCATAAATGAATGCAAAATTATTGATTTCATGATTCTGCTTTACTCTAACAAAATGAATAAGTCATCTTCAGATCATCAACATGTGAATGTGGATTGCCTGATTTATCAATTTTGCAAGCTCCACTCTCTCCTCTAGAAAAACAACTACTTGATAAGGCCCATCAGAGTGAAAGGTTGCTCAGCAATATTCCATTTAAACCATGAACAAATACAATTTTTCTCTTTTGTTCATAATTTACACCTTATCTTTCTTGCCTCTATACTTTACTATCTCTAAAGCTGTGATACTTAAAGTAGTTGGAATGATTCCATACAGAGGGATTCAGGGGACTATTTGAAAAATGTCATTGAATAATTTTTTTTCAATTCACTTATCTTAAGTCACTCTATCTTTCTTAAATCTTTGCATTTCACATAATTGATGGTAACACTAAGTTTCTTCCTAAATTCCAAAATCCTTATATTATGTCAGTTCAGAAAAAGAGGTCAAATTCCAGAATTTGGAAAACATTCCCCAAATCCAGTTTTTAATGCCAAATTATAATAGGCCAAGACCAAATCTTTGTTTCAAAGCATTCACTGAAGATATGAACTGGAGCAGGTGGAGATGGGGAATATTTTTAAACAGGTAAAATAAAGATTTAGGGTGAGGTGTAGATACGGAGGTTTCGAGGTCATTCATTCATTCATTCAACAAACATTTTCTGTGTCACTGCTTTGTGTCAAGCACTGTTCTAGGATAGGGATGAAGAGAAGGCCAGTTATTGCCTCTCTTAATAAGTTATTCACAATACAAATTCCCTTTAGGATGACACACTCATGTGCTGTGTTCCAGAAGGTCCTGTTAGTTGTTCCAGGCTCTTAAAACAGGTTATTTTTCTTGGGGAAGAGAAAAATGTATCATTTTGAAGAAAAAGAAAAACAGAGTAGTATGCTGTCTTGTTTATTTTAATTAGAATGAGAGCTAGAAATACAGAATCATTTTCCAGGAACAGTTTGACAGAAAAATCACGAGGGCTATTATTCTTCTAGTGTCATTTGAGTGCTATATTTTCTGAAACAGGCCTAACTTTCATTTATTTTCTATAAAAGAGTAAATGATTAAATGTACATCTAAACCCAAATTTTCATAACAAATCACTTTATAAATCAGAAAGAAAATTATCGGGGTCTCTGTCCTAATTTTTGGACCAGAAAATAACCACTCTAAATTTGTTCAAGTCTCTCCTCTTCCCAAATCGAAGTTTTTTAAATGGGGGAAAATGATATTTTGTCTCATATTTACTATAATCCACCTGTTTACCGGCTCTTTTGAAACTGGCACCTAATTGTTTCAGCTTTTATTTCTCTCCCTAAATAAGCTGGAGGCTCCTTGTGGCAAAGACTTGCCTTACTTCCTTTCTAAACTGCCCTATGACTGGTGCAGTGCCATGTGCTAGAAGGGGTTTGATATGCCCTCGCTGAAGGAATGCGGGAATGTTCTCCTCATCCTTTTTTCAACTTACCTGCTGCATGCTCCCAAGAGTCTGGAGCAGTTAACTCGAAATGCAGTCACAGTTCCACTTATAATATGCATAATAACAAGCAATCTAAACTGAAGCCTGGCTTAGAGGAACTTTTTGATACTGTAAAATCGCCTTCACTGTTACTATTCCCTTTGAAAGTGTCAACTCCGCAAAGGAGGTAGTAGGTAAGTAACAATAAATTGGGCTAAAGAAATGGCGACTACAAGAAAAATATTTCAAACTCTAAAGAGCTGTCAAGCATGGGTACATTTTAACAGCTATTCAAGGCTAAAATGGGTCTTACTCTCCACTGCTATGTTGCTGTTATTGTTGTTGATGTCATTTCCCAAAGAAAATATCTGCCTTTCCAAAAGCCAATGGATAAAAATGGATGTCATTTTAATAAATGTAACTAACAATTGCCTTCAAAGTATGCTTCCCCCGCCTCCCTTGTAATGCATTTTGTTGGTATTGTCAGTGAATACAGAAGGAAGGAAATCTATAATCACCAAACTTTCCAGACAATGAACCTATAAAAATGTTATTTTTTAAGAAAATTAATATGCCTTTTTAATGCATATTTGGATGTTTTTAAAAGCCTACATATAGCTTTTTTATTGTCATACTTTTCAGCAGAATTAAAATAATTTTATATCCAACTGTACAGCAAAGCATTATTAATTTGGACTACATCGATTGGGAATTCATAAAAATTTTGTTAATTTAACCAACATATAGTCTCTGCACTGGTTGTGAAATAATATTTGGCAAACAAACTCACTGTGTAATAAACAAGGAATAGCTCCTTCCCTTATGTATGAAATGCAAAGTTTTCACAATATGTTAGCAGCCTCTATCTGCATACAAAGTGATCATTTCAAACAAATCTAGTTAATTTAGATATATTTGGAAAGACTACATACTTTGGAATATTTATTGTATTTAGCTATTTTGATAGGTTTAGCAACAGATACTTTGTTATCACCCCCTGTCCCTGAAAAAATATTTACTAGGAACTAAGTGCTATTCAGTCTTTTATATTCTAGGGATATTTCACTGAGAAAAACAAACAGGGATTCTCCTCTCAAGGAACATTTTAGTAGGGAAAACAGACAGGCAGACAGAAATGCATACACGGACACATAAATAGGTATGCCTCCCCCCCTGTACAAGCTTAAGAACTCTAATTTAGATATGTATCAACAGGGAAGAGCTGGGGTAACTTAGTTGAGATCAGAATGTAAAGATCTGGGGAACTGCTTTTCAAGCAGCAAGAATAGAACATAACAAGTTCTCAAGATGGGAATGATCCTGATGCATTCAGAAACAAAAAGAAGACCAGGGTGGCTGGTGGGGAGTAAAGAAAGTGCAGGGAGAAGGGAGTACATGGGGTTGGAGAGGCAGGCAGAAGACAAATCCCATGGCATCAGTAGACCATGGTAAGGAGTTTGGATTTTGTACTGTTTGCAGAAAGGAGCCATTGGAGAAGGGGTGATGTGATGCAATGCAGCAACATAATCTGATTTATACTTTTAAAAGATCATTCTGGCTGCTGTGTGGAGGAAAGATAGAAGAGGAAGGAGAGTGGAGGCAGGGAGATCACTTCCACTACAAGAGAAGGCTGAGAGATGATAGGGGTTGTGAACGAGCCAGAGCAGTGCTGCAGTGAGAAGTGGCCAGATTTAATACATCTTCTGGAGGTAGAACCAACAAAACTTATGTGTAGACCAGATGTGAGGTATTAAGAAGAGAAAGGAACGAAAGAAAATGACTGTTTCTGGCATAAACAACTAGGGGGATGGGGATGCCAATCCTGACATGGCTTAAAGAGAGAGCAGGCTTAAGGGTTTGAAATCAAGAGTTCAATCTGAGGAGAAAAGCTCTGTTCACCCTCCCTCCCCTTCAGCTGGCCACTGGTCACTGGGGTGGCACCCATGGGCTCATCAGTCAGTCATGAGGGGAGGCAGCTTGGCAAGGGTAGGAGCTGAGCTCAGTTCCCCCAAGATTATAAAAGCAGGAAAACTCAGGGCAAAGAAATCCAACAAGGCTAGTGATTTCAGCAATACGGCAAATTGGCCAACACCAAGCAAATTAGTGAACACTGGATGTCAAAGTGTTATCAGCCAAGGTTATGTGAAGCCACAAAACATAAAAGAAAAAAAAGAGAGAGAAGGTTGGAAAGAGAACCAACAGTGATAGCAGCAAAGAAAAGCAGAAAAAAAAAATTAGATGATCTTGGTGAAAATATCAGCAAAGATAAAGCTTAGTCAAGAAAACAACGAAAAAGAGCTAAAACACAAGTGGGTACCACTCCACTTAGATGATGTAAGACCAAAAAGTCAAGAGAGACCAGGATCCCAGAACAGCTCAAGATGTCAGCTTGAAACAAATAAATAAGCACCTAACAATAGGTGAAATGACACAAGAAGTTGGAGATGAGATAGAGAAAAGACAGATGATCAAAATGAAGTTTCCAGTGTGAGAAGTGAGGGTGGTAATACCTGAGTTTCCTTTAGAGGCCAAGGATGGGGAAGCAGATGAGGCAGAAGAAATCCTCGACTGAACTTTGGTTATTCATATAGTTACCGAGAATGTGGTGAAAGGACTGATCAACCCACAGAATGGGAGAAGATATTTGCAAATCATATATCTGATAAAGAATTTGTGTCTACAGAATACAATGATCTTTTTATCACTCAGTAATAAAGAGACAAACCAATTAAAAGATGGACAAATAATCTGAATATTGTTTTCTCAAAAGAAAATACACAAATGGCAATATACAAGCAAAAAGATTCTCAGCATTGTTCAAAACCACAATGAGATATCACCTCACAGGATGACTACAATAAAAAAGATACAAGTGTTGGTGAAGATGTGGAAAAACCGGGGCCCTCGTGCAATGCTGATGCAAATGTAAAATGGAACACCTGCTTTGGAAAATAGTCCCTGGCAGCTTTCTCAAAAGGCTAACTAGAAAGTTACCACATGACCCAGCAATTCCACTCCTAGGTATATACAGAAGAGAAATGAAAACATACATTCACACAAATACCTGTATTTGAATGTTCATAGCAGCATTATAAATTTTGAAAGAACTCAAATGTTCATCAATTGAAGAGCGGATAAAAAATATGTGGTATAGCCACACAATGGATGTTATTCAGCAATCAAAAGAAATGCAGTACTGATATATGCTACAACATGCATGGATATGCCTTGAAAACATATTACATGAAAGAAGCCTGTCACAAAGGACTCCATATTGAATGATTCCATTTATACGACATGTCCAGAACAAGCAAATCTTTAGGGACAGAATGTAGATTCATGGTTGCCTGAGCCTTGGGAGGGGCCGGGTGTTGAGAGGAAATGGGGAGTAACTGCTAATGAATACATCTTTTGGGGATGATAAGAATGTTCTAAAATTGATTGTTAGAGATGACTGCCCAACTCTGTATACACCAAAAACCACTGAGCTGTATACTTTAAACGGGTGAAATGTATGGTAAGTGAATTATATCTTAATAAAGATGTGATAACAACGAAAAAAAAAGAGTTCAATCTTAGTCATGTTAGACTTACTATTTCTGTTAAACATCTAAAGCAAGGTATTGAGTGAGCAGTTATAGTCTGGTGCTCAAGAAAGAGGTCTGCAGCTTTGGTTTTAATGTAGAAATCAAGAACAGAAAACTGATAGTTGAGGACATAGGACTGAATGAGAAAGGGTGGGGATAGAGCAAGGTATGAGGACAGAAGCCTGGTAGAGGAGAAAGAGCCACGTGACAGAGGCCCATCCCAGTGCCCTTGTCCCCTGCCCTGAGCCTGGACAGCTGAGCAAGTATCCAGGCACCCTTGCAGATATAGGCATGAACCTTCTGTTTCTTCCTCTTGGCTCATCTTTGTTCCATGCCTAAATCCAATCCTCCCATGTTCTTGCTTAACTCCTGCTGCTTCCTTTTAGCATGGCTTCATCATTTCTCTTCTTCATTTGGAACCCCCCTGGCTCTCCAATAGTGATTTTGGGAGGAGGGAAGTAGAGTGTGGTAGCTGAGCACTGGGTCTGTGGTAAGACCCCCCAGGTTCAAATGATAGCTCTACCTCTTCTTATGATGTTGAGCTAGTGTCTTGACCTCTCCATGCCTCAGTTTCCTCATCTACCAGATAGGGACCGTGA
>JAKSZT010054030.1:31067643-31326310 GCA_026826555.1 Tolypeutes matacus
TGATAGTGTCTTCTTTATTGGGTTGCTGTGAGGACCTCTCCATGTCTCAGTTTCCTCATCTACCAGATAGGGACCGTGATAGTGTCTTCTTTATTGGGTTGCTGTGAGGACTACCTGAATGAATGATGAAAGTCCTTACGCAATAACACCTTCATACATACTTCTCTTCTATACTCTGAATACTTAACAGCTCCTTTCACTGGAGAAAGTTAACAAATTAAGGAAAAAGACCCTGCAACTTTATTTTCAGTATGACGGATACAATTTGATGCCACTGTTGAGAACAAATTACTGAAACTTTAAAAAAAATAAGGAGTGAAAAAACTATAAAACCACTACTTAATTTAAGCATTTTATTTGCCAATGGTATTCTAACTAAACTTGCGGTGTCAGAGTTTTTTTTCCTGCCATCAGTAAAACTGTAATAAAAAATGAGTCTGCCCCATGGGATCTAAGTCCCCTCTCAATTAGAGGCAAAGTGGGCATCACCATCCCAAAATCCACAGAATTGGGGAAGGAACGATGGACTAGAGTAGACCTACTGGTATTCTAGTATAGACTTATTGTGATTCTAGCAATGGAAGAACTTTTATCATCATTTGAGGGGAGGTAGAGGAAAAAACAGGTATAATATGGGGACATTTTCAGGACTTGGGGATTGTCCTGAATGACACTGTAATGACAGATACAAGCCATTATATATCTCATCATAACTTACAAAATTGTGCCGTAGAGTGTAAACTACAATGTAAACTATAATCCATGCTTAATGGCAATGCTTCAAAATGTGTTCATCAATTGTAACAAATGTACCACACTGATGAAGGATGTTGTTAATGTGGGAAAATGTGGGAGGGGTTGGGGGCGGGGCATATGGGAATCCCCTAATTTTTATGTAACATTTATGTGATCTATGAACCTTTTTTTAAAATAAAAAACTATATTTAAAGAAATGAATCTCAAAAGTCCTGTTAAATGCACCCACTATGGCCTGGTGAGGGCTGGGCGTGCTCCTCTACGAGATGCTGGTGGGGGCGTCCCTGTTCCGGGGACAACGAGGAGGAGGTATTCGACAGTATCCTCAACGATGAGGTTCGCCACCCGTGCTTTCTGTCAGCTGAAGCCATCGGCGTCATGCGAAGGCTGCTGCGGCCAATCCAGAGCGGAGGCTGGGGTCCAGCGGGAGGGAAGCAGAGGATGTGAAGAAACAGCCCTTCTTCAGGACGCTTGGCTGGGACGCCCTGCCGCCCGGCGCCTCCCACCCCTCTTCGTGTCCACGTTGTCGGGCCGCACCGATGTCAGCAACTTCGAAGAGGAGCTCACCGGGGAGGCTCCCGCGCTGAGCCCGCCCCGGGACGCGCGGCCCCTCACAGCCACGGAGCAGGCGGCCTTCGGGGGCTTCGACTTCGTGGCCCGGGGCTGCTAGCCCCCTCCCCCGCCCGAGCTCTTAGTAGTTTTTATAAAAGGCGTTTGGGTTTGCCCCGTCCACACAAATGTGTTCACCCTGTTTACGCCCTTTGATTTTAGAGACACTTAGCAATAATGCGGTGGGGAGAGAGTTCAGGCCAAGAAAATTCATGCTGATCTCAAAGGTTATTTGGGCTCTTCTATATTCACAAGAATTCAATCATTTTGGCTCCACTGAACAGTTACCAGGCAACAATAGACTAGTCAATTCGGTCAAGCAAGCAAATCAGATGACACAAATAATGGCTAATAATTCTTACGTGATTAATCATATATCAAGCACTTTGCTAAAAAGGCATATGTATTGTCTACATACATTAATCCTCACTCCACCTCTAACAAGCAGGAATTATCACCTCCATTTTACAGATGAAAGGTTGGAGGCTTAGAGGCATCAGAAACTCCTCAAAGTCACAAAGACAGTTGGTTACAACAGGTGGACTCAACCTGAGGTCTGCCCCAGCAAATCCGCCATCTGCAGTATTAGAAATAATTCTCCTCACTCCTGGAGAACACAGACCCCACAGAGAGACTACTTGAAAGCCAAATTAAGCAATTATCAAAGAATGGGGTCAGCACCAATAGAGTCTCTCTGATGCACACCCTTTTCCTTATTACAAATGAGCACCGCTTTTGGCACTCATTTCACGCATTTGCCGAAGGAATGAAAACCATGTTTTTCCTAAAATCCAAATAACTGCATCATCTCTTCAGTTCCTTTGGTGGTACCTTCAGGTAAACAAGAGTCAGCCAAAGGACTACAAGCTGCATGGTCAACACTAGCAAACTAACCCAAGTGAAACGCCAGAATCTGCTGAGTCATTAGTGGGCTCAGGGAAGATGAGTGGCGTTCACGATGCAATCTTGGGAAATTTTCACAAACTCCTTGCAACCAAGTCTCAGAAGTCTAGAGGCTTAGAAGAAAATGATGGACATAGGAAAAGGGCAGATTCTTCTGGCTTTCAATGTCTAATTTTGGTTTTCAAAGCAGCTACTTTCCTGAATCTCTCCCGAATTCTTTTCTGGACAACTGGAGGACCCAATGAAATGTTCACTCTGCATAATTTAATGGCACAGGCTTCGATGACATTAACATTCTTCCTGAGTCATAACAAAAGAGAATTTGATGTAATATCACCAAATAGAAGGTAATCATGATAATCATAAGCATTTGGAGAGAAGCTGGTTGTTCACCCAGATCAAATATCTCAGTACACGGTTTTTAAAGTAATCGTCCTTGTCCATAAAATCCTACTGACTCTGAAAGAGTAATTCAATATTTATGACATCTGAGAAACCAAAGTACAATAAACATCTATACCTAAAATAACTATAATTTTCAAGTAATGGTTTCTCAAGCTGAAAACATTTCTATGCAGTCTATAATTATACACACAACAACCCAAAGGATATTTTTAATTCATTTTGGCTACACAATGAATCTGTTTTGTTCTGCCTACACTAATTTTTCAGATTGATTATGTAATACTCTAGAAATATTGTGTGCCATCTTATAAAACTGCACTCTTAGATCAATGATTTTTATTCACCCTCAAAAAGACAAGATTGCTTCTTTAACTTTCAAGGCAGAGGAAATTGAAAATCTTTAAGTTTTCACTTGAGTTACCCCTTTTCAGTGCATAGTCATTCTAACTGTTTGGGGAAAATCTTAAATTATATACAGAAAAGAAACTTATAAGTCAAAGAGTAAATAAAAGTAACAGAAAAATAAAATAGACCTTGAAATCCTAAAATAGACTGTGAACTGCAAGTTCTTTGAGAAAGGGACTATTTTTTTTTTCATTTTTGTAACCATAAGTCTGGCACTAATATTAAACTCTAGTCTGCCAAATAGTTGTTAAACAAGGAACATAGCTCTTCAACATGAAAATATTACATTCAAGTATTTTAAGAGTTAAAATGTCTCTGTAAAATTCAAGTCTATGAGAACTTAAAAAATGGAAGCAGTTGACTTTAAAGAATAAATATAATAACTGTGAATAACATAAGTACAAATGCAAATGTGATGACAATAAAAAACATTTGCCTTTAGAGCACGTAACGATTTAAAAAAATAGAAATAAAAAGCATCCACCTGGTCCTGAGTGCGGCATTCTAATTTTTAAAAAGAAGAAGAAGAATTAAATGATGTTTTTAGACACTTGGGAAAATTCCCCATCCAGTAAGGTATCTCGGGATATGCTGGGTGGAGTGTGTCTGGTTGGAGAGGTTCTCCTGCCTCCATTCTTTTCATTAATATTAATAACTAACCCTATTCTAGCCTGGCTTCTCTGGGAGCACACAGCTATGGAGAGCACTGCCAACATGTAAAGAGAATTATGAGCCTACTTATCCTCTGAGCATAAACAAAGGTAAGCAAGATTTTAAAACAATACAAGAAAGAGGAAAGTCTGTAACAGAATTGCCTGTAAATACACCCCATGCCCCCTCTATAGACACTCATCTTTCTACAGTTAGCACCTGCGACCCAACCTCTGCTTCAGTTCAAGGTCACTGGCTTAGCATATTTGCTGAGAAAAGGCTTCTTAAATCATCACATTAGACCCAGGAATGGGACAGGATGTATTGTTTATAATTTGCAGTGTGTCCTTAAGAAGTACCTGGGAACATTAGGGTAGAATTAAACAACAGGTCCACAGCCCATATAAACTCAAATCCGTGGAAAACGGACTCCTCTGACATTTACAAACGTATAGATCTTTCCATAAATGCCCATTTTAATAAACTCATCTTTAGATAAATCTTCGTAGTCTAAATCACAATTCAGTTGAAAATTTATTTTCCTCGACCTATGTGTATGGGAGTGATTGAGGAGTCAATCTATCAAGAGACACTGACTTCTCATATCCTTTCACTTCTATCAAGCTAAAAATGTAGTTCCTAATATATAGAGAGAAAATAAATTACTTGGAAGGAATACACATAATAAATCTGAAGACAGAGTTCCTCATTTCTGTGCAAATAAGAATTCAATCTGCATTTTTTATAGAGGACTGACAGAATCCTTGTTTTGTGATCACCATCATCATTGCATATTTGATAAAGTTGTAGTAAGGAAAAATTTTTAGAAGCTTAGCCAAGTCCTCTCCTTCAGCTCAGGGAAGGTTCTGCCCCTGAGGGAGCATGGAACTTTCTCAAACCCACAGAGCCTGGAACTACCTGTAACCCTTGTCCCATACCTAACCAGCAAACAGATGGTACAGCAGCACCAAAGTTAACTTCCACACAGAATCTCTCTGGAGCTCTAATCTCATCTCCCGCACAGTGGATGGATTCAGCCCCTATTTCTCAAACTTTCAAGAGCTAAGTTCTGTCTTTCTGCCCAGTCTCTCAGCTCCTGAGTTCTACACCCACTGACCAGTCATTTCTGTGTGTGGGGCCCAATGGGCTCCCCAGTAAAGGTCCAGGACATTTCACAGGATCCTGCTTTCTGGCTCTAGGGTCTTCTACCTGACTTGGCTGCCCACGCAGGCTTCATGACACAGATCTGCAACTCTCACACACCAGGAGTCGCATTGGAGATGGCTGGTGGTACATGCATAAAATACAATTTACTTTTTTTTTTTTTTTAAGATTTTATTTATTTATTCATTTATCCCCCCCTTGCTGCTTATGCTCGCTGGGTCAGCTAACCACGCCATGCAGGCGGGCTTTGCCTTCACCAGGAGGCCTCGGGAACCGAACCCGGGGCCTCCCATATGGTAAACGGGAGCCCTACTGATTGAGCCACAGCCACTTCCCTACAATTTACTTTTATTGATTCCTCATCATTCAGCATCATTACAGTGTCAGCTGTGTCCACTGTTTCCTTATTTTACTGTTTCACATAGTTCATTTTACTTTTAGCAATATCTGAAATGAGCATGCAATATTTGTTTATTTCAAACCAATATTTACTAACTTAATGTGTTCTTTTTAAAATTTGTTCATTTATAAAGATGAAATGAGATTAGTGGTTATGTAGGTCTGAGGAAGGAACACTAAGCGGTGTGGAGTCTTTCTTTTTGGTGTAATGAAATTGTTCTAAAATTTTTGAGATGATGATTGTACAACATTGTGATTATACTCAAAGCCATTGATTATACACTTTGGATAAAATAGCCAGAAACACCAGCTATGTACAGTGGGGGAAGCACAGAGATTGAGAGGTGAGGAATTTTATTTGTTTTTATTATTACTGAAATAATGAAAATGATCTAATAATGATTGAAGCGATGAACACACAACTATGTGATTATACCAAATACCATTGACTGCACACTTCAGGTGAATTGTATGCTTTATTAATATGTATCAATAAAATTGATTTGTTTAAAAGAAATTTGTTCTGGCACTTGAGTTACTACTAAATGAAATATTTTTAATTCTCCCCTCTCCACCTCCCTGCCCCGAGGTGGCTCCCTCATTTGTCTGCTCGTTGTCTGCTCATTTTCTTTACAAGGCACCAGGAACTGAACCTGGGACCTCCCATGTGGGAGGCAGGTGCCCAACCACTTGAGCCACATCCACTCCCTACTCATTGTGTCTGCTTGTTCATCAGCTCATTGCATCATCTATTTTTAATTTTTTTAATCTCTCAATTTATGCTATTGCATTATACATTTTTAGGCATTGTTATTATAGTAAAATGGAGCACATCAGATCCCAAGTCTTAGGACATTCTTTCTGGAACTAAAGATTAGGACCTAGGACTGGAAGATGCTGCCTAACCAAGCCTGACCTGTACTCTTGATGAAAAGATACATACTACTGGTCCTTTTAATCTGCTCTGACAACCTGGACTGCAGTCTCAGGACCTGGACTCCAACTCAAGCCACAAACCCAATGTCAAGCCAGGGAGTGGATGTTGCACCTTTAAGAAAAGCAAAGGCCAGTAAGGAAGGCAAGAGGCTAGAGGCCTTCAAAGGAGGCACTTTAGAAACAAAGTTCAGGATTGGAGATTATTGATATTTCCCTGTGCTTGACTTCTAGGATCCTGGCAACTTTCCTGTTCATTTGCTTCTATAGACTTTAACCAGAAATTTCCTCGAGGGTTCCCACCTTTATCTGACTCTTTACACTACTGTCAGAACCACCACCCTGAAGACACACATCTGGGATTCGGTATAGACTAGTAGTTAAGAGCATGGATGCTGGAGCCAGACCGCCTGGGTTCCAATCCCAGCTCCACCGTCTACACTGAGGCCTTGAGCGAGTTATTAAACACCGTGTGTCTCTGTTTACTTATTTGTAAAATGGATTAATAGTACCAACCTACCCCATGAGGTTGCTACGAAGATTAAGTGAATTTCTATATGTGAAGAGTCCAGCAGAGGGCCTGGCACATAGGAAGCTCTAGCTATTATGATTCCAACTCTTTTCTAGTGCTCAATGTGGTTTTGTTCCTCCCACCATGTCTCTGGTCCTCTCCAGGAAATAGACTGCTTGCTTCTCTTCTGCCCTCCTGCTCCAGCACCATGGCAGCAGATAGGACTGTGCTCCACAATGGAATACAGACTTCTATCACATTCCGGCCCACACTGTCTTCAGCCTGGCTTCCCATCCTGTACCTTCATGGGCTGCTCTGTATCTCAGCCACCCAGACTTAACACTGGCAAGAAATGGCAACTTGTACTGAGAGCACCCTGATTTCTGTACCGAGTATTAAATATAAGCAATGGGAATCTGTGAAATGGGAGTGAAAACCAAATAAATACAAAAAATAAGAAGAGTCAAAGGAAAGTGAGTATCTTATGTTTTGAAGCATGCACACAAAATTGGTTTGACTTACGTGACTAAACTGACTACTTATAGTGGCTTTTTATAAGCACTCAATTTAGGCCAAAACAAAAATTGTATTATAAACAGTATACTTATTTTTATGCAACAAATATATGAATGCTCCAGACACTGTGCTAGGCACTGGGATATAATGGAGAACAAAGCAACAGGTAACAATTGATAAGATATTAATAATTTCAAAAGTATTAAACATGATGAAGCAAAGATTGGATGGTCAGGGAAGGCCTCTTTGATGAGAAGGCAATGAATGAATTGAATGAATGGGACCGTGCCAGGGTTAGAGGAAGAGCATTCTAGACAGAAGGGACAGCCTGTGCAAAGGCCCTGTGGTGGAGATAAGTTTGGCATGACTGAGGAACTGAAAGATGGGCTAGAGTGTAATGAGTGAAGCTATGAGATAAGCAGGTACAAAATCATCTAGAGTCTCACAGACCATAGAATGGGAAGGCAGAATTTTTTTTTTTTTTTTAAATAGAGAGCACAGTTAGAAAGAAGAATGTTATACATCAAAGTCCTGCTTCTGTCTCAGACCAGATGGCAGATTGGGGTCATGAAATCCCTTCCAGTTCTTAAAATCTATGAATATCTATAGGGAGTGATGTATTGATAGTCAGAGATTAGGAGGATTATTTTGGCTTTGGCACTTTTGCCTGACTACACAAAAATGCCAGAGGAAAGTATTTCAGTAGATGAAGTTCACAGCAGTCATCAGCCTTCATTATAAGAATGAAGAAGATAGATTGAATTTTAGAAATTTTGTGGTAATCTGGCTAGTCAAAGAAAGTGTAAAGTTGTCATGGATAACTCTCCAACTTCACATCTTAAGGGCACTGGGACTTGAAGATGGTGGTGTGGAGAGAGAAAGCAGGAAATGGAGATAACATAGTGACAGACAAGCAGAGCCAAGAAAGACATAGAGTTTAAAAAATTATTTTAATTCCTTTTTCTAAACTGAGTTAGATATTTTTAAAAGTTTAAACTCCAAAGATTATTCAAGAGTATCAGTCAAACTACTCTGCAGAAGAATTTTGGGAAAACATCCTTTTCAAGTCCCTTTGGAAAAACTCATTTCCAATTATGAGCACAACTGCAATATTTCAGGTAAATTTTCCTTTTAATAAGGAAAAAGAAGAGTCTGGGGACAGACGAACTGGGTTGCCTGGCTAAGTATTTAACTTTCCACTTAACCTTGCAAGTCAAGATAGACAACCTTAGTTCACACATTATATTTATGAAAAATGGCATAATGCTTCATTTAGAGAGAGGATTTAGGAGAAATGTCATACCCGGCAATGTCACTTAGACTTTTGGACTGCTACACATTGGTGTAGGTGTGCCCCTTAATAGAAAAAGTGAATCTCTCATTAATGTGGAATTTATTTTGTGAAAATATCTTTATAGATAAATCGCTTAAATGGATGGCTAGGAAACCATAGCAACTATATATTTTAATAAGGTTTTCTGCTTGGAAGGAACATCTTAAATAATGGGCACCTGCAAGTCTTTGCTGAATTGACTTAGATATAAGAAATATAGGCTTTTAATAACAGGAAAAGAAAAATCTTCCACTTTACCATCTTCCATTTACTATATGTATCTCTTATGACATGAGATAGCCCTGGTAAGTTCTCTATTATGGGAAGCTAAAATTTGCTCTATGAATAGAAAGTCCATTTGAACACAAAATAGAAGAAAATTTATAACTCTTAGGAATATTTTTCCAGCCATGAATGATAAGACACATAAAAGAATAAGACATTTTTTACATCTTTGTGACAACTATTAGTACTTTCTATTTAATGAGTGCCAACGATATCTGTTTACCATAGAAAAGCGACATTTTCCCATTGTATGAATAACTGCCTAAACCAGAAGTGGGAATCTTCATCCACGCATTTATTCAGCAAATGCTTATGGACAGCCCACTACATGTCTGTTATTGAAATAAAACGTCTCAAGATTATATTTAGCAGAACTTCCACTTACTACGTGCTTTCTCGATGCCTTTTTTTTTTTAAATCTTCACAATAGCATCATCAGATAAAGCAGATGGGATCCAGCAAAATTAAGTGACTCTTCCAAGTTAAATACTAAGATCACATCTACACACACAAATCAGTTCAGATGCTTCAACAGAACTGACAAGTCAGTTTCATCAATAGCTTTGCAATTTTGGTAAATAACGACAAAGTCAGAAATAAAACTAGCTGACCCAGGGGAGTCAACAGACTGACCTTCATATTCAGTCAGCAGGGACAAAGGTTCTTTGTGTGGGACCTCAGACGCAGTCTAAGGCAGAACTAAAATTCTGAGACTTTGTCTAACTATATAAAAGCAAAAAAATTCCCAAGATGGGATCAGATTGGTTTTGGTCCTGACATTCAAGAGCAGGCGGTCGGAGAACTGTATGAGCCCAGTGTATCCAGGCAGAAGTTAAAGGTTAAAGGATATAGAAACCGAATTTGGCCTACAGGCAGTTCTTAGGATGATTCCAAATGAAGATGGCCAACATTTTATTGGAAATGTTTAATCTCATTAGCTGTCAACAGATCCAAACCTTATCTAAGTTCTTTGAACAAATACATCTCAGAGTCAACCTTTACATTACATCCACAATAGCTGGATCCAAGACTCCCAACAAAAAGGCCACCACTGAGCTGACCCTTCTGACTGGTCTGCATAGTCCCACCAAGCCAGTATTCTCCAAGTTCCAACTAAAAACTAAGCACAGAGGTTGGGATTCCTTGTTCCTTCAATCTACGGTTACACAATTTACACGAATACTCAATTCTTTCTGGTTCTACACATACATTTGCCATCTCAAAGAGGGAGCTCTCATTATCATCCTCTGGTACAAAATGCACTGCTTAGCACACAGCAGGATTTCAAAAATATTTTGTTTGAGAGGGCTTGATTTGTTTATGCTTTTGTCCATCTCAACATTATCTCTTTTCTTTGCAAAATATACTAATCCTGCCCGTCTTTCAAGAGCTGGCCTCCAGGGACCTCTTTCATCCCAGCAGAGTCTCCCCTGACTAAGCCAGCCTGCAATGATAACTCCCGTCAAAAATTCATACCAAACTTTCCCTTAATAAAATGAAACACTACAAAGATCAACACTGAATTCTACCCTAATTTATCGCATATGGTGGTCTTACTTCATGAGTTCGAGTTTTGCATATGCTTCCTGAGGGCAGGAGCTTGGCTGACACCCCACAGTGCCTGGCACAATGTTAGACACATGGTATAAACTGCATAAATGCTCGCTATTTGGGTAAATATTTTCCGTCTTAACTTGATTCAGCCACCAAAAAACAGTCACTTTTGTTTCCACCAAGTTTATTTTTTGAAATGTTCCCATTCCCAAAAGGCTGCTAGAAAAAAAAAAAGGCAAGCTGTTCTTATTTATGCAAAATGCTGTCTGAAAAAACAATTAGTATTTTTTCCTACTCTTAATTACAAAATGTTTCAACAGATTGTGCTTAAGGAATTACCTCAGCCAACCCCATGGGAGGTGGAGTAGGTGGGCAGAATTCCAAAAGTTTATTTGTAAATCAGTTGTTTAGAAAAAAGAAAACACTTTCAGGGTGGCAGACACAAAGCTCTACCTAGGGGATTGTTTTCCAGAAGCCTGTGACAGCTGAACTACAATGGCTGGGAGGAAGAAGAGGGCTAGTAATCCAGTAAGGGGATAGAAGCAGATCTGGGAGGCTAACTTTCAGCCTAACACTGAGGTTTGTGGGCAGGGCATGGATTCTAGGCACTAGCCACACCCCTTCCCCCATGTGATGATCTGGGAATCAGGGACCAGGTCCCCAGAGCTGGGGGTCAGGAAACCCCAAAACAGCAGTAGAGTCTACACTTTAACTTCCAAGAGGAAAGGGAGAAGGAAATACAAATTAAAGTTGTGGGAAGGAAAGAGACCACCTGTGGCCACCCAGCCAGAGAGGCCACTTGTGCATTAGCAGCCTGATAACTGAAATGATAGACACAGATAAGGGTAGGCTCGTTAGAGAACTAGGAAATCATTCAGTCCCGTCTTTCCCAAGCTGTGTTCTTCTGAACATTAGATTCCCTCACCATGTCAACAGCTGCTCTGGTGAAAAGATGTTCCATGGCTAATAATTCTGAAAACCACTAGGCCTTATGTCTTAGTCTGCCACAGGGCTGCCAATACAAAGTACCAGAAATGGGATGGCTTTTATAATGGGGAATTTAATTGGGTAAAAACTTACAGTTCTGAGGCCATGAAATGTCCAAATCAAGGCGCCATCAGAGATGCTTTCTCACCAAGGTCAGCTATTGTTGACACTGGTGTCCTGACACATGGCAAAGATGGCCACAGATCTCTGCCTTCCTTTCCAGAACTACCATCTCCTGGAGCTCAGATGTGGGCAACCCGGCATAGGGCTTGTCTCTTTCTGGGCCTCCTCTCTCAGTTCAGCTGTAAGCTAACTTCCCGAGTTCAGCTGTGACTATCAGGCTTATGGCTCATCTCACCCTTGCCTCAGCTCTTTGAGCCTCTCGGGGATTCTCTCCTTGAGCTCAGCTGTGGGTGAACCTGGAATCCTTTCTCTCACATTTCAGGATCAAATATGGCAGCCTCCTTTTCCTCTGTCTCCCTCTTTCTGTGTCTCAGTTTATATCAGACCCAGCAAGTGGGTAGATACTCAACCTGAGCCACGTCTCACTGATGTAGTCCAATCAAAAGGGTTTCATACCCACAGGAATGGATTAGGTCAAAAACAGTCTTTTTTAGGGGGGGATTCATAAAAGAATTTAAAACTGTCACACTAAATAAAGTCAACCGGGGTTCATCACTGTGACTTTAAAATAATGATGAGCATTGTAACTCTTGGCAAAGCTGGGAGGAGGTACACTAGGTAGAATTTCTAAAATCAGTTTAACACAGAGTGCTTTTTGAAAAGGACAACATGATGCAGGTCATAGTTTGGAAAATGCCCATCAAGCCATCCTATTCTTTTTACAAATGAGGAAACAGGGACCTAGAGAAGCAAAATAATTCTATAAGATGCAAGGTCAATATGTGGAAGAACAGAGCTTAGTGCTCAGAATTTTCCTATTCCACATCAGTACTCTTGCTTCTATACCATCTCACAGCTTCTGACTAACTCTGACCACAAGCCTCAGTGGCAGCTGTGCCGTAGCCCCACCTTCTTTCCTGGCAATCCTGAAGTTCTGCTTCCTTCCTCCACTCTTGGATAAGAGCCCAAGCTAATTCAAAGCTGCCTTAACTCTTGACCATGATCTATTCAATAAGAGAACCAAACCCAAATGCCAACCCACCTGGATCGCTGCAGATTACCTGCTGCCAGAACCCCCATCACAACATGGGTAATCTCCAGCCAAAAGATCACCCATGCCCTTAATGAACCTCTCCAACACCAATTACCTGCTTGCAACAAAACCATCTCCCATCACCACAGGTTCCCTCCACAATCCACCCTGTTTCACTACAGGACTAGACTGTCACCCATAGCCTCTACTGGATCCCCCCAAAGCCCTTGCCCTCCCTGTGAGTACCTAGTACTCATGTCCCATCCCCATTCCTTCTGCTGCCCACTGAGAGATTGTTACCATGGGCAACATCATATACCAGTGCCTGGTGGCCAACATTCTGCCACAGAGAGAGTATCCATGGCAACCAGATGGGGACAGCAATAGAATTAAAGTCCATAGATAATTCCCTAAAGTTAGCTTAGCCAATAGATGATTTATCAGAGCAGTTAACATTTGGCAAAACTGAGTGTACTGGGCTCCAAAAATTTTCTTCATTGCACCACGGTCTGCTGGACATTGAATGGCTTAAGGCAAGGCCCTGGAAAAGAGAGAGCAGCCCAAACCTTGACTGGCGTAAAGAAAAAACACTGCCCAGGAATGAAATAAACGAAGGTTGGATGCAAATCATTCTCCTTTTTCCTGCAAAGATTCAACTGAATGTATTTACTGAGGCCCTACAATGTGCCAGGTAGTATAAGAAATAGAAGAAATATATCAGATTTTCATAGGCTACATGGAAAGATAAAACAAATTTGTAAAATTTTAAGTATAAGTTTAAATGCCTATTAAGATAAAAAGCGACACTAGTTATCACCAAAAGGAAGATGACTAGTTGCCAATTAGATTGTACAAATAATGACAGCCATGAAAGTTCAGAGCAATAATATAGCCTTTCCTTAGCTATGAATATAAAAAATATATATTTTTTGGATGCAAAGGGTAATAATAAAGTTGACTGACTCATCCATCCTTCCTTAAAGTAGTTGTGCTAAAACCTAACTTACGTGAGAATTAGGTAAAATGTTGCATATAGAATCATGCTGGAAGCATAGAGCACTCCACAAATTTAAGTTATTATGATATTATATTTCAGTATCAAAACCTAGACTAAGAAATCTAACCTTGATGGGTAAAACTCTAGAACTGTGAATGATATTACATCAAATCAGTTTCAGGACTGGTGAATATTGTTGCATTTTTAAGACTAGCGATGGATGCATCTAGCACATAGTAAGCATTCTACAGAATTAGCTGAACAAAAGAATGAATGTTAAAATGAAAGTGTTGTGTGGGCAGTATTTCCTTTTTTGACAAGTTAAATTCCTTAAAATCACTTGATAAGGTGAATGCTCATAAAGCAAATCATGTTTTCCCACTGGGATGATATTACTTTTGGCTGTCAAGGATTCAGTATTACAGCTGTCACAAAAATGTCATAAAAGCAAAGATAAAATAACCATAAATCTTTATAATCACGTAAAGACTAGAGCTATGCTTCAAAATATATAATATGGGCATCATACATTGCACACATTGATTACACAAAGGTCCCTAATGCTTCATAAATTGTATCTACATCACAAAACACAGTTCTCCTACATTATAAATTCAAATCCAAATTACTGTGGTGGCTATAAAAAACATTAAACATTTAATTAACAATGATTTTCCTGCCTTTCTAGTCCATGTCTCCAGGTGTTAAAATGTAGTCCAAGAAATTTTTATTTAGGCTCATGTTTTCTCCTGAGAAATGTCTCTTGTAGCAAATAGAGGCCTTCTAAACCATTTCATCAACTGAGAGCTACCCTCAAAGAAAAAGGTGCTTAGAAGATATCTGTTATTGATAATGATAGTCATGGTGGTGTTCCTATACCCCAAAAATGTAGTCTGTAGGTCTCCATCAGCCCAACACTTCTCTTCTTCATTTTCTCCTATCCATTGCTTCACTCAAAGCTACAAAAGCAGATGCCCAATGTCACACCCAAGCGGTGCCAATAGGAAGCAAGTGCCTTTGACCCCTCTCCTTATCCATGGCAGTCTCCAGTTTATCTGAACTTCTGAGTAGAGCAGTGTTTCTCAAACTTTAAGCTGCTGTCAGGTCCCATTTGGATCTTGTTAAAATGTAGACTTTGGTCCAGAAGGTGTTATGGGTTGAACTGTGTCCCCCCAAAAGATATGTTATATCCTAACCCCCAGTACATCTTCGATGATATGAATAGTTAACATGAGGCCAAATTGGATTAGGGTGGGCCCTAATCCAAAATGACTGGTGCCTTTATAAGAGGAAATGTGGACACCATGGAGAAGAATGTCATGTGAAGATGGAGACGAGAAAGCAGGCCATGTAGAGATGGAGGCAGATTGGAGGAATGCATCTACAAGCCAAGGAATGCCAAGGATTGCCGGCAAACACCAGAAGCTAGAAGAGGCAAGGAAGGATTCCCTCCCACCTACATTTCAAGGGAAACACGACCCTGCCAACACCTTGGTTTCAGATTTCTAGCCTCTAGAATGGCAGGACAATACATTTCTGTTCTTTTAAGCTACTTCGTTAGTGGTACTTTGTTGTGGCATCCCTTGGAAATGAAGACAGTAGGTCTGGGCTGGGCTCTTGCAGCTGGTCCTCAGCCACCCTTTGGGAGGCAAGGTATTAGAACACTAGGGATGTCTGAATCCCTGCTCCACCCTGTCCCAGCTCCAAGACACTGAGTAAGTTACACAACCTCCTAAAGCTGTTTTTACATCTGCATAAAGGAAAATATCTTCTTTAATTATCGAAATTATTGTGAAGGTAAAACCTCCTAACACAATGCAGTTAGAGTCTCACTAAATGTTAGTTACCTTTCCTTCATTGCAAAGTCATTAAAAACAACAGCAACAACAATTAACAGATCATTAGCCTGAGCTTTTAAAAGCTGGAATAGAGGGAAGCCGTTTTGTCTAAAAAGAATTATTTTGAGATCTCTGTTACATGCTAGCTGAACACTAGGACTCTTATTGCTTCTAGTAGCTGCATTTGAAAAGACTGTAGCAGAAAGATAAAGCCCAGCAAGAATACATGCTAACCTCCTCAGTGTCCTAGGATGGTCCTTGGTCTGTCAGAATCTGCTTCCTGAATTTGAGGATAATCTTCCTCTCTAGACTGCCCCCCGCCCTTGTCAAAGAAGAACCCGCTCGATAACCAGGTGCATCAGTGAACATGGTCATGGCATTTCGCCCCAGGCATGTCCCTGTCTCCCACAAGCGTAGGTTAAACACTGGCTGGAAGCTCAGGCAGCAGATGATTCTAACCCTGTCACAAGTTGGATGGGACCTGGAACAAGAAATTTCTTTAGGTCTCTGGTTCTTCCTATGTCATGCACGACAAACTGAGGTAAAAAGTTGATGGTGTGACTTCTCCAGAGCCCTACACAAATATATAAAAGGCCAAGAAGAAGAAAGAAGAATGATATTTTTACCTATTAAGCAAAGTGCACATTATGTCATAACCACTTAAACCCTAAGCACAGAGCTGACATTCAGTCAACCATGCTGTGATGGAACCAGCATCAAATCCCATTGCCAAAATACCAAAGCATTCTCAAAAGTATTCAGTTTTTCAGCTCACATCTGTCTGGGCCCCCAGGTAGCACAATGGTCTAAGCCGATGACAACCTTTTCACACTGGGATACCTTATAGCTTCTTTATTTGCTCAAATCCTTCATGAAGCTGGTTTTTAAATGTGGCAGATAAAAGAGGGTCCATGAATAAGTAGATTCTTTTACCCTAGTTCACAAAGCTGTCCCAAACTTTAAGAAACCATTTTTATTGTTAACCAAGTGTTACATACCATCTTGTCACCTCTTACTTCAGAATCACCACTAATTTCTGAACAATATTTTAAATTGTTACATTAGATAAGCTCTCATTATGCCATAGAACATTTGAGAAACCTAGCCTAGCATGCTAACGATGGTCTGTGAAGCTTTTATGGCAATTATGCTGGCAGTGTCACTTAATGTGTTGCAAACTAAAGCACATAAAACACATTTACAAAACCACTTATGATCTGGGTAGCTGCCTATCAGATTTAAGAGCTGGATCTGATGTCAAGAAATTTAATTTTTACTATCACAAGAAGGTCTCATATCATAAACCACTTCTTTTCTTTCCTCTGTACAGTCTTTGAATAAGAAATAAAACTCTGAAATTTAATCTGCAGTTACCTTCTTATGGAAAAGTTATGTATTAAAGTTCATTTTTTTCCTATATATTTTTCTTACAGAAGTAATACTTACATTCTCATATGACCAAAGGAAATCTTAACTCTCAATACAGAACTACCATATTAATGATATTTTCCCATTATTTTTGCAGGAAGCATAGTTGGGGAACTTTGGAAGGTGAATCTACCTGTCCTTCCCATCTCCAGAACAGAGCTCTGGTTTCTAAAAGCCAAGCCTCCCTCTCACTCTTCAAAGCCTTCTTGGCAATAGGCACAGCATTTTTTCTCTCCCCCTAATACCCTGGAAGTTGCAAGGCCAGGATTCGATCCTAAGTGCCAAAGAACATTCTTTCCACTATAAGGTAGAGGTTAAATGAGACAGTATGTGCAGCAGACCTGTCAAAGGACCCAGCTCAGTGGATGTCAAGTAAATATAAGTTCTCTTTGTTATTCCTCACAAACAAATGCCATTTTGGCTGAAGTCTCCTCTTTGCTTTCAGTGAATGGGAGTATTGAGCAGAGATACAGCCTTTCAACAAACATGCAAGGTAGGTATTATTAGGCCCCATTTCTCAACTGAAGGAAACTAAAGCTCAGAGAAATTAAGTTGCTGGGTTTCTTTTCCCAGGTACATCCAGCCAGAAAGCTGCAGAATCAGAATTTGAACCCAGGTCTTTCAGGATCCAAAAGAAAGCTCATTCTTGCTACTTCCCATCTTAAGTAGATCTTTATAGTTCAGCAGTTCCTAAATAAAACCCACTCCCTAGATAATACCCTGGGTGACTCCAGAACTTTTGAATAAATCTGTTCATGAGAACTCTCTCATATGTCCTCCATTTAAATCCAAAACATTTTTGGGGGTGGGGGCATTCATTCTTTCTATGAAGACAGTAGAGGCAGCTCAAAGAGTGGGCTTTTTGATGAACATCAGTGAAATACCTTACTTGCCAAAATGTCTGAAATTGGTGAGCCAGACCAGCTTCTCGTGACTAGACTGAGTTAATGTCAAGATCAGCCCAGGATGGTTTGGGCAGGCTGCTGTCAAACTGCCAGATCATCAGAGATCTTCCTTAAAGGCCTAGTGATGCTGTGAGAGTGAAGGAAGATAATCTTTGGGTGAATGAACTTCAGAATGGGGGTGACTCATGGAAAACGTACTTCCTAAAGACATTAATATTTGTTGTTGACCATGATGCCATCCATCACGGCTGTGTTGGAAAGGACTTTCTTTCATGCCAGGAGTTCTTAACCTTTTTTGTTCCACGGACCCCTTTGCCTGTCAGGTGAAAACCATGGACCCTCTTACTAAGTCCACACTACACTGTGTATTACTTAATAAATATATCACACCTGCACCAATACATCCCCACAAGAATAATGTTTTTTTGAATTTAAATTAAAGCTCACGGACCCCTTATTAAGAGCCCCTGTTTTATGCCATTCTTTCTTACAGCCAAGCTCATCTTAACTGTCAACAGCCACTGTTCAAAGCCCTCAGGAATCATAACTAGTCATCTGTATATAACAGATACACTGGGAGGTTTTGTGTTTCTTTAATATAAATCCAATTTCTATATGCCAAATCATTTTACAATCAGTTTGCTTTAGTCAAGGGCCCTACTTCTTTTTGTGGCAATGCCAGAAATAAGTAGGAGATGTAGGGCAATTGAAGGAGTGGAACCAAACAGCAACCATCCCATGCTGGAATGGCCTCTGGCTATGCGTGCACACTGCTCTTTCAAATTAAGCCCTCGCTGGATCTACTACCTTGCCTTTCCCTGCAGAGTAAAGCCACATGGCATGTGGACAAGGCAGGGGCTTTGATACCAGGGAGAGGTGTGGTCTAATCTTGGTGCTGCCAATTATTAGGAATGTTCTTTATCTGTAAAATGAAGATAACAAAGTCTTGTAGAATCACAGAATAAGAAATAAGTAAAATAAATAACTGGCACAAAATAAGCATTTAATAAATCATCTGCTAATTACTGTTAGTTTTGCATGCCGGTATCAATAAAGAAGAGCAAACTCAATGTTTCCATGTGTCAGGTCATTCAATATGAGAAAAAGGACCACTTATTCAACAAATATTTACCAGTTCATTAAATTTCTATGCTACTTGCTATCACTGGAGCTGGACACTAGGGATACCTCTGTGAATGAGAGAAACCTGCATGGAGCTTGAGTCCAGTGAAAAGCTGATCCGACTGCACTGGGACTTGAAACCAGTTTTTCTTTAAGCATATATGATCATTTCTATAATGTGGAATTAGTACAGTTCATCACGGTAAACTCGTTATCTATCATTTTGTTTGCCCTTACAAACTTAAAAGTCGCAATCCCTTTAACGAGTCAGACCACAGAATGCAAGAAAATGAAGTGAGTTCAAAAATATTATTTATTTAAAAAGATATTTATTTACAAAGATTCCAACTATAGCAACTCAAAGCACAGGAACTAAACTATAAAGATAACCCACTATATTTTTCTGATTTGGTCTGTAGTTCTCCATTAAAAAAAAAAAAATGCATATACTTATCTCCTTAAAAATAAAAATTGCTACAAAGTCACATAAATTTTGGATCCACTAAAAATCACTAATTCTGAATTTTCAGTCAGTCAATCTGAATGAGACTAAATGCCTTCCTAACAAAATGACAGCTGGTGAAGGAAAATTGTAACCAACTACAGACAATAATCTCGGTGAGCCCTGCAGTACCCAACCACCTCCACAAATCCAGAAGAGCAGGTGCTGCAACTTGCTCACTGTTGTGATCCAGAACTCTGCCTGGGTCTGGCCCATACATAGTAGGTGCTCAATAGGTAGCTACTGGTTAAGCAAGCAATGAATGTGCTTACTTGAAATTTTCATATACCTGGAAGACCTCCAGCTAGGAACAGTATGGGCCAGTACATGGGGTCACTACATGCAATAAGCATACAGTAAATAAAACATTTTCTAACTCATACTTTTTATTAGTTTAAACTTGTATACCCACAATTTTTCTGAATTAATAAAACTTGGATGTATGGTTGTATAAGTGGTTATGCAGAATGAGAAAAATTTGGATGCTTCTGTAAAACATTTTCAATCCAACTCAAAAGGAAAAACAGTAGGGGGAACAGACATAGTTCAAGTAGTTGAGCACCTGCTTCCCATGTACAAGGTCCTGGGTTCAATCCACAGTACTTCCTAAAAAAAAATTGTTTAGGGAAATATGACACATTGGAAGTCTCACAGAACTTCTGTACGGGGAGAGGCCACAACCTTGCCTGTTTTGTTCATCATTGTACTCATATCACTTAGCACAGACCCATCCATGCACTTAATAAAATGTTGGTGAAAGCAATGAAAGAAGGAAGAGAGAGAAGCAGACAAGGGGGAATATCCCCTTGGAATAAGTTTACATTTCAAATGAAAATAAATGTGTCAATCTTCAAATTGTCATTTTTGGTATCTAATGTCATTATCTGAGAAACAGGAGTACTTGATTATTAAATCAGCAATGCTGATTACAGAATCAGAAGTACTCTGGGCCAATTTAAATTCAGCAATTAATCAAATCCAGTGTTCCCACTTGTAAATATCAATATTGAATTTTAAGCATATAAACCAGCTAATCAATTAAAACACAAATCATGACTTTAATCAGTGAATGCTAAGATACAATTTTCTGAATTCTGCAGTAATGAAACTGAAGTCATTGTTGAAGCATAACCTTCCTGCCTTTGAAACAGATATACAAATGACAGAATCTTTTGGAAATGTCTTTATCTCCAGGTTGTACTCTTGTCTTTTGAATAAATCTGAAAGTGGAGGTTGTGTGCTACAGAGTACACTCCCAGCTGCAATCACCAGGGGAGTATATTTTTGTTCTTTAACAGCACAGGCCAACTCCACCACTTACTAGCTGTGTGACCTAAAGCAGGCTGCTTGACCTCTCTGTGTTTCACTTTCCTCATTAGTAAAATGGAGATAATACTAGTACCTACTTCATGTTCTTGTTGGAAGATTGAATAAGTTGATACCTGTGAAGCACTTAAAGCAGTATCTGCTAATTTGTAACTACTTAGTAAATGCCAGCCATTACTAAGAAATATATATAACCACTCCTGTTCCTTAAAGATATAATGTGCTATATGTCAACAGCATTATGTCCTAAATACATTCATGACAACCAATATTTTTATTTTTTTATTTTTTTAATTCCCTAATAATCCTAAGGATAATCATGCATACATTTTTATTACAAACATTTTTAAGGAGTTTACTAAAGTCAGATATTTCCTTTCAAATATTTGGGAACTATTTTTATCTGTCAATTCCCTCATGGATAAAAGTTTAGAGAGTATCAGGTGAATCCTTTTTTGCACATTTGCTATTTTAACACATCTTAGTTTCACTTTCATCACAGTATTATTATGGCTGGTCCAACATTTCTTCCCATAATTTGAATTTCCTGTTCTGCCACCAGCACGAATGCAAATAAAATTAGAGAGTGTTCTTTCACCTCATAATTAAGTCTATTTGGCCCAGTGAACTCTAATATAAATGCACCAGTCCTAGAGGAAATTATTGATGCCACTGCACAAAAGTCAAATTTTCATGCAAACCATATTCCTCAGATTTAAAATTCTACTCAGAATACATCTCTAAACTGCTATTGTTTGACATGAGCATGAGTTTCAAAAACATTATTGGTTTGAAATGTCAGTCCTGTGAATTCTCCATAAGTCCAGAAAGGCCAAATAGCAGCTACTATATGCAGTTAAAACTACTGTATCAAATGTGGGTCTGATTGTCAGTGGCATGGTCATGAAAGAGAATGAGATTTTGGATAGCATGTCATATTTCCTTGTGAGAAAGCACTAACAACAGCCCAATTCATAGCAATGAAGGAGCAATCACATGTCCCACCTAACCCAAGTAACTTACATAACTCCTTTCATTAAATGACAATCACTAAGACAAAGAGATCCAACATCTGTTCTTTCCTTTTTTTGTTCCAATACTTATCTCTTTCATAGCTCCTTCTAGCTTTACTTGAGGTGATGAACTTCCGCAACTTTTAATGTCAGTTCCCCACCTGGCGGGGAGTGGTAGAAAAAAGGCCCTTGCAGACTTTTAGCTCCTCAACAACTTTGTTAGGAGATACTCAGGTCAATGAACATACTGCTTGTCCAGTAATGATGTCAGGCCATAATAGTCTAAATCATACCTTATACTTATCAAATAACTGCTCCCTGAATGTACCAAAAACAAGTCAAAACCTTTACAGATATAGTAAATTTTTTCTCTCCATTAAAAAAAAAAAAAAAAAAGTGCCTGGTGGTTTCTCATCTGTACTTTATACACAGCAACCTTTGAGAGAGAAAAAAATAACTCAACTCTAATCAGGACAAACTCTTCATTCTCCCAAGACTTCTGCTCACACCAGACTTTCCTGCTTGGTGCCCTTCATGTAAAGTCTGCTTATTTTTGCAGGTTCAGGGTTGAAATCAAGTTTTCTATCTGTGACATCCCTTATGGATATTCCTCTTTTTCTTCAAGCAGCACATACTGATTAAGTACCTTATCTGTGCCAAGAATTGCAAGTACAACAGAGAGAAAAATAAAAACAGCCAATGCTCTTTGAGTTCTTGAAGTTTACTATCATTTCTTTGAACTATTGTAGGTTGAACCACAAAATTAATGCACTTTTTTCATTTAGACATTATATAATGTTTACTTACTCATGCCAGGAGTTGGTGACATAAAGTAGAGAGGAGGCATGACACCAGGCCTGAAGACACTGAATCACAGCTTAGTAGGCTGACAGGCAGACAAGCAAACATAGGAGTGCAAAGCAATGAGAATCCCCTATATTCTGTACATGACTTTCCTGTAACCTAAAGCTTTTTTGAAGATAAAATGAAAAAAATTAGACACTGAGGGAATAAATGGAAGAAAATGTCACTGTATATCCAAAATAACAGATCTTACAGTGATGAAAGATATAATGCCAAATTTTATTTATTTTACTTTACTTTTTTATTATTTCAAATTCTTTTTAATTTTGGAGTATTTTATTTGTCATTTTTTAAACTATCATTATTTCATTTTCTTATTAATTTCATTCAGTTATTTTGTTGGCTGCATTTTTTAAGAAGTTTTGGATCACAGATGGGTTAAAACTGTGGCAGGGGAGGATCATCAGTGCAGGGTGTCAGTGATGGGGGAATGCATGGGAGGAGGTTCATCTGGGATATACCTATAAGGCAAATGAATGAGTTCAAGTGTTCATGGGGCATTGTCATGGTGGGTGGAGATCCACACAATAACTGAAAGAATATCCAATTCCTATCCTGAGGAGTTCTGCCACATTCTCCAAAGAGACAGCAAGAATGCCCTGAGTACATGGACAGTGACTAATGAAGGAGGATGGACCATTGACGGGCCCTTGATATTGATGACTGTACTCATGAACCTTTTTTTTTGAAATTGAAACTTAGCCTAGTATTATGTGGTGCCTAGGAGTTACCTCCTGACAGCCTCCTTGTTGCTCAAATATGGCCTCTCTCTAAGCCAAACTCAGCATATAAATGCTGTCCCCACTGGTGTGGGACATGACTCCTGGGGATGAGCCTCCCTGGCATCAAGGGATTACTACCAAGCACCAAATAGCAATGCATCTGGAAAAAGCCCTTGACCAAAATGGGAAAGGGTAAAGAAAAATGAGTTTATATGGTTAAGAGAAATCAAAGTGAGTTGGGAGGTCATTCTAGAGGTTATGCTTATGCACGTCTAGTCGGATCTCATTGACTGCCACAGTAAATATTGCCTCAAATAGTGGGGCTCCTAAGGGCTCTAGGGACATCCAGACACTATAGGCAGGGCTGACAGCTCAGGAGTTTGGTGCCCTGTCAGTGGGCCGTACTTTGGAATTTATGCTCCCCAATGTGACAGAGTTGGATTCAGTTGTGGTTTCCCTATGCATGGCTCTTCTGCCCCTTCTATTTGAACCTATAATTGGTACTAGAGTTGGTAGGCTTATGTCCAAGAGACTTAAATCTTTGGGCTTTCCATGTGCCATTTGGGCCCTGAATCTCAATAGAGTTGCAACACCTACTCTACAGTTCATTGGACTCACCCAGGACAACTAACAAGGACATGATGTTGGACAACGACCATCCCAAGGAACAAAGAGTGTCTGCAACTGCAAGCAAGATAGTCCCATCCATCTGCCCCATGGGATCTAAGCCCCCTCTCAATTAGAGGCAGAGTGGGCATCACCATCCTAGAATCTTCAGGATTGGGGAATGAACAATGGACTAGAATATACTTACTGTTATTCGACTATAGACTTATTGTGATTCTAGCAATGGAAGAACTTTTATCATTGATGTGGAGGCAATGGCCACTAGAGGTTCTGAGTGGAGGGTGGGCACTTTTGGGACATTGGAATTGTCCTGCGTGACACTGCAATGACAGATACAGGCCATTATATATCTTGTCAAAACTTACAAAACTGTGTGGGAAAGAGTTTAAACTATAATCTGTACTTAGTGGCAATGCTCCAATATGTGTTCATCAATTATAATAAATATACCACACTAATGAAGGATGTTGTTAATGTGGGAAAGTGTGAGAGGGGTAGGGAGTGGGGCATATGGGAATCCCTTACATTTTTTTATGTATCATTTACATAATCTAAGTATCTTTTTAAAAATTAAAATTAAATAAACTTAATTGCCACCCAAAAAAAAAAAATGTTGTAAGCTTTTTAAAAAGAGGAACCATGATTTATAATCCTATATTTGCCCCAAAACGCCTTGTATGTGGAAGCTAAGAATGAAATAAAAGAATGAAATATGTGTGACCCTGCAATAACCAGAATTATATTGAATTTGAGATCTCCAAACCCCCTAAAGATCAACCGCATTCCAATCATTAGCACGCCCTCTGAGTTAGATACTAGATTCAACATCTCAGGCAGCAGACAACAGACCTCAGAATCATGCAAGGGAACCAAACCTCCACTGAGCAATCACAATTAGCAACACTTTATTCCAGCCCAGATAGGCCCAAACAGACGTCTTTGTTTTTCTTTTCCCTTTTTGTCACCTGCACAATTTTGAACAAGTTATTTATCAATGCTGGGCTTCTCTTTCCTTATCTGTAAAATGGGGAAAGAAATAGTACTGACCTCATAGGGTTCAAATAAGTTTTAAATAAATCAATATGTATAAAGTGTTTAGAACAATGCCAGGCACATAAGTGCTTAATAAGCATTTGCTATTATTAGTAATATTCATTTTAATCATGAACCTAATCCTATGACAAAAGTCCAAATTATGTTCTAAATCTGTGAATTTTGTGTGTAATCTTCAAAAGGAGGCTAAGTCTCCATATCACCAGCAGTTTCCATGCTTTACACTTCTGCCAAGGTCAGAATATCCTTGGTTTCAGGGGGGTGGAAATCAGGAGGTCTATTTAGAGGAAGTCATGGCATATAAAGAAAAAGAGCATTGACCTGGGAATCTGGAAACAAGGCTTGACTTCTCCTTCAACAACGAGGTATGTCACTGAACACATTTGTTTAACGACCCCCTTCTCAGTCTTCTCAGCTGAAATGCGTTAACAAAGTCTACCAATTTCATGTCTCACAGGGTTACTATGAACATCAAGTGAGAGGACAAGAAAAAGGGCAATGTGATTTACCAAGACCCTGTTTTCTATTCTTATTCTAGACCGCTTATGGAGGAGATAAAAGGAAGGCAAGGAAGAGCTTACCTAATATACACAAATAAACACACACACACACATACACATGCACAAAGCGCATTTAGTGACCACAGAGGGATTGACTTGCTTCATAAATCCTTTGTACAATACAAGTGAACACTAATTAGAGTTGGAAAGATTTTAGGGTAATAAATCTTTTTATTATCTCAGCAAGAGAGGCACCGAAGTCTAGAGGTTGACTACTTGGACAACATTGCTTTCCGCAAACTTATTTTATTTGCTGCTTGAACAGGCTGCAAGAAAAAAGTGTTGAATATTACTTTCTTCATTTATCATTGCTTTTATAAAATCCAACCAGGGTTTCAAATTTCAGAATTACTTAGGTGGTCCCCAGACTAAACTTTGGAGTTTGGGTTTGTAAGAAAAATAAATGTGATTAAATGTGACTGAAAGTATAGACTTCTCACACAAGTTTCACTGACCTTGCAGAACAAACATCATTCTTGGAAACAGCCCTGTTCGTAAATGAGAGAGAGCAAGAGCTGGCCAGCCCATCCACACTAACTGCAGTGCACAACCTGGTCGCCTGCTTTTAGTGTTTTCCAGTAATGTTGTATGTATTCTGGTTAGTTTCATTAAATCCTTCCAGAAAAAAAAAAGGAAGCGTATAAATTCAATGAGTTTACAAACAGGTGCCCGCCCTTGAAATTCAGGCCCCAATGTGCTAGAGCACATAAAGACACTGCAGTGTTTTCCGCCACTGTATTTCTCTTCACTCTCCTAGGACCAGCTCATGCTCTAGTAAGCTGCCTCCTCCCCAACAGTTTCAGCCTTGCCCCAGGTGACTAAAGCTGCTCTTACTGGCAGGAGGAGAAGGGAAGAGGAATTGCCAGGAATATCTGTCAACTCACCCACAAACAGGCATTAAATTACCCTTGTTGACAGACCACCTTGAGCTTATTCTCAGCATCTAGAAACTTGGTTTTATCCCTTGTTCATCTAGTACCAACTTTGCATCTTGCATGGTACTTGCTCTCAAGGGTCTCACAGTCTAGATAATAAAATCTTTCCCATGAAGAAAGCTGTGTTCCCATCTTGCTCCCCTAACATCCGAGGCTCTGTCTTGATAACATCTTCAGCAAGCCCCTGGGCCTGGGACCATGGAGTTCTTTCCCTGATTCCCAAGCACCTTGGAGGGGGCCAGTCTGCCTGGGTCTATGTGTAAGACCTGGTTATGAACCCCGACACCTCTTGGGCACTGCGAGGACACACCCCTGTCTAACCCGGCGCCTCTCCCTTACTCTCCAGATGCTACGCTCCCTCTATTCCCGAAACAAGGCCTCTTGAATGTGCCCAACGTCAGGAGTCTTGTGCAGCTGTTCACCCCTCCCAGTTTTCCCCAACCCGGTCCAGTTAACTGTTCCACTCCCCACAATGCCCTCTAAGTCATCCCACCGCTGTGCTCAGTGTCTGTAACGAATCACTGCAGGTCCCCAGCTAGTGGGTATCATGGACACTCAGTCCCCCACCCCAAGTCAAATTTATTAACACCGCTATAACAAGCCTGAACAGGGGAGCACCGGCTGACTTCATTGGGAGGTCAATGGCAGGGAAATCACAGCTATATCATTCCAGTCTTTGCACTTAAAATAATTTGTCCCTTAACTTAGACAGTTTCTTCAATCAGGAAGTGTTCACTGACTATGGCCCTTCCTAATCTACAGAGTAGCTGGAATCTCCTATCAGAGTTAGACTGTAACTGACCATCCAATGCACCCAGCAGTTTCCTTCTCATGTTCAAGGCGGCTCATCCAACAATCAGCTCACTTGCCAGGAATTTGTTTCTAGTGGCAAAGCAAGGGGAAAAAAAAAAAGACGACGAAAAAGTCTGGGCTCCAAAAGAGAGTAAGTACAGCCTCAGGATCTCAAGTAGAGATTATGAATTTTAATTCTCTATCACTGCAAAGATACATCGAGGTAAGAACATTAAAAAAGACTAATCAAGGGAGAAATCAGCAGGGGGCATTGTGCAGAGGCTCCCTGACAGCACTCTAACTTATCACAGTCAAGGCTAATAGCCTCCTTACATCCTCTCCTCCCATTAAAGATGCCCCCCAAAAACAAGCTACCAAGAATATTGCTGCAGTTATCACAGTTCTCAAATTGGCAGGCAATATTCTCTAAGTGCAATGGGCCAAGAGCTGAGGATTTCCTGTGCACCCTTCACTCTTCCAGACTGAGTGCAGTTATAAGAGGAGTAAGAGCCGTGCTACCAGATAAATAATGCATGAGGACTACAGGTGCAGAAAGCTTTATTCAGGCCTGCCATGCTAATGTATTCCTACGCGTGGCACTGGCTCCAATGTGATTAGATTTGCTGCTCTCTGTGTTGGAAATCATAATGAGAATAGCAGATTTGAGGAAGAAGCTGCACCTTTGATCTGGTCTTTAGGCTCCTTCCAGCTGTTCTGTCCACTCTGCATTTTATCCCCTTCCCAAGTCTCTCCCCTCCAGACCTTTGAAATTTAGCTAATAAAATCACAGCATTTCGGGGAACAGATGTAGCTCAGTGGTTGAGTGCCTACTTCCGATGTACAAGGTCCTGGGTTCAATGCCTGGTACCTCCTAAAAACAAAACAAACAAAAAATCACAACATTTCAAAGACCATGGGGGTCAAGTGAACTGATGTGCATGGTTAAATGCTCCCTCTAGTAAGATCCCACCTTTCCAACTACCTCAACACTGCCTTCCTAATCCCCAACTGTTTTCTTATCTTTAGAGTAGTGGTACCACCAAATACCACTGAAGTGATCTCCCAGACTCCAGCTGTCCTAGAAAGACTTAAAGAAGATCTGAAACTAGAAAAGGGATAACTGGCTAAAAACGCTCCCTAAATTCATCAACTCTTCAAGGAATACTATTTATATTAGAAGGGCTTTTCTTAAGAATTTCTGAATTAAGATAAATTCAGCTGAGCCCTGAGACAGAATCCAGGATCTAAATAGTTACAGTGCTAGTATGTTCCATTAAGCAACTATGGACTAAGGTCACTTTTTCTCCACAATGCAGCCTATAATGCTGTTGAAATGAGAGCTCTCTTTAATTAGGTTCCTTCTAGATCTGACATTCCATGGTATATCCTAGGCATTGCAGATGTCTGCCTAGAAGTTATTCACATGCCAGAACTCTCACTTCTGCATGACCTCAGTATCAAACTCAGAATTCTGGTATCGTTTCAGTCTTGCAGATTCTCCACTCTGCTGCCTTTTCTCAACTGCTACTACCCAGTCAGCTTCAAATTACCTGAAAACACCTCCTTGGCATCACTCAGCTAGTGCATTTACCAATAAGGAAACATCAATTTATGACATACTATTAACCCAGGTTAAGTGCCAAGGCCATTGCAAGATGGCTCTGAAGTCTGGGGCATGATACTGTGTAATTCTCTTCTGCGGCCTGTGTAGAACGGCAGAGTCATGACTCACATCTGAAACCTTGCCAGGAGATGAATATGTTGCTGACAGCAGGTCACAGTGTCCCAAACATGGAGTAGGGTGGAAGGCACTACCATTTTTACTGTTCTAAATTCTGCCAGTGGCAGGTGCCAAGCTCCAGCTAACCATCTGCCAAGCACAACCCAGTTTGGCCAAATGGCCTGAAGGAAAATAAAGCTCTGTACCTACCTCCATGCACCAACATCCAAGGCCCTCAAATCATCTCAGAAAGAAAGCTCTGACACTCATCTGGATTTAGTGAGCAAATATGCCCATGGCCCTGAGATACTGGACTTTAGTGAGAAGAGGGCTGTGGCAGTTTGATATTATTTATGAATTCCAAAAAGAGATATTGATTATGTTTGTAAACTTGTCTGTTCCTCTAGGCATAATACCCTATGATTGTATTAGATTCAGCTGAGATGTCTTTGATTAAATTATGTTAAGATTAAGCTTTGATTTGATCTATAAATTTTTACTGAAATTCCCTTCTCTACTCTAGAAACCATACTGCTTCAGAAAAACGTTGGTTGGGACCTACATGAAGTCCTCCATCTAGGGATAATAGGGTCCCCTGGTGACAGCAATGCTGTCTTCTCCTATGGGCTTAGATAAGCTACAAAAGGCTCCTTTTTTGGAATGAAGTTCTGATACATGCAACAACATGAATGATACTTGAAGACATCATGTTGAGTGAAATAAGCCAGTTTCAAAAGGATAAATATTGTATGCTCTTACTGTGAGGCTGAAGTTCTTTTGTGAATCCCAGAAAACACTTTTCTAGAACTAATCCATTCCTGTGGGTGCGGGGACCTTTGATTGCATTAAATTCTGTTAAATGGATTTTGTTTAGATCACTTGATTAGGCTGCTTTAGGGCTTTTGATTGTCAGTGAGGTGTGATTCATGTTAGGTCTCTGCCCTTTTGCTGGGTCTTATATAAACTGAGAACACACAGAGAGAAAGACACACAGGAAAGGGAGCTCTGCCATTTTGATCCAGTCGAGAAGAGAGAGGACTCCAGGTTTGCCTACAGCCACAGAAAGACAAAGAAATCCCGAGAGGCCCAGGGGGAGATGCCTGATCATCCACAGTTGAGCTCCAGGAGAAAGGAGAGAGACCTGCAAACCAGCCATCTTGCCTCACCATGTGGCAGGACTCCAGAATCTGCAAGCAGCTGACCTTTAGTGAGAAAACATCTTTGATGATGCCTTGATTTACACACTTTCACAGCCTTAGAACTGTAAGATTTTACCCCAAACAAATCCCCTTTATAAAAGCCAACCCATTCCTAGTACTTTACATCAGTAGCCCTGTGGCAAACTAAGACACGCTGATATGAAATAATCAGAATAAGCAAATTTATAGAATCAGAAACTAAAACCAGGGGCCAGAATCAGGGTAGAGAATGGTGACTTGGTGCTTAATTGGTGCAGAATTTCTGTTTGGAGTGATGGAAAGGTTTTGGTAATGGATGGTGGAAATGGTAGCACAATATTGTGAATATAATCAATACCACTAAATTATACATTTGATTGTGGTTATAAGAGGAAATTTTAGCTTGTGTCTTGTGTTACTAAAATAAAAAAATTTTTGAAAACCTACAATAGGTAAACTATATACTATAGTTAATTATACTAATATAATTATAATAATATTTTTCATCAATTATAACAAAGGTACCACACTAATGCAAAGTGCTAATAATAGGGAAATCTGTGTAGGGGGTTGCTTAAGGGAACTCTGTATTTTCTGCAGGATTTTTCTGTAAACCTACAACTTCTCTAAAAAAAAAATGTGTAAAGGTTCGTTTTCTCATTTTCATTTGCTGTTTAAAGAAAAGGGAAAGAAAAAAACTACCACATTCTGGGAACTTCAGGTAGGTATGTTAGAAACAGTCAGAAATTATTTTATAACTTCCTGGCACAGTTGAGCAAATAAAGAAATCCTTCTGAACTATTAATGTCTCTGAGATAAACCTTCAACACAGGTGCTGTTATGGTAGAAAAAGCAGCACACATGGTGGTTAGACATAGTTAGAAGCGTCTTTAAGTGGGGAGTATTGAGGAGAAAAATAAAAAGAAGCAATGAAAGCTATACCCATGAGATCCTGCCAGTGTGATAAAGTTCCTGGTGTCATTTCGACATTGAAGAAAGAAAAACTGGTGAACGTAGATTTCACATTTTAAAACCTGCCTTTTAAAAATATTTCAGAGCTGCCTGCCTCCCCTCTCCTTTTCATATATGTAAGGAAGATGTCAACACTTTACAGACTTAATTGGAAAGAAGTGGGGAAACCTGTCAGCTAGATTTGCAGAATCCTGACACCACATCCTCAAGCACACACTTCCTGGGCAGCCATGCTGGTGGGTCTGCCCCTCAGCCTCTCAGCCTGAAGCCAAAAGCTGCTCTGATATTGGAAGAAGGGCGATTCCTTCAGGCATGTTCTTCTGATTCTATACCCCAAAGAGCTTCCTGATAATGATGCTAAAGCTCTTGGGAAGAAGTAACTACACAGACACCACCCTCTTTTTTGAACAGAAGTGCTCATAAATGATGAGTGACAGGGAAATCCCACACTCCCAGAATGGGTTGTTTGCATTTCCCGGTGCATACGAATATTTATTAGACTATATGGTGTGGTCTATTTACTTGACAACTTATTAGTCGAGCCTATCTAGCCTATGTCTGCCCCAGTGGACAGTAAACAGTAATTGAAAACTATAGGTAAATTGAATAAATGCATTTTAAAAATCCATACATAAAAAAGAGAGACAAAAGAGTAATAACATGAAACTCAATTACAGCTAATAATCAAATCTAATGGGTCTTGACTCCCACTGATTTGTGGGTCTGGATACTTTTCATTTGACCTGCCACTTCTAGCTTGGGTGGCTCTGCCCCACCCAGGAACCCTGGCCGGACCCCCAGTCCCAATACCCTTCCAGTGCTCTTCTTACGCCACCTCTGCCTACTCTACTGAAACACTCATTGCCATGTTAGTGAAACTCAGCAACTAAGGGGTCACTACACATGGGCACGAGGCTCACTGTAAATAGAACTTTAGAAATAATAATCACTTTTCCACTGCAGACAGCAGATGTGATGGATCCCCACAAGCTATTTGAACCATTAGTACAGACACTGAGCTAAAAATTTTCAAAGTTCACTGACCAGGAAAATGTTGTTAATTGTGAGGCACTGGTCTTACGATCTACAATTTAGTCATGAGATTTGTTGGAAAAAAAATATTTCTCTGACTTCAATGATGGTGGGAGGCAGGTAGAAGTAGACACAGGATGCCAGGGGATAAAATGTGGTTCTCTATTGGTGTCTTAGAAAATACACTACTGAACTTGCTTCTGGAAATGACATTTTCATGCCAAATTAAAGGTAAACATAATTATGTCTCATACATCAAAAGTATCTAATTAAATGCACTCTTTGAGACTAAAATATGCAGACAGACATAACTAATTTTAACTTATTTCATAATTTCAATATTCATTTATTGAAAAGTGTCAGTCAAAGCATTTAACTAGTTTGTGTTGACAGGAAGAACTGAAAACACTGGCAGTGATTTTCATTGTAATTCATTACTGGTTTTCTACTTTGGGAAATATATAAGCATCTGATTATGCTGATGCTGAAAGAAAATAAAGAACAAAGGAAATTTTAAGTAAAGGGAAGTGGCAAGGGAAGATAAAGCCTGGTGAGTCATGATGAGCTTGCTGGGGATATAAGTGCAGGGACTGTGACCAGGTTTAAAACTATTCATCACACTAGGATAAAGGCCACTGTCTCACAGGGTCCACTCCACCCCTCTGTAATGAATAATTACCATGGCATTTAGTGCTCCCACTCAGCAGTGGGGAGTGACTGTCAATCACCCTAAGAAGTATTGTGTTCAGAGGTGAGGCTGAGTCTACGGCCATACCACCCTGAACGCGCCCAATCTCGTCAGAGGTGAGGCTGACAAGAGGGTCTGTAAAGGAGCCTCCAAGAAGGCCTGGAAGGAGACGGGCCCCAAAGCCATCCCCTTGGGCCATGATTCAAAATGTCCTATGACTGCTCTCTGAGGAACAGGGGAAACCTGAAGAAACTGGGAAGGAACTTAAGGGGCCTAAAAAGTCCTGCTCCAAATTGGGAAGAAAATTTCACACTCCCAAAAGTAGTCCACATTTGTATGCACAAAACATGGTGTGCTGGGTACTTCTTAAAATCAGGCAGCAAAAAAAGAGGAAAAGTGAGAAAATTAAGGTGAAAGAACAAATTTTGAGCCAAGAAGGAAGGGTACACATAAAAATTGGGTAAGAAAGGCTAAGCTTGACGCAGGTCTGGTAAAAATTAATGAAGGATAACAGAGAATGATGTAACACCAACATGCATCCCACAGAGAATGTGACTTCTTCCAGTCATAACATAATAAATGGAACTGGACTTGCCCTGACAAAAAGAACTAAAAACTTGGATGGAATACTGGCAACTGTTTTCAGACTTTAGACAACAGGCCATGCTTAACAGTGATACTTGAAGAAGGGAAACTTACAAGGTTGAGCCTAGGTCTGCCTAAGGGCAACTTCCGGATTCTGGCACAGGGGGAGGGATCCTGAACAGCACACTGTGTCCCTGAACTGAGAAGGTAGAGATTGGAACTCCTGAACACTGCAGCAACGGAACTTAGTGGAGCAGGGTACTGGAAAGGAGGGAGTTCTCCAGGGTGGGAACCCAGAAGTTTGCTTGGAAGTTTCTCACAGGTCCTTGACTGAGGGCAGGGTTGCACAGGTACAGATTAAGACACTGTCCAGCCTAGCAGGTAGTGGCTATGAGGATGAAAGATTAACAAAGATATCAAATGTGGCACTGTGCTGGGTGGAGAGACCTCACCAAACACTCTGGCATACAATTAAGATCACAGAAACGCCATATCTTAGAGTAAGGGCCATGCCCTAGGACTAAGGACCAAAACAAAAATAGAACAGTCCGAACAAAATAAAGCCAACTCTGACAAGATCAAGAGGCTCCACCAGTAATTTAGCTGCCTGCCAGAAGGAAATTCAATATCCTTTCAAAAAAGACAATGCAATCCATATTCACTACAATGAATTATACTCTATGTCCAATACATAATTTAAAAATTATAAGTCATACAAAAAGCAGGAAAATGTGACTCATAAAAAGGGAAGCCAATACAAAGAGATCAAGAGTTGATACAGACATAAGACTATGTAGATAGGATTTCAAAATGGATATTGTAAATAAGTCCGGGGACTTTGAGGAAAACATGGACATATGAGTTAACAGATGGAAAAATATTGGCAGAGACATGGAAAATATTAAAAAGAAATAAATCTAGTACTGAAAAATGATATACCTAAAATGAAAAGTTTGCCAGATAGGGTCAATAGCAGATTGAAGATATGGGATCAGTGATCTTGAAGATAGATCAATGAAAATTACCAAATTTGAAGAATATAGGTAAAGCTATTTAAAAAAATAAAAAGAGCCTCAATGAAGACAATCTCAATAATACCAAGTGGTCTAATGTGTGCAAGTGGCATGGAAGAAGAAGAGAAAAGAGAGAATGGGGCAAAAAAAAGAGAGAAGTATTTAGAGAAATAATGGTTAAAGCTTTTCCACTGTGATGAAAAACATCTACCTTCATATCCAAGAAGTTCAGTGAACCATAAGCAGATAAATACAAAGAAAATCAGAAATAGAGACCTAATGTCAAACTGCTGAAAACCAAATATAATGAGAAAATCATAAAAGCAGCAGAGAAAAACAGATACATTACCAACACAGGAACAATGATTCGAATCACAGCCGACCTCTCATCAGAAACAATGGATGTCAAACAACAATAAAACAGCATCTTTAAACTGTTGGGATGGGGGATAATCAACCCAGAATTCTGAATTTAGTGAATACGTCCTTCAAAATTGATGATGAGAGGGGCTGGATCCAAGTTGGCAGAGTAGGGAGTTGCAGGATGCACCTGTCCTCCAGAAGCAGCAAGAAGACAGGAAGGCTTGCTGGGCATAGGGGAAGCAGTGGGGTTGCAGGCTGAGTGGCACGCAGTCAGCTGGCAAGTGGGACCCTGCTGGGCATGGAGGGAAGTAGGACAAGCAGCTTATGGGTAGGTCCAAGGGGGTCTTGTGGGCACCAGGGAAAGCTGTGGAAAGGCTTTGCCAGGTGGTCGGGAAAGCAGCAGGACTGCAGGGTGAGCAGCACGGGAGATTGGCAGATGGAGGGCCTTGCAGGGGGACAGGGAAAGTGGCAGGGCGCATGGTAGCTGGTGAGGGTCCCAGCCAGTTGCAGGGTGAAATGGCGGGGGCACAGGGCAAACAGTGCGGCCAGCCAGGCAGGCCTTGCCAGGCATAGGGTGAAGCAGTGCCAGTAGCCTGTGAAGGAGGCCTCACTGGCATAGGCAGGTATAGACAGGCACAGGGGGAAACAAGTCAACAGAGATTGGATTCCAGAGGCCAGGAGACCACGGTACAATATCCAGGAAAGGGCAGGGGTGGGGGGGAGAACAAGAGAGGCCACCATGGAGGAACTGGCTCTTTGGAACTGGTCTGTGCCACTTGCATGGGTCCCTGACCCGGGTTTTACTGGTTAAACAGGCATTTCTAAAGACTTGGAATAAGCTGAATCAAGTGTCAAAGAAGAGCCCTCACACAAAGCCAAACAACAATAAAACACTAGTCAAGAGAGAGAAACTGACCAAAACAGTAAACTCACTGAGATAAACAAATTCCTAGACATCAGCAAAAAATCACAAGTCATACTAAGAAATGGGAGGATATGGCTCAGTCAAATGAACAAATTTTAAAAGCTAGATAAGATGAAGAATTTGGAAGAACAATCAAAGATGCCCACACAAAACTCCTAAATCAATTCAAGGAGATAAAGTAAAATATAAAGGATATTAAGATGATACTGGCTGAGCATACAGAAGAAACTGTAAGCATACACAGGAAAACAAAAGATCTTTTGGTAGTGAAAGGCACAAAAGAAAAAATTAAAAATACAACAGAAGCATACAACAACAGACTTGTATAGGCAGAGGAAATAATTAGTGAAACAGAAGACAGAACATCCAAAATCACACAGATAGAAGAACAGATAAAGAAAAAAATGGAAAAAAATTGAGCAGGTCTCAGGGAATTGAATGACAGCATGAAATATACAAACATACACATTATGGGTGTCCCAGAGAGAGAAGTGTCCGGAGAAGGGGCAGAAGGATTGCTTGAGGAAATAATGGCCAAATATTTCCCCAACTCTTATGAGGGACACAGATGTACATGTTGAGCAAGCACAGCACACTCCAAACAGAATAAATCCTAACAGAACTACTCCAAGACACATACTAATCAGATTGTCAAATGTCAAAGATAAAGAGAGAATAATGAAAGCAGCGAGAGAAAACTGATCCATCACATATAAGGGATGCTTGATAAGATTAAATGCTGATTTCTACTCTGAAACTATGGAGGCAAGAACGCAATGGTATGACATATTTGAGGTACTGAAAAAGAAAAACTTCCAGCCAAGAATTTTGTATTCAGCAAATGAGGGAGAGATTATAACATTTATAGATGAACAGAAATTGAGAGAATCCATCAACATGAGTCCTGCCCTACAAGAAATATTAAAGGGAATTCTGTAGGTTGAAAAGAAAAGACAGGAAAGAGAGGTGTTGAGAAGAGCGTAAAAATGAAGATTATTAGTAAGTATAACTAAAAGGGTAAAAAGAGGAAGAAAAATAAAATATGACATATAAAAACTTAAAGATAAAATGGTTGAAGTAAATACTGTCCATACAGTAAGAACACTGAATGTTAGTGTATTAAACTACCCAATTAGCAGACACACATTGGCAAAATGGATAAAAAAGAAAAAATATGATCAATCTATATGCTGTCTACAAGAGACTCACCTTAGACCCAAGGATACAAATAGGTTAGAAGCGAAAGGCTGGAAAATGATTTTCTGCCTAAACAGTAAACAAAAAAGAACTGAGGTAGCTATAATAACAGATAATAGACTTAAAATGCAAAACTGTTAAAAAAAAAAACAAAGACAGGTACTATATATTAATAAAAGTGGCTATCTGCCAAGAATAAAGAACAATCATAAATATATATGAACCTAACCAGGGTGCCCCAAAATACGTGAAGCAAACATTGGTAGGACTGAGGGGAGAAATAGATGACTTTACAATAATAGTGGGGGACTCCAATATACTACTCTCAGCAATCGATAGAGCACTGAGACAGAATATCAATAAAGAAACACAGAACTTGAATAAAAGGATAAATGAACCAGATCTAACAAAAATATACAGAACATTGAACCCCAAAAGAGCAGTGTATACATACTTCTTGAGTGCTCATGGATCATTCTTCAGAATAGACTACATGTTAGGTCATTGAACAAGTCTCAGTGAACTTAAAAGACTGAAATTATACAAATCAATTTCCCTAACCACAATGGAATGAAGCTGGAAATCAATAATGGGTGGAGAGCCAGAGAATTCACAAATATATGGAAATTAAACACACACCCTTAAACAACCAGTGGGTCAAAGAAGAAATTGCAAAAGAATTCAGTAAATATCACAAGGTGAATGAAAATGAGAACACACAGCATATCAAAACTTATGGGAGGCAGTGAAGGCAATGCTGAGAGGGAAATTTATAGCCCTAAATGCCTACATTAAAAAAGAAGAGAGAGCTAAAATTAAAGCCCTAACTACACACCTGGAGGAACTAGAAAAAGAACAGCAAACTAATCCCAAAGCAAGCAGAAGGAAAGAAATACCAAAGGTTAGAGCAGAAATAAATGAAATGGAAAATTTTGAAAATAGAATTAACAAAATCCAAAAGTTGGTTTTTTTGAGAAGATTAATAAAATTGGCAGAGAATTAGCTAGACTAACAAATAAGAGAGAAGATGCAAATAAATAAAATCATAAATGAAAGAGGGACATCACCACTGACCCCACAGAAATAAAAAGTATCATAAGAGGATACAATGAACAACTATCCCAACAAATTAGACAACTTAGATGAAATGGACTAATTCCTGAAAACACAAGAACAACCTACACTGACAAAAGAAGAAAGAGAAGACCTCAACATACCAATCATAGTTAATAAGATTGAATTAGTCATCAAAAAAACTCCCAACAAAGAAAAGCCCAACAAGATGGCTTCACAGGTGAATTCTACAAATTATTCCAAAAAGAACTAATAACAACCTTGCTTAAATTCTCCCAAAAAAACTGAAAACGAGGGAACATTGCCTAACTCGTTCCATGAATCCAACATCACCCTAATACCAAAGCCAGAAAAAGATGTTACAAGAAAAGAAAGTTACAGATCAATCTCTCCAATTAACATAAATGCAAAAATCCTCAACAAAATACTTGCAAATTGAATCCAACAATGCATTAAACAAATTATACACTATGATCAAGTAGTTTTACCCCAGATATGCAAGGATGGTTCAAAATAATAAAATTGATTCATGGTAATACACCATGTTAACAAATTGAAGAAGAAAAATTACATGATCATGTCTATCAACACAGAAAAGGCATTCAACAAAATCCAGCATCCATTCTTGAAAAAAAAAAAAAAAAAACACTTCAAAAGATAGGAATAGAAGGAAAAGTCTTCAAGAGCATATATGAAAACCCACAGACAACATCATACACCATAGTGAAAGACTGAAAGCTTTTCATCTAAGATCCGGAACAAGACAAGGATGCCCACCATCATCATTCTTATTCAGCATTGTGTTAGAAATTCTTGCTAGAGCACTCAGGCAAGAAAAAAAATAAAATAAAAGGCAACCAAATTGGAAAGGAAGAAGTAAAACTTTCACTATTTGCAGACAACATAATCCTATATATGGAGCTAGTAAGCAAGTTTAGCAAAGTGGCAGTATGTAAGATCAATTCAGAAATAGACCCACACATCTATGGCTAACTGATATTTAACAACACTGCCAAGTCCACTCAACTGGGACAGAGCAGTCTTTTTAACAAATGGTTCTGGGAGAACTGTGTATCCATATCCAAAAGAATGAAAGAGGATTCCTATTTCACACCCTATACAAAAATTAACTCAAGATGGATTAAAGACCTAAATATAACAGACAGGACCATAAAACTCCTAGAAGAAAATGTAGGTAAGCATCTTCGATATCTTGGGGTTGGCAATGGTTTCATAAACTTTACACCCAAAGCACAAGCAATGAAAGAAAAAAAATAGATAAATGGGACTTCCTAAAAATTAAAAACTTTTGTGCTTCAAAGGAATTTTTCAAGAAAGTGAAAAGGCAGCCTACTCAATGGGAGGAAATACTTAGAAACCACATATCCACATATCCGATAAGGGTCTAATATCCAGCATATCCTACAACTCAATAATTAAAAGATAAACAGTCCAATTTAAAAAATGGGCAAAAGACATTTTCCAAAGAGTAAAACAAATGGCTGAAAATCACATGAAAAATAATGTTCAACATCACTAGCTATTAGAGAAATACAAATCAAAACTACAATAAGATATCATTTCACACTTACTAGACAGGCCACTGTTAAAAAAAAAAAAGCACAAAATTACAAGTGTTATAGAGGATGTGGAGAAATAGGAACACTCATTCACTGCTAGTGGGAATATACAATGGTGCAGCCTCTATGGAAAACAGTTTGACAGTTCTTCAGGAAGCTAAGGATACAACTGTCATATGATCCAACAATCCCACTACTAAGTATATATCCAGAAGACCTGGAAGCAGGGACACAAACAGATACATGCACACTGATGTTCAGAGCAGCTTTATTCACAATTGCCAAAAGATGGAAGCAACCCAAGAGTCCCTTAACAGATGAATAGATAAACAAAATGTGGTATATACATACGATGGAATATTACTCAGCTGTAAGAAGGAATGACACATGTTACATCATGGGCGAGCCTAAAGGACCTTATGTTGAATGAAATAAGCCTGACACAAAAGGACAAATATTGTATGATTTCACTGATATGAACAAAGCGTAATAAGCAAACTCATAGAGGAAGAATCTAAAAGATAGGTTAACAGGAGACAGAATGCAAGTAGACAATGGGGAGCTGATGCGTAATCTGTGCAGAGTTTATAATTAGGGATTGTAATAGTTTGGAAATGGGCAGATATAATTAACAGTGCTGAAGTGTGTCTGTGAACATGGACGCAAGGGGAAGTTTTGGGTTGTATATGTTACAAGAAAGAAACCCAGAGGATGAAACATGAGATTGTGTAACACAGTGAATCCTGTGGTGGTTGATGATTGTGGTTAATGGTACAAATATAGGGATGTTCTTTCAGGATCTACAAAGGTATGTCACTTGTACAGAGTGCTGATTAATGGAGAAAATGCACTTAAAGCAAATATGGACTGTAGTTAACAATATTTTAACATTCTTGCATCAATTTTAATGAAGATATCACACCAATGTTAAGTGTCAAAAGTGGGGGGTATAAGAATATTGCATATTTTATTATTAGAAAAATATTATTATTATTTTTAAAATGTGACAGAAACAACCAAATTTCCTTGTCAGCTATCTTCTTTTACTTTGAAGCTTCTCTGAAAGTACATGCAGCCTGTTGCAGGTCAAAGCCTTATCTTCAGAAAAAAAGAGAGAGAAGAACTTTACAGAAGAAGCAAGCCAAGTATATAATTTATGCTCTACCTGTTAATTAATGTGACCTTGGTGTTTTAGTTTGCCAAAGGCTGCCAATGCAAATTATCAGCAATGGGTTGGCTTTTATAATAGGAATTCATTAGGGTAAAATCTATAGTTACGAGGATGTGAAAATGTCCAAATGATGGCATCAGAGATGCTGTCTTACCAAAGGTCCACTGCTGGCGATCCTGGACTCCTCTCTCACCTGGCAGGGTAAAAAAATGGCAGCTCTGCTGGTCTCTCCTCCATCTGTATAGGACTCCAGTGAGAGAATCAGGACACCCCAAACCCTGCAATCTAACCAAAAGTGATCTAATCAAAAGGTCCCTTAACTGACTCTAACCAAAAGGTCCTACATAAAATAGGTTTACAAGCACAGGAATGGGTTTGCTTGAAGAACAGGATTTTCTGGGGTCCACAAAAGACTCAAGCCAGGACAGCTGGTGAGAAGGTAAAGATGGGATACAGCCAGGTGTCCTGACAGACATTGTCTTTTGAACATCTTTTCTTTTTTTGTTTTGTTTTGTTTTTTTACTTTATTTTGTACATTTAATAATTGAAAATATAAACAATTAAAAACTAAAAAGTAGACACAGATGAATAAATATATACATTTCTCAATTAAATGTAATGGATACATATAAAAACTTTTTTTAATCAAACAGTATGTTACACAATATATTTGGTTCATAGTCACGCATTCATACAGTATTTGCCCTTTTGTGTCTGGCTTGCTTCACTCAACATAATGTCGAACATCTTGAAAGTTATATAGCTAGATACTTTCATGGGATATAAATGTATCCTTGCTACCATAGGTATGTTTTCTGGATAGATAGAGGCCCACACAGTAGCTAACAAAATATTATATTTTCCTCCTGGGGAAGTCCTGCTACTTTCTCAAATAAGATGGGGAAAAGCTCTGGAATATATAAGCCTTGCCTAATACAATAAAATTGGCCAATAAGCCAAGTCCTCAATCTTAAGGCTTTCACTTACGAATCTTATCCCTATAATAATGAAACTAAGCCTAAGTATAAATTAATGCCTAAAAGTTACCTCCTGAAAATCTTGTTACTCAAACATGGCCTCTCTCTAAGCCAAACTCTGAATGTATACTCACTACCTCCCCCCATCCCCCACAATGTGGGACATAACACCCATGGATGAGCCACCCTGACATCAAGGAGTCATTACTAAGAGTTAGTCAGCAATATATTTGGAGAAAGACCTTGATCAAAGGGGGGAAATAATCAATAAAATAGAGTTTTTATGGCTAAGAGATTTCAAAGTGAATCAGCAGGTCTCAGCCAGACTTCAAAACCACCGCAGTAAACAAAGCATCAAACAAAAGTGCTCCTGGGAGCTCTAGGGATGTCTGGACACCATAGGCAAGCCAGATGGTCTCATGAAATCAGCACCCCCTCAGTGGGCTCCATCTGGGAATATATGAAAATCTATGTCCCCAATATAACAGGGTTATACTCATTTATAAATCCCCTAATCATGATTCTTCTACACTTTTTATCTGAATCTGTAATTTTCAATCTACCTGTAAAGTATATTTCTCAGGCACTTAAAGTCCTCAGATTGTTCACATGCGGGTTGAGGCTTAAAACCCAGCAGATTATGCGGCCAACTCCTCCAGTTCTTCAGGCTTGCCCTGGAAAACTAACAAAATGATAATAACAGACTGGCCTCACCTGAAAAGCAAGGAGTATCTTCAACTGCAAGCAAAATAATTCCATTCTGCTGTCCCATAATATCTACATCCCTTGTCAGTCTGAAGCAGTCAAAGTGGACTTTACAGGAGTCCGCTTGAATGAACAAAAATGGGGGAAGAATGTAACCACTGACCAAAGCAAATTTATTGTTATTGTAGCAATCTTTTGTTAACTGAGTATCTTGTAACATTGGTATAAAATATTTTTAAATTAAAAATAATAACAAAAATTTAAAAATTGATGGTGAAGCAAAGACATTTGCAGAAAGACAAAACCTAAGAGGTTTCATCTCCAGCAGAACTATACTATAAAAAGAAATCTCTAGGCTGAAAGAAAATGATAATAGATCAACATTCAAATCTTCCTTAAAGTGCTGTATAGAAACTGTTTAGAAAAGATAAAAGATCTAAAATCAGTGATTTATGTTTCCTTCTTAAGCAAGAGAAAAAGAGAAAATTAGACCCAAAGTAGAAGGAAAAAATAGAGATAAAAATTAATGCAATAGAAAGCACAAACAGTAGAAAATTAATAAAGCCAAGTTTGTTCTTTGAAGAGATTAGTAAAATTGATAAACTCCTAGCAAGACTGATTTATAAAAAAAGGAAAATATAAATTGCAATATCAAAAATGAAAGAAAGTATATCACTAAAGATCCTAAAGATATAGCATCATACACCAGTAATTTCATCAACTTGGGTAAATGCACAGATTCCTTGAAAAACACAAATTGCCAAAATGGATTCAAGAAGAATTAGCCTAACTCTGATCAAAACCAAAAACGTTATTTTAAAAAAAAAAGGAAATCACGGTTAAAAATTCTTCATAAACCAAAATTAAAATAATAATTTAAAAATATTAGCAAATCAAAACATGAAATAACCCAAGTGCCCATCAACCAATGAATGAATATACAAAATATGGTATATACATATGATTGATTACTATTCAGTTGTGAGAAGAAATGAACTTGAGATGCATATGACAACATGAATGGACCTTGAGGACACTATGTTGAGTGAAATAAGCCAGACACAAAAGGACAAATATTGTATGGTCTCGCTAATATGAACTAAATACGATGAGTAAACTCATGGAGTTAAACTACAGAGTATAGGTTACTAGGCGATAGACTGTGGGTTGAGAAATGGGAGCTCATGCTGAACGTATCTAGGATGTTTAATAAGGGGGATTATAAATGTGGGGAAATGGTTAGAGGTGATGGTACCACATTATAGTGAGTATAATCAACACTTCTGATTTATAAATGTGATTGTGGCTGAAAGCTGTAGTCTAGGGAGGTTAACGTTAATTGAAAGAAAGCAAAAAGATTATATAGAACTGTATAACAGTGATTTCAGTAGTGGATGATGATTGTAGTTAATAGTACAAATGCAAGAATATTCCTCTATTACAAGGTGTTAAGCATAAGGAGGTATATAGGGAAAATATAACTAATGTTATATGTAGACTATAGTTAACAGTAATAGGCTAATTTTTATAGCAATGGCAAAGAAGGTACTGTATCAATGATAAGGGTCAATAATAGGGACAGTATAAGGGGGCATGGGATTTTTCCTTTTGGAGTAATGAAAATGTTCTGAAATGGACTGAGTTGATGATAGCACAGCTCTGTGATGAAACTGAGGGCAACTGAGTATATACTTTGGATGTATTGCACAAGATAGGGGACCGCGTAACACAGCAAACCCCATGATTTGTACTGTGGCTAACAGTACAAATAAGAGAATATTCTCTCATGAATATGCCACGATCATGTAGAGTTTATCACAAATATGAAATTGGTTTAACAGTCAAAAATCAACGTAATTCACTTTAACAGAATAAACAAGAAATTCATATGGTCATCAAAGCAGATACAGATGCAGAAACAGTAATTGACAAAGTTTACACTCACTCGTGATAAAACCTCTCAGGAAACTGGAAAAGATCATCTACAAAAAGTAACAGGTAACATAAAATATTGAATGCTTTGCTTCTAAGATGAGAAAAAATTCTCCCACTATTTCTATTAACATAGTCTTGAGGTCCTAGCATGAACATTAAGGCCATAAAAATAAATAAAGGAGTATATTGGAAAAGAAGTAAAACTGTAGATGATGTGATTGTCTACATAAAAAAAAAAAATCTTAAATATTCTATGAAATAACTATTAAAACTAATGAGAGAATTTAACATTGTCACAGGACACAAGGTCAATGTACAAATATCAACTGTATTTTTATATAGTAGCAGGAAAAAAGGAAAACATTTTAGTACCATTAACAGCAACATAAAAAAAAATTTAGGAATAGGTTCTGGTTAAAACCGTAGGAAATAACATTTGCAATCTTGAAGTAGGCAAAAACTTCTTAGAAAGAATGCAACAAGCACGAACCAAAAAATTTAAAAATTTGATAATTTGAACTTCATCAAAATAAGGACTTTTGTTCATCTAAAGACAAGATGACAAGTCAAGCTACAGATTTAGAGAAAATATTCACTATACATATATTTGACAAAGACTCATTTTCAGAATAAAGAACTCTAAAATCTCAACAAAAATATGACCTATCCTAGAAAAAGGGATAATTTCATGAACACTTACTTCAATTTGTAAGAAGATACACAAACTACCAATATGTACATCATAAAATGTACAATATCATTATTCATCAGAGGAATGCAAATTAAACCACAATGAGATACCGTGTAACAATAACTAAAATTAAAAAGCCTGGCAGTATCAAATGTTGTTAAGGATGTGAGGCAACTGGAACTCTCATACACTGGTGATAGGAGTGTAAAATGATACAATCACATTGGGAAATAGACTGGCAGTTTCTTATAAAGTAACCTATGTCTATTCTAGGACCTACACCACTCTTAGGTATTCACCCAGGAGAAATGAAAAACTTACGTCCACGAAGACTTACACATAGCTTTATTTTTAATAGCTTCAAAGTGGGAAAAAATGTCCCTCTCAACACATTTATGTATAAACAAATTGTGGTATATTTACTTAGTGGAATAGAAAATATTAGGAAAATAACGGACTGATACACACAAGACTGAATCTCAAAAACATTATATTCAGTGAAAGATCCAGACACAGAGTACATACTGTAAAATTCCATGTATCTGAGGTTCAAGAATAGGCAAAACTAATCTATAATGATATAAATCACAAGAATGAATGCTAAAATGAATTAGGAATTAAATGTAAGAGTACACAAGGTTACTTTCTGAGGTGATGCAAATGTTTTACATCTTGAGTGAAATAATGGTTACCATGGACCTACCATTTGTCAAAACTTATCAAAATGTATACCCAGTATATGTGCATTTCATTGTATTAAAATTTTTACCCCAATTTTAAAAAAAAACATCAGGGATCTAGGATTTCTAGTGGCTAGAACACCATGTTAATATTAATTGCTAATACCAAAGGAGAATCAAAAGTTCCATTACTTTATTTAAAAAAAAAAACATCAGGGGAAGCGGCTGTGGCTCAATCAGTAGGGCTCCCGTTTACCATATGGGAGGCCCCGGGTTCGGTTCCCGGGGCCTCCTGGTGAAGGCAAGCCCGCCTGCACGGCATGGTTAGCTGACCCAGCGAGCACAAGCAGCAAGGGGGGGATAAATGAATAAATAATAAAATCTTTAAAAAAAAAAAACAAAAAAAAACAAAAAAAAAAACATCAGGGATCTAGGATTTCTAGTGGCTATAACACCATGTTAATATTAATTGCTAATACCAAAGGAGAATCAAAAGTTCCATTACTTTATAAGTAAGTGTACCTAGTTGTGACAGTCTGAAGGTTTTTGTGGATCCCAGAAAAGATCATGTCCTTTGAGTTAATCCATCCCTGTGCATGTAAACCTATCATATGTGGTAACTGTTGATTAAATTATTTCTGTTGAGGGTCTCTGATTAGATTGTGTGACCCAGGGTGTGTCTTAATCCTCTTACTGGAGTTAGGTATAAACAGAGGACCAAAAGCAGCAGAGACAGAGAAACCCTGAGAGGCTGAAAGAGAGGAAGCCCAGAGGAGAAGGGAGAGATGGGCCATATGCCTGACTGCCCACAGCTGAGCTTGGGGCAAAAGTAAGTCTGGAGGAGGAGGCAGAGCCACCATTGTGCCTTGCCATATGCCTGATCACCCACAGCTGCAACTTGGTGAGACAGCATTTCCTGATGATGCCTTGATTTTGACACCTCCGTGCCTCAGAACAGTAAGCTTGTAACCTAAATAAATTCCCATTATAAAAGCCAGTCCATTTCTGGTATATTGTTCCCAGCAACTTTTTAGCAAACTAAAGCACTAGTTAATAAGATAGCTTGGTTAGCATACAGGACTACCTCCTCACTAAAAGTGTGTAGGAGAAAGAAAAAACTTTCCTGTGGGATGTATTTGTTGACGTCATTGCATCCCATCTCCTCCACATTTTTCTCTTATGTCTCTGACACCAAAACAAGAAAAAGAGATTCTCTGAATTTTCGTAGTGTCTGGATCTTAATTCCTGTCACTCTTGACAAACTGCTTTGTTCTTTCTTTAAGCATCTCACTCCCTTTGACCAAGAAATGGCAATAAAGGATTTTCAAAGAGTAAGTTAACTGAACTTGTGATATCTTTAAAGATTTAAATTGCTCTGTTTAGAGCATGAAATAACTAAGGCCCAGAAAGGGCAATGGTTCTAATTGAGCTATATAACTTCAGTGTTAAGAAGGAAGGGCTCTTGACAAATTGGCCTGAGGTTGCACCAACTCCAGATGCCAGGCCAGAGCAATTGCATGAACCAATCCATTCCATACAACGAGAAAGTGCTGCACAGAGTGAATGGCTCTAAGAAAGAAAGGCAGCAGACACCTTAAGCTAAGTGAATGCGTTCCTTGTGTTTGTGGGGAAAGAGAATAGTGTGCAAGGTAGTTTACAAGAGATTTTTACATCACATGTACCTTTTGGATTTCTTTTTCTTCCAGGTTTTAGAAATAAGGATTAGGCAATTTTGCTCTAGGGTGAAAAGCACTAATGTTCTTCTCCAAAAGTCTGTCCATAGCTTTGGCAATGCAATACAAATTCCTAAAGACCAGTGAATTGTGGGAAGATGACATCAGACTAGGCTGGCAGACTCAACTCTCTCACAAAAACAACAGAGAAAGAGCCAAAAGCTGTCTGAAAGACCTGCTTTGGGGGCAGACCAGGATGGTGCTACAAAACTCCAAGAGGGTGAAGGACAGAGAGATGAAGAACACGAACCAACAAATGTGAGTTACCAAACCCCCACAGTGAGCTCCCCTCCCCCACCCCCAAGATATTAAGCTGGGGTAAAACCCCTACCTCACTGCAGCTGACTGAGAGGGGAGCAGACATCTTTTTCCCTGTCAGCGGTTATAAGGGAAAATGGAGGGGAAGTCAGGGGGCTTTCTTTCAGTGAATTCGGCCAGCAAAGCCCACTTTGAATCTTGGCTCTGGCCAGACTAAAACACAGAAAACTGAGATTGAAACACCTCTGTGGAAAAGTACACCGGCAAGTGCCATCTGCTGGCCGGTCTGGAAATTGCATGGACAAAATTGCTTTTGGTTCTCTCTGTACCCTAAATCCTGGGAGAAAATCGACGCCCTATTAGTGAGTCCCAGGCCCATTTTTTTTTAAGGTACTGGGGCCAAGGATTGAACCTGGGACCTCATATGTGGGAAGCACTCAACCACTTAGGCACATCAGCTCCCCTGAGCTGGGTTTTTCATTTGTTTGCTTGTTGTTTTCTTTTTTTGTTTAAGAGGCACTGGGGACCAAACCTGGGACTTCTCATGTGGGAAGCAGGCACTCAACTGCTGATCCATATCTGCTGCTCCACCCACCCCACCCCTGGCCCAATTTTGATAACTTAAGCTGGGCAATTTTAAAGACTTAGAATAAGCTGAACTCAATATCAAAGAAGAGCTATGGAGGAAAAAACAAAAAACAAAAAACAAGAAAAACAATAGGCAATAGAGAGAAATTGGCTATTAGAGAAAATTCACTAATATATTCAGATGCCTACACATCAGTAAAAATTAAAAGCCATACTAGGAAACAAGAAGAGATGGCCCAGCCAAAGGAACAAACCAAATATCCTAAGAGATACATGATTTAAGACAATCAATGATAATCACAACTCTCCGCACTCAAAGAATTGAAAGAAAATATGACTAAAGAGATAAAGGACATTAAGACAACACTAGATAAGCATAAAGAACAATTCGAAAAGTAACAGACCTTATGGGAATGAAAGACATGATGGAAAAGATCAAAAATACATTAGAGGGGAAGCAGCTGTGGCTCAATTGGTTGGGCTCCCATTTACCATATGGGAGGCCCCAGGTTTGATTCCTGGGGCCTCCTGGTGAAGGCAAGCTGGCCCGGGCAGCACAGTGAGCTGATGGACGGCCTGCACGGTGTGGTGAGCTGACGGCTCGCACAGCATGGTGAGCTGGCATAGCAAGATGATGCAACAAAGGGAGACAAGGAGACACAGAAAAATGCATAGCAAATGGACACAGCAAGCACAAGCAGCAAAGGGGGGGGATAAATAAATAAATAAATAAATAAATAAATAAATAAATAAATAAAAAATAAATAAATTTTAAAAAATCTTTTTTAAAAAATACATTAGAGGCACATAAGAGCAGATTTGAATTGCAAGATGTATTAGTCAGCCAAAGGGGTACTGATATAAAGCACCAGAACTCTGTTGGCTTTTTTTTTTTTTTTTTTACTAGGAGGTCCCGGGGAGCGAACCCAGGTCCTTCCATATGGAAGACGGATGCCCAAGCATTTGAGCCATATCCATCCCCCCATTGGCTTTTATAAAGGGTATTTATTTGGGTTAGAAGCTTACAGTCACAAGGTCCTAAAGAGTCCAACTCAAGGTACCATAAGAGGTACTTGCTTACCCAAAGTCATAGCCACATGTTGAAGAAAGATGGCAAAAGATGTCAGCCTTCCTTCTTCCTCTTAAGGCTCTATGGTCCCAGCTTCTTCTGATCTCAGCTGTAGGCTGGCATAGGGCTCATCTCTCTCCCCGGGGCTCCTTTCTTTCCGGGCTCAGCTGCTCTGTTCTCTTCACAAGGTCAGCTGTAGACTATCAGGCTCATCTCTCTTCCTGGGGCCTCTCCCATGTCTAATGAGCTGTCTCTTTTCTTCTGCCATGTCTTTTCCTCTGTGTATCCACTTCCGTGTTCTTGATTGAGCATCTGTTTATATAGTTACCAAGGGGAGCACCTGAATGACATGGTCAAATCAAAGCCCTAATCTTAAAATAATTTAATCAAAGGCATCCCAGCTGAATCTTATATAAAGGGTATCACGCCCAGAGGAACAGACCAATTTACAAAGATAATAAATATCTTTGTAAATTCATAAATAATATCAAACTGCCACACAGGAAGACAGAATTAGTGATATCAAAGACAGAACATCTGAACTGGAAAAGACAGGAGAACAGCAAGAGAAGAAAATGGAAAAAAAAAGGAACAGGGTGTCAGGGAACTGAGTGACAATGCGAAACACACAAATATATGCTTTAGTGGTATCCCAAAAGGAGAAGAGAATGGAAAAGGGGCAAAAGAATATTTGAGGAAATAATGACCGAAAACTTCCCAACACTTATGAAAAAAATAAATATCATATATCCAAGAAGGACAATACACCCCAAACAGAATAAATCCCAACAGATCTACCCCAAGACACCTACTATACAAAATGACAAATATCAGAGATAAAGAGAGGATTCTGAAAGCAGCAAGAGAAAAGCAAAGCATCACATACAAAGGAAACTCGATAAGATTAAATGCCGACCTTTCACCAGAAAACCATGGAGGACAGAAGAAAACAGTATGATGTAATTAAGGTACTGAAAGAGAAAAATAGCCAGCCAAGAATTTGTATCTGGAAAAAGTGTCCTTTAAAAATGAGGGTGAGTTCAGTCTTCATGGACAAACAAAAACTGATAGAATATGTTACCAAAAGACCAGAATTATGAGAAATATGAAAGGGAGTGCTGCAGCCTGAAAGGAAAAAAACAAGGGTGAGAGACTTGGAGAAGAGTGTAGAAATGAAGATTATTAGAAATGGTAAATTAAAGGGTAAAAAGACAGACAATAGGATGATAATAAAGCCTTTAGAATAATAACATTGAATGTTAATGGCTTGAACTCCCCAATTGAAAGACACAGACTGATAGAATGGATTAAAAAAAATAAGAGTCACCTATATTTTGTCTACAAGATGTAAGGACACAACCGGATTAAAGGTTAAAAGTTGGAAAAAGATATTCCATACAAATAGTAACCAAAAAAGAGCTAGAGTAGTGATACTAATATCACACAAAATAGATTTGAAATGCAAAACTGTTATAATGGATGAAGAAGGTCATTATATATTAATAAAAGGGGCAATTCACCAAGAAGAAATAACTATACTAAATATTTATGCACCTAACCTCAGTGCCCCAAGATACATGAGGCACACACTGACAAAGCTGAAGGGAGAAAGAGATGTCTCTACAATAATAGTTGGAGACATCAGTACACCACTCTCAGTATTGGACAGAACATCTGGACAAAGGATAACTAGAGAGCTTGAATAATGTGATAAATGTACTAGACATAACAGACATTCATAGAGCACTGCACTCCAAAACAGTAGGATATACTTCTTTTCAAGTGCTTATGGATCCTTCTCCAAGATAGACCATATGTTGGGTCATAAGTCTCAATAAATTTAAAAATACTAAAATTATATAAAACACTTTCTCTGATCATAACAGAATGAAGCTGGAAATCAATAATGGATGGAAAAAGGGAAAATTCATAAATATATGGAGATTAAACAATATACTCTTAAATAAACAATGGGTCAAAAAAATTTGCAAGGGAATTTACCAAATATCTTGAAATGAATGAAAATTAGAACACAACATATCAAAACCTATGAGATACAGCAAAGGCAGTGCTGAGAGGGAAATTTATGGCCCTCAATGCATACAATAAAAAAGAAGAAAGAGGGGAGTGGATGTGGCTCAAGCAGTGGCACATCTGCTTCCCATATGGGAGGTCCCAGGTTTGGTTCCTGGTGCCTCCTAAAAACAAAATAAAAATACAAACAAAAATCAAATAAACAAAATAACCAATTCAGGGGAGTCGCTGTGGCTCAGTGATTGAGCGCCAGCTTCCCACATGTACAAGGTCCTGGGTTCAATCCCTGGACCCAGTAACTCAAAAAAATAAAAATTAAAAAAAGGAAAAAAGAGCTAAAATTGAAGATTTGACTGCACACCTGGAAGAACCAGAAAAAGAAAAGCAAACTAATCCCAAACCAAGCCAAAGGAAAGAAACAGTAAAGATCAGAGCAGAAATAAATGAAATTGAGAACAAAAAAACAATAGAGAGAATTAACAAAACCAAAAGTTGGTTCTTTGAGAAGATCAACAAAATCAACAAACCCTTAGCTAGACAAAGTAAAGAAGAGAGACAATGCAAGTATATAAAATTAGAAATAAGAGGGGGGACATTACCACTGACCCCATAGAAATAAGAGATCATAAGGGGATACTATGAACAACTATATGCCAAAAAACTAGAAATGTTGCCGAACTGGACAAATTCCTAGAAACACACAAACCACCTACACTGAACCTAGAAAAAATAGACCTCAACAAACCAATCACAAATTAAAGAGATTGAAACAGTCATCAAAAACATCCCAAAGGGGAAGCATACAGAGAATGAGAGATGAGGAATTTTCTTGGGTTTTTTTTTTTTTTTCTGTTTTTTATTATTATTATTGAAATAATGAAAATGCTCCAATAATAATTGAGGTAATGAATATATAACTATGTGATTATACACTTTGGATGAATTGTATGCTTTATTAATATGTATCAATAAAATTGATTTGTTAAAAAAAAAAAAAACCTCCCAAAGATGAAAAGCCCAGCACCAGATGGCTTCACAGATGAATTCTACCAATCATTCAAAGATGACCTAATACCGATCTTGCTCAAGCTCTTCCAAATAATTGCCAGATAAAGATACTACAAAAAAAGAAAATTATAGACCAATATCTAATGAATATAGATACAAAAATCCTCAACAAAATACTTGTAAACAGAATCTAAAATCACATTAAAAGAATTATACATCATGATCAAGTGGGTTTTATCCCAGATATGCAAGGGTGGTTCAACACAAGAAAATCAATTAGTGTGATAAACCACATTGATAAATTGAAGAAAATCACATGATCCTCTCGACAGATGCAGAAAAGGCATTTGACAAAATACAGCACCCTTTCTTGATAAAAACACTCCCAAAGATAGGAACAGAAGGAAGCTTTCTCAATATGGTAAAGTGCATGTATCATAAACCTACAGCTAGCATTGTACTCAAAGGTAAAAGACTGAAAGCTTTCCTGTTGAGATCAGGAACAAGACAAGGATACCCACTGTCACCATTATTCAATAATGTACTAGAAGTGCTAGCTAGAGCAATTAGGCTAGACAAAGAAATTAAAGGCACCCAAATAGGAAGGGAATAAGTAAAACATTCACTATTCGCTGATGACATGATCCTATATCTAGAAAATCCTGAAAAATCCACAGCAAAACTATTAATACTAGAATTAATAGACGAGCTCAGCAAAGTGGTGGGATACACTACTGATGTGCAATCTGAGGAGGAAATCAGAAAAAAAATTCTATTTATAATAGCAACTAAAACAATCAAATATTTAAGAATAAACTTAACCAAGGACATAAAGGTCCTGTACTCAGAAAACTAAAAAACATTGTTAAAAGAAACTGAAGAAGACTTAAATAAATGGAAGGACATCCTGTGTTCATGTATTGGAAAACTAAATATCAGTAAGATGTCAATTGCTACCCAAATTTTTTACAGATTCAACTCAATCCCAGTAAAATCCCAACAGCCTTTTTTGCAGACATGGAAAAGCCAATAATCAAATTTATTTGGAAAGATAAGGGGTCCCAAATAGCCAGAAATGTCTTTAAAAAGAAGAATGAAGTTGGAGGACTCTCACTTCCTAACTTTAAACATATTACTTAGCTAGAGTGGTAAAAAAAAATAAAATAAAAAACCAGCATGGTACTGGCATAAGGACAAACAGATTGACCAATGGAACTGAATCAAGAATTCAGAAATTAACCCTCACATCTACAGTCAAGTGATATTTGACAAGGCTGTTAAGCCCACACAGCTGGGCCAAAATAGTCTATTCAACAAATGGTGCTGGGAGAACTGGATAGCCATGTCCAAAAGAAAGAAAGAAGACCCCTTTCTCACACCTTATACAAAAATTAATTGAAAATGGATCAAGGACCTAAATATAAACACAACCATAAAACTCCTAGAAGAAAATGTGGGAAAACATCTTCAAGATCTTGTGGTAGGCAGTAGTATCTTAAACCTTACACCCAAACCATAAGCAACAATAGAAAAAAATAGACAAATGGGACCTCCTCAAAATTAAACACTTTTGCACCTCAAAAGACTTTGTCAAAAGGGTGAAAAAGCAGCCGATTCAATTGGAGAAAATATTTGGCAATCACACATCTGATAAGGGTTTAATATACATGATATATAAGGAGATCATACAACTCAACAATATAAAGACAAACTACCTAATTTTAAAAAATGGGCAAAAGACTTCAAAAGACTCCAAAGAAGAAATGCAAATGGCGAAGAAAAACATGGAAAAATGTTCAATATGACTAGCAATTTGGGAAATGCAAATCAAAACTACCATGAGATATCATTTCACACCTATTAGACTGGCCACTATTAAAAAGCCAGACAACTGTAATGTTGGAGAGGATGTGGAGAGATAGGAAGGCTTATTCACTGTTGGTAGGAATGTAGAATGGTATGGCCACTGTGGAGGACAGTTTGGCAGTTCTGAGGGAAGTTGAATATAGACTTGCAATGGAACCCAACAATACCTTTGCTAGGTATATACCCAGAAGAACTGAGAGCAGTGACGTGAATAGACATCTGCACACTGATGTTCACAGCAGTGATATTCACAATAGCCAAAAGTTGGAAACAACCCAGGTGTCCATCAATTGATGAATGCATAAACAAATTGTGGAGTATACACACAATGGAATACTATGCATTGGTAAGAAGAAATGAAGTTGTGAAACATGTGACAACATGTAACAACCTAGAGGACATTATACTGAGTGAAGCAAGTCAGACACAAAAGGACAAATACTGTATGATTGCCCTGCTATGAACTAAATATTACGTGATTGGAACTATCTTGCATGCAGTTGCATATACTCTCTGTTCCTTGGGATGGGCGTTATACATCATCATCTCCTTGTTAGTTGTCCTACGTGAGTCCAATGAACTGGAGAGTAGGTGTTGCAACTCTGTTGAAATTCAGGCCTCAGCTGGCACATGGGTGGACCAAAGATTAAAGAACATATATTTATCAAGTATAATGTTAATTATGGGTTCAAATAAAAGGGGCAAAAGAACCAGGTGTAGAGAACCTATAAATGAGTCTAACTCTGTTACACTGGGAAGCATAAATTCCAAAGTAAGGCCCACTGACAGGATGCCAAATTCCTGAGCTATCTGCCCTGCTTATAGTTTCTGGATGTCTCTAGAGCCCTCAGGAGCCCCATTTACCATGGCAATCAATGAGATCTTGCTGAGACGTGCATAAGCGTAACCTCTGGAATGACCTCCCGACTCACGTTGAAGTCTCTTAGCCATAAAAACTCATTCGTATTTAATATTTCCCCCTTTTGGTCTTTTTCCAGTTGCACTGCAGTTGGTGCTTGGTAGCAATCCCTAAGTGCCAGGGAGGCTCATCACCGGGAGTCATGTCCCACGCCATGGGGGTGGGGAGGTAAGGTAATGCATTTATATGCTAAGTTTGGCTTAGAGAGAGGCCACATTTGAGCAACAAGGAGGCTTTCAGGCGGTAACTCTTAGGCAGTATATAATACTAAGCTAAGTTCCAATTTCACAAGGAAAGGTTCATAAGTACAATCATCAATAGCAAGGGTCTAGCATAATGGTCTGTCTTCCTTCACTAAGCACTACCCTTGCACTCGGGGGATTTTACTATCCTATTAGAGAATGTAGCCGACTCCCCAGGATGGTAATTCAATATTCTTTCAGTTATTGTGTGGATCTCCACCCACCGAGGCAATCTGCCCCATGGGATCTAAGCCCCCTCTCAATTTGAAGCAGAGTGGGCATCATCATCCCAAAATCCTCAAAATTGGGATCCTCAAAATGGGCTAAAGTAGACTTATTATTCTACTATAGTCTTATTACTATTCTAGCAATGGAAAAACTCTTATCATTGATGTAAAGGCAGAGGTCTGAGAGGTCTGAAGTCTGGGAAAGGGAAGAATGGGTGTAATATGGGGACATTTTCCGGGACATTGGATTTGTTCTGCATGACATTGTGGTGATGGATACAGGCCATTGTATATTTTTGTCATAACTTACAAAATTGTGCAGGACAAAGTGTAAACTATAATGTAAACTGTAATCCGTGGTTAGTGGCAATGCTTCAATATGTGTTCATCAATTGTAACAAATGTACCACATTAATGAGGGATGTTGTTAATGTGGGAAAGTATGGGAAGGAGAGGGAGTGGGATACATGGGAATCCCTTATATTTTTTTATGTAGCATTTCTGTAATCTTAAGCTTCTTTAAAAATAAAAATAATTAATAACTTTAAAATATATAAAATAAGAAAAAACATATTATGTGAAATATGAGTATGGGTAGAATTGCACATATAAGACCTTTTTCTTTGAAGCTGAGCAAATATAAGTTGATACTACACAATGTTAATGTCAGGCAAAAAAAACCCACATTATACTAAGTGAAGGAGACCAGGCACAGAGTACTACATATTGTATGTTTCCATTTATATAAAATGTAAATATAAATCAATCTGTAAAGATGGAATTAGATTAGTGGTTATGTAGGTCTGAGGAAGGAATGCTAAGGGGTTTGAAGTCTTTCTTTTTGGAGTAATGAAATGGTTCTAAAATTTTTGAGATGATGAATGTACAACATTGTGATTATACTAAAAGCCACACTGATTATACACTTTGGATAGCTTGTATGGTATGTGAATATATCTCAATAAAACTGCTTAATAAACAAATAATTTCGCAAGAATAGTCAGAAACAGCAGAAACACCTCTCAACAGAGGTGAGGAAACTTCTTGTGTGTTTTTTTATTATTATTGAAATAATGAAATGGCTCTAATGATTAAAGTGTTGAACTCATAACTATGTGATTATACCAAATACTATTGATTATACACTTTGGATGAATTGTATGCTTTATTAATAAGTAACAATAAAATTGATTTGTTAAAAAAAAAAAGAGAGATCATACAAATTAACAATAAAAAGACAAACTACCTGATTAAAAAGTGGGCAAAAGACTTGAAACAACAATTGTTAAAAAAATAAATACAAATGGTGAAGAAGCACATTAAAAAATGTTCAACATCACTAGCAATTAGAGAAATTCAAAGCAAAACTACAATGATATATCACTTCACACCTTTTAGACTGGTCACTATTAAAAAGTCAGAAAACTGTAAATGTTGGAGAGGAGTGGAGAGGATAATAACACTTATTCGGTGGGAATGTAGAATGGTACAGCCACTGTGGAGGACTGTTTGACAGTTCTGAAGAAAGCTGAATATAGACTTGCCATGGGACCTGGAAATACTATTGTTAGGTATATACCCAGAAGAACTGAGAGCAGAGACATGAATAGACATCTGCTTACTGATGTTCATAGCAGCATTATTCATGATTGCCAAAAGTTGGAAACAACCCAGGTGTCCATCAACTGATGAATGGATAAACAAATTGAAGTGTATTCACACAATGGAATGTTATGCAGTGGTAAGAAGAAATGAAGTCGTGAAGCATATGACAACATGGATAAACCTGGAGGACATACTGAGTGAAGCACGCCAGACAACAAAAGGACAAATACTGTATGATCGTGTTATTATGAACTAAATATATTGTGTAAACTCATGGAATTAATAATGAGAATATAGGTCACCATAAAATAGAATGAGGGTAGAGAATGGAAAGATAAGGGTTAACCTGTGCAGAATTAGTTAAAAGGTTGTTTGTAAATCTTTGGAAATGAATGGAAATAGTGAGCGCACATGGTGCTGTTTGTGACAAGCAAAGCTATTATATGAGTATGACAGTGGTTGAAAGGGGAAGTCTAAGGACATATATATTACTAGAAGGAAAGCTAAAAATTGTAACATGGGACTGTATAACATAGTGAAACCTCGTGTAAAATATGAATATGGGTGATATTGCATATTTAAGACTTTTTTTTTTTTTTTTTTTTTTTGAGGTACCAGGGCTGAACATTGAACCCGGGACCTCGTATGTGGGAAGCTGGTGCTCAACCACTGAGCTACATCTGCTCCCCAAGGCTGTTTTTACAAGATATAAATACAAATAAACAAGAGAGAGGGAAATAGAATAGCAGCTATTTAAGGCAAGGGAGACATAGAGAAACAGAGAAGTTACGAGTTTGCCTGGTTTTTATTTTTACTGGAATAATGAAAATTCTCTAGAAATGACTAAAGTGATGAATGCAGAACTATGTGATTATACCAAATGCCACTGATTGTACACTTTGGATGGATTTATGCTTTATTAATATCTATCAATAAAATTGATTTGTTAAGATAATTTTTTTTTTTAATTTCTAAAGGCCTAGAACAAGCAAAAATGACCACATAACTAAGCCAAGTCTGCTGGAAGATCAACTTCCTAGCACACCTTCATGCTAACCGTCCTACAGACACAGTCCTGAAGGGAGGGTACTGTGCAATGCAGAGCTTCCAAAGGCCCTTTGAAATGCCACATCTAGGCTTGTGCCACTCCAAGGGTGTGACCCTCACCTGCTGCACCAATTTCCCCTGTGCCTCCTGCTGGTCCCTAACACACACATACAACAAGTGAAAGGAACCTGGAAGAGGTAAGAGTAAGAAAATAGACCATGCTGCTCCCATGCCTGAGCACTGGGTGCCACTGAGAGGGACAGGAGGACGAGCTATGCCCCAAGCCAGACGTCAGGCTGAATTGGGCTTTTTTATGCACCCTTTAAAAGTTCCCAGAAAGCTCTGGGATATGCCATTAAAAGACAGCAAAGAACAATTAAACATAAGAGCAAACAATAGTTGAAGGCAGTGATTAGAGGAAAATGAAACCATTTCCTGTAGGCACCCAGTTCCGTTCAAGCTCAAAAAACATGTCTATATTATGAGGAAATCATTTTGATTTTCTTCTCAAAGAAAGAGAGGAGAGTGGAGAAAATACTTAAGCAAATACAGAGGCTCTAGAAACTTTGACCTCGTGGAAAGAGACTGAAGGCACACAAGTTCTAACGACACTTCTAAAATGACAATGGCCCAATCCATGCCTCAAGCCAGCGTATCTAACTGGGCATCTCACTCAGGTGCACTGCAAGCTCCACACCCAGCAGGTTCAAAAATGAAATCGTACCATCTACTCCCACCTCCACAGTCCCAAATCTCCTCCTCCTCCCATATTCTCAGTTGACTCACCATGCCGCTCCAGTGCCCCTGCCCCTGCCTTCAGCATCTCCACCTGGACTACTGCTTCCTCTAGTCCCCCTCCAAGCACTCCTCCCTCTCAGTTATTTGCTATGCTGCTATCACATGTATCCTCCTGAAAAGCAAATATGATTATACCGTGCTGCCCCCAGCCCTTCACCTATAATCCCTCAAAAGCTTTCTGGTGCCTTCTTCAATATTGAGGGTCCCTGAGGGTACAGGCCTAACTACCTCCCCACAGCCTCACCTTCCACTTGTCCTCAGACGCCTACCTAATCCCAGCCACACCACGCTTTTGGGATCACCATGAAGACTGCTGTTTTGTTTTCCATGCATCAGTCTCCATCTGTACAATACATCCTTTCCTAATGTCTTTACCTGAGTTACTCCAGCTCAGCCTTCTAAACTCTGAGCAAGAATCATCACCTCTTAGAAACCTGGCTGGGGTAAGTGCTACTCTCTCTACATGACGGTATTTCCTAAGGGAAAAAACATCAAAGGGCAATGCCTTAGGAGACTCTGAGCCTAAGGACTGGAGCTTTACCTTACTCATTCCCTATGCTAAGCAGGGTGTCTGAGTTGCTGGGGATGCTCTGAGTTGGCTGAAAGAATAAAGAAATGAAAGAACCAATAAATATATGAAGTCCATTAGGGGTTTCTTCTAGAAATTTCTGAAATGCAATATATGAATCATTCACCATGTAGCAAATCAGACATTGGCTACTGTCCTGTGACTTACACAAGTCATGTGAAATTTTTTATGCTCCCATATCTCCAATATCAAATGGGGATATTGGTTACATAACCTTTCATGGCTTCTTTTCAGCATTAAAATTCTATGGTCATATGAGTCTGTGTTCATGCAGAATTAATATGGAAATGGCTTACTTTAAGGCAGAAGTGATTTCAGTTGGTCATAAGAAAGAACCTCTTAAAGAACAAAATGAGGGACATTTGGGGTTTTCTGTTCCCAAAGATCTTTCAAGAGAAAAACAACCAACCATCTGTTCTAAATGGTTTAACCATGCTCTGAAAATTAGGGGCAATGCAGGATGGTTTTTAAAATTTACCTCCCCTCCCATTTTCTAATTATTAGAATACAAACATCCGGGGCACAGGTGGAAGTTCCCCATCAGTGGAAGTTCAGAGGGAAATTTTCCAAAAAACTGCCAACTTGGCACCCAGGATTCAGCTTCTTCATTTAAGCTGGAGGCAGAAAAAAGTGTCAAAGAGAGAGAACATTATGACCTCAGAGCAACTCAGAGCAGCTTGCAACTGGTCAGCTCACAGAGGATCTGAGATTATGCCCTCTGCTCCTAAGGTTATATACTAATTCTAAGTTCCTAGGGTCCTTCACATTGCCTAAAAGCTGAAAGCAAAGACAGGTGCTGAAGCAGGCGATGCTTGGCTAAGTGAACACTGGCTTGCATTTGCAATCTAGACACACATCAACCTTCAAGTTAAAATACACCGACCAAGACCTTGAATCTGCCCCAGGCAACTCCAACCAGTCATCCCCAGAAAGTACTGTAACAAGAGTTAGTAAGCAAAATAGGAAGGAAAAAAAAAAAAGTGTTCCTAGGTCCATAACCTTGGTATCCGATCCTGGCATATTCCTAGGAATAATTCTATAGTTATGCCTTCAAATTCCAGCAGGAAAGAGAAATTAATGAGGTTCTAAATTTACTTAATAGGAATATGAGGAGAGGAGGCACTCTATATTTCTTTCATATAGTGTGAAATTCTCTCAAAGCTATCAATCTGACAAAACTGATTAAGTGTGAAATCTTTCTTTCCTGAACCAAACTTAAACAGGACACTTACAGAGGGAGAGAGCACATCATGAGGCTAGCCCATGAGATATTAATTTTCTGACCCACTGTCTCAGTCTTTTCATCTAATTAGCAAAGCTAGAAAAGACAGATTTTTTCAGAACGTTTTCAATGAACTTTTTCTCCCGATTCCCAGAAATGAGAACCCACTTACATATTTGCTTGTGGGTAAAAATAACAGAAAAAAATCGAACACATCACAGATGACTCTAGGTGTAAATGTCGTGATAAAGATAAACAACACCGGAAGAGAGCAGGTATGTTACTATATCTACAAAACACCACATCAAACAGCACTCTGAAGCCAGATTAAAACTGGAACATTACACAGACCTTTGTGTCTGGGCTCAGTATTACTCAGCAGTGTAGAGCTCTGTCCCAGTTCCCATTCTTCACACTTTGCCATGTGATGCAAATATAGGATGCTGACAACCAGCTCAAAGGTGGAAATTCATTTACTAAACTGGGTGTTTGGGCTATATAATGTCAAAGAGCTATTGTAACTGGTTCTCTTTAAAAACGGCACCTGTGGCAGTGATTATCTGTTCCACAGGGAAACCATTCTAACCATATCGAGCTTCTACATTCCATTGACCAAGACAGGCATTCTATTAAAAAGACCTAGAAATAGGAACGGCTTCATCCATGCACCTGTATAGGTGGATGCATTAAGGCCAACAAGCCTAATGTAAGGAAGGAAGGCATACTACAGAGCATCAGAACAAGCGTAGGTTTAAGAAGTTTATGCTTAACAGGTTAAGCAGAAAGGTAGACACAAAAATGGGATAGCTTAGTGACCAGGAGGAAAAAAAAAAGACAGAGATGTATGATACACAGTGATCTATTTAATACAAGGGTTAGGTAATTTTACTGAGCTCAGGGACACACAGGATGGCTCTTTTAGACTTTAGACTTATCAACTGTTCGATTTGGTGCCTCTCCCATCCTCCCAATACAGAATGAGATGATGGGGAGAATATGACCATGTGATATGAGAGGGGGCCAGGGATCCAAAAGCTCCCTTTTTCTTATGAACCTTCTGAATAAATCTATTCTCAGGACTTCCAGACCCACATCACTGCCACCTTCTGTGATATCTGCTACTTCTAAGTCCACTAGAGGTTCTATAAGATGAATCTTCTTGCTTCTGGTCAGTCATCTCCTCTGCAGGAAGCCAGCTGTTAGTTCCCTCTGTTTTGCTAAGTCAGGTACAACTCCTCTTTCTGCTTTTTACCTTGCTAAAATGTGTTAAAATCTATCATCCACTGTAGTAGTCTGCCAAAGGCCTGCTGATGCAAAGTACCAGCAATCTGTTGGCTTTTATAATGGGTATTTATTGGGGGTAAAAGCTTAGAGTTACAAGGCTGTAAAAAGTCCAGCTCAAGGGTGCTTTCTCACCAAAGGCAGTTGCCAAGTGTTGAAGCAAGATGGCCACTGATTTCTGGCTGGTCTCTGCCTTCCCCTCTGGGCTTCCTCTTCCCCTTGAGGCTCTGTGGGCCCAGCCTCTTGAGGGTTCGTGCTCATGTAAAGTCACCTCTCTCTTGCCATTGGGCTTGTTTCTTTCCGGGCCTCCTATATAATCCTCGGTTGTCCCGCTCTCTTCCCAAAGTCAGCTGTAAGCTCTCAGGCAAAAAGTCTCATCTCTCCCCAGGGCTTCAGCTGTTTGAGCCTCTCCTTTCTGTCATACAGAAGAATAAAAAATGATAGAGTTCTCTCTTCCTGTGTATCTCAGTGTGGGTGTCCATTTATAGCCGACCCAGAAAAGGGGCGGAGACTCAACCTGAGTCATGCCTACTGACATAGTCAAATCAAAAAGCCCTAATCTTAACAGGTAATCTAATCAAAGGGCCCTCAGCTGCATTTAATACAATCAAAGGGTATCACACCCAGAGGAACAGATTAGTTTACAAACTTTGTCTTTTTGGGATTCAAAAATAATCTCAAACTGCCACATCCACTGATGCCACCTTTCTCATATTATTTAGTCTTGGGGGTTAATAACTCTTAATAACAGTATTTGGGAGGAAAGGAATAGGACATAAAAGTAGTTGATTTGTCATAGTAAACTGGACTTGAGCCTCTACCCACCACTTCATCACTGGCATCATTTGCCAAGGCCAGCAGGTTCCTGGCCAGGGATGGTCTGCCACTGATAGGAACAGACAAGTTCTGAAATATTTCTGCACCTGAGATTACTTTCTTTATTCCACGTCTGAAGCAGCTGAGCCCCTGACCTAGCTTCCTGACCTGAGTCTTCTCTCCTGCCTAGACACAGAGGAAATGCCTGCCTTTGCCTCATGCCTCATCTCCCATCAGGCAGGGGCAGCTGTCCAACAGTGGAGACCTCCTAATTGGTCTAAACCTTTGGAAAATAATGATGGATCAAGAGGAACGTGACAGGGAGAAAAGAACACCAAAGACTTATTACCCTAGCCTGTCTCTTTGTGAGGCAAACCCCAGAATCTCTGCCCTTTGGACTCACCTGTATACCTCTGACACCTGCTTTGCAGTGCCTGTGAACCCAAAGCAAACATAAACTAGGGCAGGGAACCAATTAATTGTTTTGAAATGGAATTTGATGTTTTCAAACCAAGGATTGTGATTTCAGGTTAGAGTTACTTATTAGAAGTATTAAGGCTATGTCTTCTGATCGAAATGCTCTAGTGATAAGCCTACTTTGAAGACATATTCTTAAGCATTCTGGATCTTAAATTTGAATGAATAGTTTTGGTGGAAAATGATAAAGAAAAATTGAATAATTTCAAATATTTCTTGTCATTTATTCTTTTAGTACCTCAAATGTTAATTAGAATAACTGGAATCACTTTTTAGATTTTTCAAGTTACCTTCCTAGGAAGTTTGTGCAGTGTTATACAGTTTAGCTTAGCTCCTCTAGAAGGTAATCAGTTATTAGTTTAAAACTGTAACCAAACTGCTCAACTAGCATATATTGAAAACACTTAAAAGCATTAGAAAATTTGGGAATGTTATGATCTAAATATTTTTTCTGGTACTTTTTTTGTTATTTATAGAACTACTTATGTATTTAACATACTTCTGGAAATATACACCTTTCATAAAACTACTAATATAACCATGCATTCAATACCATGGTCTATCTATAGAATTGAGTATTTTGGACCAGGTAACCTGCAGCACAGTCAGGGCTGTGTTTGGGGGTAATTGCAGTAACGTTTAGTTTTCTACTTAGTCTTATATGAGGCAGAATCCAAGTATATGTCATAAATGTTTGTCTATAAAAGGAAAAATGCATACTAATATTAATATCTATAGCTGTGAATCACTTTTCCCCCAATAATTGATACTGTACATTCCTAATGATATTAGGTTGTGTGTGTAACTTTTAAATCTTTAAACTGAAAGTTATAAAACTACTTCATTTGATCAGGACTCTTTAATCTCATTTTCATTTGCTTTGTTTGAATGAGTTGTAGTTATTTTTATTTATTCATGGATTAAATCTAAGCTTACTGAAATAACAAGTACACTAATAAAGAACTGAATATTTGTGGCTATTGACAGTGACCCCAACTGCTGGTGAAGTTAAAGCATAACATATGAGAGTGATTTGCTGCTATATTTCCTTTGAGAGATAATTGAGAAAAAAATAGAACCTAACAGTGACCATGAATTTCAAGTACAAAAAAAAAAAAAAAATGTGGTAAACGCTGGTTTCTTGGGTGAATGAGGAAAAGCAATCATCTGATCCCCAGCTGAAGACCACTCATACTCTTAAGGAGAGAGAATCTGCATTTTCAGAGGTGTTAGCAAAATGTGAGAGGCTGCTGTCCATACTTTGCTTTATGAATTTGGCTTTCATTTGTACATTAACTCATGTAAAGGTGTATCTCTTACACATTAAGAATGTTGATCCAATTCAACAAAAAGGTAAATATAAAATATAGACTTTATTTGCCAAAGAAAATTCATCACAGAATTTTTATCCATTTTTTTTTTTTTTGCAAATGTGTTAAGTGATTTCATTTGACTTTATGCTGCCCTACCCACCTCTACCCCGCACCCCCCGCCGCCCCTTTTAATGTAGCTTAAACCATGGCATATATTTAGAAACCAAGAGAAGGAAGAACAAACATCAAGAAGGACATGGAACTTAGTATGGTACAGTTTTCCTCTTAAGTAGGTCTAAAGAAATACAACTTTGTGTCACTTTTTAAAAAAAGTATAGTCATTTGACTTCCTGGATATATTCTTTAAACATATGTAATAAGATGATTTTATATTTGTTTTTCGGGGAGAACATTGGTTTCTGTTACTTACTATTTTCAGTTTCCTCTGCCATTCATGTTTCTGTTTTATGTTCAGTGTTTCAAATATTTATATTTAAAGATTTTAAAGTACCAAAAATGTAACTGAGTACAGTGGATTGTTTTCTAGTATGATGTTAACATTATACAATGAAATGTATAAAAGTGTTGTCAGTTTCATTATTGACACACATAATATGTTCACAAATAAACTGTGGTGTTGATAAAGTTACTGCCAGAAGAAAAAATAGGGCAGGGAGCAGTTCTGGCTCCCAAACAATGCCCCCCCATCTTCACTTAGTGCTCTGGCCTTCCTGGCATCTGGGCCGTGTCAGCCTAGCTAATGATACCTGTCTGCTCCTCTCCATCATAACTTGCCTATCTGGGTCCAATTCTTTGTTTGCCTAAACACACACCAGATTTATCAACTCTCCCAGTGGCTCTGTCCAATGGTAACGCAGTGTACAAAACATTCTTATCCCTATTGTAGACCAGTTCCGGACCCAAATCTGCAACTCCTCATAACTGACCTATACGTGACCCATATCTGACTCTTCCCTTATAGTTCCAGTTCAGTAAATCCTACAGGAGAGGCCATGTAGCATACTGGTAACAACAAGTTACATGCTAGAGCCAAAAAGACCTGGGTTTAATTCAGCTCTGCCACTTATCTGTAGGATCTTAGTCAAGTAACTGCATCCTCTTGAGCCTGTTTATTCATCTGGGAAGTGGGGATAATAATAATAATAAATCTTAATTCAAAAAGTTCTGAGGGTTCAAATAAATAATATACCAATAGCAATTAGCACACAGTGCATGAAACCATGCGAACACTTGAAAATTAGCCCCTCCTCTCTTAGCCCCTCCTCTCAAAACTGACTTTAACCAGTAAATGTGGAGGCTTCTCACAGAGGACTACACAGACCATCCAGGAAGCACCACGTAGGCGCTGCCTTCTCCTTCTACATTAAACATCTTTATATTAGTGCTGACTTCTGGACACCGCTAAATCCTCAAGTTCCACATACAGAAGCCACTGTCTATCATGTTAAAATAGCAAAAAATAAGACACTAAAATCAACTGGAACTTGTAAAAACCACTGCAAAAATCAAAATCACTCCTCTAATTTTAACAGTTCCTTGATTTAAACTGAAAAGTAACTATGTTCAAGGGTACACAATAATTGACTTGCAGATGTCCACAAAGTACTATTATTTTTCATCCCAGTTGTCTAAATGGAAATGGTAGGATGCTATTCCATTCAAAGCTTTCCTATGCTCTTTGGTATTTTATAATCACATTTTCTTTGAAAATCTGAATAGTGGTAATATTCTATCCAGTTACCTAGGACTCTTCTTAAAAAATCAGGCTTCAAAGAAATCTAGGGAACTATAGCAGAGTATACGAATTGATTTTAAGTATTCTTTTTTTTTAATTAATTTTATTTTTTCCCACCCCCTTGTTGTTTCTCACTTGCTGTATCCTTTGGTCTTCCTTGTTTCTTTAGGAGGCACCGGGAGCCGAACCCGGGACCTCTGATGTGGGAGGGAGGTGCCTAATTGCTTGAGCCACCTCCACTCCCTGCTTTGTTGTGTCTCTCATTATGTTTTTTCTTCTTGTGTCTCTTGTTCTGTCAGCTTGCTGTCTTCTTTAGGAGGCACCAGGATCTGAACCAGTAACCTCCCATGTGGTAGACGGGAGCTCAGTCACCTGAGCCACATCTGCGTCCCTTAAGTATCCTTGTTTGTTATCAAAGTATGAAGTCACATGACTAATACTTAGAAATATGATGCTACTTTTTCCACAATCCCTGAAATTTTGCCAAATTCCATTCACTAAAGTAAACCATTGAATCTTTCCAGATTCTACCACTAATTAGTTTGTAAAGGAAAGGTACAAATTAGGCAATCTAAATTGACAAAAACACGTGTATACACTCACCCACCAAGATCTTAATAAGTCCTGCAGTGGGATGAAAATAGGTGGGGCATACTTGACAGGCAATTTCTGTACAGAATGAATCTGACACACTTAGGCCGCTACTGCAAGAGAGCATTTAGCAGACAGGACTCCTAACAGCAGTTCAACTGACAGATATGCATACCTCATGTTGAGTATAAAATAAACACCACCAGCAAAGCTAATGGGGAAGGAAACTATAATAGTGCTGTCCATGGTAATGGATCATCTGAGATGATCCATTGGGAGAAAGAAAGGATAACTCCACCCTGTGTCCAGAGTCAGGCAACCTAACACTAACATATGTATAGGTATAATCTCACTTAAAATACACACACAACACACACAAACACATACACTGGCTTTCTTTCCCAATACTTTTTAATGAGGGAGAGGGTAATGCTAATGGGAGACTGAGGTAGCATCAATTAAATACAACAGGATTTTAAAGCACATGCTTAACTGATAAGTCCTGAATGTTACCCAGGGGATTGGAGGAGCTGGTAAAAGAGTGCTAGCTCTCCAGAGAGCATTGTTGGTGATGAAGTTGATGAACCATCAATACTTATTAGCAGGGGCAGATTTACTGTGAAGATAATGAATCTTAAGCTTCCGGGTCCCTCATTGCATGGGTGCTTCCAAAGCCCTGAGAGGAGCTCTAACAACGAAATCACACAGATTGATATTTTTGCCAAGTAACATCTATTAATATTAACCACTACAATTAAGTTTCCTGTCTCTTTCCACTCCAAGTTTTCTTCCTCATACATACACACCTTGTTAGGTGGTATGATAGTGACTGTGAGCATTTTGGAGACCCAAACGAGCATTTGGATTGGGAATACACTCAGTTGGGTTTTAGTGAGATGTGTTCATGTGCTTCCATGTAAAGTATTATTGCAAGGGTTCCTAGCGTAGGAATGGATTCCAAGAATACTCCTATGCCAATTGCCATGCATCATTACACAAAGGTGCAGGGCCAGAGATGATACTGTGAAATAAATGTGGTTACATTGCCCAGCATGCAAAAGGAGTGGGGTGGTGAAGGAGAAAACGAGGTCTGGATAAATGTACAGAGCCAGAAACTAAGTCTATGGAAAAGTCTTTCCAATCTTACGTATTTCCAATTTTCAATCATAAGTGAAAGAAGCTTCATCGTTTTCCAAATTGGACATCAATCCTAAAAAAATGTATGACATTATTAATAAAAAGCTAATACTTTTCTAAACTACCAATAATTTAAAAAAACAAAGTTCAATCAACCTTGCTAGAGGAAAAACTGAATTATCTTTCTATTCTCTCTACAGAAAATATTACAAAAATCACTGTTGTATGAAGAAGCAATCAGAGTATACAACCAAAAATGATTTTTAAAAGGATAATGGAGGCAGTTAATAAAAATAGTATGTAATTTTTCTGGATATTTTGTGACAGTGACAGTACTGGTCAGGTTTTTTTTAAATCTGTAATTTGTTATGATTTCTCATGCTAAATATTCTATTTATATCTACTCTTATATTTGTTACTTTGTACTTTTTTCCTTCAAGAGGACATCCAAAATTGTATGTTTTAGGCCCTATAAAACCTGGATCTGCCTCTACATCAGAAGTTCTTACACTTTTTTATTCCACGGACCCCTTTGCCAGTCAGGTGAAAAACATGGGCCCCTTACTAAGTAGACACTATACTGTGTATTATTTAATAAATGTATCACACCCGCACCAACACATCCCCACAAGAATAATGTTTTTTGGAATTTCAGTTCAAGTTCTCGGACCCCTTGTTAAAAACCCCTGCTCTACATATTAGATCCTTATCATCAACATTCCAAAGGTAATTGATTATCATTCCTGATATATGTGTGAAAGCCCCAGAAACTTAGAAACTTGACTTAACTTAGTGTTAACCTGAATCGCTCACATAGTCTTCCAAAAATATAGAATATATCAACCTGGAAAATATTAAAAGCATAATTTTATCTAAGATTTTTTAAATTTGTATATAAAGCTTCAGGGACATCATTTATCTATCATAATACAGAAGAGTCGACATAGAAAGTCTATGAGAGTCATCCTTGAAATTGCTTTTTTGGAAAAAATTATTGACAAAGCCTTCATGAGCCTACCAAACTCTATATCAAACATCACTAGCTCTACCACCACTACCTATTTAGCCTGTTTCTCTAAATTATGTTCAAGGGGAAATTCCAGTTATTTCTAAATCCTGGTAGTTACATATTTGGCTCATCAAGTTTTATTGTAAGTGTAATTCTGAGTGGAGTTTAAAATAGCCTTGCATTATACTAAATCTCACACTCTGGTGTTCCTAGTGAAATTCAGGTCTATCTGGTTGTCTTTTGAGGTTACTTGAGTAAAACAGCCTGCTTCTTGCTCCATGAGCGCTGTGAAGCACTCAGTAAACCTTCTCCAGGGCCTCCTGGGCTCACCCTGGATGCCAGCATGCCCAAGCCATGTTGGCATTCACTTTCATCTCATCTGCCCAGTCAGAATGTGAACCGGAGGGTCTGCACTATGTCGAGTACATCAATTACCCTTTTTGAAGAAGAATCAAAAAGCTGCTTGGATAAAAACACAGTTAAAATGGCCTGGGTATGCCCCACAGGTGAAGGCAATAAGCACTTGAAACACCATCTTTCCCAACAAGTTTAGTCAATCTTGTCATCTTGTCACAGAGCTGAGTCTTTATTTTTTTAAAAATCAGAAATGGCAGTGCTGGATGTTAAACAGATCTACCCTAGGGAGCTGGCTTGAAACCTATTCTGTAACCTTGGCCAGAGATGGTAAGAACTGGCAAGACAAAGGGGTCAGGGTGGAGGGCGGTGTGGTGTAGGAATTTGAATAGCTATTTTTAGTGCCAGTGAAAATTGTTCCATTTTAGAACAGATTCTGCTTCTCAGTTGGAAATATCACAAACCAAGCCCATGAACATATTTCATTGTCCATAATTATATACTACACTCTCCCTACAATGCCTATTAAAAAAAAAAAAACAAAGATAAAGCTGTCTTCATGTGTGCAAGCACTTGGAGATTTACAATTAGAAAACTCCTCAAAGATCTTGATCTCAGTAGGGGATGGTTCTGGCAACTACTCTTTCTTCAAAGCAAACCACCACCACCCTAATATTAATGGTCTTTCATACCATTCTTCAGCAGCCTTAATTAACTGCTAGTAAGTCTTAAACACCTTCATTTGTACAATCTGCTAATATTCCTTCTTAATGATGAGGACATAACCAAGGGCCAGGGTTGTAAGTAGGTGACAGCAGCCCCAGAAAGGCAAAGGGCCAAAGAAACTTGAAGAACAGCAGGATTCAAGAAGCTCCTGAACCCATGCTAGATGCTCAGTGAAAAGTCAAAGCCATGAGCCCTAAATCTACAAATCCCATGGCTTTCTTCATTTCATATATACCACAGTTATTCTTAACTGGTAGCTGTGTTCTCCACAGAAGACATTACTCCGTGGTTCAAGTTGGTTCAAGTCCTGGCAACTTTTGGCCCTGAGGACAAAGACACAGCTGAAGGAAAGCTTTTCTTCATTTCGATAGTTTGTCTTTCCCCTTTTCAATGCCTCTTCTTTTCTCTTCTTGCCCTCCTCCTATTCTTTGTCAAAGAAACTGGGAGCGCCAGCAGCATCCATGAGCAATGCCTGGCCTCACTACTGGCTCTCTGGTTGATTAAGTCATGTACTGGTAAATGCTATGGAGAAAATGAAGGAAGGTAAGGGGCAGAAGTTAATGCTAGGGGCGAGGAGGTTGGTATTATGTTATTGTATATAGGGGAGTCTTGGAAGACCTCCTTAAAGGTGTAGGGCATTTGACCAAAGACCTGAATGACTTAAGGGCCTGACCTATGCATGTACTTGTGAGAGTGACTGACAAGGAGAGTGACTGACAGAGGGAACAGCACATTCAAAGGTCCTGAGGTAGAAGCCTCTTGGTGAATGAAAGAGAGCAAGAATGCAAATGTGGCCTGGAGAGGAATGAGTGAGGTGGAATATGTTAGGAGGTAAAGTAGAAGAGAAAGAGTGAGCCAAATCACAGAGGGCCTTTTAAACCCTGTAAAACTTCTGCTTTCAGATTTTGTGAAAAAGGAAGCAACTGGGAGGGTTTTGAACAGGGGAGTGACATAATCTGATGTTAACAGGATCACTCTGGCTGCTGTGTGGAAGACAGGCAGTAGGAAGCAAGGGTACAAGCAGGAAGACCAGTTAGGAGGCTACTGCAATAATCCAGGAGAGAAATGATGTTGCCTCGGACAGAGTGCTCGTGATGTAGGTAGGGAAAGTGGATGGACTCTGGATATATATTTTCAAAGTAAAACTAATAGGATTTTCTGGCAGCTTGGATATGAAAAGTGAGAAACAGACAGGGTGACTCCCAGGCTTTGGGCCTCACAAATGAAAAGGATGGCATTACCATTTACTGAGACAGGGAAGGCAGCTAGATAAGCAGGTGCTGAGAGGTAGGGATATAAGGTTTGGGACATGTTAAATATAAAAATCTATTGAACATTTAAGAAAAAATATCAAGTAAGTAGTTAGATATAATTATGTGGAGTTTTGGGGAGAGTTCCAGGCTGGAGATAAAAGTTGAGAGTCAAGTGCATATAGACTGGATGGACTCCATGAGACTGGGAATGAGTGTAGACAGAAAAAGGAAAAGAGCCAAGGGCTGAAACCCCAGAGCAATCCTATGTTTTCAGCTGGAAGATGGGAGAGATGAAGAGAAAGCAGCAAAGGAGAGAGAAGGCATCCCTCATAAATTATTCTATTAGCCCCATTTTAAAGGAAAATGAATCAGCCAGCAGTTCCCAAGAGGCATGCTCTCTACTCCAGGAAGAAGGCCACCAAAGTATCTACACCATCCCACACATCTCTGATTCCATCACACACTCCTCCCCACCACGCAGGCATATACTCTTACACTCCCAGGAACACCTGTTCACATTCACACACGCCCTCACACCCATGGTCACCTCCACAAGACCAGCCAAATATACAGCTAGACCTGTAGGAGATAAGGAAAAGCCAAGCACAACTCTCTTGGGATTATCCAGGCCAGCGCTCCACGGGAATAAAGGACTCCTGCAATGCACTGTTCCACTCACCAGAGGCGGCGGGCAGGGAGGATGAGTGGAACAAGGAACTCACTGCAGAACTTCAACATCGTAGTCCAGTTCAATTACGTGGAAATGTCTTCCCCAAGGGAACAAAACCAAAAAAGGAGATTATTTCACTTGTCTCCAAACATTCATTCAAGCTTTAAAGAAGAATGGATTTCTTAATTAATCTCTAGTACTTACAGACACTGTATGGGCAAATACACAACAAAGAACTCTATAATGACAGAACTGTCCCTATGCATCAGGACTTCAGCAATTCCAAGGGCTCTCTACAGGAGCTCTGTGCCTCTGGATTATAATATATTTCTTCAGAGTTTCACAGTGCCCAGGAAAGGCCAAGTTTTACACATTCTAATTAAGTACTTTCACTTGCTTTGTGCTGCCTGCAGTATTTCCAGTGCTATTCTGAACTAAGTATTCATTTAGTCCCGCTGGTCTTTTTGTTAATCAACACTTTAAGTGGTCTCAAAAAAAAAAAAAAAAAAAAAAAATGTTCTCTGAGGCACCTCTTATTTTCCAAGCAACACAAATGAAGATGTAGTTAAACTTTGCCAAAGTAATGGAACAATCTAGTGGGGGGAGAAGTGGGCAAACCAAATGCCCTAGTTAGGTATGTGGTTGAATACCTAAATTTTCCATTCCTGAGCTGTTGTGTTGGCGTCATATGGACACATTCTGTGCCATGGAGCTGGCCTGCGATGACTCTATCTGAAAGCAAAATGCTGACAATCAAGAGATAGCGATGCTCTGCCTTCACCTTGCTTTGAACGTAGGTCAGGCCCTTCTGCTGTTTCTCACAAACATGACCGCTGAGTCCCACCAGATCCCACAGCAATGTGTGGCTTGTTTATGGACAGCCACGGCTGGACAGCATCTCCCAATAAGGCGAAGACACATCTTGATTATTTGGGGCATCACACTGGCCTATCCAACAGTACCTAATCTCCCAATCGTGGCCTTTTCATAAATCAAAGCCCTTATACTAAGAAAGAAAAAACTTACATTTCCAGCAATGAATTAGTTACAGAAAGAAGAGAAACAAGACTTTGTGAACAAACCTTGTTGTTGTGATTGAAGTAACTCCTATACACACACACACACAAAAATCCAGTAATAAATTAGTTCTGAATAACCCACCATTTACCCATACCTCTACCATTCAGTGAAAGAATTACTCTAACATATAGGAGGGTTAATTGTACAGCAACAGAAGTTTTGCTCCTCACTGACCCTCTCGAATTTCCTCTACAATCCTATTCCTGGCATATGAAACTTCACCATCAGAGTGAAAGCTGGGCTCAGGCAATTGTCTCCTAACTTAAAAATACCCCAGAACTCTATAATACATCATATGGTAGGTGTTCCCTAGATACTTACTGAAATAACGGCTGCATTGTTAGTTGATTTCATTAGCTCTTTCCCAGTTCCAGGGTGGTTGGGACAGTGGATATATAAAGGCATTGAGGATGAAGAGCCAGGACAGGACTTAGGTTGGGCTTCCAGGCAGTTGAGTACTACATGAGTAAAGGGCATTGTCAAAGGGCATGTGAGGAGTTTTCCAAAATCACCTTTCATCTACAATACAACTGGTCTCAAATCACTGGTGTGGTTTCTACTTTCCAAATAGCAAATTCACAGCTAGCTTATTCTCATTTCAACAGCTGGTAAGCCCTTGAGGACAGGGGCCATGCCATACATATCTTCATATCCTCCACAACATCCAGCACCATATCTTGCACAAATTAGATGCTCATTTAGTAGATATCGGGTAAATTAAACTGTGTAATATGAGACATAGATTGTATGACTACAACCAAAGTGATCCTACTGGGGTCCAATGCATGCAGAATTTCAGTTAGGCTTAAATGAGAGAAATCTTAGCATATGAATTTGTTCAAAATGGCAGCAGGGCTGTGCCAGAGTCACTCTGGATGCAAAAGGATAGGCACACAGTATCCACAAAGGGAAAAAGAGGACGGGCATACTTGAGTTTATAAACTAACTCTTGCAGCCCTACTTCTCTCTGCAAGGCTTAGTGTTTCAGCTCTAGCCCAAGAAGAGCAACATATATTTGTACAGCACTATGGTTTTCAAAGTGCACCACAGATTTCTTTACATTTTCCCTGATGAAGGAGGTTTCATTATCCTCATGTAAAAGATGAAAAAATGCTTTGTAAATTTCCCAAGGGTACCAGACTGATAAAGGATGCAAACCCAAGGTCCTAATGCCTATTTAGTGCTGTGTCAACTTCACCAATAAATCAAATTGTTTTCATCTCTAGAAAAAATAATCCTAGTAAATTTGTACCAGATGGCTTTGTAACACGAAGGTGCATTTTAACAATTGTTAGTTTTTGTAAGGGCAAGGTCTATAACAAATAGGATGTGACAACATTTTAATGGGCTTGGCCAGAAAGACTTGGGACTCTCCTCTCTCCCAGAAAAATAGCTAGAGGACAGGCAGAAATGACCTGGAAAAAAAATATTCTAGGGTTAAAGACACCAGGGGAAAGCTTGACACCACCCAGAAAGGAGGGGAGCACAGGAAAAAAATCTCAGTGGAAAGACCGTGAGTAGAAGCTGCAGCTGCCAGTGCCCTTCCCCTAACCTACAAGCAAACAATTTGAATTCTCCAGCCTGGGGCCAGTGACTACAGAGAGAGGGGGCCCCAGGAAAAAGGAGAGAGAGGGACTCAACCTAAGGCTGATTCAGTTTTTGGCCAACAAATTTGGTATGCTGCGTCCCATGAGACCTTCGTGGCCGGAAGGGAACACGCCACTGTTTGCCTTAAGACCTGGCATGGGACTAAAAAGATCAGACCCTCTCAATCACCCTCTCTAACATAATGACCAGGACTGGTTGTTGAGGAGACATTGGGTAACGGAATTATTTCCTACCTACAAAACGGGAGGGGTCTGCCAGCAAAAGTTGGAGAACAGCTGCTGAGAAAATTTGAATTGCAAGGTTCTTAGTCTCCAGGCAGGATCCTCTGTCACATTGACTGGGGCCTTGTTGCAGCAAACATACTCCAATCAGGCTTTGAACTGAGAGGGCTGCTGAAGACCACCATCTGCTGGCAGGCCAAGGAAGTGTATGTGAGGAAATTAAAAGTAAATAAGAGGCTTTTTTCCAGCCATAATGGCCCCCCTCCCCAAGGCCATTGGAAGTGGGTCTGCATCCCATTACTGGGTCAGATTTGAGCAACTAATAGGGACAATCCTAAAGACCTAAAACAGATTGAAACAAAAATCAAAGAACGGCAGGAACACACAGTTTCCCACCACCAAATCCCTATGAAAGAGAGAGAAATTGAGCATCACAGTAAACTCACCATCATAACCAGATGCCTAGACAACAGAAAAAATTATAAGCCACACTAAGAAAATGGAAGAAATGGCCCAAGCAAAGGAATATATCAAAACCCCAGAAGAGACACAGGATTTGAGACAACTAATCAATGAGGTTCATACAGATTTCCAAAATCAAATTGAGTTTGAAAGACAATATGGCTAAAGAGATAAAGGACATCAACAACACACTGAGCAAGCACAAAGAAGAATCTGGAAACCTGAACAGAAAAATAACAGAGCTTATGGGAATGAAAGACATGATAGCAGACTTGAAGTGATAGAAGAAAGAAAAAGTGATACTGAAGGCAGAACAGCTGAAATTGAAGAGAAGGAAGAACAGAGGGAGAAAAGAATGGAAAAAAATGAGCAGGGGCTCAGGGATTTGAATGATAACGTGAAGCACAACAACATATGTGTCGTTCCAGAGCAGCGAGGGAGAAGCAAACCATCATATACAAGGGATGCCCAGTAAGACTTAGTGGGCATTTCTCATCAGAAACCATGGAGGCAAGAAGACAGTGCCATGATATAATCAGAATACTGAAAGAGAAAATTTCCAGCTGAGAATTCTTTATCCAGCAAAACTGCCCTTCAAATATGAAGGTGAATTAAAAATATTCACAAATAAACAGAAATCAAGAGAGTTTGTAAAAAAAAGAATCAGTCTTTCCAGGAAGTATTAAAGGGAACCTTACAGCCCAAAAGAAAAAGACAGGAGAGAGAGACTTGGTGGAGAATGTAGAAGGCAAGAATAGCAGAAAGGATAACCAAAAGAGTAAAAAGATGAAATAAGATATGACATATGAAAACCAAGTAATAAAATGGTGATGTAAATAATGTATTTATAATATCACTGAATGTGAATGGATTAAACTTCCCAATCAAAAGATATCAGCTGACAATATATTAAAAAATAAATAAATAAAACAAGTCATCCATATGTTCCCTACATGAGACTCACTTAGATCCAGGGATACAAACCAGTTGAAAGTGAAAGGCTGGACAAAGATACTACATGCAAACAGTAACCAAAAAAGAGCAGGAGTAGCTATACTAATATTGGACAAAACAGACTTTAAATGCAAAATAGTTATAAGAGATAAAGAAGGCCATTATATATTAACAAAAGGGACAATCCATCAGGAAGGAGTAACAGTCATGAATATCTATGCACCTAACCAAGGTGCCCCAAAATACATGAGGCAAACTCTGGCAAAATTGAAGGGAGAAACAGACATCTCTATAATAACAGTTGGAGACTTCAACACACTACTAACATCATTAGATAGAAAAACTAAACAGAAGATCAACAAGGAAACAGAGAAAATAACCAATATGATAAACAAGCTACACCTAACAGACATATACAGAATGTTGCATCCCAAATCAGTGGTTACAAATTCTTCTCACCTGCTCATGAATCTTTCTCCAGGATAGACCCCATGTTAGGTCACAAGGCAGATCTCAATAAATATAAAGAGTGAAATTATACAAAGCACCTTCTCAGATCATAATGGAATGAAACTGGGAATCAATAATAGACGGGAAAGGGGACAATACAAAAATGTGTGGAGGCTAAACAACACACTCCTAAACAATAAGTGGGTCGAAAAAGAAATTTTACATGAAATTAGTAAATATATTGATACAAATGAAAATGAGAACACAACTTATAAAAACTTATGGGATACAGCAAAGGTAGTGCTGAGAGGGAAATTTATAGCTCTAAATACCTATATTAAAAAAGAAGAAATAGATAAATCAAAGATCTAATTGAACAACTGGAGAAACTGGAAAAGAACAGCAAACCATTCCCAAAGCAAAGATTAGAGCAGAAATAAATGAAATTGAGAACAAACAACAACAACCAAAAAAAAATAGAGAGAATCAACAAAACCAAAAGCTGGTTCTTCGAGATCAATAAAATTGGCAAATCCATAGCTAGACTAACAAAGAAAAAGAGAGAGAAGATGCCAATAAATAAAATCAGAAATGAAAGGGGAGAAATTATGACTAACCCCACAGAAATAAAAAGTATCAAAAGAGGATATTGTGAGAAACTATATGCCAACAAACTAAACAACCTAGATGAAATAGAAAAATTCCTAGAAATGCACAAACAACATACATTGACTCTACAAGAAATACAAGAATTTAGCAAACCAATTACATTTAAAGAGATTGAATCAGTCATCAAAAATCTCCCAACAAAGAAAAGTTCAGGACCAGATGGCTTCACAGGTGAATTCTACCAAAGCATTTCAAGAATTAACACCAATCATGTTTAAACTCTTCCAAAAAATTGAAGAGGAGGGAAAATTACTCAACACATTTTATGAAACAATCATCACCCTAATACCAAAGCCAGATAAAGATACTACGAAAGAAAATTATGGACCAATTTCTCTAATGAATGTAGATGCAAAAATTCTCAACAAAATACCTAAAAATAGAATTCAATAGCCTATCAAAAGGATTATATATCACGATCAAGTGGGATTTATTCCTGGTATGCAAGGATGGTTCAACATAAGAAAACCAATTAACATAATACACCACAGTAACAATTTGAAGGGAAAAAAAAACCATGATCATCCCGATCGATACAGAGAAGGCATTTGACAAAATCCAGCATCCTTTCTTGATAAAAAACACTTCAAAAGATAGGAATAGAAGGAAAATCCCTCAATATGACAAAGGGCATATATGAAAAACCCACAACCAACATTGTACTCAATGGAGAAATGCTGAAAGCTTTCCCTCTAAGATCGGGAACAATACAAAGATGCCCATTGTCACCACTGTCATTAAATACCGTGATAGAAGTTATAGCTAGAGCAATTAGACAGGAAAAAAATAAAAATAAAAGGCATCCAAATAATAAAAGAGGAAGTAAAACTCTCACAATTCATGGATGACACGATCCTATATTTAGAATTCTGAAATGTCTATAACAAAGCTACTTGAGCTAATAAACGAGTTCAGCAAAGTGGCAGGATACAGGATCAATATGCAAAAATCAGTAAAGGTTCTGTACACAGGTATTGAACAATCTGAGGAGGAAATCAGGGCAAAAAAATTCCATTTACAATAGCAACAAAAAGCCCCAAATACCTAGGAATCAATTTAACCAAAGAAGTTTAAGAACTATATTCAGAAAACTACAAAACAATGCTAAAAGATATCAAAGAAGACCTAAACAAATGGAAAAATATTCCGTGTTCATGGATTGGAAGACTAAATATTGTGAAGATGTCAATCTTACCCAAACTGATTTATAGCTTCAATGCAATACCAATCAATATTTTAACAGCCTAATTTATGAAATAGAAAAGGCAATTACCAAATTTATTTGGAAGGGACAGTGTACCCAATTAGCCAAAAGCATTCTAAAAAATAAGAACGATGTGGGAGGACTTTCACTGCCTGACCTTGAAACATACTACAAAACTACAGTAGTCAGAATAGCATGATATTGGCACAAAGATAGACACATTCATCAGTGGAACAGAACTGAAAGTCCAGAAATAATCTCTCACCTTTATTGGCCAACTGGTTCTTGACAAACCTACCAAGTCCATGTTAACAGGACAAAATAGTCTCTTCAACAAATGATGCTGGGAGAACTGGATATCCATAACTGAAAGAATGAAAGAGGAACCCTATCTCACTCACTATATAAGAATCAACTCAAAATGGATGAAAGACTTAAATATAATAGCCAGGACCATAAAATTTTCAAGATCTTATGATAGGTGGTAGTTTCTTGGATCTTACACCCAAAGCATGAGCAACAAAAGAAAAAAATAGATAAATGGGACCTCCTCACAATTAAATACTTTTGCACCTCAAAGGACTTTGTCCAAAGAGTGAAAGGCAGATACCTCAATGGAAAAAATATTTGGAAATCACATATCCTATAAGGGTTTAATATTCATGATATATAAAGAGATGTTTCAACTAAACAAGAAAAAGACAAACGACCCAGTTAAAACATGGGCTTGAATAGACATTTGTCCAAAGAAGAAATGCAAATGGCAAAAAAAAAAAAAAAAAAAAAAAACATAAAAAATGCTCAACATCACTAGTGATTAGAGAAATGCAAATAAAGCTGTGAGATAGCATTTCACTTTTATTAGAATGGGCACAATTACAAAGACAGAAAACTGAAAGTGTTGGAAAGGATGTGGAGAGACAGAAACACTTATTCACTATTGGTGGGAATGTAAATTTGTACACTTTGGAGTACTGTTCAGCAGTTCCTAAAGAAGTTGAATATAGACTTGCTACATGACCTGGCAATGCCACTACTAGGTATATACCCAGAAGAACTGAGAGTAGTGACATGAACAGACATCTGCACACCGATGTTCACAGCGGCATTATTCATGATTACCAAAAGATGGAAATAACTCAGGTGTCCATCATCCAATGAATGGATAAACAAACTGTGGTGTATACACATGATAAAATATTATGCAACAGTAAGAAGATACTAAGTTGTGAAGCATATGACAACATGGATAAACCTGGAGGACATTATGTTGAGTGAAGCAAGCCAGACACAAAAGGACAGATACTGTATGATTGTACTATTATGAACTTAATATATTGTGTAAGTTCATAACTAGAATATGGGTCACCAGAAAATAGAATGAGGGTAGAGAATGCAAAGATAAAGGTTAACCTGTGCAGAATTGGTAAAAAGCTTGTTTGTTAATCTTTGGAAATGAATAGAAAAGGTGAAAGCACAACACAGTGTTTGTAACTTTGCACTGCTATTATATGGATATGACAGTGATTAAAAGGGAAAGCTTAAGGTCATGTATATTACTAGAAGGAAAGCTAAAAAAAAATGTAACATGGGACTGTATAGCAGAGTAAAACCTCATGTGAAATATAAATATGGGCAATATTGCATATATAAGACTTTTTCTTTGAAACTGAACAAATATATGTTAATGTTACAATATGTTAATATCAGGCCAAAATAACATGCTAAGTGAAACAAACCATACACAAGGTAGTACGTTTTGTATGATTCCATTTATATAAAATGTAAATATAAATCAATTTATAAAGATGGAACTGGATTAGTGGTTATGTAGGGCTTGGGAAGGATAGAGGGATTGAGACGTGACTCCTAAGGGGTGTGGAGTTTTTCTTTTTGGAGTAATGAAATTGTTCTAAAAATGTTTGTGGTGATGAATGTCCAACACTGTGATTATACTAAAGGCCATTTATTATACACTTTGGATAGATTGTATGATAGGTGAATATATCTCAATAAAACTGCTTTTTAAAAAAAGAAAATTGGTAAAGAAGATAATAAACACAGTTCAGCAAATAAAAAAAAGTAGGCTTGGCTAAAGATGTACTGAGGTCTCGGCAACGACTCATAAAGGAAACAGACGTGCTTGGGTTGAGTCGAGATGATCCAGCAAGCCCAAGATGAATAATGTGAAGTTCAATTTTCAGGGTCCAAAAAGATAGGAGAAATCAGGTCTGACCTGTGCTATCACCAGTATTGAAGAGGTCCGATTTGGTAAGCAGGGCAAAGCAGTTTGTGGTATGTAGCCCATTTAACGCAGGACTTGTGGCCAGGCCTTAAGTTTCCAGCCCCTGGAAAGTAGACTCTGATAAGACCTAGGAAGATAACAGAGCTCCAGGCAAGCAGATAGAATTTTGGACAATCCCAGGATGAGGGAAGAACGCTAAACTGATATTTAATTAGATGCCCAGATGGAGTCCGCAAATGTCAAGGGGAGTAGATGAACTTGGAGAATACTCAAGATCCAGGATTCACCACACCCCTCCAGTTACAAGAATACAGAAGCAGAACTAATTTTAACCCCTCCCACCATGGACTAGAAGCTTCTATGTGCACATTTCCTGCCCTGCTCAGGGAGCCTGGGGATTGGGTGGTCCTGGGTCATAAGAGGGAGCCCTAGGAGGGCAAGTACTGGAAAAGTGGTGCTGGGGAAGCACGGGCCCCCTGGCTCCTTCACCACAGGTTTCTCTCATGTCTTTTGCATTCTTCACCATCTCAAGGTCTTGCATCTGACAAGTCAGACTCTAGTAATTTGGAAGAGTGAAGCAATTATTGCTTATGAGCATTGTCTATTAAAAAAATGAACCATATCCCAAAACAATTTACCACTCCAGGCTCCCAGGTCCCTTTTCCATCAACTTTCCCACTGTGTCAATTCTCAGTACTAGAAAACTCTGACTGGTGAACCCAGTGTTGTCCCTCAGTTTCTAAGTGTTGCAGGAAAGAGCCATAACCTAAGTCACTACAATCATATGACATCCAACCTTACCTGGATCTCAAGGTTGCCCAATCACTATTTTGTTCATCTTGCATTGACCCTGAACCACCTGCCATTCAGCAATTGTTCCCAGTTACCCATATCCCTTCCCTCTTGTGTCCTTTAAAAAAATTCTAGCTCCCTCTGTGCTAAACGGAGTTGACACCAGCTGTTGTTGGCTTCTCTTCTCCCCTGCTACAGTAGCTTGAATGAAGTCTTTTCTGCCATTTTAACTACTATCCAGTGCTTTCTTTTGGCACTTCACATACCTATTGACACTATATGCTCCTTTAGATCAAGGATTGAGTCTCATTTAAGTCTAAACTTCCAGAATGTAAACACCACAGCCCCTTGCATATGAAGGTATGGGTACTCATTAAATATTTTGCGAACTGAAGAGACACGAACTGAGGTCTGTAATATAGTAACTTCGGAGGTCACGGGTCATTTGAGATAGTCTACGTTTATGGTATTGGAAGGGTGGTGTTATATGACTTCAGTTGAATGTTCCCCCTGAGAGAGAGCCCTCTCCCTCTCGAGCATTTTTGACAAGTTGAATCTGTTTGAGATTACTACCAGTTATTTTTAAACCTTTCAAGCACAAAAAGAAAAATAAATGGCATTCGTCCAGCAACACTTTACAACTGGTGCCTGATATTTAAAAAATCTTTTCAGATGAGTCTGCAGGGCTGTTCACTCTTTTCACAACTTCTGAAGTCACAGGGAGCTTACCAAATGAAAGTGGCAGTCATTCACACAGCTTAGGCATTAGGCCACGAGGCCTATATTTATCTGGCTGAGAGACAAATCCAGCCAAACAATACCTAGGGCACCTCGACTTTTGTGGCCCCTAAATGAGGATAGAGAGAGCCTGCCTGACTTTGAATCTTTAAAATGAACACTGACAACCTAATTCCCTAAAAATGTCTGATAACACTGCAAATGAATTCTGGTAAGTATATAATTCATTCCCTCCTTATGTATGAAATATTTCAGTTAACCACATTATAATTGAATTTTCTTTAGGCAATTCATAGGTAGTCTGACTGACAGGTTTTAAACTGATAACACTGATCAATAGGCCCCCAAGGGCACATTGTACTCACTTAATAAATAGCAATATTAAACAGGTACCTGACATCTGAAAAATATTCTCACTAATTTATTCTCATTCACAGTTCTACAAGGTACCCTGACTCCACTTATAAAGATTTGTAGTCAATTCCATCCAACAGGCTAGTTCTACGTTCCTATAAAAATAGTATAGTAATAAGTACACAATTACTCAAAACATGTAATCTAAGGATCTTAAATTCTATAAAGGATGTGTGGCAGTTTGAAGCTGTATGTACTCCAGAAAAACATGTTCTTAAATTTAATCCATTCTTGTGGATATAAACTCATTGTAAGTGGGACCTTTTGATGAGGCTACTTCAGTCCAGGTGCGTCCCACCTCAATCAGGATGAGTCTTAATCTTATTACTGAAGTCCTTTATAGGAGAATGAAATTCAGACAAAGAGAAAGCCACAGGAAGCAAGAGGCTGAACCCAGAAGAGAAAGGAGAGACCAGGAGATGCCACCATGTACCTTGCCAGGTTAACAGAGGAGTCAAGGATTTCCAGCAACCAGCCCCTGTACACCACAGTCTTGGGGAGAAAGCATTGCCTTGATTTGGATTTTCTTTTAGCCTCAAAACCAAAAGCTACTCAATTCCAATTGTTTAAGCCTAACCATTACATGGTATTTGCCTGAGAAGCCTAGGAAACTAAACATATGTGTACATCTTTCATCTCTCCTATCAGCCTCTTCACCGGCTCATTATTTCTCTGGATTTTCAGTCTCCTCCCATCTATTGCTCTGAACTCCAAGAAAGAAATATCCCTCTTTCTTACCAAGGCTAACTCTGTATTCCACCCACTCTTGTCTCCTCTAAGCCCTACTCTTCTATGTTTTCATTCACATTTTCTCCACATATTACTTATTCTATGCCTATTGTCAGGTTGATTTACTCCCCATCCTTCCCTCAAATAACAAAAACAAAAACAAAAAGCCATCCTGACCCATGACCTTAATAATTTCACATGATTCCATCATTTTTTCCTCCTCTCTAGAAGATCTTCAATGATCTCCTCCTCAATTCCCCAACCCAATGACCTAATGACTTGGTTTTATTCTCTATCTCTTTAATGTCTACAGCATTTGACAGTGCTGGATGCTTTTCCTTCTTGAAGCATCCAGCTATTGTAACACCAATACTATCCTTTGACTATTCCTTTTATGTCTCCTTTGATACTTGCCTTTCTCCTAGTGCCAGCTATATGTAAGTGCTCCACCAAGTAAAGACCCTTATTCTCTTTCTCACTTAGCTTTATCCATCAGCCTTATTTGTACAGCTCTCAAAATGTCAACTCCAACCTTTACTTATCCTGTAAGCTCTAGTGTTCTATTTCCAACTGCCCATTGCATATCTTCTCCTAACTATCACCCAAGACTAAATATGACCTCAACCAGACTTCTCTTCCTTCCCCCCAAAAGCCTCTAACCATCATTCCCTTAATCCTGAGAATTCTATCTTAATTCTACCATTTACCCAGGTGCTAAAGGCTACCTCCTTCTCCTTGACTCCTTCCCCTCTTCAGCCACCCACATCTTATGTCACTGCCCAAACCCTTGCATTTAAGTGAGGTTGTGTGATCAGTCTGGCCAATGAGCTGTGAGTTACTTCTAGATGGGAATAACGAAGAACAGAGGTGTGAGACTCAGTGTTCCCTTCTCATGTCATTGCAATGCTCCAGAAGGTGGATCCTCCATCAGCTAGGGTCCCTGAGTGCCTATGAAGGTAAACCCTCATCACCAAGCTATACCATTCATGTCATAAGAGTAAAAAACAAACCTTTGTGGTGCTAAGTCCCTGGAATCTGGGAGTTAATGTGTTCCTCATGTATAAGTTAGTCTGCTTTCTCTCTTATTCTTCACACTGCTCTAGATAGAATGTTATTCTCCTCATCCTCTCTTTTCCAAATGATACTTATTCTTCTTTCAACTTAATCACCACTTCCCCAGGGAAACCTTCCCTGATGTTCCTGACTAGCTCCAACCCCATTATATATATATATACTCATAACATCATGAGTATGATTCACATTACTATTATTTATATTTGATTCTTTGACTAATGTTCACCTCCCCTACTAGCCTCTAAGCTCCATGAGAGCAGGGACCATGCCTGTTTTAGTTCACTCTTGAAACCCAATGTCCAGCACAGGACACAGCATAAAGTAATAAATCAATTAACATTGGTGAATTGAGTTGAAATTGCTCAACTTTGTATGTGCAATATTTATACAGTACTTGGTACATGTTTTTAAACATGAATTAATTAACTGGTTAACATAGCACTATTACACACAATAGATATTGGTATAAATGCCCTATTACACCTGCATTCAATTGTTTTAGGGCAGGTTCCAGGGTCTGCAATGTATCCATGACATCACTGACCCCAAGTATACATGACCACTACCCCCAGTACAGGAAGACAGCAGTGATAAAACCTGCAAAGCATCACCAAAGCAACTACTGAGGCCCCTCTGAGAGCTTGCTGAGTGCTTTATGAGCTCTTAACAGCAAGTAGATATTAGTCCATCCATCTTCATCAAATTCAACAACCCTCACCATTCCTTCAAACACAGCTAATACTTGCCTGCTAAAAGGAAACTACACACACACACACACACACACACACATAAATATGCATACATATATATAATTTCTTCAAGATTAAAGTAGAGGGAAAAAAGGTTAGGCCATACATGAGTAAATATGATACAAACGTTTAATACCCAAATGTGCCAATCTGTGATTCAGAGCCATCACAGCCAATATTTGCTCAAATGGCAAAAAACCAATCACACCTGTCCTTTCTTCCTTCCACCCTGCCCCAAATTTACCTTCTGTGGAGTCATTTTAGTAGAACTGGCAGATGAGCTCTGCAACTGACATCACCACTCTTGCATATTTGGAAACCAGAGAAACCTAGAATCACCTTTGGCCCCTGCCTCTTCTGGCTTCTGTGGCTGATGTAGCAACAAGTCCTGTCAATCTGTGCTCTGAAACATCTCTCAAACCCATCCACTTCTCTGAATCACTACCATCACCCTTGACCTAACCAGCTCCTCTCCAGCTTAGACTATTACAATAACCTCCTCACTAGTCTCCCGTTACGCACTCTAGTCCCTCTTCAATCCCTTTTCCCATGCAGCCAGAGTGATCCCTTTCAAAATCAAATCTGATCCCCTCCCCTATGAGCACTGTTTTTAGGATGAGATAAAACCCTGTGCTATGGTCCACAAAGCCCTGGGTGGTCCTGCCTTACCTTCCTCTCCAGCCTTGGCCTATACCAGGAACCCTCTCTTTTCACACCAAACTTTTTGATCTTTCAGTTCTTCATATGCTTCCTGCTCCCTCCTGCCACAGAATCCTTGGTCTGGAAACTCTTCCCTCCATGTTGGCATCATTAATTCCTGCCTTACCCAAATATCAGTTCTCAGTTCAAGCAATGCTTCCTAGGAAGCCTTTTCTAGCCTCCCTATTGGATCAAATCTCCAAAACAATCTACCAGGTTAGAAGTTACATTCGTTTATTTTTTAATAGGGCGTAGGGACTTGAAGAGGGCATGAGAGGGGCTTCTGGGTGCTGTTTCCTGATCTGAGTGCTAGCTACATAAGCCACAGACTTATGATATATGTACCCTTCAAGATGTATATTACATTTCAATAAAAACTTTTTTATAACACCCAGGGCACCCTGAGCATAATGTATTTCTCCCACTACATTTTACAATCATGCATTTTCACAGTTGCAATTTTACATTATTTGATTGATGTTGAACATTCCCCTTAGATTGTAAACTCTATAGATGCAGGGACAGTGGCTGAGTTTGCCCACCATTGACCCTACATTCCTGGTCTAGATAAATGCTCAATAAATATATGATGAATGAGCCAGAGAAACTCTGATGGAAAGAAATAAAAGAATAGGTCAAGTTGAATAACACAATATCTGACAGAAGAAATTGTGGCCACCGTCTCAATTCCTGGGGACACTCTACTCCCTCAGGGCCCCTCCCACACCCGTGTCCATATGGTATAATGAAGAAGACACTCCTCATCCAAGACCCACGCCATTCAGGAAGACAAAATGAAAGGATCAATAAAGGGAGGGAAGTAGAAGAGTCACATTATTAAGAACAGGAACAGCAAGAAGAGGCAGAGCAGGCAATGAAGAAGCAAGGAGCTGGCACTGAGAGTAACGAAGGAAAGAGCAAATGGAATCAGCTGGCAACAACATAGACCTAGGGAGGTTAATCCAAAGAGGAAGATACAACATGAGACAAACAACATTAAGAATAGAGAAGGAAAAAGAAACAGCAGAACCCAAAGAAAATAAGCAATCGTGAAAGAAACAGTGCCAAAACTAAACAGCAACCAAAATGGAAAAGCCACCATATCCAAAGGCAAACCCAAATGAAATCCACCAACCTTTTCCCAAAGAGCAATACTATTTTCCACTCCTACCTACCCAACATAATACAGCCACTTGTTCAACAAATATTCACTTAGCTCCTAATATTTCGAGGACCTTGGCAGACTTGGGCTCACAAAGCTTTGTCGACCAGGAGGAAGCATTGTCCTCTTTAGTTTCCTGGCTACTAAAACAAATACCATACAATAGGTTGACTTAATAACAGGAATGTATTGGCTCATGGTTTCAGAGGCTAGAAGGCTTGCTTCCTCCAGGGATAGATAGGTATCTTCTAGCTAGCGGGTAATCTTTGAGGTTCCTGGCTTTTCTCACATGGCAGTGTATATGATCATGTCTTCTCTTGTCTCCTCTGGGTTCACTGACTTCAAGCTTCTCTTCCCGTGTTCAATTTCTCTTGCTTATAAGGACTTCTGCCATCTTGGATGAAGGCCCACCCTCATTCAGTTTGGGCACACCTTAACTAATAACATCTTCAAAGGTCCCATTTACAAATGGGTTCACACCCACAGGACCAGGGCTTGGGACCAGAACATGCCTTTTGTGAGGGACATGATTCAATTCCTAAAACATCGCAGGATAAATGTGCCTCAGGGAAGGTGTAATGTGAACCATACCCTTCATTCTCCAGAGTTTACCAACATACTGCAATATTACTTATGGGTGCCAAGGGATGTCACGGGGTAAGAAAAGACTTGATGAAAGTCACACACCCTGATAATATCAGAAAATTGAGAGTGTCGAACCAAAGAATCCAAAGGGAAAGAAAAAAATAAAAAACAAAAAAGGGAGAAAATTAAACTGAAGTGGAAAAAGAAAGAGCAAATAAAAGGGGATTAGAGCAAGGAAAGAAATAACAGAAGAGAGAAGGAAGCTCAAGTAGGACTGAGTATTGGGAATGTGGTAGGAAATAAAGAAAAAAAGATAACATTTACAGTAAGAGACCCCTGCATTCAACATCTTTCAAATGCACTTCAATATTCTTCTATTTGCTCTAGTTCAACACATCATCTCTAGTAATGACAAGCTGTTACTCAATGTACAGAGACTTGATTGGTTATAAACCAAATACCTCAATTTTTCAAAGTGTTTTGATTTTTATTGCAAGCAACATACATTAGCAACTTGCATCACATTATAAACCTTCTTCTAATCCAGTGACGCCTCCAAACCCAGAAAAAAAATGCTACCTTTTACTTTTCGGGAGACTTGGAATCAGGCCTCTAAGGACTGCTCGCCTCAGCCTGAATGTCCTGGCCCTGGCCCTGGCCCCTCTACAACTCCCCGAGTCTCCCTCCCACGGGTCTCCTCCATCCTTTGTCTGACTGCTATGTCAACGTCTCTCGAAAGAACTTTTTCTTACTTATTTACCATGGCCAGGTTGTCTTCTCTGTGCCAATTATAGAACAGGGCCCAGGAGACATTTCTACTGCTAATGCTTAGAAGAGAATTCTAACTTAAAATCTTATGTACTTTGAGTGGTTTTCCCAAAAATCAAATAAGTACTCAGAGCTCTTCAGTTAATTAGCACTTGCTTCCAGATGTTCCCTGCTGTCCACAAGGCCCCATCCACTTTACTCTCACAATAACCCCGCAGTACTTGCCTGCATACTTTAGAAAAGCAAAATCTGTGTGTGCACAGAGCTCATCTACACAGCCCCACCTGCCCTTCATGGCTGCTGGCACACCAAGATCCTCAAAAGCAGAGGCAATGCAAAGAATGAGGCAATAAAGCCATTTAAACATAACTATGGCTGGGCCAGGCAATGTCACAGCAAATTAAATTTTAATGAGACAGGGAAAATGCTGAACCTTCAGAAAGTTTATCAGAAGACGGGGCATTTAAAGGACACAAATGCCCCCCAGGGTCCAGGTGTAGGCACAGAAGGATAACTACATGCCGGAGCCACTCAAGGTCAAGAATTTGCAAAATACACAAGATACCCAGATGTGGGGAAAGCAGCCCTCTGTAAATATCCCAGGTTTTACTTAGAAGGTAAAGCAAATTGGTGCAAGCTTCTTCTTAAAGGCTCAGAGAAAGCTGGTATGTTACAAGGTCAAGTTTCCACATGAGTAAAAGATGTATATACAAAGGGAACTGATCTATAAAGGCACTGCTGACCCATGACCCACCGGCCTCAAAGTTCCCACGGTTTGTTTTCCGGGTTTGCTCTTCAGGGACACATTCACATATGGGCCCTACGTCAGATTCCCTCATGCCCCTCCAGAACCCCTATCTACCCTTCTCCCCTCTGCTACATGCCCTGAAAGCCTGCATTACCAGGGCTCCCTGGCTTCTGGCTCCTGGCTAGGCTCAGCCAATAACAGGCCCTGGCAGGAGACAGAAGGAAAGAAAGAGGGAAACGGGCTCTTCCCCGCCAGGTTGTGGTTTGGCAGTGGACCCATCCCTCTACCTAAGGCAGAGCTCATATCCCATGGCAACAATCACTTCCTCCCCTTGCCCCTTCAGGCCCAATTTAGATGGACTGCAGCAATGGGTTCTTCTGGCCTCTGGCTTCCCACTGGGTTCATTCACTGAAGAGCACATGCAGGACACTGGACAAAAGGAAGAGTGAGGTCCAGGAATTTATGCCCTCGCTTTCTCCCTCCAAAGTCACCTTGGGCTGGCTGTGTTCATCCCTTGACCAAAGGTCACAGTCCCTATCAGGCAGCCCTCTCCCTCCACACTGTTCTTCCCGACAACCCTCTTTCCAAGCGCCAAGAACCATTTTCTGTCCTTACTCCTTCACGCATAGGGTGGTTTCCTTAAGCCCCATCTTTACCTTTGTCAAAGTCCCATCTGTTCTTCCCAGCCCGCTGACTGATTCAGGCACCCACCCTATGTGACCTTCAAAACTATAATAGCTTAGACTATGGCTTTTGGCATCAGACACCCTGCCATGAATTCTGATTTTGCCATTCAATATCAGAATGACTTGCCCACTTCAAGCTTCCTCATCATGGGGACCCTTATGGGTCCTAGCCCAGAGTGTTGTATGACAATTAAATATTGCATTTGACAGCCTATGTCATGCAGAAGTGATCAATAAATATTAGCTATTATCATCACTTTTATGTACAATTATCACTCCTTAGCTCCTCCCTCATTGACTGCCACTACTGCCTGAATCTCCCCCATTTTGTGCTTGCCAGAAGCCACTTGTTAAAACAGAAATGCCTCAGGAGGACATGACACATTAGCAGCCGTGATCACTACTGAAAGCAGATACCATGAAATTAGTTGACTTAAACAATGGGAATTTATTAGCTTATAGTTCGAGGCCAAGAAAATATCCAAATCAAGCCATCATCAAGGAGATGCTTTCTTCCTGAAGACTGGCTACCAGAGATCCTTGGACCCTCTGCCACATGGCAAGGCACATGGCAGCATCTGCTAGTCTCTCCCTTCTCTTCCGGGTTTTGTTAATTTCAGCTTCTTGCTTCCATGACTTTCTTTTTCTCTGTATTCATTCCGTTTATAAAGGACTCCAGTAACAGATTAAGACCCATCCTGAATGAGGTGGGTCACACCTTAACTAAAGCAGCCTCATCAAAAAGGTCCTACTTACAATGGGCTCACACCCACAGAAATGGATTAGGTTTAAGAACTTGTCTTTCTGGGGTCCATACAGTTTCAAACCACCACAATTACCCATCATCCTAAGCAGGAATCTACTCAGGAGTGACAAGCAGGTGGATCTAGACAGACAAGACTGAGTGGATCACCACAGTGGAGCACTAGGATGCCAGGGCCTTTGAGTGGAAACTGAGGCCACAAGATACAGGCCATCCACAAGGCAGAGAAGGCAACACATGAGGGGAGGAGGCAGGCAGGCACCAAGGGCCTGTGGCATCTGCTTCATGAGTAAGGCAAGCCATCCATGGCAAGCGAGCCTAGGAGCCCCCTTCTGAGTGCACAGCACCATCCTGGCACCTCATCAGAGGGCCAGAACTATCTCCAAAATAGAAATCACCAAGGCTGGAGACGAGAGCAAGGGAGCCCCTTCCAAGGCCTGTCATGCCCAGGATACACCCTTCATCCCAATATCATCCTTCCTGGCAGCTGGCGGGACTTTCTCCTCCTGAGCCAATGTTTCTGTGGAATATTTAGAGAACAGAAACATTTATCATAGTGACATATTCTGACTTGCAGAAATTGAGACATCTAGAAACAGCTATCTGAATAATATCACTTATATCCCCTGTCACTTTCCAAAGTGATTTGGTGAAAGAGAAAGAGAAAGTTGCTGTAGCTTTCCATGGAGCAGGTGAAGCATAAGTACACCAGACATGCCTCCCTCCTCCCCACCTAACTACTGGAGCATTTCTGAAGCATGCTACCTTTCCTCTCTACAGTGTCTAGTACCAGCAAAACATTGTTCCCAATTCCAGTATTCCCAAATTTTCCACTTGCTTATTTGAATCAATGGATTTTGTCCTTTCTTCTGTGATCCAAAAGAAAAAATTAAACAGGGAAGTATTTTACAAAACTATATCAGAAGGGAAAATGTATTTTCTACCTTCTATGTCCCTCACATCCTCTATGATGTCTTTTCACATGTTTATATTTTTTCATGACCTAGTTTTTTCTACTTCGCATTTTTATCAAAGCACAGAAGAGAAAACTTTCATCAGTTGCTATCAAAACAAGAAACAGCTCGGAAATTTTTTTTTTAATTAAAAAATACAAACCACTTCAAATTTAAACAAGGTGGCTTCAAGGAGCTATTTCTCTCTGTGGGCTCCTTTTGAATTAAAAGCCTAGATAATCTCAATGAGTAAGGTGGCTTGTAGTTCTGTATCCTAGAAAAAAACAGGTTCTTAAACTTAATCCATTCCTGGGGTTGTGAATTCAGGAGGATACCTCACTTAAGGTGTGGCCTGGCTGAATCAGGATGGGTCTTAATCCTATTACCGAAGGTCTTATAGGGAAAGTCACAAGAGAGAGAAAGCCAGAGGGTACTGCAGAAGCTGGAAATCAATGGAACCTGGAAAAGAAAGACAAGCGAGGAGAGGCTGCCATTGTGTACTGTCATGTGACAGCAAAGACAAGAACCAAGGATCACTGGCAGTGAGCCCATCTTCTGGGAGAAAGCACCGCCTTGATAATGCCTTGATTACACCTTGATTACTGACTTCTCCTAGCCTCAAAACCATAAGCCAATAAATTCCCATTGTATAAGCCAGCCCATTGCATGGATTTGTTTTAGCAGCCAGGAAACGAAAACAACGAGAAAAAGAACAGCACTGCAACTACTTTAAGATTGTAGAAGAACCCTCTTTTAATAGTACCAAGTACATGATCTGTACAGGACAATATTACAGAAAAGACATGTGTCTTCCAAGTTTCTCTCTCCTTCCCTCCAGGAACAAAAAATGTACCTGTATATTTCATATATGTAGGCCCCAGATAAGTATTAAAATAAAATTTAAATTTCTCATTACTATCATTGGATACCAATGGTTACTGTGACTCCTCCCAAGCAATGTACATTCATTGCAATCCAAACTTAAAAGCCTGAATCCCAACCCAAGTAAGAGACGTGACTCAGGAAAAGAGTTGAAAACCCACTGCGTTCTTGTCACCTTCAAATTACCCCACATTGTGCAGCCAGCCCCTGACACACATCCAGGCCATGTGTGTCCTGGGCAGAACCATTACTATGGCATAGCCACATTTTAAGAGGATGCTATTTAATGTACAGCATATCTAAGTTCTCATAATAAAAAATCTTCACCGAGTGGAACTTTACTGAATTTTCACAGGGAAATGTTATTGAAAATTATAATTACCACAATCCCTTAAAAATCTTAAAATCCTTGGGTTGTGGGGATGATTGGAATGAAATGTCCTTTCTCAATATATATTTTCAAACCATGAGGTCAGAAGTGACCGGTCCTGAAATTATCAACCTTCAAAAACACAACACGGCAGAAGCAAATCCTATAACTGGACTTTTAGCTTACTTTCTTGGAAGTCTCAGTGAAAGAAATCTTTCTATGCACTGAAAATTAAGATGATCAGCCCTGTCATCTTCTCAGTCTCTTTTCCCCCTCATGTTTCCCCCTTCCTCCATTACTAACATTGACTCACCATATTCTTCCAAGGAGTTGTGTTTTGTTTCTAACTTCTGTCCTTCCTCAACAAATGTTATCATTAAAAGACTTCAAAGTTGTGTGGAGATTAGAAGGGAAAAAACACATGTACTAGGTAGTTTCTTGGCAAGGCCATGGTTTCTCTACTACCTGAGAGTAACTCACCTGGAATGTCTATAGCCAGATGAAGCAGTGATCCTTTAATGAGTGCCCAAGGTTGATGATATGAATTGCCCCCAAATGCCAGTTCAGATCACTTACTTCCATCATTGATCCTTACGCCCAAATTATACTAAAATGTGTAAATATTTATAGAAGGCATTCCAATATAAAACCTTTTATTATTTTTTTTTTAAGATTTTATTTATTTATTCATTCATCCCCCCCCCCCCCCCGCTGCCCACGCTCGCTGGGTCAGCCAACCACGCCGTGCGGGCAGGCCTGCCCCCACCAGGAGGCCCCCGGGAACCGAACCCCGGGCCTCCCACATGGCAAACGGGAGTCCCACTGATTGAGCCACAGCCGCTTCCCTTTTTTTTTTTTTTTTTTAAAGATTTATTTATTTACTTTATCCATTTTAAACCCCCCCTTCCCCATTTTGCTGTTTTGTGTCCATTTGCTGGGCAATTCTCTGTGTCTGTCTTCTGACATCTCCTCCCATCCTCCTCCTCCAGTCTTCACCAGGATTTGATCCTGGAGACCTCTGATGTAGGAGAGAGGTGTTCTGGCACCTGTGCCACCTCGGTTCCTTAAAACCCTTTAAAAGATACCATTCCTCTCAAGATGGTAACCTGGACATTAAATTTCACTTAAATATAAAAAGGATTATACAACATGACCAAATGTGATTTATCCCAAGAATGCAAGATTGGTTCAACATATAAAAATCAATTTAATATACCACATTAAAAGAATATAGACAAAAACCACATGATTATCTCAATAGATACAGAGAAAACACTTAATAATATCCAGTATTCTTTCATGATTAAAAAAAAAACCTCAAACGAGTAATAGAAAGGTACTTCCTCAACCGGATAGCAGGCATCTACAAAAAGCCCTGACATCATGCTTAACAGTGAAAGCCTGAAAGTTTTCTTCCTAAAATCAGGAAAAAAGTAAGCACATCCCCTATTGCCACTTGCATTCAATGTTGTACTGGAGGTTTTATCTAGAGCATTTAGGCAAGAAAAAGAAAGAACAGGGATCCAGATTACAAAGGAATAAGTAAAACCATCACTATTCACAGATGACACGATCTTATATATAGAAAATCCCAAGGAATCCACATATAAACTATTAGAGCTAAGTAGCATACAGCCAGGTGGTAGGATAGATGCTCAATATTTATAATTCAATTGTATTTCTATATATTGGTAATGAAAAATCCCAAATGAAATTAAGAAAACAATTTAATTTAAAAAGGGATAGAAAAGAATAAAATACTTTTGTTAAAGTATGTTATTAAATTAACAAAATGACTACTATTTGCATGCTAAAAACTAAAAAACTGTTGAAAGAAATTTAAAAAGACCTAAATAAACGGAAAGACATTCCATGTTCAAGGATTGGAAGACTTATTATTAAGATGGCAACATTCCTCAAATTGATCTACAGATCAATGCAATCTCTATCAAAATCCTAACTGGATTTTTCCTGAAGACATTGACAAGCTGATCCTAAAATTCATATTGAAAATCAAGGTACCACAAATAGCCAAAACAATATTGAAAAAGAACAAAGTTGTAGATCTCACATCCTCAATTTTAAAACTCATTACAAAGCCGCAGTCACCAAAATAGCATATTACCGATACAATAGATACATTGACCAACGGAATTGAATTGAAATTTCAGATATAAACCCTCACATCTGTGGCCAATTGATTTTTGATAAGGGTGTGAAGTGCACTGAATAGTTTCTTCAACAAATGGTGCTGGGAAAACTAGATGTCCATATGCAAACAAATGAAGGTGGACCCCTATCTCACCCCATATACAAAAATCAATTCAAAATGGATCAGATACCTAAATATAAGAACCAAAACTCTAAAACTCTTGGAAGAAAATAAAGGGAAGCATCTTCAGGACCTTGGGTTAGGCAATGGTTTCACAGCATCAAAATAAAAGTTAGAGAAATAGGATTTGATCAAAATGTAAAACTTTTGTGCAAAGGACTTTATCATGAAAGTAAAAGATGATCTACAGAGTGGGAGAAAATATTCTGAAATACATATACATAGATGCACATAAAAGAAATCCTACAATGCAACAACAAAAAGACAAACAGCTCAACTAATAAGTGGGCAAAAGACATGAATAGACATTTCTCCAAAGAAGATATACAAATGGCCATAAGCACATGAAAAGGTACTCAACATTTTTGGCCACTGGGGAAATGTAAATCAAACCACAAGAGACCATTTCATACCACTAGAATGGCTGCTATTTTTTAAAAAGTGGAGAGAAATAGGAAGCACTCGACAGGATGTGGAGAAACAGGAACACTCATCCATTTTTGGTGGAAAGATACAAGATGGCAGCCGCTGTGGAAAACGGTTTGGCAAGTCTCAAAAAATTAAGTATAGAGTTACCATATGACCTAGCAATCTCACTTCTAGGAATATACCCAAAAGAACTGAAAATGAATATTGCCTCATTTTTTCTCAAATAGGTATAATTCCTCAGTGTATCAGTGTACTTCTGAGCTGTCCACAAGGCTCCAGATCCTAACTGGATCTACTATTTGGCTATCTCCCAGCAACATGTAGTTTCCTACAGAGTTATTCTGAAGCACAAACAGGAACATGCCAGATAAAGCCAACAGAGAGTAATTTGTCAGCAAATACAAGGCATTTGTCAGCCTGGCTTCATAAGCATATCATTATATGTCAATTCTCTTTGGGGCTTCAGCATCCAGAGGTTTCTCTCTCCTGCTTACCTTTAAACAAACAGCAGAGTGTGGCATGTACCTTGAGGATAAGGACATTTAATTATCTCTTCTTCTGACCCCTGAGGCTGACTGGGCGGACTCCACAGTGACCGTGACATCTGGCTGAATAAAATGACAGTGAGCAGCTATCTACTCAGGGAACCACAAAAATCAGACCCTTCTCTCTTCAACATTTTAAATTTCAGTGCACTTTCAAAAGGAAACCTGTCTCTCTTTATAAGCCTCTCTGAATTTATTTTCAGCTGCCAAAGAAATTCTTAATTATGAGAATCAATTTAGTTACTGGTTAGGTACCTAGCATATTAGGATGATGCTCCATCCTAGGGGAGAAACATAAAATAAAGAGTAATACATAAAGTAGGAAAATAACATTTAGCAAATTAACCATTACAAAGCGACACAACTAAGCTTACATGTATATATGACGCCTACCAAATGGGCCAATTCCTCCATGAAAATAACTGGCTTTGTAGAGCCTGAGCTCATGTTTCAAAAATAGTACAAGTTTATTATTCTTGCAGAGTCCTAAATAAACAGTCTTGCATTAAGAAAATGATCAATTCTTTGAAGAGAAACACAGTGATTAGGTGAACTAATGACACAATTTGGTCACTCCAATTAACTTAGCATTCCCATAAAGACAAAGCCTTCAAATATCTTTCAAAGATTTTTTTTTCACATTCTAAATTTTTGTAATTATTTGTACAATAGTCAACAAATAAAAAATACAGGCTACACAGTGCCAGCAATGAGCCACAATTAATGAACCCTATTTTTAACAAAAGGCTATATCACACATTGTGCTTGTTTTTTTTGTTTACCTCTTATCAGCAAGGCACGGTGGAAACAGTAGAGGAACAGGAGTCAGGCAGACCCGGGTCTAAAGCCCAGCTCTGCCAGACTGGCTGTGTGCGAACTTGAGAATGTCACTTTACCTCTTCAAGCTTCAGCTTTCAAATCTGTAAAATGGAGAGAGCATCTATCTTTTAAAGTCACCATGAGGACTCAAGAAAATACCTGGTTCAGGTATAACACAGCTGTGGGCACTGCGCTAGCCACCAATCCCTATTAGGCCACCTACAAGAGGCAATATTCGTTTCTTCATTTACAAAATAAATAGATTAAGCATTCTATCATCACACACTTAGTTGTTTCTTGTTATTGCTGTTATTTCTTGGTTAGGGTCAGTACAGCATCACAGTTAAAGAGTTCAAGCAAACCAATGATGGGGCAAAAGTTTGAGTTCTAGCTCCACTCCATACTGGTTATTGTGATTTGGACTGAATTTCTTCATGGCTCAAATTATTGGACTCCTGGTCTGTATAACAGGGATGATCAAGTAAGTCCTTCAATGGGTTGTTGTGGGATTTAAGAAAGACATTATGTAAATTGCTTACCAAAGAGCTTGACACACATCAGCTATCGTTATTACTTATCAAGATTCCTAGTTGCATGGTTTTCATACTGAATTATTTTACGTGTAAATCTGCTGAATCTCCATCATGTTACACACAAGCAACAGCAAGGCAGAAGCACCTGCAAACACCTGCTTTCTGCCTCCTGCTCCCAACTTTCCCAGCTAAATGTGTTTGATTGGTCCTACCTATTATTTGAATTGTAATGATAACCATAACAAGAATAAGCTTAAAAAACTAATTATAGACTACATGTGCCCTCAGAGTCATGTCAGGAATCTAAAGGGGACGTCATGTTGTGGCAGAGTGCCTCACCTGAGCAGGCAGCTCTCCACCCTGGGCATGCACTACAGTTAGCCCTCTCAGCAAGGCTTTCAGATTCTGGGTCTATCCCCAGTGACAATCCCAATGTAACTGAAATGCTGAAATATGCACCATTTGGAAAACCCCCTTCGCATCAATCAGCATTTTGCACAAATTAGCAACCAGGTAAAATAAGTTTTGATGAGCCAAGGAAATAAGAAGTTCCTAGGAAAACTAGAAAAGAGAAAATACAAATGAATCAGTATTCTTGCAGGGAAGAATACCTACCTCGGCCCTAGAAAGATAATTTAGTATCTTTTGAGTAACTCCACATCAATGACACATTTGGGCAAGAGAATGGAAATGAAGATAATAGAGACATAAGAACCCTGACATCTTGAACAAAAACAAGGCCAGAATGCTGAAGCAGTCATTTCAGAGAGGAAAGGACACATTCAGGAGACCTGGGTTCTTTTCATTTCTCCACTAGGTACATCTGATGTTTATTTTCTCTCTCCTGCCCTGAGTCATCACCCCTTGTCCTGCCACTGTACAGGACATTTTTAGATTCTAAAGGGAATGTGTAAAATGTGGGCGGAGAGTTAAAAGAAAAAAAAAGCAATCAATGATGCACAGAAGGTCAAGAAGTGTGAAGTCTCACATCCCCTGTATCCTTCATTAGTTGTTCTTCCTCTCTCCTTCCCTCTCATTAACATCTGTACCTGTCTTCCAAATCCAGAGAGAGGTCAAGGCCAGAAATGGAGGTGACTAGTTGTTTTAGTTTCCTAGGCTGCCCCAGCAAATACAATGAAATGGGTCAGCTTAACCAATGGGAATTTATTCACTCACAGTTTTGAGACTGGGAAAATTTTCAAATAAAGGCATCATCAAGGCAATACTTTCTCCCCAAAGACTGTGGCATTCTGGGACTGGCTGCTGCTGACCCTTGGCTCCTCTGTCACATGACAAGGCATACATTCTGTTTTAGCTTCTTGCTTCCTGAGGCTTTCTTGCTCTCTGTCTGAATTTCATTCCACTTATAAAGGACTCCAGTAATAGGATTAAAAGCCATCCTGATTGGGCTGGGCTGCACACACCTTGACTGAAGTAACCTCATCAAAAGGTCCCACTTACAATGGGTTCACACCAACAGGAATGGATTAAATTTAAAGATGTGTTTTTCTGGGGTACATATAGCTTCAAACTAACACACTAGTCAACAAAGAGCAGATGTTGTTATCTCTCCTGGTCTCCCAGCTGCCCTGAGTCTCTCTCGACTCCAATCCATCAGGCACATGTCATAATCGTCCAATGGCATGGCGTGATTTTCATCACTCTGCTCAAATACAGGCCCTTCTAACACCAGTCATAATAGCTAGTACAGAGTGCTTACTAGGTACAGGGTACTCACAGGGCCTTTTATTCATTATTTCCAACCCTTACAACCCTCAATGGAAGTTATTATATAGCTGTAATTAACTATCATCATCCCCAATATTATTCTAGCTCCACATTTGGTCACATCTGTATTTTCAGCCTTTTTTTCCCACATCCTTCCTTTGGACCCAACCAAATTGAACTTCTTGCTGTTTTCTATGCAAGCCTTGTAATTATTCCCCTTTGATCTCTTGCTCATGGCTTTCCCTCCAACAGGTATACTCTACTATTTTTTTTTTTTTTTAAGATTTTATTTATTTATTCATTTATATCCCCCTTGCTGCTTGTGCTCGCTGGGTCAGCTAACCACGCCGTGCGGGCGGGCTTGCCTTCACCAGGAGGCCCCAGGAACCGAACCCGGGGCCTCCCATATGGTAAACGGGAGCCCTACTGATTGAGCCACAGCCGCTTCCCTCTACTATTTTTAAATCTATCATTTTTCAAACCTGCTCTCCAATACACCTCTCCTCCATGTCTTGTACTTCCTAGTCAAAATAATCTTTTCCCTTAATTACTACAAGCCTTTTTTGTACCACTTTACAAGATTTACATTAGATTCTGTGCACATCTCTCTCCTCTGTTAGACTGCCCACTTTCAAGAGACTGAATATCACATCAATGCCTGTACTCGGCATTAGGTTCACAATATACATTTGCTCAAGGAATGTCTAGAGGATTAAGATGAACATCCACTCAAAATCTAAATCTCATCTCTATTTTTAGTATCTTGAGCATTCAGCTTCTCTCATTCATTAGTTTTTTAATCTTTTCCCTAATTTACCTTTCTCATTCACATGTAAAAATCAATATCAAAGTAAGCCTCCTACAGTATTACAATATTTTTCAAAGTATATCTAATGATTGTTATTTAATCAGAGCTCTGGTTGGTTCTTCAGTAAGCAGACCTTTACAAGAAACTCAAGGAGGAATCTGACCCAAAAAAATGCTCTGCTTACTCTATCAACCTTATGACATTAACCACATTTTCAATTAGACAAGCTTTCAGGTTAGGAGTATTAAGTTAGCATTTAGCTTCACACTTTTCCCCTATCACACTGTACACCATTAAGATGGAATTCCATATAATTCACTGAAGGTATTTTTACCTTGTTGATAGGTCTCCATGAAAGTGTAATGTAAATTAATGACCCCAAAACCTTACATCTGTTTTGATTTGTTTCCTATTTTAGTAAACTGTTTTACACAACCTGAGATGAATTCATTCATGCCCAGGTTTATAGACATATGCAAACATCTACTAAACAATTTCTATCAGCAGAGATGATAAAAATCGCTCAACCTTTCATAATGTGGTAATTATTATTCAACAAATAATTAGAATGTAGTATCTTCCCTAAAGTCAGTAAACAGATAGGACAAGAAAAGAATGTGTAAACACTCAGGTGAAGGAAGATGAATACATAATCAAGGGTTAGAAAGAGCAAATCAATTCTAAATATCTTTAGGACAAGTCTAAACTGACTGTGGAAAACATGCACATGTGAAAGGGAAATGAATCCCAGAAAGGAAGGGAAAGGTGTAGATGATGAATAATGGGTGAGTAAAATGGAATAGGTAAAATAAGAGAGAAAAAGGCTGAGGAGAAAAAAGATGAGCCAAGATGAAGATAAACATGAAATATGAGAGGGAATGTAAACCCATAAAGATTTAATGAAGAAAAAAATCAGAAAAAATAATTGTAGCCAAGATATTTTGAGGTGATCAGAGCAGTAAATAGAAATGATAAGCTAAGCAAGCTTAGTGAGGAGCCAGTTCAATTCAACAGATATTTACTGAGGTCTTACTAAGGCAAGGCACCATGCTAAGAGCCACTGAGCTGACAAAGACTAAATGAAGAGACTCTGTCCTCTAGAAGCCTAGTCAGTGAAATGCCAAAAACAAAGCTAGCACTGCACCCAAAAATCATGATACAAAGCAGAGTGAGGTGATTGTCAGGAGGAAAGCACTCGGAGACACTGAGGGAAGGGAGAAGGGTCCCTAGTAAAGAGATGACTCACCATGAGCATGTTTGAATGTCCGTGCTGCACCCATTCAGGGGGAAGGAAGGGTTAAACATACCAAAAAAAAAAAAAAAAAAGCCTTCTATTAATAGACTTGAAGTAGACTTTCTCATTTTTATGGGGGTAGGCTGTGGAGAAAGAATTTGGAAATAAAAGAGGACCAGAACCAGCTGTAGCGGCATTGGGTATTAACTATATGGACAGATATCCTCTATTTTCATGCTGATGAACAGTATCGACCAGTGAAAGATGTTCTAGCTAGCCTCTTAGTAAAGAGCATTTGTCAGGCATCTGTGCCACAGAGCCTTTACAGCAGGGGATCTTAATCTTTTTTGTTCCACAGACCCCTTTGCCATTTAGGTGAAAACCACAGACCCCTTACTAAGTCCACACTATACTGTGTATTATTTAATAAATATTTCACACCCACATCAACATGTCCCCACAAGACTGTTTTTTGAATTTTCAATTCAAGCTCATAGACCCTGTGAAATGTTACCATAGACCCCCAAGGAGTCCCTGGTTAAGAAGCCCTGCTTTAAAGCAAATGTTAGCCTTCAGAGGATCTTAGTTCAGAATTTTGAAAATGATAGGTGAAAAACAACTCAATCATTGTGGATTGAATCACATCCCCCACAAAAGGCATGTTCAAGTCTTAAACAGCATGCCTGTGGGTGTGAGCCCATTTGTAAATAGGACCTTAGAAGGTGCTGTTACTAGTTAAGGTGTAGGCTCACCTCTTCGAATATCCTATTTAGATGAGGCCAGCTGAATCAGGGTGGACCTTAATCCATATGGCTGGAGTCCTTAAAAGGAAAGGAAATCTCATATATACAGACGACTGAGCATGAAAAGGAGACGCCATGTGATGGCAGCAGACATACAAGCCAAGGAACCCCAAGGATGGTAGCAAGCCAGCACTGGAATGCTACAGACTCTGGGAGAAAGAAGCCCTGCTGAGACCTTGAATTTGGACTTTTAGCCTCCAAAACTATAAGCCAATAAATTCCCATTGTTTAAGCCAACCCAGTATGTGGTATTTGTTACAGCAGCCTTCACAAACTAAGACATGAGCCCTTGCTGCATTTCCAATTTGATTACGTATCAGTTGACTTGTTTCCTTTTTTCATTTTTTTGACCTAAAGTGTAATCCATGCAAAATGTGCACCATTTTAGAAAGCATACATCAGTACTAATGACGGCTTATCCTTAAAGAATATGGTGAGAAAAGTATCACAAGGCCCCTCCTTCAAGAAGCCTAAAGTAGCTGCAGTTCAGGAATTGGTCATGAAAGCCCATCTTAGATTTACTGATAAAGCCTATAAGAATTCCTTTAATATCCCTTAAAACAGAGGTTGGCCAACTACAGCCCCTGGACTAAAGCCATCCTGCTGCCTTTGTACAGCCCCCAAACAAACAATGATGCTTACATTTTTTTAATGGTTGGGTTAAAAATCAAAAGAAGAATAGTTTTTTGGTAACACATGAAAACTATATGACATTCAAATTTCAGTGTCCATAAATGATGTTGTATCAGAGCTCAGCCATGCCCATTCATTTACAAATTGTCCCTGGCTGCTTTTACGTTACAATAGCAAAGTTGAGTAATTACAACAGAGACCTACTTTATGACCCACAAAGCCTAAATGAGATGAGAAAGCTGTGTAGTGCCATCCTTACAGAACAGGTTCTGGGGTCAGAAAGATGGGGGCCCAGTCCTGGTCCCTATGGAACCTGCCAAGTGACATAACCAGCCTCCATTTCTACCTCTCCAGGGCAGCAAACTAACAGTTTCTACCTCTCCACAGCAAGCAATCAGTAGAGCAGATCAACAGGGAGCTAGACAGGCTGGTGAGTTCTTGGCCTTGTCTTCTTGGCTAACATGCAAGCCCTTCTTTCACATGCATGTTGCCGTGATGTATATTTGCACAATGCAAAAGACATTGGTCGGGAGCGGCTGTGGCTCAAGTGGTTGAGCACCTGCTTCCCACATGGGAGGTCCCGGATTCGGTCCCCAGTGCCTCCTAAAAACAAACAACAAGCAAACAAACAAACAAAAAAAAACTCAGGAGAGCCAATGTGGCTGAGTGGTTGAGTGCCAGCTTCACACAAACGAGGTCCAGGATTCAATCCCTGGCCCCGGTACCACAAAAAAAGATATTGATCACACAAAAGGCAACTGAAACCTGAACCATAAACCAATTGTTTGGCTAATAAGAGTCATTCTTAATGCCTTTTTAGGGCACAGATTCCTTCAAATACAATCATCCATTTGTTCATTTACTCAACAAATGTTAATAGAGCTCTCATGATATACCAAGCCCACTGAAGACAAATGACACTGTTAAGTTTATAATACATATCAATAATACATATATGTCATTATATATATGCAGTGATATACATTCACAATACAGATTCACAGAGATATTTGTATTCATGGTGATATATATTCAGCTATAAATATTCAGCTATATATATGTGTAATTATATATTAAATGGATAATAAATAAACAATAAAAATGCCAGAGATTAGTAAGTGCTTTCTGAACAGTTGAGCTGAGACCTGAATGACAATGAGGCAGTTATGCAGGGGTCAGGGGAAGAGCTTCCCAGGCAAAGGCACTACCTAAGGCAGAGGGAAGGGTCTCTGCCGCGGGAAGAGGCTCAGTGAGTTCAGGAAGATGAATCAAAAACAGCATGGGCTGGAGCCTTGCTGGCAAGGTGAGTTCAGAGAAGCAGACAAGGATCACACAATGGATGGTAAGGGAATTTTGATATCATTATAAGTCATCATTAAGCTTTAATCAAGGGAATGATCAAACATGATTTGTTCTATAGAGAGGAAAAAGGGACAGTCAGAAGATTAGGAACTTAATTGTCCTGGCAAGAGATGGTGGTTCTTTGGACCAGGGTGGTTGTAATAGAGATAGAGAAATGTGGTAATGTTTCAGAGGCAGAATTAAGAAAACTTACCCATGTGAAGAGTGAAGGAATGAAATGCAAACTTAGCAGAGTTTGGGCTTGAGCAATTGAGTGGTACAATTTTCTAAGATCAGCAATTCCAGGGGAGAAGCAGATGTGGGTAAGAAATCAGCCTAGAGTCTGTCTGGGGGCATGTTAAGTTTGAGAAGCTGATTAGACATCCTAGTGGATATACTGAATAGGTATTTGGATATGAGAGTCTGAGTCCTGCAGAAGAGTAGGAGTAGAGGTACAGGCTAGGGACTCACCTGTAATGAGTTGGCATTTACAGCTTTGGGACCAGATGAAATGACCTAAATACACAGAGAGAAAAGAGAAGCAAGGTGCAGCTCCAACATTGAGAGGTCTAAGCAGAGTAGGGAGGCATAGTTCGGGAGAAAGAACAGCCAGAGAAACAGGCAAGGGGAATGTGACGTCAGGAATGGCAAGAGAGGAAACTGTTTGAAGGAAGGAATGGCCACCCCTATCCAATGCTGCTGAGTGGTCAACTTAAAGGACAGTGCCCTCTGGGATCACCAACATGGAGGTGACTGGTGACTCCACGGAGAAATTTCAGTGAAATGGTGGGAACCGAAAAACTGGAATAAAATGAGAAAAGAACATGAAGTTCACCAGAAAATTATAAAATAGCACATTAACACAACATGTAGCATCAAATTTTAGGGGAATGACAGACAGACATCCCCAAAGCCATGAACTCCCTAAGTTTCTAAGCTCGCTATTAAAAAAAACTAAAACCAAAAAAACTTGTATACACTGAAAACTTACTGCCAAGGATAACTTCTTTCACTCAACTGACTGATTCTTGGACTAAAATTTTTGGCATCATAAACCCACGGACAATTTCAGTTTTTTATGAGGTCTCCTACCATGCCTACAAATACCTTTAACTTTAGAATTTGTCTCTTTCCCACAAAACAGAGTTTTTTAATTCAGAGAGAAGCTATGGGCAGGTCAAGTCAGACTGAGGCTGTTTGTTTCAGAAATTCTCTGAGAGACTGCTAGACCGAGGCAGCTGTGCAGGAGCCAGGGCTCCCCAGAGGCTGTCTACATTCAGAGGCTCCAATACCTTATCTTTACCTAACTTGCTTTTCCTTCCGTCTCTGGCTGGGGAGAGTATGATTAGCATAAGGTATTTTACAAAAAGGCAGTTAAATTGTTCTTATTCTTCCCAGTTCTATCAGGAGAGACTCTGGTGTCGTTGTAATTGAATGAGTAGCTAGGATATCATATCACAGACCCCTCAGAGCCAAAATTTGAAAAACCGGTATAGTAGTATTCAAGGAACTAATTTTTATACCTCCAGTTTGCTACTAAATCTCAACTTTGGTTGACATGCTGCCCTTTAGTCTAAGTGGAAGATATCAGACTGTATGTATATATAGCAAGTTTACTGCATCTTTTTCTCTTTTTCTGCATCATGTTTAAAAAACATGAACACAGCTTCTGTTTATGACATTGCATGTCATGAGCTTGAAAAGTCATTTAGATTATGCTTTGCAGCTCATTTTAGCACATAAGCAGACCTTCAGCAGCAAAAGAAGAAAACAAAAGCAGTGTGTGGATCTGAAACGGTTCATTTCCCTCCAGCATTCATCTACCAGGCACTTACTACGTCCTTTCCAAGCAGCGGTGTCAAATGCTGAGTGAGAGACAAGGTCCCTGCGCTCATGGAGCCCACACATTAGCAGAGGGAAGACAATACAAAAATAAAAGGAACAAATAAACAAGAACGTTGCTAATGGAGATTACTGCTTAGAAAGAAAGAAAACGGGGCAGAAGCAGGAAGGCTTCTTTATATTGGGTGGTCCGGGAGGACTCTCTCTAAAGAGGTAACACGTGGGCTGAGACCTGAATCACAAACAGGTGCTGGCCATGGGAATATGTGAGGAAACAGTGTTCAGTGTATAATGGTTTTAAAATCATATTTCCAACCCCAAGCTTAAAACCACTGGAAAATAACTTCATCTCGGCAGTTTAACAGCTGTAATTCTAATAGCAGGAAAATAAATATGAACTCCTGGAATTACCTATAAAAAGGAATGAATCATTACTTCTTTTATGATGTTTTCAATGACTAATTAAGAGAGTAGGGAGCACAGAAAAATAACAACTGCTTGTACTTTTACTGCATCTGTGAATTACATCATCTACTCAAAGTACCCATCCCTAGAGTAGGTTTATGTCCCTTAACTATCAGCCACGATTTACTAATATTGTAAGCAGAGAAAGGTTTAGTTCAATTGGTCTCAGCAATTGTGCACATTTTATCCAGCCTCAAGAAAATGTCCAAAACACAGAAAATGAAACTAAACATGAGTCACAGAAAGTAGAATGCTGAACATGCTGGGCTTAATCACTACTGTTGTCAAATACCTTGTTAAGTTTCACTGGCTGATGATGATAATGAGGCTGTCCAGTAAAAAGAAAATAATGTTTTTAAATATCCCATCATTACTTACTCAACCATTGTTTTACTGACATCATTAGGATCTTATCAACCTCACCAAGACTCCCTGACAAGCACATAAAAAAAAAAAATTGTCCCAGTGAAATACAGGCAAAACTCAGATATATTTTGCTGCTAAAGCAAAGTTAGCTCAAGGTGAAAGTCTTATTGATCCTTAGTGAAAACCCATTTGTTGGGACTGATGTCTTTGCCTCGGATAAAACAGAAAGATACTGTAGGCTCTTTAAGCCCAACGTGTACCATATATTGTTTTGAAAAATTGATCGCTTTTCATTTTTCATTTAGGAAAAATACATAGATTTGCATATTTGGCTGTTTGGGACTGTGCTTTAATATGGATTTTCTATCTTAAGAAAAAAAATTGTGGTCACCTAGAGCAGAAATCAGAAGTCAATGATACCAATCGATACGTCTCTCCTTCTTCTCTTTCTCCTACTCTCCTTTCCTTTTCACCTCTCTTACTTTACTCCCTTCTCTCCTCTACCCCAGGCTTACCACCAATGACCAAGTTTTACAAAACCTTGCAGAACTGAAGTCTAAACTGGCTGACAATCATTGACCCATAGCTTTTACAATAATTATTAGCTAAAATGGTAAAAAGCATTACCTAAAACATATTTCTTTAAAGTCCTCTGAAAAATTAGAGGAAACATTACAGGAATACAAAAATAAATTCAGCCAATCAAAAAGGAAATAAATGGAAAAATAATACAGATATTCAGACATAGCCTATGTCTTGGTCACGTACAGTTAAGTTCCTTAATAAGCTAACACTCTGAGAAAAAACATTGGCTATGAAATGACAAATGAAGCACTGGATACACCTATCCAAGGGAAACAAATTTCTACACAGCAGGTGTAGGTGCTAAACCTGCTCATGAAAATAGCCATATCGTAGTAATCCTGGGCTATGGTGGGAAAATTCTGGTGTGTATGTATACACACACATATATATACATACACACATATATAAGACTCCCAAGCAGAAGGCAGTTCTAAGGGACTCCAGAAGCTTTCACAATTATCACAGTTATCCAGTTCCTCCTCTCATTTTAACCGGGTAACTGGAAAGCCTTAATGAGAATACTCATCACTTAAACATTATCATCCAATGAATATAAGATGTATAAAGTAGATAAAAATATATCTTCTCATCTTGATTCTGAAGTTTAATACGGTCACTGTTCTTAGTTCTCAGTGCTTAGCTCTGGCCGATGTTCTCAGTTAACCAGGTATTCTCTGATGCTCAGTGGGGGTCCTTTGGTCCTCAGCTGTGCCATGTCCTTGAAAACAAAGCACCTCAACCTTTCAATAACTCCGACATTTCTGTGATTCTGATCTAGGACTGCTCCACCTTGTAAGTCACAATGGAGGACCACAACAGAGTGATAAGTACTTTACAGAGAGTGCCGGTATCCAAATTGCCAAATCTTACACAATTCTTGAATTCTAAGTGAGCATAACAAGCCCAAAGGGGGCACTGCTCTAAAACAGGCCTTCAGGGACCTTTAACTCAAACAAGCCAGAGATGCTGAACTAATAATTAGTCAACATAAATACACAACTATTAAAATACACCAAGAAGAATTGGGAAGCCCTGATGTGTCAGAAAACGGGTATGGTTAGTTCCTGGATAAAGAGGACTTTCTGGCTGTGGATTTTGGACATAAACAATGAGAAACAATCTTCCTCCACACATAATGGGTGGGTTGGGCAAATCTTCACAGCATGAGACAGACCCAACCAGAGGATCTATATAGCTCATTCAAATGGACAAAAACCAATTCCTGCTTAGAACATTGCTTAGGAAACAAATATAAGAAAGATATTGCTGCCATGGCTCATTTTTCCTATCTGCCCAGGGCTATTTTCCACAAATAATGAAACCACTTTAATAAATCAAATAAATAAGAAAACCCTGAATTATTTTTAAAATCTGAAAAATTATATCATTCCTTTCTGTTGCCAAGCAACACACTTTTGCTGTGATACAATCTGAGACCTTGATTAACATTCTCAGTTGTATAGAAAGGATACAGAAACAGGATATAGAATCAAGGAGATCTTGATTACAGAATGAAGTGAAAAGGCAGGAAGGGAAGAAGGGAGGAAGAGAGAGAGAGCGAGCGAGCGAGAGAGAAGAAATAGGACTCATCAAATCATTTGATTTTTCTACATTGGAAACAGCAAACCATCGGTTCTTCAGGTTCAGAAAACACAGTGTACAGACCTAATAATAAAGGATTCTATGCAGCTACTCAAATTGCTGGTGACACGTATAAACATGGCAATGTCACTCTTAGCACGTTAACGATAATTACACACTTTCAGTTATTGAATAGCTTTTGTTAGCTTTCACCCCCTTTCTGATGTAAAAAGTGCTGGAATTTGCCTGATGAAATTACTCAGGATATATCTTCCTGAGTTAAGTGTTCATATATCAAAGAAAAAGCTACCAATATTAGGTAACAGAACTCCAGAGGCACAGATCCAGTCCACCCTAAAAGCCTTCTACTTGTGCTAGGAAGTCAGAGGTCCAAATTGTGGGCAGAAATTTTAGAGAGCAATTTTAAGGATTTGACTAGCATGGATGCTGAATTTATTAATCCTATAAAGCCGATGAAGAGAGTTGAGAGGACTGGGGAATGAATGCCACTGATACGTCAGGGAAATACAAGGAAGATGCAAGAGTCCAGTAAAACGCAAGGAAAAGCTGAGACTCATAGCACCAAAGTTAACACCACCAAATATCATGACCTGCACTGAGGTTCAAAGCTCGAATTGGCAAAATATGGTTTAAAAGACTACCGGTGAATGATCAAGGAGTTTTAGCTAAATGGCAGCTTAAGTTCACAGTCTTATTATCCTTATTTTATGGCTGAGGAAACTAAGGCACATTCAAACAACTTTCCCACAGAGATACTAAGCGGCAGGTATGGAATTTTAACCCACGTATGTTTTAATTCAAAGCCTTCTTAACCACAGCTCATCAGGCATACTCTGAACAAAGGAAGTGATAATTCCATTGTATCTTGCAATGATACCCTACCTGGAAAACTGTTCAGTTCTGTATGACACATTTTAAGAAGGGCATTAAGTTCTAGATAGACCTCAGTGTGTCAATCAGGATAGCAAAATATCTAAAAATATATCAAGAATATTCTCCAGGTTATTTAACCAGGAAAGAAGGCTTAGATGGAGATATAAGATACATTAAACAAGAGAATTTTTTTTACATAGAAAGAGAATGAAGTTTACTTTATGAAGCCTTGAGAGAGGAGTAGGACCAAAGAGAAGAAACAGTGGGGGAGGGATAGAATTCAGCTCAACAAAGGGAAGAGCTTTTTATAACAAAAGCTGTCCAAAATAGATTATAGGTGGCTGTAAAACATAGCAAGGCCCCAGGAAACGAAAATACTCTAATGGAGAATAGCCAATAACCATAGATGGTGGGTGATATGGGTGCTGCACGGGAGGTTGGACCAAATCATTTCTAAAAACCACCCACTTTTAATATCCTATTATTCTATTATATATTTCTAAATATATATATATAGAAAAATTTATATATATTTTCAGACACATACCCACATACAAAATACAGGCAACTCAACATATTTTTCTACAAAGCTTACTTTTCTAATTTTCTTTTTAAATTATATTGACTACATCAAGAAAAAAACTCTATCTTTAATAGCTCCCTTTAACACTTGATCTTCTTTTATAAAACAAACAACAACAAAAAAAATCTAAACAAGAATAATAGCAGGAGTGGGGATGAAGTACACTCTAACACTAGGAATCCAAGATATGTTAATGAATATAAATAAATATTCAAAATCCTGATTCTGTATCAGAAAACCTAAAAGGCTTCCAATTCTGGTATCATACATAATCCTATCACAGGGCCACTGTGCATAACTGTGCATTTTAGTCTATGTAAAGGCAACCCCTGGAGTTGTGCAGCGCACAATATGCCAGGCCTTATGACCCAGCCCTGCCTATCTTTCATAAACCAGTAGAATATGATTATGTCTACAAATTGAGCTCTATTTCCACTAACGTTCATGGCCCTCTGCAGCTCAATTAACCTTCTTACCAGCACTTCATGGCCAATGATGGTATGTATTGCACCTGGTCACACTGGCCCTATCCACCAAGTAAACAACCTAAGCACACCCCTTGGCTGATTATAACAAACAAAAACAGCAGTAATCATATTATTAATAGATAATAATTGCTTTTAAAAAAAAAGCTCTCACTACCTTTCTGACCTTAGAGATTGTACAAAACAGCTAAAAGGGTCAGGACTTTTTTTTTCAGCCTCCTCTTGGCTTGAATTTAAGGCTCTGGTAATACAAAAATGTTTGGGAATTCCCACACACAATATTATCATATACCTCTCTACCTTTTCATTGATCTAGGAGAAGGAGATCTGCTGGGGCAATTAAATATCCATATGTAAAAGAGATTAGATACCCTGCCTCACACCATATACAAAAATAAACTCAAAATGGATCAAAAACCTAAATATAATAGCTAAAACTATAAAACATGTAAATATTCATGACCTTGGGGGTTAAGCAATGGTTTCTGAGATATGATACCAAAAAGCACAAGCATAGATGTTGATTTCCTTTTTCATCAATGGTACTATTTCTTAGTGTTTTAAATTGGAGCATATCTTGCCTCACGAAGCTTTAAATTATTAAGTTTCTCCCCAAATGAAGCACTCTCATTTAACATTTGTTTCAAATTGCGCCACTGCCAGGCCGGCGCCAGATGTACCATCCTTTTCATATTTTTTGTTGAACCTTGTAGTGAAATCTGCCTATCATCTTTCCCACCTAAAAATGTCTGAATGCTTACACAAATAAATTTTATAACACACACACAAAAAAAAAGAGCACAAGCATAAATTAAATGGGACTTGATGAATTTAAAAACTTTTTTTCCACAAACAATCAAGAAAATGAAAAGACAAACCACAAAGTGAGAGAAAATATTTGTAAATCATATCTGATAAGGGATTTATATATAAAATATCTAAAGAACATTTATAATTCTATAATAAAAAGAAGTAATCCAATTAAAATATGGGCAAAACACTTGAATAGACATTTCTCCAAAGAAGATATACAAATGGTCAGAAGGAAAAGTTGCCCAACATCATTAGTCATTAGGGAAATGCAAATCAAACCCATAATGAGATACCACTTCACGTCCATTAGAAAGATGATATCTATTCAACAGTTAGACTATTATGTGTCTTGCCATGGTTCTCTTAGGGTTTATCCTGCTTGGGGTTCACTGGATTTATGGAGTGTGATATTCATATCTTCCATTAAATTAAGGAAGTTTTCTGCCATTATTTCTTTGAATATTTTTTTTTGCTCCTTTTCCTATTTCTTCTCCTTTTAGCATTTCCAAACCATGTATGTTGATATGTCTGATAGTGTCCCACAGGTCTTTTTGGCTCTGTTCACTTTTTTCATTCTTTTTTCTTTCTGTTCCTCAGCCTGTATCATTTCAATTTTGTCTTCAAATTCACTGAGTCTTTCTTCTATCAATCCTAATCAGCTATTGAAATGCTCTAAGGAAACTTTTTATTTCAATTATTGTGGTCTTTTACACCAGTATTTGTTTGGTTCTTTTTAAAAATGTCTCTTTGAGATTCTTACATTATTCATTCATTGTTTTTATGATATACTTAAGTTTTCTTCTGTGTTTTCCTTTAACTCTTTGAACATCTTGAAGGTCATTTTTTAAGTCTTTGTCTAGTATATCCAAAGTGTGGTGCTCTTCATTGATGGTTTCCATATTTTACCTTGTTCCATGGGATGCGCCATCATTTCTTGTCTTATAATCTTTTGCTTCTCACTGTACATTTTAATATTTTAATGTGTTAACTGTGATTTAGTCCTACAGCTGTCTGTTCCTTAAGTTTGTACCCAGCTAGTGATATGAAAGATTTCCTTGAGTGCCAGGGGCTAACAACAACAAACCAATGCAAAAAGAACTTTTCACTTTCTTTGCAAACTGGCTTTGTATTGGCTGGTGCTATGGTTCAAATTTTAGCCCTCCTACAAAGAAGACTGGCCCAAGACAAAAGAGTGGGGTCCTCTACTTTCTCCTGAACCTGCATCTTATCCTGGGATTGCACTCACTTGTGGCCTTAGAAACTGTCCCATTTACAGGAATCCTAATGACTCTTTCTACTTCCTATGAAATAGACTTTCTCCTCTCCAAGGTGCTCTTTTATATTTCTTTCTTTTTTTTTTTTTTTTCCAGATTCCCTCATTTATTGTGTGATTGTCCACCCATCGTGACTATGTCCCATCTTTTGATCTTTTGAACACTTTCGTATATCTTTCATGTATATTCAGATGAACTAACTCCCATGAATCCCCCCTCCCAACACCCCCCACCAATAATCCCCTGCAGTACCCATTGTAACCCTTCTGTGGTCCAAATCCTCCATGAACATGTAGTCCATAAAATAATCAAATACACTTAATAGGAAAAAGAAACAACAATGATAACCTTACATGCAAGAGACAAATATAAGGAAACTCAGGGAAAAAAAAAAACAAATAATCAAACAAAAAAACAAAACAAAATATAATTAGCAGATTGGGACATTCAAAAAAATGGGGAAAAAAGCAAAAGAAATGCCTTAAAAAAAAAATATATATATATATATATATATATTCTTTTTTTCCTTTAATCACTGTGTTATCAGATTTCGGTGTGCTGTGACACCTTCCCCCTCTCAATCCCCATTGTCTCCCAAATTTTCATTTAATTTTCAAAGAAGTTTTAGGTCACAGCAAAGTCACACACAGAGCACCAGAGACTCCCAGATACCAAACCACCTCCCCATTCCCCACTCCATATTAACCCCCCCCTTTTTTGGGGGGGATGTTAGCATTGTTATAACTGTTATACAGATAGCAAAATATAGCAACTAAACATTGTCAATGATTTACAGTATAGTTTACAATTTATATGATAGTTTAATAATTTTGATGATATTTACCATGTCCTGTGTCCATTACTGTAAGGTAATGAAAAACCTTTTCCATGACCACCTAACACCCCATTAGATCTTGACTGTTCCCTCCCCCCCCAGCCCCCCAGGGCACATGACACCACCCTATCCCAACACATGGAATGTCAAGATTCACAGTTACATGCCCTGGGAATTTGAACCTGCCCTTCCTAATCCACCCACCCGCCAGCACTGCACCACCAATCCCAGGAACACCACCACTCATCTGCCCCATCCCCCAACATGCAACCATACTCTATCCCTTTACCATATATTATGTCCATATGGGTGATGGCTCAAAGCCTGCTCTTCTCTTACTCTCCCTTGTTAACCTATCTTTCAGGCAATGGTTCTCAGAGACTCCTCACTTTCCTCAGTTCAGATCAGTGAGGTCATATACTGTTCATCCTTCAGTGTCTGGCTTGCTTCACTCAACATAAGGTCTTCAAGATTCATCCACGTTATTCCATGTGTTAGCACTTTATTCCTTCTTACAGCTGAATAATATTCCATTGTATGTATGTACCACATTCTGCTTATCCATTCGTCTGTTGATGGGCACCGGGGCTGATTCCAACTTTGGCAATGGTGAACAATGCCGCTATGAACACTGGTGTGCATATATCTGTGTCTTTGCTTTCAGTTCTTCTGGGTATATACCCAGCAGTGGAATTGCTGAATCATATGGAAGATCTACTGTTAGTTTTCTGAGGAACCGCCAAACTGTCCTCCACAGTGGCTGGACCATACCGCAGTCCCACCAGCAGTGGATGAGGGTTCCTATTCCTCCACATCCTCTCCAACATTTAGTGTCTGTTTTTTTAATAGCTGCCATTCTGATGGGTATAAGATGGTATCTCATTGTAGTTTTGATTTTCATTTCCCTGATAGCAAGCAATGTTGAGCATTTTTTCATGTGCTTTTTAGCCATTTGCTTTTCTTCCTTAGAGAAGTGTCTTTTCAGGTCACTTGCCCATTTTTTAAATGGGTTATTTGTCCTTTCATTTTCAAGGTGTAGGATTTCTTTATATATGCAGGATATTAGGCTCCTATCAGATATATGGTTGCCAAATATTTTCTCCCATTGGGTTGGCTGCCTTTTTATTTTCTTAATAACATCCTTTGAGGTGCAGAAGTTTTTGATTTTGATAAGATCCCATTTATCTATTTTTTCTCTTGCTGTTCGTGCTTTGGCTGTGAAGTTCATGAAACCATTTCCTATTACAAGGTCCTGTAGATGCTTCCCTACGTTATCTTTCAAGGTCTTTATGGTTTTGGCTCTTATATTTAGATCTTTGATCCATCTTGAGTTGATTTTTGTATAAGGTGTGAGATGGTATTCTTCTCTCATTCTTTTGGATATGGAAATCCAGTTCTCCAAGCACCACTTGTTAAAGAGGCCTTTCTCTCCCAACTGAGTAGGCTTCGTGGCCTTGTCAAATATCAGATAACCGTATATGCGAGGATCTATATCAGAACTCTCAATTCGGTTCCATTGGTCAGTAAGTCTATCCTTGTGCCACCACCACGCAGTTTTGATCACTGTAGCTTTGTAGTATGTTTTAAAGTCAGGTAGTGTGATACCTCCAACTTCATTTTTCTTTTTCAATATACCTTTGGCAATTCGGGGCCTCTTGCCTCTCCAAATATATTTGGTGGTTAGTTTTTCCAGTTCCTTAAAAAAGAGAGTGTTGACTTTTATTGGGATTGCATTAAATCTGTAGATTAGTTTGGGTAGGATAGACAGCTTGATGATGTTTAGTCTTCCTATCCATGAACAGGGAATATTTTTCCATTTATTTAAGTCTTCTTTGATTTCCTTTAACAGTGTTGTGTAGTTTTCTGTATATAAGTCCTTTACATCTTTAGTTAAATTTATTCCTAGGTATTTGATTCTTTTAGTTACTATTGTAAATGGTATTTTTTTCCTGGTTTCCTCCTCAGTTTGCTCATTATTGGTGTACAGAAATGCTACTGATTTTTGAGCACTGATCTTATAGCCTGCAACATTACTGAACTCCTTTATAAGTTCTAGAAGCCTTGTTGTGGATTTCTCAGGGCTTTCTATGTATAGGATCATGTCATCTGCAAATAATGAATTTTTTACTTCTTCTTTTCCAATCTGTATGCCTTTTATATCCTTTTCTTGTCTCAAGTGCTCGCGCAAGTACTTCTAAGACAATGTTAAATAAGAGTGGTGATAGTGGGCATCCTTGTCTAGTTCCCGATCTCAGAGGGAAGGCTTTTAGGATTTCACCGTTGAAAATGATGTTAGCTTTGGGTTTTTCATATATACCCTTTATCATATTCAGAAAGTTTCTGTCTATTCCTATCTTTTGTAGTGTTTTTATGAGGAAAGAGTGCTGTATTTTGTCGAATGCTTTTTCTGCATCTATAGAGATGATCATGTGATTTTTTTCTTTCAATCTGTTTATGTGGTGTATTACATTGATTGATTTTCTTATACTGAACCATCCTTGCATACCCGGGATGAAACCCACTAGGTCATGGTGTATAATCCTTTTGATATGTTGCTGAATGCGATTAGCAAGTATTTTGTTTTCTCCTCTCCAAGGTGCTCTTTTATATTTCTTAAAACCAATAATCCTTTGCCCCAGATTGCTTTGACTTAGTTGTTTTTTCCATGGTTTTGACTGTACACAAGCTGATTCTGCCTGCAAGACAAGTTATGAGAAGGTGAGTCAGAGAAGAGTTTCCTGGTTCAATCTTTCAGGCTGTCCCTCAGAAATATTGGCAGTGACATACAGACACACCAGAATGTGCACAGGTGTTCTCTGCATCCTCCAGAACAAGGGCAGATCCACAATAGGAGTGTCGGCTGACTTCACACCAGATCAGGGGGAGGGTTGAGAGAAGGGCCAGCAAGGGCACCAGGAGCTTCTCTCACCATTTTTTTAAGTTGCATTTTCTTGATCCAGCACTTGCCCAAATACTGGTTTCCAGAATTTTGAGGAAAATAACTCACTAGATTTGCTAGTTAGTCAAAGATTCTGTGGGAGAACAGAACCCTGGAAATGTCTTACGCCACCCTCTTGTTCAACCAGAATGATGATAATCAAAGACAAACAACAATAAGTGTTGGTGAGGATATGGAGAAATTGGAACCCTAATAAATTGCTGGTGGGAATGTAAAATGGTACAACCACTTTGGAAAACAGTTCTTTAATTCCTCAAACATTAAACATATACCATATGTTGTCATATGACCTAACAATTTAATTCCTAGTTATACACTCAAGAGAAATAAAAGCATATGTCCACACAAAAACTTGTACATGAATGATCACAACAGCTTATAGTCAAAAGTGAATACAACTCAAATGTCCATCAACTGATGAATGGATAAACAAAATGTGGTATACCCATACAATGATATATTATCTGGTAATAAAAAATGAATGAGTACTGATACATATTGCAATATGGATGAACCTTGAAAACATTATGTTAAGTAGAAGAAATTAATCACAGAAGTCCATGTATTGTATTATTCCATTTATATGAAATGCCCAGAATAGGCAAAGCTATAGAGACCGAAAGCAAATTAGCGGTTGACAGAGCTTGGGGAAAAGGACAGAGACTGTCTGTCAATGGGTATGGGTATGGGTATTCTTTGGAGATGATGAAAATGTTTTAAAATTAGATTGTGGTAATGGTTGTACAACTCTGTGAATATACTAAAAACCATTAAGTTTTATACTTTAGATGGGTGTGTTTTATAAATGTGAATTTTATCTCAATAAAGATGTTTTTTAAAAAAATGCCTAAAGACACCACCAGACAGTTGAAGCGGACCCCAGAAGATTAATTAGGGAAATGGAAAGACCTGTTCTATCACATCCTTCTTAAATCCCTGATCTAGCCACTCCAGAAACGTCTACAGCCAGACTTTGGTGCAGCAACATTGATACTCAAATTATATACAGGCAACGTAAGTACTTTTAGCTGATTAGATACATAAGTAAACTCTCCTTCAGTCTTCTGCCTTCCGCGACTGGAAAAGAATATCAGCTTTAATTATATATTAGTTTGGCCAGAAATTTTCTTTCTTTGATGCAAGAAGAAGTCCTTAAAATGGATAAGTATTGTGTAAAAGAAGCTGCAGGGAAGCAATGATTCCGATCTATATTTTTGGTAGGTGAGACTAAGATATGACTATTAAGATTCCTCATTTTTCAGGACTCTGTTGAGCAATATTTTGCAATCTATAGCCTATGGATCAAACTCAATCTACTGCCTGTTTTGTTTGGTTTTTAAAGGTTTTTTTTTTTACTACTTTTTTTCTTCATTACAGAAGTTGTGGGTTTACAGAACAATCATGCATTAACATACAGGATTCCCATACCCATCCCACCCACCCCACCACCAACACCTAGCATTGGTGTGGAACACTTGCTACAATTGATGGCACATCTTTATAATTGTACTATTAAAGCCCATGGTTTAACTTAGGGTTCATTGTGTAGTGTATTTCCATGACTTTTCTTAAAATTTGTATTCTGTTACTATATATACAATCTAACATTTCCCATTTTAACCAAATTCAGATGCATATTTCAGTGCTGTTATGAATTCACAACATTGTGATACCATCACCACTATTCACTATCAGAACATTTCCATCATTCCAAATTGGAACTCTGTACATTTTAAGCCTAAACTTCCCATTTCCTATTTCCCACCCATCCCCTGGTAACCTATATTCTAGATTCTGACTCTGAGTTTGCTTATTCTAAGTGTTTCAAATCAGTGAGATCATATAATATTTGTCCTTTCATGTCTGGCTTATTTTACTCAAAATGATATCTTTAAGGTTCATCCATGTTGTAGCATATATCAGGAACTTTACTTTTTATGGCTGAATAATATTCCATTGTATGTATATACCACATTTTATTTATCTATTCATCAGTCGATGGACACATGGCTGCTTCCATCTTTTGGCAATTTTGAGTCGTGCCGCTACAAACATGGGTGTGCAAATATATGTTCAGGTCCCTGTTTTCAATTCTTTTGGGTATATGCCTAGAAGTGGGATTGCCAGGTCATACGGTAATTCTATACTTAACTTTCTGAGGAATTGCCAAACTGTTTTCCATAGCTGACATAGCATTCTATATTAATTCACAACATTCTAATGGGTGTGAAATGGTAACTCATTGTGGGTTTGATTTGCATATCTCTGTTAATAATATTGAGCATCTTTTCATGTTCTTTCTGTGATGTCTGTCTTTAAAACAAAGTTTTATTGAAAAAGAGCCATACCTATTCACTTACATATTGTCTGTAGGCTACTTTCATGCACAGATGAACAGCTGTGATGGGGACTAAGATATTTACTACTGGCCCTTTACAGAAAAAGTTTGTTGATCCCTGCTATCGAGTAGTAAGACTGATCAAACTTTAACAAGTAACAATTTATACATCAAACTGAACACTATCCTCCTTCAAAGCATTCCCTAGTTTGGTACTTTACATTATTTCAGTGATAAAAGCATTGCTCTTAGCCTTTTTGGAAATCCCCTTTGGGGTTAATTTTAAGGCCTGAGATGCATGCTTTTTAATATCTTAGTAATGGAAAGCCTTGGCACTTCGGTATAGGCAAGTAGCTATTTGGAGCCAAGTCGGTAAATCAAGATAGGTAAAACTATATCCTTAGTTTAAAATCAGGTATGACTCTAAAGCAAGTTAGCTGGCATTCCCTTGAAGCATGTAAATTGCCTTTGAAAGCAATTTCAAATGATTTCCAAAAATGATTTGAATAGAGACAGCATCTTTGGAATAATTCTTTAACCTCCTGCTGTCATTATTTTGAAAAAGAAAACTCATTTGGATGTACAACTTCTGGAATATTGGTTAAATATGTCTTATTACTTCTCAGTCACACCTCATATTGGGGACTTCTGACACATTTGTTATCACATTTGTTATGTTCCTGATATTTCCTGAATATTAGGTACCAGGAAAACAGATTTACAAAGACATTAACTCTCCATGGTTCACTTATCCATGATGAGCTCCCTGATAGCTGGAGGGCCTACACATCTAATTTCTTGACTGGACCCAGAAATTCATTCTTCTGCGCAAGAGAATTGTTCCAGCCCAGTGGTTCTAACAGAGAATGTTCCTCTTTCCATAACTGTGCATAAAAATAGGGAGGGCTTGTGTTTCAGATACTTCCCAAATATTCTGCCTAGGACAGAACATAATAGGGGTTATTCAGCTACTATAAAAAGTAGGGAATCATTAAAAATGATAATCAGAGGTAAAGACCTTTTCTCAGAGTTGGCTCATGAAAGTTCTACTATAATGCTCACAAAAACTAATCCAAAATGCATCACCTAGATTTTCTAATTTAGTTTAAAAATGTAGTGAGAAATTAAGAACATTTACAAAATTTACCAGCAGAGTGAGAAATTTATAACCTATCAAAATCATTCTAGATTTTTACAATTCTGTTTCCAAATACTTTACCATTGTCTTACCCATCTCTAATTTAATAGCAATTTTCATTAAACAACTTCCTTTTACTGAATTTTCCAAAGCATTTTAGTTTTCACAGAAAAAATAACTCTCCATTCACTATTATATTTTATCTATGTAATATTTAATCAATGTACAAAATGAAAATAAGTGCAACTGACATACACCGGTTTGGGAATAGACACAGCTAACTCCTGGTAAGCAATTCATCTAGTAGAATAGAGGGGCATGGGTGTACTGGAGAGTATCCTTCCAGCTGCAAGTGTTGGGACAGCCATGGGGATCAGTCAGCATCTTTTACAGAGAAAATGGAGAATATCAGTTAACCTGGTAATTAGGTTAAGCGGAGGCTGGTTAAGTGCACATCTACTACATAGTGTGTATGTTGTATACACCATGATGGGACCAAAGCTCCTTGACAGCTGATGCTTTTAAACTTCAAGAGAAACCTTGCACACAGACTGATTCTATTTTTGAGTACCCATCTATGAGCCCACACTCAAGTAAGACATTTCTATGTAATGATATGTGGCTCATCTCTTATTCATAAGCTAGTGCTCATTACTGGTATACCAGAAAATTGAGTCAGAAAAGCAAAGAACCACAAAAAAATGCCAATAGAATTAGGACCATAAATGTAGATGTTTTGACAAAATGAGAGTTTATTTTGAAAGGAGTGGGGGATATATATCAACTATATCAAATTTGGGCCATATTTGTAGTGGGGACTGGAGGCATTAGTGGGACTAGAGAAGCCAATTAAAAGAGACAATTGAGCACCAAATAAGAGACAATCAAAAGAGACCCTACATCCTTGGCCACCTGCATATTGCTTTCCCTTTAGAATACTGGAAAATTTATTATGTGCTCTTTTTGGTAGGCAGGATACAACAGAGAAGAGATGACCAACAGGGATCAACTTTTGTCCTTTTATTAGGTAAGCCCACTCTTGCTTAGCTTTTAAACAATCCATTTGTGGCTTGTCCTATCATTAAACTACTGACATCTCTGACGTGTGTTCTCCCAGAATGCCACTAAGCTTCTGTGAAATAGAATACAAGCTGCATTCTCAGAAATGTCTGAGATGCTTAACTGTCTCCAATAAAAGAAATATTAAGATGCAAAGTTTCTGAAAAACAAAGAACCATCCCCTCTATGTGGCTATCCGTCCTAGTTAATTCTTTGAAAGTGGCTTGGTTTTTCTTCATAATCATAAAGGTAAGCTGGTCTCAAAGCTTGGTAATAGATTACCAAATTGCTAAATCAACAGCTTATTCTCTGATGATGTCAATAGTTTAGTATTTTGTCTTTATATTACCCAAGTTTGACATCATAAAAAAGTCCCTAAAATATTTGTTTAGCATGGGGGTGTATCTGATTTATCAAATGTTAAGGGAAAGAATAGAATGGTAGAATGGTAGAATTTAGGATTAAATAGAAAACAGAATCAAGAGGAGGAAATATTTGTGCCTGCACTGACAAATAGACTCATATACAAGAAACGGTCTTGCAGGCACACTAACAAAGTTCCCTGAACAAGTCTTGACTTCAGATCACCATGCTTTTTGCATACCGCACCCTCCATCCCTTTTCCTTTCTACCTGGTAAACCCCATTTGTCTTTACAATTGACCCGAGTTATGACTTCAGTGAAGCTGTCCCTCTTCCCCATATGGTCCATCATTCCCTGTTCCTTGCTCCCAAAGATCACAGCACTTAATCCCTTTTCCATTTTTCACACAATACTGTGATACTTTCTGATGCGGTCATGCCTACTAGATTTCAGTCCCAAGAAAGCAGGAACAATGTCTAAGTTTTATCTACCCCAGGGTCTAGTATTAAGCCTATTATAATAGCCATTGGACAAATGTATATGAAATGGATGAAACAGAAATAGGTAAAGGAAATTGTTTTCAAATAGGGGGCAAAAGTAAATAAAGTGTTCCCATGAAGCGAAAGAATGTTTTGCAGTCATATTCTTCAGTTACTGCTGTTATACTCAAGGAGTTCTGAGAGCACAGAGGAGGGATAAACAGTCAGGTGTGGAGCTAAAGGTGAGGAGTTACAAAGCAAGTGGAGTGGAGGGCATCCTAGGCAGAGGATATAAGCAAAGGCACAAAACTATCAAACAGCTGGAAGAACAAGGGGAAAGGGGGATTTGTATAAGACTTTATAAGCAAGTTGTTATTGTAGCAGATGCAGCAGTAGGTGGTTCAAAATGAGACTAGACACTTAAAATGTGTATATTTTGGGGAGCTAATGTAGCTCAATGGTTAAGCATCTGCCTCCCATGAACGAGGTCCTGGGTTCAATCCCCAGTACCTCCTGAAAAGAAAAAAAGAGTATATATTTTACTGTATATAAATGACACCTAAAAATAGTTTATTTTAAAATGTCAGATTAGAGAGTACAGTTATCTCTTCCACATCATGGGGGTTAGGGGCACAGCATCCCCGCAATCTGGAAAATCTGCGTAAAATTTCTTGGCCCTCCCTTCATACCAGAGAAGAATTCTGAATTTTTTCTTTTCCTTTATGGGGTGTTTACTGTACCTTATTGTTAAATGTGGGTTAAATATTTGGTCATAGGAAATATTATAATATTATACACATATTTTGAGCATTTCTGAGTTTCTAAACTTTCTAAACTGTCATCTGCTGGCCTTCGCATGTCATCTGTGGCTTCCGCAAAACTCCCCAAAAATTCCGATTTAATCTCTTACGCCGACTCGTGGTATGGAAACTACAATGGGGAGAGTCATGATGTAGAGGAGATAAGTGTATTTTTAATGCCATTTTATTTATTGTTCCAAGAGGATCCTCTAATACTACATTTACTTACTTCTTCCTATTTCTGGTAGATCTTTTCTCCACCATTATATTTGTATTAGTCAGCCAAAGGGGCGCTGATGCAAAGTACCAGAAATCTGTTGGCTTTTATAAAGGGTATTTATTTGGGGTAGAAGCTTACAGTTACAAGGCCCTAAAGAGACCAATCCAAGGTGCCATAAGAGGTACTTTCTCACCCGAAGTCTGTTGCCACGTGTTGACGCAAGATGGCAGGTGATGTCTGTGAGGGCTCAGCCTTCCTCTTTCCTCTTAAGGCTCTGTGGGCCCAGCTTCTTCCTATTTCAGCTGTAGGCTAGAGGGCTCGTTTCTTTCTGGGCTCAGCTGTCCTGGTCTCTTCACAAGGTCAGCTGTAAACTATCAGGCAAATGGCTCATCCCTCTTCCCAGAGCCGCAGGATTAAAGCTGACAAGTTCTCTCCTCTTCTATGTCTATGGAGCTCTCTCTATTCCTCGTGTATCTGCTTATCTCCTTGACTGAGTGTCCGTTTATACAGCCCACCAAGGAGGCAGGGACTCAACCCTGCACGCCTTAATGATGTGGTTGAATCAAAGCCCTAATCTTGATTTAATCAAGTAAATGGAGAGCCTTTGGATTTAAATCAAAAGGTATCATACCCAGAGGAACAGATCAGTTTACAAACATAATCAATATCTCTTTTTTGGAATTTATCAATAATATCAAACTGCCACAATACTGTAGAGATCCTTGAGGGAAGACATAGTGTTATTCATCTTTGCATCTCCCATAGCATCGAATGCCAGGCATGGCACATTGTTAGCACTCTATACTACTGCTCTCAGTGTGGGTCTAAGGACCCAGAAAACAATATGTGTGTGTGTGTGCACATATGGACATAAGCAAAGTCAGCATGAAAGCAAAAACTCAAAGCATTCATGCATTCATGCCAAACTTTTTAGTATATCGATGTTCATAATCATTCTAGTTAATATACTAAGAAATGCAGAAGGGCATGGAGAATTCAGGGCTTCAGTTTGGGGGCATTTCATAGACTGAAAATGTAATAATTTGCGAACTCTTGTAGATATGTAAAAGGATTTTCTCCTTTTTACTTGTTTTACTTATTGTACCAATAGACTCATTTCTTATGTCTACTTTCCCTCCACTGTTGCCTCTGGTCCTCCCTAAACCACATAAGTGAATTTTTAATGATTAATGAAGTTAAACACTACCTTAAAATCTTAATATTAAAAATATATTAGAACAAGTCAACTTCCCAATCTCTTCAACAAGTCAGTGTCGGGGAAAAAAGTCAGGGGGAGAAGAGTAGACTGTGCTAGATAAAGAAATTTAACGGGAAGCGGCTGTGGCTCAATCAGTGGGGCTCCCGTTTACCATATGGGAGGCCCCGGTTCGGTTCCCGGGGCCTCCTGGTGAGGGCGGGCCTGCCCCCGCGGCGTGGTTGGCTGACCCGGCGAGCGCAGGCAGCGGGGGGGGGGATAAATGAATAAATAAATAAAATCTAAAAAAAAAAAAAGAAATTTAAGGAACATAACTAGATGCAAAGTGTGGTCCAGGATAGAATCTTGACTGGAAGAAAAAGCTCTAAAGGATATTTTGAGGACAAATGTTAAATCTTGAATACACACCAGGTAGTAGGTAAGATGTAAATTTATTGACATAGGAAGATGGTGACTATTAACTGGAAAAAAAAAGATTACAAAATAGCATGTACAGTGTGACTTTATTTTGGTTAAAATAACCAGACAAACATATTCATGCATAGAAATGGATATGAAAAAATACATAATAGGTTATTAACAATGATAATCTCTGGATGGCAGGAAGAGGGTATTTTTTGTTTTCTTGTATTATCTTATTTGTATTTTCTAATTTTCTACAATGTATACGTTTGGCTATAATGACAAAAGGTTATTTTTAATTTTAAAAATGATAGGACTACCTACTTATCCTTTATTTTACTAATATATTTTTGCTGTAATAAATTCTGGTTTACTATATTAAGACTTAAGTTCTCATTTTCAAGTTTGTTTTTCAACTCTTTCACACATAAAGAGAGGATATTTACCACTGCATCTAGCATAACAGTGTACAATCTACTTGTTTAAACTACTTAAGGTTTCGACTGAAGAAAATTCTATGTTGAAAAATTTCAAATTCTACGTTGAGAGCATTTTCATTTTTTGTTGTTTTTGTTTTCATTTCTGAGCAAGATTTTTCACACAATATGCTATATTAGACAAGATACCATATGCTCCCAAACTTCATCAGGAAAATCCCAGAGTCTGTAAAACAAATTTAACGATGCTTTCCCATAAATTGACATTTCTATAATCCTTAAAATATGCACATCATATTTTAAGAAACCAATAATCAGGCAAACTAAGAAACTGATCATTAGGACTACCAAAAAATGTTGGCAAATATCATCCAAACATGTATATTTGGATATTTGCCATGATTTCCGTATACAATATAAAAACTCTCATATGCTATAATCCCTGGAATTAAAATAAACTGCCTTAAACTTTTAGAAAGATTTTGAGCGTTGCTTTAATTCATATATAAAAAATTCTCATTCCATTCTAGACATTTATGCTTTTAGAAACAAGTGTCTTGCAAAACTGACTTTCTGAATATCACATCAACCTATCTGGATAAAAAGTAAAATAAATCAATTTAACTTATTTTATCTAACACCATTCATTTATTTGAAACACCAAAAAGGAAGGACATTACTTCTAGTTAAAAATGCCTAACCAGACTTCCAGTCAACCAAGATGGCAGCATAAGACAATCCAGGGTTCTATTCACCCAGGAAATCTTTGAACAACTAGCAAAAACTAGCAGAACCATCTTCCTCAAAACTCAGAAAAACAGGTAAAAAGTAGCAGTAACTGGCAAGTACCAAAACAAGAAAACCCAACTTAAAAAACGGGAGGACACCCTAATATAAACTATAGACCATGGTTAGCAGCAATACTTCAATGTGTTCCTCAACTGTAACAAATGTACCACAGTGTTAATGGGGAAAAGTGTAGTAGGGGGAGGGGGTGAGGTACATGGGAATCCCCTATATTTTCTATGTAATATTTATGTAATCTAAAGTATCTTTAAAAATAATTTTAAAAAATTAAAAATTAAAAAACTAAAAATGAATGGTAGGAGAAACTCCTGGCACCCATATGGGCCCCTCCCCCATTCATTCCCAGGCATGGTGTGGAGCAAGCCTGTACTCTCATTGAGGGTCCCAGACCTGTTCCTGAGGAAAAAGAGTAACCCCTATGCACACACTGGGGTGCCTGCATGCCAGTGCCAAACGCTCAGGTGGCAGCCTGAAGCTGGCTTGCCCTCCCAGAATTACCTGCAGGAAAAAGCAGCTTGAAACTATCAAAAGCAATGGAAGAAATAGTTAAATCAAAGCACCCTGGGACAAAGGATTATCAGCTTTAAGATACAGAACAGAATACCCTGGAGGGGGTAGAAGTCCATTTCATAAGTAATAGAGGGGTCATTCAGAGTCTATAAATGAGAGAAATCCTAGAACACATGTGGGCACACATCCAGGACAAGACACAGGCTCAGAAGAGAGGCCCCACATTATCACCTTGGACTGATCTTGTTGAAAGAAGGACTAAAGTCAGAAGGAGAGCACCAGCCAACACAGAGCCAGTTTGCAAAAACTGAAAAATGTGCTTTCACAGTGGTTTATTTGTTATTGTTAGCTCCAGGCACTCAAGAAATCTCTACCATATCACTAGGTGGACACAAACATAAGGAACAGACAGTACAAAGACTAAATCTCACATTAGCGCATTAAAATATTAAAGTATACAGTGTGAAAAATTCCTAGACAAAGAAACAAAAATGGTCCATCCATAGGAACAAGATAAAAATCCAGAAACCATCTATGAAGGACAGACTTTGAATATACTAGATAAAGACTTTTAAAATGCTCAAAGTACTAAAGGAAAACACAGAGAAAAAACTAAACTATATCAGGAAAACGATGGATGAACAATATGAGAATCTCAATAAAGACACAGATATTTTTTCAAAGAAACCAAACAGGAACACTGGACTTGAAGGCCACAATAACTGAAATAAAAGTTCCTCTAGGAGTTTCAGAAGCATATTAGAGCTGGCAGAAGAATCAGTGAACTTGAAGAAAAGATTTCAAGAAAAGTATCATAGCCTTAATAAGGGAATTCTAATTTTTACATGATTTTTCTATAAACCTACAACTTCTCTAATTGAGGAAAAAAAAAAAAAGGGATCAAAGACCTAAATGTAAAATGCAAAACTATAAAACTTCTAGAAGAAAACAGGAGAAAGTCTACGGGACCTTGGGGTTGGGGTGAGGATTTTTTGATTATTTGTTTTAAACATGAAAAACACAATCCATGAAAGAAAAAACTAAGTTGGACTTTATTAAAATTAAAAATCTCTTCTCTGTGAAAGATACCATTAAAAGAATGAAAAGATAAGTCACTGACTGGGAGAAAATATTTGCACAACATGTCTTCAAAGGAGTTGTATGCAAAATAAACAAAGAACCCTTATGGCTCATTGATAAGAAAACAAATGCAATCATAAATGGGCAAAAGATCTGAACAGACATTTCACCAAACATCACCAAAAATGATATGCAGATGCAAATGAGCATATGAAAAGATGCTCAACATCATTTGTCATTAGAAAATACAGTATGATTACATGTAAACTAATGAAACCTCTTTAGGAAACTAATACCAGTGGTAACACTAGAAAGAAAAACAAAGAAATGATAGTTCTAACTGTCAGGATAGGGATATCTCCAGAGGAAGGATGATAAGATTGAGAAGGGATAAGCAGGAAGTGTCTGAGAAGACAGTCATGATCTGTTTCTATTCCAGGTGGTAGTTACTTGGGAATTCACTTTATAAACAATTCTTAAGCCATGCAACTTTTCTCCCATGATATGTTACAATAAGAAAATGTTTTAAATATATAATAGAATATAATTCCCTGAAATTAAATAATGACTTTCTTCACATCCATATGGCCCACTTTCCAGGAAAAAACGATTCTGAAAGAAGCACCAACAACTAGACATACACTGGTAAAGTTACTAGGAAATTTCCTAGGCAGAAAAGGCAAGCTACACTCATGGGGAGAAAAAAAAAAAAAAAAAAAGACTGTCCTTTGACTTCTTCACAGCAAACCTAAAAAAAATAAATAAGAAATTTATCTCAGTTTGTAAAACTGTTTCTGCCTACCTTTCATCTATATTATGCATTGGGAAATAGGTGGAAGGTTCACAAATGTGAACAGTATTTATTTCTTGATGACACAATTTTGGCTTTTTGTTTGCTTTATTCTTTCTAAATTTTGAGTTGCTTAAGTTTTTCATTATGACCATGTGCCACTTTTACCAAAAACAATAGTCATTATTCTTGTCGGGGGTTGCAGGAGAAGAGCTTCAGACTTTTCACTTTGGTGAGTTTAAAAGTTCAACTCTAGCTGGGACAACTCAAGTATGAATTCAGGAATGCCTTTGACTACTAAATAAATTCAATTGTTAACCATGGTTTAAACATGCTCTCCCTTCCCCAATGTTTTCTCTAATTATGGCATCTTCAGTTCATCTTAGATATAAGGTCAGGAAACAGATGCAAGAATTTGGCTGGCAAGATAAAGGCAAAATCACCAACTAGATAATGAGCATCCAGGTAAAGGCTTTTGCATACATTACCAACAAAATAGTGTGGCCTGGATTCACCAAGCTCCAAGCAATAGATGGGAACTCCTATGATCTTAGACATTTATGCAGCACTTACTATGGGTAGGTATCAGACTAAATGCTTTACATGCACCGACTCACTTAATATCCATAACATCCCTATGAAGTAGGAATTATTACTATCCTCTGTTTACAAACAAAAAAAAAATGAGGCCTGAAGAGGTCACATAACTTGGCTAAGATAATACAAGCAGAGAAGCCAGTATTCAAATTCCATCTGGTCCATATCCTTAAACATGTTATCATTACCAATGTCAACTGTATCCCTAGGAAACTGGGCTTCTCTGTATAGTCTTGTCTCGGTAGACTGTTCAAGATCACCCTCTACTATCAGCCAGGCCCAATGTCTGTCCAGCCTTATTGGACATTTCTGGCACCACATCTTGGCCCTCCACCGACCTGCCTATCCTGTTGCTGACAGTGCCATCCCCCAACCCTCTACCCACAATTTCAATTTACTACTAAGAGTTGCCCTACCAAGGCTAGACCATCTATAATCAGGTCACATTTATGAGAAGAGACTATTTTTGGTTGTTATATTATCAGTTATTAGACTTTGCTACTATGCCTGGGTTGAGGCAAGGGAGAAAAGAAAAATCACTTCACTAGCAACTTTTTTTTAATACTTGAAATAAATACTCTTTAATATCCAGTCATTAAAAGTGCATTAGTCTCCTTTCAAGAGGTTCCTAGAGTGCATAATAATAAAAATTTTAAGAGGCAGTTCAATCTAGTTTGGCCTAGATCCTAGAATCTGGGTATGCAGACAAAAGTCATCTGTCACCCCTCTTTCTCCACCCTCCTGGAACAAGGCAGTCTTAGAAGGATTCCCTTTGTTTAAAACAGGTTTTTTAACAAATCCAATTTTATTGATACATTATAATAATGCATAAATCCATCCAAAGTATACAATCAATGGCATTCAGTACAATCACATAGTTATGCATTCATCACTCCAGTCGTTCCTAGGGCAGCTTCAATTTTCCATCAACAATAAAAATACTAAATGACAAAAAACAAACAAAACTCATCACCTCTCAGTCTCTCTATACTTCCCCACCACCACTAGCTGCTGCTGCTTCCTTCTCTCTAGTTTATCTGTATTTATATTTTGTTAAAAAAAACAGTCTTATATAGGCAATATCACCCATATTGGTATCTTCTATGAGGTTTCACTATATTATACAGTCCCAAGTTACATTTTTTAGCTTTCCTTCTAGTAATATAAATGTCCTTAGGCTTTCCCTTTCAAACACTGTCATACCCATATAATAGTTCTGCTAGTCACAAACAGCAGGATGTGCTCTCAACATTTCCATTCATTTCCAAAGATTTACAAACAACCTTTTAACCTATTCTGCATAGATTAACCACCAGTTTTCCATTCTCTACCCTCCTTCTATTTTCTGGTGACCTATATTCTAAGTATTAATTCCATGAGTTTACATAATATATTTAGTTCATTATAGCACAATCATACAGTATTCATCCTTTTGTGTTTGGCTTATATCACTCAACACAATGTCCTCCAGCTTCATCCATGTTGTCATATGCTTCATTGACTTCATTTCTTCTTACTGCTGCATAATATTCCATCATGTGAATACACCTCAATTTATTTATCCATTCATCAGCTGATGGACACCTGGGTTGCTTCCAACTTTTGGCTATCGTGAATAATGCCATTATGAACATTGGTGTGCAGATATCTATTTATGTCATTGTTCTCAGTTTTTATGAGTATATACCTAGCAATGGTATTTCTGGGTCACATGGCATGTCTATACTCCACTTCCTTGGGAACTGCCAAACAGTCCTCCACAGTGGCTGTACCATTTTCAATTCCCACCAACAGTAAGCATGCCTATCTCTCCACAGCCTCTCCAACATTTACAGTTTTCCAATTTTTTAATATCAGTCAGTATAATAGGTGTGAAATGTAGCTTTGATTTGCATTCCCCTAAATGCTTGTGATGTTGAACATTTTTTCATGTGTTTCTTTGCCATTTGTATTTCTTCCTTGGACAACCATCTTTTCAAGTCTTTTGCCCATTTTTTAATTGGGTAGTATGTCTTTTTATTGTTGAATTGTATGATCTCTTTATATATCATAGATATTAAACCCTTGTCAGAGATGTGATTGCCAAATATTTTCTCCCATTGAGTTGGCTCCTTTTTATCCTTTTGACCAAGTCCTTTGAAGTGCAACAGTGTTTAATTTTGAGGAGGTCTCATTTATCTATTTTTTCTTTTGTTGCTTGTGCTTTTTCGTGTAATGTTTAAGAACCTACAGCCTACCACAAGACCTTGAAGATGTTTTCCTACATTTTCTTCTAGGAGTTTTATGGTTGTTGTTTTTATATTTAGGTCCTTGATCCATTTTGAGTTAATTTTTGTATAATGTGTGAGGATAAGGGTCTTTTCTTTCTTTCTTTTGGATATGGCAATCCAGTTCTCCCAGTACCATTTGTTGAATACTGTTCTGGCCCAGCTGGGTGAACTTAATGGTCTTGTCAAAAATCACTTGACTGTAAATGTGAGGGTCTATTTCTGAGTTCTTGATTTGGTTCCATTGGTCAATCTGTCTTTATGCTAGTATCATGCTGTTTTTACCACTGTAGCTAAGTAATATGCTTTAAAGTCAGGAGCGAGAGTCTTATAACTTGTTCAAGACTTTTTTGATTATTCGTGGCCCCTTATCTTTCCAAACAAATTTGATTATTGGTTTTTCCACATATGCAAAAAAAACCTGTTGGGATTTTAATTGGGATTGCGTTGAATCTGTAAATCAGTTTGAGAAGAACTGACATCTTAGTGATATTTAGTCTTCCAATTCATGAACATGGAATGTCCTTTCATTTATTTAAGTCCCCTTCAGTCTCTTTCAGCAATGTGTTGTAGTTTTCTGAATACAGGTCCTTTATGTCCTTGGTTAAGTTTATTTCTAAATATTTGATTGTTTTAGTCACTATTATAAATGGGATTTTTTTTTTCTGATTTCCTCCTCAGATTGCACATCACCAGTGTACAGAAATGCTATTGATTTTTGCATATTATTCTTGTATCCTGCCACTTTTCTGGAGTCATCTATTAATTCTAGTAGCTTTGTTGTAGATTTTTCAGGATTTTCTAGATAAAGGATCATGTCATCAGTGACTAGTGAAAGTAAAACATGGTCTTTCTGTAACACAAAGAACCTGCTCCAAATTCCAAGATTGTGAATTATGCTTGTTACCTACCACCTCTCCACCCAAGCCATTTTGAGATTGTACCTACAAGGTGAGAACGATTTCATATAGGTTAATGTGAAATATTGGCCTAACACCCTAACAGCAGACAATAGGTGCCCAGGACTAAGCAGTAAGCTTGAAACTGTTAAATTCTGGGCACAATCAAAGCACATCCAAGTATTTATTTATTCTTTCATAAATAATAGTGACCAAGGTGATCCATTTGAAAGTTGTCAGGCCAGATATCAAAGTGTAGAGCCTAACCAAGACTATGGAGTCAGTTGGGAGCTCTTCACCTCCCATTCCCTTGATTCTGTGATGTTACATCCTCTTTACACATAGTTAACGATAAGGTGAGTATAAGATGTATTAGCTTCTAAATAGCTGAGATTAAAATGACAAGGTAAGGAGTTAAAAGGTGAAAGAGATGGCTATCCAACTGTCAAATATAAAATTAGGTGCACTATTACTTCCCCTCTGGCGGTAGGAAGGGATCTAATGTTTATCAACCGCCATTATTATCTGCTACCTACATTTTACAAATAAGGTGAGGCTCTGAAAGGTTAAGTGAGCTGTGCCCAGAGCTATGCAGCTTAGGGAGAAAGCAAAACCAGAATCTGAACAGAGTCTGCCTGACTTCAAAGCTCAGGTAACCTCCCACATACCAAAACCCATATCCCTCCTATTATACCACGCTGCTTTTGACAGAAGTTGTGAAAATCCCGGCTGAGGGACCCAGGAAATGTTATCATAACAAACAAAAGGAGGTTTTTCTTGATGTTACCAGTGAGCACTAGATTTAATACTTTCTACTTTTCTGATATATACAAATACGTTAAAATACAGATACTTACATTTTAGATAAAGATCTTCCATACTTCTCATCTTAAATATATATTTATGCTTTCCCTTTCAGTGTGCAGAGCACAGGTAGTGATCCATTTCCCCTGTCAAACACACACCTGAAGGAGGGTCCTCTCTCACTTGATAAGTACTTTCTGAAACTGCTGTTGAGTAATTTTGGAGTAAAATTGCTAGTAGGCTTCAATCAGTAGGCTGTTGGATGAACATTTACCAAAAGTCCTATATACATGACAGGCATCTGATATATAGACACAAAAGATGATTTGGGCCCTTCAGAAATCTGAATTGGGATTGGGAGGACAGACAGTAAGCAAGGTATTATACTGGGATAAATGTTATGGGGTGCTACAGAAAACCAAAAATAAGGCATTTGAAACATAATGGGAATGCGGAAAGACACAACACCAATGAAGGCTTTCAAGTGTAGGATTTGGCCAGGTGTACTTGGCAAGTGCTTGGAACAAGTGGCCAGTTATGACCAGGGCAACTTCCCGAGAACTTTCACATACAGCTGCCTAAACGGAGTTTGCATTGTGAGTCCTCATTGCCTCCCACTCTTTTCTCCAAAAGACATTAAAAACACTGACAAAAGATACTCTAAATCTAAATTTAGAAGTACCAAAGAAAAGCATTGGTCCTGAATTCAAATACCCTAACGGACATTCAGATAACAAAAATCTGTAAAATGATGTAATAGGAAGAGTGGTCAAGGCTACAGGAAGTGGGAACATGCTTCTCCCACTGATGATTTTAAAACATGGTTGCAAACAAAATAAATAAAAATAAATATAAACAACATGGTTGCAAATTTCCCACAGAGTGGTGGGGTCTCCCCTTGCATCTTGGTGGTCTCACGACTACTTCAACCAAGAGTGCAAGTGATACAATATGATCTCTGAGGTGGCTTTCTCCTTGTTCTGCTGGAACACTTACTCTTGAATCAATGAGTGACAAGTAAGAAGGCTAACTACCCTAAGACCACCACACTGCAGAAAGCACACAGGAAGACCACATGGAAAGCCCTAAAGCTGCAGAAAGATTCAAGGGATGCTAAAGGAGCCCCAAGCCATTCGAGCCATCCCATTCCAAGCACCCAACTTGTAAGTAAAGACTTCCAGATGACTCCCTCCCCAGCACTCAAGTTTTCCCAGCTGAGGTCCCAGAAATTATAAAGCAGAAACAAACCATCCCCTCTGTGCCTTGTCCAAATTCCTGAGCCACAGAATCCATGAGCCTGACAGAAGGGTTGCTAAGTGTTGAGGTGGTTTGTTACAGGGTAATTGGCAACCAGAACACCTCCACTAAAGGGGCAGCCCCCAGTCTGCTCAGCCTGGTGCTTGTTGTCATTTGGGAATGTAGAGTTGGTGTCAGCAGACCTTCCAGTTTATCAAGAGGAGTCAGAAACTTGAATTTGTATGTGATTTTCCTAATTGTTAAAATACCATGTGGGCCAAATAAAACATGAATGTGACTGGATTTGGCTGTCGGGCCACCAGTTTGCAACTTCTGATGTGATACTGTGATGGTTTGGAGCTATACATACCCTAGAAAAATACATCCTTAAACTTAACCCATTTCTGTGGGTGTAAACCCATCGTAAGGAGGACCTTTGACTAAGGCTACTTCAGTTAAGGTGTGGCTCATCTCAATCAGGATGGCTCTTAATACTATTACTGGAGTCCTTGTTAAGTAGGCAGAGAACTGAGAGGCCAGGAGAGGCCACCATGTGCACTGCCATGTGATGGAGAAGCCAAGGACCAAGATGGCTGGCAGCCAGCCCCAGAATGTCAGTCTTTGGGAAGACAGCATCACCGTGATGAGTCTTGATTTGGATTTTCCTTTAACCTTCAAACTGTGAGCTAATAAATGCCCATTGTTCAAGCTGACCCACTGCAAGGTATTTATTTGAACAGCCAAGAAAAACTAAAACAGGTGTGTAGATTCTTTTAAGGCAAATAAATATGCCCTCAATGACAACCACTTTCAAAAAAGAACACTGTCAGTGATTCAGCCCACCTTGCCAGCATCACACCACACCAACAGGCTTTTGTTGTTGCATTTCCTTGGGCAACTTTAGGCAAGAGCCAGACTGAGTTAAGACTGAGATATTCCAAAAAAAAAAAAAAATTGTCCAAAAACAGTCCTGGATTTGCTTTACCTCTAAATCTCCAAGGGATATTAAAAGTCAATATTTTAACTCCTCAAAGCCATGGAGTCGAGGGCCAATAAGCTTGAAAGTCACAAATATGAGCTCAATTGGCATACCTGGGATCCATGACTTATAAAGCAGGGACTCACTTGTGGAATTAAAGGGGAACACAGAGCCTGGCATGTCATAATAGTTCAATAAATAGATAAATGAATGGATGGATAACCATTTCAGCAGATGATTGGTGTATTGGTCTGCCAAACGGGTTCTGATGCAAAGTACCAGAAATCTGCTGGCTTTTATAAAAGGTATTTATCTGGGGTAAAAGCTTACACTTACAAGGCCCTAAAGAATACAGTTCAAGGTTGCTTTCTTACTAAAGTCAGTTGCCACCTGTTGAATAGTCACTGATCTCTGCCTGATCTCTCCTCCCTGGGCTTCCTCTTCCTCTTGAGGTTCCGAGGGCCCAGCTCCTTCCTCATCTTAGTTGGAGGCTGTCATAGGGTTTGTCTCTCAGGGCTTCCTATATCAGTCTTTGACATAGGGCTTGTCTGTTTATATCAGCCCACCAAGGGGGTGAAGACTCAAACTGAGTCAAGCCCTAAATTGATTGTATCAAGTAAACTTAAATCCTTTGAATTTAATACAATCAAAGGTATCACACCCAGAGGAACAGGCTAGTTTACAAACCTAATCTTTCTCTTTTGGGGATTCATAAATAATCTCAAACTGCCACAGTTGGTCTGATGGAAAACATACTTCCCTTACATTGTTTCTTGGCACTTGCACAAAGACAAAACCACAAACTAATCCAGTTTCATTTGGGTCTAAAACTAATGTAAATGTCCAAATTTTAAAACAGAAATGACACATTCCCCCAAATTTCTGTACCCAGTGAAGATCAACCAGTATAGCTAGCTCATTACAGTCCACTGTAGATCAAAACTTCTGCCCAAAATAAAAGCATTAAATAAACAGCAATCAGATCTGTACACAAGTCAACATTTTGTTCTGAAGGGAAAAATAAATAAATAAATGACTATTTGCAACTCTGTAATTTTTCTCAAATATCACCCAGGCCTAAATTAACCTTTTTGTAAGTGACTAGGGTTGTATTTGTCTTTCTGCTTGTTTTAATTTTCTTTTTAGGGAGCAGAGAAAAAAAGTCCATGAGACACTAGCAAGAATGTTTACTTTCAAACAGACTGCATTCAACAAATCAGCATTCTATTTACTTCTGTGAAATCACTGCACCACTGCTATCCGTACTAGTGAGCTACAATATAAACAATCATATCAAAATTGAATAATAAAGAATTGGATATGTACTCAGATGGAAAATTCAAAGCTGCTAGTCTCTAATGTGGTCAGGAGGTCTCCAGAGGAGGATGGCTCAGAACAGCCAGGCTTCAACACCATGGCTCAAAGACTCTGCCTTTCCTTTCTAGCTGCCTGAGAGGGACCAGAGCCCAACCCACGTGCACAAGGAAATCCTTGAGAAGAGTGAAGAATGCCTGCTTCCTCCTATCTGCAAGATTTTTTAGGTTTCATGTGGGATACTAAGGAAATTCTGGGTTTGGGGGAGGGGGGGAATTTATGAGTGGATGCTCATTTATGAAAGACCATAAAATGCCAAGAGTTTATAAGGAGATGGGAGGAAACAACCTAAGGCAAAGAGCAAAAGCTGCCAGCAATCCTAAAAATGTACCCTTCACTCCCACCTCCCTTTTATCACCTGTGGTAGGTAGGCCTGGAGGAGGGGGAACAAGAGAAAGCAATGAAAAAGTAATCATTTTGAGCCTATAAAATTATTATGAAACCTATTCTGTCTGATTCAAGCTGGACTCAAGCCAAATCCCATGTTCACTATGTATGCAATATATTCTCCTAAGAACCCACTTGCCAAAGCAGACTCTTCTTGATTTACAATAACCCAAGATTCCAGGGGCAGTGACTGCAGGGAAGAAAGGATCCTGTGTTGTTGTAACATATACCACTGCTTCAAGATACTCTGCTGCAGTAGCACTGTTTTCAGTGAGCTACCATAAGTCAGTGTTGGTAAAAGATTGTGCATATATTTGTGTGTGTGTGTGTGTGTGTGTAACAGAAAGAGAGACAGAAAGGAGAGGGAGAAACAAACCAAAACAAAACTTCATTTTATGATAAAATTAGCAATTTAGTTTAGCTTTTTCTGGGCTAATAAAATTTAGTATCCTGAAGACTATTAATAGCAATCTCTTAAAAATTTATCATCCTGTAAGAACCCAGAATTATTGAAGGTAGATATGCAAATAAAGAAACCTAAAACTCAAACTCAAGCTTATCAAATGGCAACCTACTGATGTCACAATATAAGTCACATTTATCTAATTATATTTATATTTTAATTGAGCCATTAAAATATAAATTCTTCTCAAACCAGTTCCACAGTAAAGAAAAGAAAAAGGGAAGTACAAATAAGAGAAAGCTAAGTGTTGGCGAATTCAAGTATACACATTATATTACTGAAGAAAACTTCCTATAAAGATCATTAAAAAGTTAGCACTTTAGCACCTATGGATAGAGATGGGCAAAAACCTGGCTTCCTTTAAAGATTGTATACTTTATTTCCTCTCCGGGACCAGAAGGCATCACAAAATAAGGAACAGATGGTGGAGATTAAGGAAGAAACGCTGAAGGTGAAAGTTTTCAAAAAGTGCACCAATGTATACATTTACCTCTGAAAAAGAAATGCGCCATGCCTATAAATTAACTAGATTTTATGTTTTTACAACATGCCGATCATCACAGCTGAGACCAGGAGACAATGACAAAGAAAATGGAGAAATGGTGCTATCTGGGACCACCTACTAATTGTCCAGAAATCTGGCTGGCATATTCCAAATATTTGCTTCTTTTGGTGTCCATGCGGTAAACCAGAAGTGTTCAAACTTTGTAAAGTCATCTTTTTTCAAATAAAAGCTTAAGCAGAAATGTGAACCAACCAACCAGGTAAATGGCGAGTTGCTCCTGCTGCAGGATGTCAGTGATGGAAGTGGAGGGCGTGGCTCCACACATCCTCCAGGCACAGACTGAAAACTACCATCTAAGACTTAATATAGAACACGACACAGTAAAACGAGGTCAAAATACTGAAGTGGAAAAACATCAAAACGAATGAAATTTAAAAGCTAAATTAGGTTAATTCTACTGCACTAGACCAACCAATGGGTTAACATGTTCCAATATTATTTTTCTCCCTTTATTGTCTTAACAGAATTAGTTTTATTGATTTTCACTTAGTAGTATATTTCTGTCTTCCGGGCAACTAGGCCATATTTTCCCAAAAACCTTATAACATCTTCATTACTGACTCAGAAGGCATTAGTCAGAAGATGGATTTTGTCTGATGACTTCCCCATTGTAAAACTTCCCCAATAAAGCAGAACAGTAATTTAGCATAACCTTTACTAGAAAGAAAAAAAAAGGAAAAGTAGTAAATGATGGCATAAATCTGGGTACAGAAAGCCCTCAAGCACTGATCATTATAAAACCTCTTAGTTGAGAAACCTTTAAGGAGAGGAATAAAAAAAAAAAAAAACTGTTGGAATTAAACTGAGTTTAAAAATCCCAACAAGAGATTAAACACACACATTCACATTGCTAAGGAACTAGCTTCCCTGGCCCACTTAGTTTAATCACAAGGTCTAAAGCAGGGGTTCTTAACCTTTTTTGTTCCACGGATCCCTCTGCCAGTAAGGTGAAATGAATACTACTGTAATTTATGTATCGTATACATTCGTAAGTGAAGGAAATGCTAGGTTTCAGTTAGAGGTCAGAGAAAATAAAGAAAATAAGTTGGTATTTTTCAATTCAAGCTCACAGACCCCCCTGAAATCTCTCCACGGACCCCTGCTCTAAGGCATCTTCCTCTCCCAGACAGCCCACCCTTCCTGCCAGGCTGTGAGAATCCTACCACTCTTCCGGACTCAACCTCCCAACCCGCCTCCTCAGTGAGGTCATTCTGACCCAGCAGCATATGAGCCACCTCCCAGGCCCGTGAACACTGACAGCACTACTCACTCCATCTCCTTGTTCTTAACTACACACCTCACTCTTGCTTACCTCCTCCTCTGGCCCATGGACATATCAGACCATAAAATCCTTCCAGGAAGGGGCTGTGGCTCATATTTCTGCTCTACCCCACACAGTATCTACCACCACGGTGTACCCACATTGAAAACACCACAAATATTGGTTAAATAAATGACTCTGTATGTGTTTGGATATGTACTTATTCTCAATAAGCTCATCGGCACATGAAACAGTGCAGAAACCTATACGAAACAAGCGAAAGAGAGGAAGAGCTTGGTATCCTACTACTGGCCACACCCGTGAGTCTTTGCCCAGCTCATGATTCCCCTTGTTATGGTTTGTTTCTTTTACTGTGTTGTTTCTCTCAGGACACACTCTAATTAGCCCTTAATTTGTTGTAATAAATCTCTATTATCCCTGACATTATTTAGAATGAGTGACTGCCCAATTAGTCAAGGTAATGATTTATAATGAAATTGCTATAGATTTTGCCCTTCCCCTCAGTTAGTAACCTTTTCAATTTCATTAAAGAACCTTACTCCAAACTAGTTCAAGTGCTAGTTGTAAAATAATAGTATTTTTTTTAAAAGGAGGTACTGGGGATTGAACCTGGGACCTTGTACATGGGAAGCCAGAATTCAACCACTGAGCCACACCACTCCCAATAATAGGTTTAAAGTGTTGGAGAAAGGAGAACCTAGCCTAAAGGTTGCAGGAAAAGAATTAAAATCTAGTTAGATGATCTTCCAGTTGACCAAGATGATGGTATAAGACACTCCAGGATGCCATTCTTCAATATAATATTTGTACAACTAGCAAAAACTGGCAGCGCCATTTTCCTCAGAGAATAGTTAAAAGGTTACAGTAACTGAGCAAGAGTCAAATCAAGAAAACGCAGGTTTAAACATGGTAGAAGCAGCTCTTGGCTTCCTTGCTGGCATCTGCCCCACCCCACAACAAGGTATGGAGCCAGCCTACACTCCACTGTGGGTCCGTGGTCCTGTTCTGGTGGGAGCAGAGCCACCCTTGTGTACACACTAGGGTGCATGTATGTCTGTGTCAATCAGTCTGGTGGCAGCCTCTAGGACATGAAGATGCTCAACATCATTAGCCATTAGGGAAATGCTTATCAAAACCACAATGAGATGCCATTTCACACCCACTAGAATGGCTGTTTAAAAAAAAAAAACAGAAAATTACAAGATTTGAAGAGGCTGTGGTGAAACAGGAACACCTGTTCAATGCTGATGGGATGTAAAATGGTGCAGTCACTGTGGAAAATGGTTTGGCAGTTCCTCAAAAAGTTAAGAATAGAATTACCATATTATCCAGCAATCCCATTTCTAGGTATAAAATAACTGAAAGAAAAGATAATTGTACACTGATGTTCATAGTAGCATTATTTTCAATTACCGTAAGATGGAAACCCAAGTGTCCATCAAGCAATGAATGAAGAACAAAATGTGGTGCTCGCTTCGGCAGCACATATACTAAAATTGAAACAATACAGAGAAGATTAGCATGGCCCCTGTGCAAGGATGACACACAACTTTGTGAAGTGTTCCATATTTTTGTCACAGTGGGTGGAGTCTCACACAATAACCGAGAGAATATTGAATTCCCATCCTGAAGAGTTCTGTCATGTTCTCTAATGTAGCAGCAACTGTCCCCCAAGTGAAGGGGCAATGACTGGCAAAGGAGGATGGTCCTTTGATGGGCCCTTGATATTGACGACTATGCTTGTGAGCCTTTGCTCTTGAAATTGAAACTTAGCCTAGTGTTGTGGGGTGCCTAAGAGTTGCCTCCTGACAGCCTCCTTGTTGCTCAAATGTGGCCTCTCTCTAAACCAAACTCAGCATATAAATGCATTACCTTCCCCTCAGCATGGGACATGACTCCTGGGGATGAGCCTCCCTGGCAACGAGGGATTACTACCAGGCACCAACTAGCAATGCAACTGGAAAAAGACCTCAAATAAAAGGGGGAAAAGGTAAAGACAAATGAGTTTATATGGCTAAGAGACTTCAAAGTGAGTCAGGAGGTCATCCCAGAGATAATGCTTATACACATCTCAGCAGGATCTCATAGACTGCCAAAGTAGTCTATGACCTCAAATAGTGGGGCTCCTGAGGGCTCTGGAGTCACCCTGGTCCTAAGGTCAGGGAAGATAGCTCCAAAGTTTGGTGCCTTGCCAGTGGGCCCTACTTTGAAGTTTATGCTCCTGAGAGTGACAGAGTTAGACTCAGTTATGGCTTCCCTACACATGGCTCATCTGTCCCCTCAATTTAAACCTATACTTGGCACTGGAATTGGTAGGTATATGTCCAAGAGACTTGAATCTTTGGGCTGTCCATGTACCAGCTGGGCCCTGAGCCTCGGCAGAGTTGCAACACCTACTCTCCAGTTCATTGGACTCACCCAGGACAACTAACAAGGAGGTGAGGATTGACAACTACCATACCAAGGAAACAAGAAGAGCCTACAACTGCAAGCAAGAGAGTCCCATCCATTGGCTGTATGGGATCAATTAGAGGTGGAGTGGACATCAACATCACAGAATCCTCAGGATCGGGGAATGAACTATGGACTAGAGTAGACTTACTGGTATTCTACTATAGACTGCTTGTGATTCTAGCAATGGAAGAAATTACAGCTTTGATGTGGAGGCAGTGGCCACAGGAGGCTCTGGGGATAGGGAGGGAAAGACAGGCGTAATATGGGGGCTTTTTCGGGACTTGAGAATCATCTTGAATAACATTATATTCTTCCCAAAGCCTGCAGAATTGTGTGGGAGAGAGTATAAACTACAATGTGAACTATGGTCCATGCTCAACAGCAATAACCCAGGATGTGTTTATCAATTACAAATGAATGTGCCACACTAATGAAAGATTTTGTTTATGTGGGAGGGTGTGGGAGGTATGGGGAGCAGGGCATATGAGAATCCCTATATTTTTTGTAATCTAAATACTACATTTGTGTAATCTAAGTATCTTAAAAAAATTTTTAAATATAGTTAAAAAAAAAAAGAGCAAAATGTGGTATATATACAATATGGAATATTATTTAGCTATACAAAGGAATGAAGTTCTAACACATGTGACAATATGGATAAACCATGAAGACATCATGTTTAGCAAAATAAACCAGACACACAAGGACAAATATTGTATAATCTTACTGATATGAAACAATCAGATTAAACACAAAATCATAGAGCCAGAAACTAGAATACAGATTACTAGGGGCTGGGGTGGGGGTGGGGAATGGGGAGTTTGTGTTTAATTGGTACAAAATTTCTGTTTGGGGTAATGGATGGTGGTGGTGGTAGCACAACACTGTGAATGTAATTAACACCACTGAATTATATATTTGAATGTGGTTAAAAGAAGAAATTTTAGATTGTATAGATGTTACTAGCATAAAAATTTAAAAGAAAAGCAAATGAATGTACAATATAGTCACTCCTAATATAAACTTGGAATTACAGTTAATAGTACAATTATAGTACAATTTCTATAATATTGTTTCATCAATTGCAAAAAACGCCCCACACTAATGCAAAGTATTCATAATGAGGGAAGGGGGTATGGGAACTTTATCTTCTTGCTGATTTTTGCACAAACCTACTAAACCTACATCTTCTCTTATTGAAAAAAGAAAATCTAGTTAGATAAGACATAAAAACACACAAAGAGCATCGCACCACTGCCTTGTCCTTATCTCTTCCAAGCTGCAGTCGCTAGGCCATACTCTCTCATCTGGTACGGAGATAGCAAAGAGACTTGGGAAAATCCAGCCTAAGGAGGAGTAAAAAGTAAAACCCTTCATCCTGATTTTCTAGAACACTGTATTCTAAACAACGAGGGGAGCAGATATAGCTCAGTGGTTGGGCACCTGCTTCCCATGTACAAGATCCTGGGTGCAATTCTTGGCACCTGCTTAAAAAGATAAACAGCATAGGAATATATGTAAGTGTCTAGGCGCAGAATCCACATGTCTTTCCTGGGCCTTTCCATTTACAGTCTACCATCTGAGACCTGCCCAAACAGAAGAAACCTTAACATCAACAGACTTTAGAACTGGCCAAACCCTATGTCACCTTTGGTATAGTCTCTTTAGGTCCCTGTTGATCCATAAGTGTTTAGACTCATCACAATGGCTGCTTCAAAGGACAGAGGATCTTTCCAACATTGCTAGACAAACTGCTGCCGTGCTGAAAAGTTTCCCACAAGGCACAGTGGTGCAGAGGTTAGAGCCATGGTTCTCAGGTCATGCCATGCCTGCTGAACCTTATACCTACGCACAGAATCCCTCTGGGATAGCAGCCCCACTGTGCCATGTTAGGAGCACAACCTCTGGATGAAGCTGGGTGGGGTGGCAGGCAGGGAGAGAGACCGATGAATCTCCTTCCTTCATCTCCTGGTTAGAGGAGGGGCAAACAGCAGAAGGGGTATGTGGATTGTGCTCCTAGTTTCCACCGTTTCACTGCCTAAGTGAGACTCTGCCTAAGTGAAAATGAGTTAACACTAGCTTCCGCAGATTTTGAAAAGCCCAATTCCAAACCATTTCTCATGGAAGTCACTATACTGGGGGAGCTATTCATGGCAAATCACCTGGATAATGTTTATTGCTAACCCTCTAATTGATCATAACTGTCAACGTACTCTCTTCAGAAGTGCCCTCATATGTAAAATAAGCAGCTAATTTCAGCCTGTTCCACCACCCCTCTTCCCCTGGCTCCATACCCAGGGCAATTTTGGCTCTCTAACAATGAAGAGGCCTGCCCTCACAGTCAAAATGAGACAGGAGCCCATTAACAACATGCACCGCCAAGCAGTTTCTCCAAAATTCTTCACAGCACCCCCCTCGCAAGCTGGCATCTCTCAACTGCTTTTGTCTGAGAAGGACTTCTATTTTCATTCTCTCTTCCTTACTGTAAGTTGACTCTTGCCCCACTTTTCTGTTAGTCCTGTCTAATCATCATCCACAGAATATGATTAATGACTCCCCTTTCAGTGTCTTATTATTCTGTTTGAGTGGATGGGCGAATTGGCCCTTGCTGTCTAGGGAAATAGAAGAGACCTTGAATTAATGAGCATGGTTAATTTGAATGCTCAAGAGTAGTTCAACAGACCAGGCTGCTGTGAGCAAAAATCTGCAACGCAGATATTCTGACCTTTTAAATGCATCAAAAGTGTAATGTAAGTGTACTTTACTTCTGCCTATAGTAGCATAAATCAGAATAACTGGCTTAATTAGTTTTGTTTGCAGTAAGCTGAGTTATTAAAAAACACGCCTCTTTGAGAGCAGTTGGTGTTACCATCTGGCCATTCCCTTTGCTCCTGATCTCGTTCCCTTCTGTCCAGGAGCGGACACTTCTTCAGACACACAGCATTTTGACTGCATGTGAGGACAAGACTAAGGTCAGCCCATCTCAAGAATTCTTATCTAGAAGGAATATGGCCTTGGGGTAGAGTAAACTCGTGTGGGAAGAAAAGAGGTAGTAAGGTTGTCGGGACTCCCAGGCTAGGAGTATGGGGAATGCTCCTTCCACTAAGAACCCAGTTCTGTAGTTGCTACCTGGCTGTGAGCTGTGCACCCCTTCTGGCTGAAGCAGAGGTTCCCAGCCAACAGCTTGGAGGTTACCTACTAGATCACCAGGTCTCCTCTGGTACTTCTCTAAACCAGAATCTACTGACTTTGACCTTGTCTCCCACTCTCATCATTTCATGTCTCAGATTTTCTGGGGTTTCTAACAGGAATGAGAACAGATTGGTTCCCTATTCCATTTAGGGTCTTTATTATTAACATTACCCCTACCTCTGGGCCTTGGGAGTCAGCTTGATTCTAGTCCAGCTTCTCCTACTAACTGGCCATTGACCCTGGACAACACACTGAACTTAACCAGAAGTCAATTTCCTCACCTAGAAAATGAGAAGGTTGAATTGGAAGAAACCAAGAGCATCTCACAGCTCTAATTCTATGATTCTGTGATTTCTCAAATGAAATAAATGACTTTCTATTCTTTGGCATTAAAATAGACATCCATTCTCAAGTAACTAAACTAATAATAAGATAAATATATACACACATATACATGTATATACATATATTCACCACTATTTGGTTTTTTCTACTGACAAGAAAACACACACCATGCCCCAAGGTTCAATTCGTGCTCACCACTTTTGAACCAACTAGCAATTATGGACACATAAGAAGTTGTAGCTGCACACAACCCCAAAGGGGGATTTCCCCTAAAACCAAAAGGCTCCTCAATAATTTGGGAAAAGGTAAGAAAATCTTTTGGCTTCCTTTATAATCAATACCAGAAAGCAAAATTCTGAGTTTAAACTAATGATGAATATAGCTGCCTGGAAAAGCCAACTCACTCAGGAGGTATCAGAGAAGAACTTCACATTCCTGGTCATCAGAAGTTAGCCATAATATTCCATCTCTCAGCCAACAGGCAAAAACGGTTCTATAAATATTTTATTTGCAAGATTTAGAAATATAAGGATTCCTTTTCCTTTATGTAGCTGAAAATGCAGGGTAAGAGGTATGAATAAATCTGCAATCCAATGCATTTAATGTTCTGTTAGATATATATACAAAAATATTAAATGCAATATATATGTGGTTATGTGTGGAAAGAGAGTAAATAATTGAAATACTTAGTCTTTGAGTAAACCCAACCTTTCTTCCTAATATATCCTGTCTCATAGAAAAGTCTAAAGAAACACTAATTAAGGATCTGAAGGGTGGGCACTAAAACAAATATTATTCTCGAAGTTTTCATTTACCTGGTAACTGAATGTGTACCTGGTTTCAATTCAGAGTTAGGATCCAGTCCCAAGACTTCTTGAACTGTATTTTCCCTCAAGATTCAAGAACAGAACTCAATAATATACATAATTCTTTGTTAAGGGAAATTGTAAATGATCCAACCATGTGCGTGAATAACCCAGTTTTTGCCTTTTATCTTGGAAGACAAACCAGATTTGCCTTTACAAAGACCATAATGTAACCTATTCCTCTGTCATTTTCCTTTTCTAAACACCTCTTCTGCCTCTCTGTTGCTTGAGGATCCTCTGTCTCAGAAAAAACAGGCACTATTTCTACTGGAAGCAATTGAATAGCACTCTATAGAGGAGGCAATTTATGTCAGGAGCAGCAGTAACTCGAACCTCTCTCTTTTGCAGATTAGAGTCTCTTATCAATTACAGCTGAGATTTCATGGCTGCATTCTCAAGTGGCCCAGGGTCTGTTCTTGATATTGAATCCCAAATTTCCTAGCACTCTAGGACATGAATATTCTTAATATTTCCCAGAATCAAATTCAAAATAAATATTTTCAAATGTGCACAATGCCCACCATAATTATGTATTAAAATACTATTAAGTGCCAAAGTACCCAAGAAGCAAATATTTCTGAATTCATATTATTACAGTAACACCTTAATTCTCTGAAGTATAAAGACCCAGAAGATAAGCAAAAACCAACTTTGAAAAGTCAAAATAGTTAGAGATGGGTAACACATGGATGACACACTAATGCCATGCATTTTACTTACAGAAGGTCATTTCAAGGCCATTTACTCTTATTTTCAACACAATCCTAATAAGTGTGGTTATCCAAGCTGTGGCAGGCCATTAGAAATAGCAGACTAGAATTCAGAGCAATAAGAAAATGAGCTCAAGGTAGGCCTGCTGAGGGCCACAAGGAGTACAGCTGACAGCATGGTGGTACCAGAAGTGACTGAAAATCTATTTTTTTTTAAAAGATAGATATGGGAATGGGAAAACAGCTTTGTGGGGCCAGTTAGAATAGGGACTCACAGTTACCCAGCATAAACGAATCTAAGTCCTCTAATTGTCAGAACTAGCTACAATTTGAGAAGTTTTATAACCTAAGTTCTAAACTTACTCCCATGAAGCATACATTGGCTCAGTGATGCCACACAAGTAAAACATTATCATTTTCTTAAAGTTTTGGAAAAATTTTGTCTTCCCACTCATATCTGAGCAGTAGAGTTTGATTAAGATCCCTACACCAATGCCTCCAGAATAATCCATCATTAGTAGTAAACCTTAGGGCAAATCACTGTATCTGTATTCATTTGACATTTGTGAAAAGTTGTTACCTGATGAAATAGAGTAACTCACCATAGCTTTTTTTCTTTTGCAATAAATATTTATTTAGCTCATGAGTCTGGGGGTTGATTGACCTAGGCATAACTTTGCTAGGTGGTTTTGCTATGCTCAGCTAGGTTCTCACATATGCTGGCTATGAGTGGGCTGGGCTGGGCTCGATTGGAGGTAAATCCCCTCCACCTTCAGGTCTGTACGTACTAGCCCGGCACATTTGCTTGTGGTGATACACCATAGCTTTTCATTCCCCCATGCTTTGCTCTAAGTTATTTCAGTTGAAAAGATAAATACATCACTAACTCAATGATCATATTTTTCATTGAGTCATTTGCAATGAGTCAGAAATCACAACCATTTAATTTATTTCAACTGGGTCTAAAAGACAAGACCAAAATCAGTTGAAAGGAATTCTTAGTTTACTTTATGGAAGCAACTGACTTACATGACTGGATGCTGGATGTATTGAACATTTGTTTGACTAAACAGATTAGGTCAGCTGAATATTTGGCATTGTTCAGGTACAATATTAAAATTACTTTAAATATGTATGTGTGTATACACAAGATAAACAGATAATAATCTTAGAAGATGAAAACGGTCCCCTAGATTTAAAGAATGTTTATAAATTTGTACTATTATTGCCAGTGCAGTTGATAATCTTATGTACTACTAGAAAATATTTTGGAAAGCCACCTAGGTTTTCCAATAATGGTTCGCTTCTCGGATATTTTGCAATATTTTTTTTTTTTTTTAAAGATTTTTATTTATTGATTGATTCATTTATCCCCCCTTGCTGCCTGCGCTCGCCGGGTCAGCCAACCACACCATGCGGGCGGGCCCGCCCTCACCAGGAGGCCCCGGGAACTGAACCCGGGGCCCCCCACGTGGTAAACGGGAGCCCCACTGATTGAGCCACAGCCGCTTCCCTTTTGCAATATTCTTAAACTATATTTCCAATATTAAGCTTTTAGTATCAAGCCAAAACGTATTCTTATGTTTAAATGCAAAATGTTTTGCACATACAAGTACAGTACAATTATCAATTCTATTTTTCAAAACTTCTTATTGATATCCAATAAAGTGTACAAAAGGCTACCAAATTACCATATTAAAGTTTTTTTAAAAAATCACCTGGTTCTTTAACCATCCAAGTGTAGACACAACGGAAAATACACTCAGAGAACCTCACTTAAAATCAGTTCTGGTATTAAGTAACACTTGAAATTTTTTCCAAGAGACATTTCATTTCTATTGTCCAAATTCACTCATAATTGATGTTCTGACTTTTTCTAAGCAAAATAAAAGATTTCTAAAAGTGATTATTCCCCCTATAGCGCACCACTATTTAATTTACAGACAGCCTTGCTTCCAAGAAATCTTGCCGAGTTCTTCTATACACAGATTATCTCCCCCACACACACCTGTAGACAAGTCCATTTTGTGTTGTCAGTGCTTATTGTTTACTCATTAACAACAAGGAATAAGGAGCAGTTGTAAACTCAGGGCACAGCCTTTAAAGTAGGAGACCTGACACGCTGTATTCTTCTTGGGGGGAACACTCATTTGTATTGCAGGCATTGCATTAGCTACATGCACAGTGCCATCTGCAGCCACTGGAAATGGATTAGAAACCCATGTGTTCCTTGTTCCCTCTAAATGCAAAGGATTTAAAAAGTAAAGCAGTCTTGAATTACTACAGTAGAGTTTTCCCAAATTTACCTAATAATCCCATCCAAAGTTCAAATGTTTAACCATACCCCAAAGTAGTAAATTATCAGACAGCCTTGGTCTAGGGTTGAGAAGGTAATGCTTTATGCTACCAGCAGGAATCAGTCCTTCTCAGGCTTCACAGTGGGTGTCAAGGAAGGCAAGGAGTTAGCTTTTTTCTTCTTGGGTGCTTGCAAGCTTCACTCACACCAATCCATCCTGCTGGAGAATCGCTCACCCAGAGCAGTGTTTTTCAAGCTGGTCTGCTCGTGAGAATCACCTGAGGAACTCTTTTTAAAAACTGCCCAGGCCTGGTGCCAGACCAATTGTATCTCTGAATGTTGGGGTATATTTCAAAACTACAAGAGTGATTTTAATATGCAGCTAGACTGAAAGCCACTGCTCCTCAACCTGTGGCATTTTGCCCCCCAGGTGACATTTGGCAATGTCTGAAGACAATTTTGATTGTCCCAAATGGGGTTCTGCCAGTTTGGTAGAGGCCAGGGATGTGCAGGCTACATGTCCTACAATGCACAGGAGAGCCCCCAAAACAAAGAATTATGCACTCCAAATGTCAGTAGCACCCCTGTTAAGAAAGCCTGCTCTAGTGGAAGAGATGATTGGGAAAACAGCCTGCTCTTTCCATCTCACAAAAGAAGAAAACAAGCAATAACTTTCAAGAGGAAGACTTACAACCCAAACATAGTTCTAAATGGAAGTCGTCTAACACAAGTGAATAATTTTCCCGGGTGCGCTCTCATTGGTGAGAGTAATGCTGGAACAGTAAGATGCAAAGGGAGTCAAACCCACCAGGACAATGAAGCAATCTGCAATTCCCCACCCCCCTTTTTTTTAAGAAAAGATAAACAATAAAATAAAGAATACTTTTTCTTCTTCTGTTTATTCCTTATCATGTGCTAGGAACAGCGATATGTGCCTCTAGACTTAAAATCAAACTATTTGTATTACCTTTGCATCTGGACTCATAATGTCCAATGGGTGAACTACTCATAAGGGCCTCTGATCATCAGAATCATCTTTGCCTGGAAGATCAACAACAAACAGCTACTGCAGAAGAACATGGACGATCCATGGCATCCACCACTTGCCTCAAAATTTAAAACTCCCAGGCTAAAATAGTTATGTTACTCAGCAAAAGTCTATCAGCTGGTACCTGGAAACAAATCTTGGTTTCATGTGGAAGGGGAAACATTCATCTGAGAAGAGTTCAACACAGCTGTGGATTTCCAAGAAACCAAGTGAGTGAAAACCCCATTCTCAATAGTTGAGGATGTCGGTTTGTTTCCGTTTATAGCTACAAGTGGCTACTCAATTAAGTTATTTGCAAATCTGGAATGCAGCAAGCAACTTGAAAGAATAGACAAAATGCTTTACTATCTAGATGTGATGTGTTGAATCCACTTTCTATACGCACATGGAACTCTCTATACATTGGAGAGAAATAGTTGAATTAACTTCTAAAGAAGTAAAAACATTCATGGATATTTTGTTCAGTTTAGAGGGTTTTTTGTTTGCTTTGCTCTTGCTTTTTAATCAACTATTTAGATTTTTTAAGAGAATAAAATTAACTAAAATTCATCTTTGTGTTCCAGTTGGAGATTAAGCCAATTGTTTTAATCAAATGAAATTCTTTATTTAAATTAAACTTCTTTATTTAGAAGCTTTTGGAATTGTTTTGTTAGTGAACCACCAACCCCGAAGCATTTTCTTTTTGGTTCAAGAAACAAAGTTTTCTTTAAGTTGTGCACAACCATATTTACTTCTTAAGCTCATTGGAAAGTAATCAAGAAATGGAAAAGTCAGTAGCTTTACCTTCCTGCTAACCCATTACCCACAAAGACAAGTCTCACAGCCAATTGACCCATCTCCTGATGGCAACATGCAACCAAAATATCTTTTCAAATCACTGTACTTTCATCACTTGTGGAAAGCTGAGGAGCCAAGGCTGTCCAAAGAAACAGGGCAGCATCTCTGTGACTCCTGGAAAGAGGGAGGTGAAGAGCCTGTCAACCTGGTAAAGGCACCAGCCCACAGGCTTCAAGACAATGAGCGAATCCGCTTCTCTGGGCCTCCAACCCCCAACACAAACAGAGAGAGGAGCATCTTCCTATCTTTCCAACCCTTTCTAGTTCCATTTGTGCTTAAAAGAACACTGAATACATTTGAAGTCAAGCTTCAGGAGTCAATTTTCAGCACTATGAGAGAAGGATTAGGATGAAATGGAATCCAACAGGTAAATTCCCAAGGACAATATTGAAAATTTACCCCTTCACATCACTGCTAAAATTGGCAGCCTCCTCTACCACAGCTCAGAGCTGACTGCACATGGACTCTGGAGCAGCTTTCAAATGAAGGAAAAACCTCAGATATTCTGAATGAAAAAAAGCACCACAGTTTATAAAAACCAATCATTTCAGCTTTAACTCAACCGTAGGTAATATAAAAGACTGTGGATTTTTTTTTTGTAAAGAAACCATTTTTTCCTCTCTCTCTCTCCCTCTCTCTCTCTCTCTCTCTCTCTCTCTCTCGACTTCAAAGTAGTTTCAGAACCAAGATGCAGAAAATTGAGCCTCTTCCAAAAGGAGATGCAATGAGCTCAGGTTTAGAGCCACCTCAGCAAAGACAGCGGATATTAAGCTTTGGAAACCAAAAGGGCATCCAAATCCATCTGTATGTTTTTAAAGAGTTCCATTTAAACAACAGGGAAAGATGTCTCTTGCCATGTAAAAGAGCATACTATTCAGAATATGTTTGGGGGAGTTTGGTGGGAGGATTAGGTGCGTCTGGGGTGAGTTGAGAAGGGAACCAGCTGATGCATTTCAGATGCAAAGAAAAATAATTTTCATAGTCACAGATTCCTGCTACGGTCCCAACACAATGGAAAAAATCCTCAAGGTAAAGTAAGGCATATTTATGGCCATTCAGGCATCAAGCCTGTTTAGGGACACCACATTTCTTTGCTTAATGTTGCTTTTGTTTTTCATGATAAATATTCATTTCTTCCTGTACATAAGCTAATAATTGGATTCAAAAAACTTCTGGTCACCGTTCAGCAAGTGAGCTTTTGTAGGAAACTGCACGCAACTAGGAAAATGCTCAAGTACGAGATGGAAGAGTCTTGGAATGGTTCTATTTTTATCTAGAATACCCCTAGGTCACACCCTGATTACTCAGGGGCCTATGGAATTATTGTTCCTCTCCCTCCCCCAACCTCTTAACCCCAGCCTTCTTCAGGCTGACCTGACTGGTAACTGTACAAACTAAAAACAAATGGAGGATAAGAAACACACAACATGAGCTGCTGGCAAATGTTAGCTCCTCCCCACAACCCAGCTCCTAGCCAAATGCCTGCACTTTCTAACATGCCTGGTAAGCCCTTCTTCATTTCTACTCTCTCCCGAGTAGCCCCAGGCAAAGCATTCCCGAGCACGTACTGACCCACCATTCATGCCACTGTAGACGTTCCGGTGATGGGGTGACACGTCCTCGGGGGCCTGCCTTCGGAGGGTACCCTCCCTGCTGCCTCCTCCCCCGCCGCCTCCTCCTGCTCCGCTGCCTCCTCCCACGTGTTTGTGATCAGGACTTCCCCCAAAGTGTTGTTTGAGGTGCTCAGGGCTGGTACCCCTGGCTCTGGGGAGATGCTCCAGGCTCCCACCAAGGGCGTGTTTCTGAAGATGCTCCGGGCTCCCGCCGCTGTGTCTGGCGTGTTCAGGGCTGCCCCCCGGCCTGTGCTTCTGGAAATGTTCAGGGCTCCCACTCAGCATGTGCTTGGGCAGCGTTTCGGGGCTGCCCCCTGGGTGTGGGTGCCTTTGCTGTTCAGGGCTGCCCTTGCACAAGGGTTTGTGGTGCTCAGGGCTGGGTCCTTTGAGTGCTTTGGGGTGATCGGGGGGCCCAGAGACCCTGGGTTTCTGCAGGTGCTCGGGGCTGGCACTCCTGTGCTTGGGGTGCTCGGGGCTGCCCTCACCCCGGGGCTTTTGCAGGTGCTCAGGGCTGCCACTGCTCGCGTGGTGTTTGTGGTGGTCAGGGCTGTCAGTGCTGCCCGTGCTGGAGGTGCTGCTGCCGTCGCCCACATCCCGCACATAGGGCGCTGTGGAGGCAGTGAGCTGGCAAAGGCTGGCCTGGCTGTCGATGGAGCAGCGGCTGCCCGCACAGCCCGCACCCTTCTCCTCATCCAGGAGCACGCAGAGCTCCTTGAGCTCCATGTTCTCTTTTACCACCTCCTCCTGCTTCACCTCCAGCTCCTTCAGCTTCTGCAGGTATAAGGCCACTTCCTTGTGCATCACCCCGGCCGTGTAGCGGCCCAGTCTCTGCCACTCCCGTGACACCCTCTTGCCTTTCTGTCGGTCATCATCCAGGAAACAGCAGAGGTCCCTCAGTTCCTGGTTGTCCTCCTGGAGTTTCTGGTTGATGTCCTGCAAAGAGACAGAGAGCCATAAAAGATGTGCACAGATGGAACATCATCGGGCAAGGGGCTCCTGAGAGCAGGAGAGCCTGGAATTACTGAATTCTCTGTACTGTCAGGGAAGGAAGGGACTGAGGGGGTGGGAGGAAGCTGAAAGTTTGAAGCTATCCATAAAAATAACAATAGTATGTATTGGTTTGGTTCCCACAAAATGCTTTACTAGCGTTCTCATTTAATTTTTACCCAAACCCTCAGGGGGTAAGAATGATTATGGTTCTTTTAGAAGAGGAATCTGGACCTCACAAAGTGTCACTCATCCAAGGTCATCCAGTATTTGAGAAGCAGCCAGTTAATTAACAGGAAGTCAGTCAGATAAACAAGATTCCCCTGCCCCACACTCAAGGAAGAAAGATGTCTGCTCATGACCTGTGAGGTGCTTAAAAGCTCTGAGGCAAGAGCTTTATAAGACTTCAATCTCACTACGAAGTCTGTTAACAGAGACAGGACCAGCACTGCTTAGCTTTTCGCCCTGTTGCAGGATGCACAGCGCCAATTCCCCCACGAGGGAATGCACAACTGCCCTCTAGTGGCATTTCAGTCCTGCACATCCAACCCCTACCTGCCAGGCACCTGGGCAGCTCCCAGGCATCTCATCCTGAGCTCTTGATTTTCACCAATCCCCCTTCCCCCCCCCCCCCGCCCCCAAACCAGCACCTCTCAGCACAGGCCACCTCCACCCACCCTGTTGCTCTTGGCAGGAACCTCAGGTTACCCTGGCATCTCCTTCTCCCTCATCCTCTACTTCCAGCCAAACAGCTTCTCCAAAATTTATCTTATCTTGTCACGCCCACCCTTGGCTTCTCACTGCTCTTAGGATAAAGTACAAAATCCTTAAAATCTTACAATGCTCTGATCCAGACCTACTTCTCCAGCATTAACTCACAACCATTCATTCGATCATTCACAAATATTTAGTAAGCATCTATTATGTGCTCGGTACTGGTCCAGGTGTTAGGGAGGCATCGGTGAACACAGCAAAGACCCGGACATCCCCCATTCTGGTGGGAAAAACTGACAAAAACAAGTATAGAACATAAAGTCAGAGAGTGGAAAGTGCTGGGAAGGAAAACAAAGCAGGTTAGATACTGTTTTTACGAGAAGTTACCGTGCACAGAAGGGAAACATTTGAGCACAGACCCAAGGGAAATGAGGGAGCAAACCACACAAACATCTGAAGGAAGATGATCCCAGGCAGAGGGATAGGCGAGGCCTGGTGTCCTTGAAGGACAGCTAGGCCAGCGGGCCCCACACACAGCGAACCAGCAGGGCAGAGGTGGCGAGCGAAGGGGGAGAGGGCGATGGGCTGGTGTCACCAGGAGACCAGCCGGGAGGCTACTATACAGGTCCAAGTGGCTTGGACTCCAGGTAACAGTGAAAACGCCCCGCCCCCTCCCCTCACACTGGCCACATTTCATTCCCCCGTCACATGCAATACTCTCCCTCTCCCCACACAACTTTCACACCTCTTTAGGAATCAATGCCCCACAGATCACCACCCCAGCCTAAAGAAGAACCCCTTCCAGGTGCCACCAGCACCCCCGGACTGTTCCTCTCTGCACTTATTACCATCTGTAATCACTGAAGTGTGAGTGTGGCTCAGTTCAAGTCTATCCTCACTAGACTAGAACCAGGAGAATGGAGACCTCGACTATTCTATTTACTGCTGTGTACTCAGAACAGACCCCACTGTAGACACTGGAAACCAAGACATTTCAAAACTGCATCCTGAAGCCCCTGCTAACTCTCCATTCATGCTTACAGTAAAGGATCCAAATCCGAGGGTTCCCAGCTGTCCCTTGAAGCACTGTGGTTTGGCAGGGGTGGTACAGGGGCAGCTGTGGGGGCGGGTATGGGAGGGGATTCTACCTAAGGTTTCCCCTGCTTTGCAAAACCTGAAAACCTCTGGTCTTGTGGTTCCATCACCCAAAATAGAACTAAAGGTACTCAGAGAGGGGCCTTAATGCTCTTAAACTCGGGTTAATGCCAACACTTCCTCTGATACTGACAAGAAAATCAACTACAAAACATCTGCCAACCATGTCCTTCCCCTAAGATGGGAGTAAATTTCAAGGCCCATGGAGGACAAGAACCTGCGCTGCTTAGTTTTCAACTCCAATTCTAGTTCCTGCCATTACCAACAACCCGGTTTCTTTGTTTCTAATGTCCATCTCTTCCTTTTGCTTCCCCTTACCATCTTCTGACTCAGGCCCGGTCTTTTCCCACAGCCTCCCACCTGTCCTGTCTGCCTTGGTCGGCTCCATCCCCCATCTCCTCACCTGCTCCAGTCCAAGTTTCCTGGTCCAGCCCAGTCTTCAAAAGCACTCCCTTCAGGTTCCCTCTCTCCTGCTTATCAACCTCCATCAGTCCCCATCACATAAACCACGTGGCCAGGCAGGAAAGACTCTCTCCTGCCTTTCCACCTTTGGCTCCCTCTGTGTGAGCAAATTATAAACCCTGATTTTGTCTGTGTTTTCCAACTAGGAAATAGCCCCCTCTCCCTCATATGAATTTATCTAAGGGGGAGATTCCTCTGGGAAGCCTCCCCCAGCACTAGAACAGTGCCAGACATGGATAAATGAACGAATAATAAATGAACTTTCCCACCCACGGCTTAAGGCCTGTACTCAGACCAGCTCCAGCACTCATTGGGCATCATTTTTCATCTCTTCTTAATGCAGATAGTAGACTTTCTGAGGGCAGAATCCATTCTTTGCCTTTCTTCCCATAGGTGACACACCTGGCACCATGCCTTGTATGCAGGAGACACTCAGTATCTGTTTATCACTGACCAACTGTTAAAGCCCCAAACCTACAGGCAAAATAGTCTATGGCTACAGCTACTGAGAAGAGAATTTCTTACTATTGTTTTCAGCAAGCCCCTGCTATGTTGGAGTCTACAGTAGTAAGAGAATAAATTATCCCTTGACACAAATGCTTTAGGGGAAATTGGAAGTTGTGACTATTCTGAGAAAATAATACTAAACAAAATTAATCTTTAAATGCTTCAAAAATGATTCAACATTTAGCTTAATCCTAGCATTTGATAGAAAGTTCAAGCCAGGCTCTTCTTTATCTAAATGAATTTCCATCTGAAAATACTTCCCTTTGAGTAGCCTACAATTCTTCCTGCTCTCTCCAGAACTGGCCAGTCAGGCATGGTGCTGCTGCTGTCTTCAAGGAGCTAATGCCCTTTACAAGTGGAGTAAAGTCACTACGCACAAACTACGACAGGTGGCGGGGGCGGGTGTCACCCATTCAGGTTTCTTCATTTTCTTGAGAATATTATTTACTTTCTAATTTGAGATATTACTGTTGCCTTCTGATGAACAGCTAAGCTTCTTCAAATCTGCTACAGTAAGACTTGAGTTTCCTTTTTCAAAACATGTGTTCTTTCAACATGGCCACAGGTACCAAGGCTCTAAAGTGGACTTTAAAAAGTAGGAGCCTATTTCATAGCATACCACTCAAACTTGAAATCTTAGGCTGGCTGATTCTAAACTACTGAATCTATGGTGAAAACAGAATAGTTCTCATTTGTTATTTTGCCGCATGAGGGTGGGGGGTGGCAGAGAACAAGGACACAGACAATTCACTGCAGACAACAAATCTACAGAGATTCAGTTCCCCAAACCCCAAAATCCCAGGATTCCAGGTCAAAGCAGCCTGAGTGTTGGCAGATGCTCAGCAGTGTACAAAGACATGGTCTTTGGAATCAAGTTCCTCACAGTATTGGATCCCTAACTGGAACCAACCTTCTTCTCCTTCCACCCCTTTCAGGACTTTACGTTCTAAGCAGAGAATGTCAACAAGCCAAAAGAAAAGAAATTCGGCACTTTTTAAAAACCATTTTATATCTGTATGACCTTGGGAAAGCTATTTAACCTCTCTGGGGTTTCTTCATCTATATATCATTTAATCCCAATAAAACCTCAAGCAGCATTAAAATCCCCATTAAGCAGATGAGAAACTGAGGCTCAGAGAGGTCAGCAGTTTGCTCAAGGTACCCAAATTATCCAACTCCAACTCCTTTCTCTTTCCACTGCACCACAACTGCACTGCCTCCCAAATGCTTAAACACAAACAGGTCTGCCAGAGCTTGGGTCCAGCCACTGGCCCCTTGAAGGAAAAGAACTAATGAGCCCATCTCCCCAGGTCTATAGCAGCAGTGCCACTAAGTAGCCTTAAAAATATTTATATGCAACTTTAAAGGCAGCTCACAGAAAGGAGCATAAAAAAGAAAAGTCTTGTGGCCTTCATTTATCCTAAATTTACAATCCTCAACTGAGAGCCCCAAACCATCAGAGCCAAAAATAATAATAATCTCTTCCCGATACGCTGAAACAAGTAAGTGTCACTGTCATTTACTCAGCCAACCGCATTTATGGGGATCACTCTGTTGCCCGACATGGAGAGAGAGGCCGGCCTCTCAGCAGGGCTCTCCCAGGGCATCCTCAGGGCTGGCCACTGGCCCTAGAGGCTACCACCTGAGCGCTGCCCAAGGCCGACCCGAAGGAGGAGCAGAAGCTGCGTCCAACAGTAACCCTGCCCCAATCATTTCTGAACTTAAGAAGGTAGACTAGAAAGTCTTTTAACACCTGGTTATGAATCTGACCACAAAGAGACTTTCCAATTTGGGGTGCAACCACCCTTAACTGGCCTAACACAGTCTGTCTAAACCACGCACACAACACTACTCACACATACACACTCTCTTCATTGAAAAGAGAACCCTTCTGGGTCACATTATGGTCCAAACCACGGAAGAAGACTGAAGCAGAGGGTTACATATTCATGCCATTATTAAGCTGTGCCTGTGAAGCTCGGGTCCTGGGTGCCTCCACATGTCCTCTCCTGATGACAGTAACCACCACGTATCAGGGCCCTGTGTTGCCGTAACTCATCCTCACAGCACCCTAGGGGGCAGTTGTGGTAAAATGAGGCCTGCAAATGAAGGTTCTAGATGTAAAGCCACCTGTGAGGGCCCACAATCAGCCCCCTACACTAGTCCCCAAAGAGCCTGCTACTTAATAGACTCGGTTAGTAACCAGCTAAACCAAAGGAATGGGCCAGGCAGGAATTTTCCTGACTGCGGGATTCTCCTAACTGCATTCACCCTGGGGACATATGACAGTCAATTTTGGCCTCGAGGGAGGACAGCCTCCCACCTGACTGGGCCCAGCACCCAGGTGAGCATCGGCATATCAGCCCCCCTCCCCCTCCTCTTTACCCCAGAATCCCAGAGCTGGAGCGCTGAGGCAATTAAGACGCTTCAAGGCCTGAGAAGGGGGTGGAGGGTGAGGGGGTGGGGGTGGGGGTGGGGGTGGGGGTGGGAGAGAGACAAGAACAGCATGTGCCTGTGAGAATTTGTCCTGCGTTCCCTGCAGTGACTTCGTTTGTCTGGCTTCCTATAAACAAAAAGCCGAACAATGAGAGGAAGGAATACCAGCAGTCCCCGGCACAAGCTGTGGAGAGGAAGTTTGCGGTGCACGACAGGGCGGTTCCCGGCCACCGGTCTGCTGCAACCGGGTGGGCACACGCTTTTACACTCAGAGCTCTCCAAGGAGAAAAGGAAGTCGGTGGGTTATTTCCCTTTCTTTCTTTCTATTCTTTTCTTTTCCTAATAGCAAAGAGGCAGAGCTGGCTCAAAAAGAAAGTATCACTGGTAGACACTTGGGTACTCGTTCAAAACCCTGAATCTCCTATAGGGAATTCCTTTGCCTCAGCCCACCCCCATGCTGGATGAAATTAAAATCAAACTGGGGGTGAACTGGGCGGTAAGGAATAAGGCAACCCCAATAGGAGCCGTCCGAACTCGAGCAGAAACAAAGCGCAGGTGCAGGTAGAAATCGTGGAGGCAGAGCTTTTATGCGCCTCTGCACCAGGTGACCCACGCTGGCTCCAAGGGTGGCGCCCGCGGCTTCTCCCGGGCACCCCGCCAGGCTCCCCTTTCCCCGCAGCGGCGCCCTTTCCATGCCCTCTGCCCGCCAGCGAGCTGGTGGCGCCAGAGCAGCGGTATCCCTGGTCCCTTCCCCCGCCAGAGGCGAAGGTGCCTTGGACTCGCTCCCTGCCTCGCCTTTACACTGCCTGGCTCTATCCTGGCTTTCAGAATTTAAAGGTTCCGCGTGCCCATCACCTCTCTCCCTGCCTTTCAGCATCCCAGGCGCCCGCTCCTCGGGCCAGTGGACCCAGAGGGAGAGTTCGGCGCTGGGGCGCCCCGGAAGAAGAAGAGAAAGGGGCCAAATGCCTCCAAAGTTTGCAAAAGTTTCCCAAGGGCTGCGGATGGCGGGCCGGGAGGGTCACCTGTTGCTCGGGGCGGGGGGGAGTTTGCCCGGCCCCACCTCCCCTGGGTGCGTCGCTTCCCGCCCTGGCGAGCCGAGCGTCTGGCCCTGCCCCGCGCTCACCTTGAGCCCGCGGATCTCGCCGAGGTGCAGCTGCAGGCGGCGGTTCACCTCGCGGATGAGGTTGCTGTGGTCCAGCATCGCGCTCACCTTCTCGGCCTCGGCGCGCCGCAAGCTGCGGATCAGCTCCTCCTTGCTCCACTGCAGCAACTCCTCATCCGACACTTTGGACAGGTCCTCCACGGCGGCGGCAGCGGAGGCGCCGGCAGGGGCCGGGGAACAACTTTCCGCCGCTGCCGCTGCGCCTCCGGCCGCCTTCGACATGATATCCGCGGGGTGGCAGGTGCGAGTGGGTGGAAGAGGCAAAGCGACTCCCGAAGGCGCGGGCGCAGGGGGGCCGCCTCCGCCCACAGCCGTGTGCGCTCCGGCGAGTCAGCGGCACCGCCCGGGGGCGGCGGGGCGGGGGCGGCGGGGGTCGCGCTGGGCGCCCATCCTACCTCGCCATGCCCGCGCCCGCGCCCAGCCAGGGCCTGGCAGCCACCAGCGCGCTGCTGCCGGTGGCGGTCCCAACTCCGCGCAAGTCCATGGTGAGGGGCGCCGGGCAGCACGCGCCGCCGGGGAGCGCCGAGGGGGCGGCGCCCCCGTGGCACGGTCCTCTCCTCCGCCCTAATTCGAGACTGTCGCCGCACGCTCAGCTCGCACTTTCCTCCCCCCCCTGCCAGCGGCAGCCCCCGGCTTCTCTCCTCTCCTGGCCCTGCAAGGGCGCGCCGGACTCCACGGCGCCTCCGGGGCTGCCCTGGCGACGCAGCCGTCAGCGCGGCTCGCCGGCTGCGCCCCTCCTCCTGCCTGTGCGGCGCCGGCCGACGCCGCTGCGAGGCCGCCCCGGGAAGCCTTCGACTTAAAGAACCGAGCCGGCGGGGGGGGCTGGACCGGCAGGAGGAGGAGCCTGGAGCCGCGGCCGCCAGCTGCACCTCCCGGGCGGGACGCGGCTGCCACTCGACCGCCTCCCGGGCCTCCGAGGGGCGCTCCCCGCTATCCCGCCGAGGAAGGCTGGGGGCGCGGCTCCTTGGGCGCCGGGGTGCCGGCGGGGCGGAAAGGGAGAAGTGTGAGGGGCTGTGGCCGCCGCGGCTTCGGGAGGCTCGCGCACGCCACCGTGTGGCCGAAGCTTCCTCCGCCCTCTGCACTCCAGGCTTGTCTCCAGGCAGAAGCAGCAGCTGCAGAGCAAAATGAGAGGCGCTTGGTATTGGGAGAAAAAAAATCACCAAAGAGAGGTACCTATGAGGTCGCCGTCTATACGCACCTTGGAGAATGGGAGAAGAGGCCGGTGGCAAGAAAAGGGAGGGGAGGGGCAGGTGGGTAAGCGGAGGGACGTTTAAGAAAATCCTAATGCTCTGGAAAGGGGCCGGGCGGGGGGAAGAAGCTAAAGGGCAAGCACTTTAGGGACCACTCCTCCCACACCCAGGTCTTTGTCCTTTTTAAAATTTCACTACTATATGAAGAAGCTTCAAGGGAAAGTACTGGATCTTTTAAAATATATATCTGAAAAACATTAAAGTCTTTAGGGGGAAATAAAATCCCTTCATCTGCTACCTGAGCCCTGGATTTTAAGGTCAGCACAGTCACCTACCCTCCAGCAAAGCAGGGTCCCTTAGGCAAGCTGAAATGTCAGCCAAGGATATTGCCATTTTCCTCTGGGCTACCGGTGGCCAGGAGTTACAGGTCGGCTTTTTATGATGGTAGTTCCTGGAAAGAAGGTTCTCTTTTTGGGCTACAGGATACCACCTCCCACCCCCATTCTACCCTCAGGTGAAGTCACTTAGAATCTTCTCTGAACCAAAAAGGGTTTTTTGCCTGAAGAGGTGGCTTCCTTGGGCCGTGGGCATGCCATTTAGGTGGCTGCTCTCCTCTCGGGATGATCAGGCCAGAAAACTGCAACCTTACCCGGCTGCAGAAAATCAGGGTGGTAAAGGGAATCGTCCCCCGCTAGTAGGTTGAAGCTGTAAATCGGAGCTCCTCCACCAACTGGCCAGCGTGTATCGCTGATTAAGCTGCCACCTGTTAAAAGATGATCAATTGAGGATTTGCTGAGACCTGGCTTTCTGGAGAGCAAGGCAAGTTAGTGCTACGCCCTCAACACAGCTCCTAAGACCAGCTTTGACATAGGAAGATGAGGTGATGTGCATGCTTTGTTGAGTTAGCCTGCAGAAATGCAACCTCATTGTCACTGATAATACTTTCAGGCAGCCCCTTAATTGGAAAAAGGAACCACGAACTCTGTTTATTCCTCAATCACAAGATTGTTCTTCTTCAAGAGTTCTATTCTAAACGAGACAGCCTGCCCTTTCTAGGCTAATTCCTTCAGAACAGTTAGCACTTAGAAGGCAATTAAAGAACTAGGACTTTTATTGGGAGGACAAAGAAGAAAGAATTCAAAGAAAAATTCTCCACAAATTTATATACTCTAGAAGCTGCTAGCTACTGGACTAGATCACCATAATGAGGTTTTAATGTTTGAAATTTTGATCATTGGTTTAGGATAATTATTGAATAATGTTGCTTTAAGTTGCTCAAGTTGTGTGGTGTCAGGAAGTACATTTGGCTGCTGGAAATAAAAATTCAAAAACCAGTGACTTAAAGCAGGTGCTTATTTTCTTTCACATAACTGGCAGTGTAAAGATTGGCACTTGAGGGCTGGTATGGTATTTCATGATGGCATCAAAGACTTGGGCTCCTTCTCCCTTTTTGCTCAGCCATCCCTAGCAAGTTTTGGTTGTCTTGTGGCCACAAGATGGCTGCAGGAGCTCCAGTCTTCCATCTACATTTGAGGCAGGAAGAGGGTAGGGATAAATGGCAAAAGGAAACATGCCCCTAAAAAATATTTTCCTGTTAATCTGACCCAGTGACTTTCATTTATATCCTTTTAGCCAGAGCTTGCCATGTGTCCAATCCCCAGGTGCAAAGGAAGCTAGGATTTTTTTTTTTTTAAGTTGGACACACTAATGCAACAAGTAAAATCAGGGTTGTTTTAATAAGAAAATGAACATTGCGTAGGCAACCAACAGTTTCTTATGCAAACCTTAGCAAGGAACTCTGGGTATATTAGCTAGAGCTATCAAAACAACAGCCACAAATGACTCTAAGTCACCAAATCCTTTGACCTTATCCCATATGTTGTTTTGAAACAACTCTGTTCCATCCCAGTTCGCTATTGCCCATGCCAGGATCCCATGAGATTTCATCTGACCCTCCTTACTCTTCTGTCTGACCCCAGCATTGACTCTCAGATCTGCTTTCTCACAAGTACCCAAGTGAGCTACCTAAAAATGTCAAGTTTAGTGCTTGACTTCTAAGGTAGATTGAATCATTGCTCATAATTCTTCACAATCTCCCTGAATACTTGACACCACTCAAGAGGCAGACTTTATTTCCCCAACCAAGTGATACTATGCATGGCCATGTGACTTACTTTGCTAATGGAACATGGGTAGACCTGACAACCTGTTCTCTCCTGAGGCCTTGGGAGGCACCTGTCTGTCCACTCGCCCTCCTGCATGTCTGCCTTTTACTGTGAGAAGAGCTCACCTTGGGTAGCTGCTGTTCCTTTAGCCTTGGCCACCCCAGCCAACCTGAAAAGCTGCAACCTGATGCAGAGCCACCCTCCCAGACTCACAGATCTGTGGGCAAGAATATACAACTGTTGTTTAGGAAACTGAGCTTGGGGAGATTTATTATGCAGCATTATTAATGCAATTACCTAGCAGATAAAACTCCCCTGCCTAAAACCCTTCAGTGATATCTCAGTACCTTTCCACAGAGTGAAGCCACATAACTCACCAGAACACATAAAATGGACACAGTCTGGCCCTTGCCTACTTCTCCAGCTCCACCTAACACCGTTCCTTGCTTCACATTCCCTACCTTCAGTGCCAAACTGCTCATGGCTCCCCATCGGCACTCTCCGTGACTCTGCCCCACAGATGCTATTCTCATGCGTGGAATGCCTTCCCTGCCTTTTTCCCATGGACATCTCCCACAGGGATTTTTCCCAGCATGCATCCTCCTACAGGCATCATCTTCTCCAGATCCCTGGCATCAGCCCACACTTCCCCAGTGGAAATGAGTGCCCCTCTATACTCTCATAACCTCCAGGGCACATTTCTAGCCCAGCACCTAAAACAGAATATTGAGTTACAGAAAATTTTAGGCAGCAGATCAGACTAACCCCATCCAATCCCAACAAAAGGGTTTAACTCCAGCTAGAATTTAATTTTCTTTTTTCCTGCTTTCTCCAAACCCTGCTGACTATTGTAATGCCCTACAGAACTCTTTGTTGCAATTAGGGATGCTATTGAGGACATTGCTTAATACATCCCATAATACCTTACTATGGAACTGTATCTTAATCCCTGTGGTTCTCTGGGCAGCTTGGTGGTTTTAATCTCACAGACACTGTTAATTATGCAACTGGTTGTCTATTCCCCTTTCCACTGACTTCTGGGAAAGTCAGATCTAAACCTGTGGCTCACCTTCAGCAATTTAGACCTGACTTGAGGAATGTAATTTTTACTAACCTGACTTCCATCATTTTCCTACTTTCAAATTTCCCCCTTCCAATTTCTTTTTTTTCACCTTGTGCTGTGTGTATATTTGTAAGTTACCTCTGATTTTTTTTTTAATAAGGCAGAGAAGAAAGGAAGGAAGGGGAAGTTGGGACCTGTCTTCAATCACAGGCCCTATAATGTTTATTACTCTTATTTATTTTGGTGTCTTCTCTCTTAGCCCCTAAGCAGCTTGATGATGGGACCTATGTCCTAACATAGACTTAACACTTAATAAAAGGAAAAAGAGAGGGAGGAAAAGAGGCGGGGAGGAAACAAGCTTGCCAAGGCCTTTGTTTAGATTTTTTTTCCTCCCTCTTATTTGGATGCCTCTCCACCCCCCACACTTATACAAGACCTCTTCCTTTAAGAAAATATTAGTTACTATTTAGTAACTACTATTTTGGAAATCAGAGAAGTGTTATGCAGTTTAGAAAATTTTTTCGATATTTTTTATATGAAGGATAATATGGTGCTTTAGTGAGTTAGCCGCAAATCTCTGCAAAATGCACTTATGTGACATGTTTATTCACTGATGATGCCAGATACAAGGAATACTACTGAATGAACAAGCTTAAGGTTTATCTTATTTCATCTGTGTTGTGTCAATTAACACAGGCAGCCACTGAAACATCAAATCTTGCAGCACTAAGAACCAATTTCCCAGGCAATACTTCAAAACTTAATGGGAGTTCATTAGATTTTAGCTTTGTTATCTAATTCCTAATCCAGCCTCAGAGAACATGGCCATTGTGTGGGGCCGGTAAACTGCTAGCTGAGCATCCCACTAATAACAGGTGGTGATGGGCACCCCCAAAAGATGCTTCCACTGTGCACTGCTCCAGAAGTGATTTTCCTTATCCAGCCCTACAAACTGAACATTTAGGAGCTCCCTTGTTCTGTAGGTGGCCTGAGACAGGCATCCCAGGGAGAAAAGCCTAAAGCAGAGGGTATTTGAGGAGCCTGTATTTTCTGTTTAGGAAGAAAACCAGGGACCTCTGTGGTCTAATCCCTGCACCATTAATGCTAGTTCCACTTTTTTTTTTTTTTTTTTAAAGATTTTATTTATTTATTCATTTATCCCCCCCCTTGCTGCTTGTGCTCGCTGGGTCAGCTAACCACACCGTGCGGGCGGGCTTGCCTTCACCAGGAGGCCCCGGGAACCGAACCCGGGGCCTCCCATATGGTAAACGGGAGCCCTACTGATTGAGCCACAGCCGCTTCCCCGCTAGTTCCACTTTTAACCTTCCACAGAATGAGACAGTTTCTCAGTCTTGGCTGCATATTGGAATTACCTGGGAGTTCTAAAACATCTGATGCCTGGTCACGTTTAAAAAGGAAAAAGTAACAGGTGATCCTAACTTAATAACATTTTATTTAGGCAAATATATCCAAAAGTTACCATTTCAATATATTGTCAACATAAAAAGTTATCAATAAGATATTTTGCTTTTGTGTGTCTTCAAAATCTGTTGTGTATTTTACACTATAGCACATCTCAATTCAAGCAAGCCACACTTCAAGTGCTCAAAAGGCACATGTGACTGGTGACTGACATTTTGGACAGTGCAGCTGTAGCCCATTTGGTGGGGATGGATGGGAGAGTAGCACCTGTGGTAGACTGAATAATGACCCCCCCCAAAAAAAAATCCATGCCCTAATTCCTGGAACCTGCCACTGTCACCTACGATGGCAGAATGGACTTTGCAGATGTTATTAAGGATCTGGAAGTGGGGAGATCATCCTGGATTATCTAGGTGGGCCCTAATGCTGTCCCATGTATCTAGGGGGAGACCTCACACAGACAGAAGAGGAGGAAGCAATGTGACCACAGAGTGGTACAGCCACAAGCCAAGGAATACCAACTAGACAAGAACTATCACAACGCCTGTGATCTCATTGAATCATTTGTGAGACAGCTGTGACTTTCCCATCTTACAGATAAGGAATCTGAAGCTTGGGCCAGACTCATGCAGTTAACATGGAGTGCCATCCTGATGGTCACCTTCGCCTAGAAGAGGCAGGAAGTGCTGAGGACTCTGCAGGTGGCTCTCAGGCCCAACCTTCCACAGCAGCCTTCAAGAGGTAGCACAGGAGTGAGATTCAGATTTTTGGCAACAGCAGTAGAGCAAAGCATGAGAACAGGCTCTGAAGGTGACAGAAAGGGAGTCCTTGTGCCATTGCCACCTGGGAAAAGAGTCTTAATTGCAGAATTATTTACCAAAAAGGGGATGGTAACTTGGAATATTTCTTTCTCTGGTAGCATCTAGAAACGCTCCTAAAGTATATTATGCTCTCTGCCTAACCATGCCCCCAGCCACCCACCACTTTGCTGCTGTATCATTCCTATACCATCAAGACTCAGCTTTAAAGTCACTTTAATGTCACCTAAAGAGGCCATCTCTGTCCAGCACATCTAAAATATCTGCTCCTTCAGCTTGTTTCATCAACACTTACAATTTGCATTGCTTTCTATTTTGTTTGTTCACTTTCCACTGTAAGCTGTGAACAGCATGCGGGAAAAGGCTGGGTTTGTGTTATTCACTGCTACCCCCCCCCCAGAGACTAGCACAGTGCCTGACTTGAAGTAGGTATCAGTATCTCTTTTATTGAATAAATGGGTTACAGGTGTTTAATTTTGCTGATCACCACAGCGAGCCCCTAACCACACTCTACTTTATAATAATATGGATTCTCCCAGAAACTGACTTACTTGGACAGAGGCGAGGTCTTGGAAAGGTGTATTTGAAGGCTGCCACTCAGGTGACTCTGGGGCAATCAGTCAGTTAAACAGCATGTAAGACCCTGCACAGTTTTGATTTGTTCTCTTTGCACTGAGAGTCTTGGCAAGAACTCAGTTCACACAGTTCTGGATCTTTAGGATGCCAGAGGGGATGCTGCGAATCCTATTTACATTTATACCACTTGTCTACCCAAAGAAGCCATGTGGGGATTTGAAGCTGTATGGACCCCAGAAAAACATGTCCTTAAAGCTAATCCATTCCTGTGGGTGCAAACTCATTGTAAGTAGGATCTTTTGATGTGGTTACTTCAGTTAAGGCATGCCCCACCTCAATAAGGACGGGTCTTAATCCTATTACTGGGGTCCTTTATAAGAGAATGAAATTCAGAGACAGGGAGAGAAAGCCACAGGAAGCTAGAAGCTAAAACAGAACTTGAAAGAGAAGTAAAAGACCAAGGGTTGCTGCCATGTGCCTTGCCATGTGACAGAAGAGCCAAGGATCATCAGTAGCCAGCCCCAAAATGCCACAGTCTTTGGGGGAAAAGCATCGCCTTGATGATGCCTTGATTTTGGACATTTTCCTGGCCTTACACCCATGAGTGAATAAATTACCATTGTTTAAGCCAAACCATTTAATGGTACTTGCTTGAGCATCCTAGGAATGAGATTGGGGGCTAAAGGTCCCTCCCATACACCATGAGTTACTCCCAAGCAAAAAAGAGAAAAAAGACCACCAAAGTCTTTGGGGAATACCCTGGGTAGCTGAGGAATTCCACAATCTGGAAAACTCAGTCCAAGTTCCTTGGAACCTGAAATTGACACACATTCTTTGAGAGTTTACAAAAGAGCTGTAATTCTCTGAGAAGCTCGAGCACCTGAGATTGACCAAATGCTCTCTAAGCAGGCTTGAGTGGAGAGACCAACCTTACATACTCTTGGCAATAGATGGAGAAATTAGGCTGGAAATGGTGGCAGCAATAGCTAGCGAGTAGGGGCAAAAGCCACATGGTAGTGGCATGAAAAGAAAGATCAGGAGAGGAATAGAGTACCTGAAAAATGAGCATCATCCCAGGCCTTTACTGTCCATAGTATGGTCCATGGACCAGCAGCAGCAGCTTCACCAAGGACCTTGTTAGAAATTCAGAATCTCCTGCCCCACCCTGGGACTACTGAATGGGAATCTGCCTTTTGACAAGCTCCCCAGGTGATTTGTAACCACATCAAAGAGTGAGAAGTGCTGATCTAAACCAATGACAACAGAGGCATGTTAAACTAGAAACAATAACGGATAGCTTAGAGTAAATTCCACCATGGAGTTATTCAAGCTTCCGTCAACTCTAAGCCTAGTGTGAACAGGAGAACAGAGCTTACCTTTCATTCTAGAATGAATGTCTTGTCTCCTCAAGGACATATAAGCTCACTGGGGCCTCACAAGATTCAGCCTTGTAAACTAGAATTGGAATTTTAGTAAGCAGTGTCAGGGTCAAGTAAAGATAATTCCAAAGGGTTGATTGGATTCTGCTTCTGCTATTTTCTCCTAAACATTCTTTGCCTAGAATTTTAGCCAGCCCTCCTAGAATGATGTGTTGATATAAAATCACAGAACTTTAGAAGATGGTTTAAGAATCTGTTACTAATGCTCCCAGTTTAATACGCCATACCTCAAAGGTGGTGTTTCCAGAGTTGGAAGTATAGCCAGCTGTGTTGCTTTAATCTGCATTAAATGTCCCAGAGGGACATTACATAATTCCCAGAGGAAAGTTACATAAAAGTGCAAGAAATCATGAAACCAATTTGGTTAGCAGCTGAAAAGAAAACAAAGAAACCACATTGGTTCCTGGTTCGATGACTTTCATCTTCTCCCTAGGGCACAAAGAACTCTCAAATGCATCATCACATCACTGCCACTGTTCCAGCACCTGCTGTGGATGAGCACTAGCAATAATTCTTATTTGGGGGCCAATATGTCAGGTACTGCAAACATGACCTCACATTTAGCAGCCATTGCAGTGATCTGAGATACCACAGCATCCTGAGAATGTGCAGTTGAGTGCTGTTTTAGAAAACTGCTGAAAAAAATGTTCCTGAGATATATATGTGGTTAGAATTCAGCTACCTTTTCATTTTTCACCTGAAGCTACCTGGACAAGTATGTGAGTTACATCACTTACATAAGTCAAGGGCACAGTGCTGAACCCCTTCTTTCAGTGGGAGAAGCAAAGCTTTCCCCTGGACTGGAATGTCCATGAAACACATTCAATTAGACTTCAGTGAGGAATGAGAGAATAGGAAGGGTAAAAAAAAAAGGAAAAACTTCAGGAAGAGGAAGAAAACAAAATGAGTCCACAAAGTAAGGGACTATGTAAATGAGTGGGACATAAACAGAAATAACAACTGACAAAGTGTTCGATGAGTACTGAGTTGCAGAATTGACACTTGTTGCAGAAATGTAGCATATGAAATAAATCCCTGTTTACCAGCCACAGACAAGGGCGCTGTCAAGTTCAACATGTGTATGACAATTAGAAGTGGAATGTATGATGCCTGGAGGACAGCTGACATCAGAAAACAAACAAAAGCTATGCTTATCATTTCTCCCAGGTAAGGAGTGTCACCATCCCTTTCATTCTCTGCAGTTCAGTCACCTTGCCAAGGTAGGCTGCTGTAATCTCCCTTCATCAACACTCACAAGTCCAATAGACATACAAACCTATTTCATCCAAACCTGAGCTCCTTGATAGTCTCTCCAAATCTGCTCTCCCCGAAATGTTCCCAGTCTCTGCAAATGGCAGCTCCATTCTCCCAGTTGCACAGGCCAAAATCCATGAAACCATCCTTGACTCTTCCTCTCATGTCCCTCATCCAATCTTCTGTAATCTTATTGACTCTACCTCAAAAATATATCCAGCATTTGACTGCTTCTCACCACTTCTGCTGTTATCACCCTACTCCAAGACACCACCATGTCTTCCCTGAATTATTGCTGTAGCCTCCTGACTGGACACCTCACTTCTTCCCTTTGCCATCCTCAGTCTATTCACAATGTAAGCTAAATGTAAGTCAGATCATATCAGTCCAATATTCAAAACCCTCCAATGGCCATCCATCCTAATCAAGGTAAAAGCCAAATCCTTACAATGAGTTATAAGGCCCTACATAATCTGTCCTCTGTCTGACCTTATTTCTATTACTTTCCCCCTTGCTCACTTGCTCCAGCCACACTAACCTTGTCTTTCTTCCTTTAATACACCAGACTCAGTCTTACCTTAGAGCCTCTGCAATTGCCCTTCCCTCTGCTAGGACTATTCTCCCCCCAGATGTCTGCCTGTCCCATGCCCTTGCCTCTTTCAGGCCCTCAGGACACTGCTTGAATACTGCCTTCTCCATAAAGGCTTCCCTGGCTACTTTACTTAAAATGTAAGCCCCTCTCCAACACTTCAAATGCTTCCTGGTGGATTGGCCAAGGGAGGGAAGGGGGTGATCTCTCCCCCACACAGTCCCAGGTCCAAGACTCTCTAAGGTTCTGCCATCAAGTAGCTGCACAATCTGGAACATGTGACCTCCTTGAGTGCCAGATAAGGGGAAGAGAGAGCTTGGAGATGGCGTGGAGAAACGACTGTGAGAGCATGTCTATCTGTAAATTAGAACTGGGTCTCTTGCTCCTGCTCCCTGTCCAAGGCTCCCATACTGACTCTCATTTTGCCTTTTTTTTCCTTAGGAGATACCGGGGATTGAACCCAGGACCTCGTACATGGGAAGCAGGAATTCAACCACTGAGCTACATCAGCTCCCCAATGAGAGTTGGCTTTTTATTTGTTCGTTTGTTTGTTTTTAGGAGGTACCAGGAATCAAACCCAGGATCTCACACATGGGAAGCAGGCACTCAACCACTTGAGCTTCATCCACTCCCCATATTTTGTCTTTTTGATTCTAGCATGCCTTGTAATAAGTGCAGAACTTGATTTTGCCTATTCTAGTCACCCCTCAGGATTTCATTATCTGAGTCTCTTTCCATTTTCTTCTCCAAATCCTACCTCCAACCCTGAGGAGATTATGGCCATTTAGTTCATTTGGAGATGAGCTAAGTCACCAGAATGGAGAATGGAGCAGGGGGTTCCCACCCGAAGCAGGGCAAATCACTGATGCACAGGAGGTAACAGAAAAGAGACAGAGTTGATACCCCAGAGATCTAGGGTGAAAGTGCTAAATCTGAAGGGGTCAGAGGTAGGATTTAAAGGCAGAGTCTTTGAATCAAGTACTTGAAGATAGAAAAATTAGGTCAAAAGGGAAATGAGTCCTCCTTAAAGGTACATGGTCCTGGAAAAACCCTTCTAGCACTGTTTGGTGCACACAGCTCACCTTTACTGGGCCAGCAGGTGTGTGGTGCAGAGGTAATTCTGGCTTACTTCAATCATCAAGCATCTACCAACAGAGATGTGCTGACCAATTCTACCAATATGTTAAATTGTATCAAGCTTGTAAATGTACTGGAAAACTTAATTTATTCCATACTCCTTAGTGCAGGGTTCCCCTTTTCCCAAAAATCCAGTAATTGATATATCTCTCACCAATAGGCTCCAACCCAACGTGCTTAATAACTTACTTCTTATTCTAAAACCTTAGTCTTATTCACTTGTATATGCAATTTCCACAGAACAAGCACAGCGCTAATTGAGGAACTTAATGACCAATTTTTTTTTAATGTTTAAGGTTATGTTTGTGTTTATTGAATCATTATTCAGACAAACTTTTAACATCAATTGTAGTTAGAGTTTTGCAGGCTAATAGTTTGAAGATAATTTCTAAGATCTTTAAGGTAACTTAGAACATTGGACTGATATTAAATTGAATGACCAATTTCTTGAGCCAAGCAAGATATTCACATTACCTTTAACATCCAAGTTTGTGACCAGATTATCTGATTTGACCGTGAAAGCAATAAAATCACCCCTTATACCCCAAATAACATTGAAGTCAATGTGTAGAGGAAAAGTTAATTAAGATTATGAAATATTAATTATGCTTTTTGATCTTTTCATTTAAAAAATCCATTCTTCATTCATTTGTTCTATATTCAAAGCTGAGCTGTAGATGATGTATCTCTGAATTTACAAGGCTATAACCAGTGATATTTACAAGATAAATTTTCATATCATGCACTGCATATTCCATGAGAAGTAGCACTATTCTCCATAGCTTCTCTATTATTGATACCCTAAATATCTGGAGAGATTGTAAATCTTTGCATATAGACCAAATTAGGTTTGCAATTAAATGTAAAGTTAAAAAATCCTTCTATTTCAGGCCTTAGAAAATAGTGAGAAGAGATATTGTCACCAAAAATCTTTCTAATATGATGTTTTAAACCAATCTAATGCTTTTACTAAGAATGAATACTGAGTTTACCCCTATATTGGCTCCCACAATCACTGAAATTCACCTGACTATATTTTAAGAGCAGATTCCATTCTTTCATTGAAAGAATTGCCTTTACCTTTTAAATAGTTTTTTTTCACTTTGTGCTAATGGAACTTCATATATCCTATTCACCTTCTCCCAAAGTAATAACTGCTCATTCTTGCTGAAACTGGAGAAAGCACAAGTTTATAAAAAATAGATGTATCTTAAATCTGAAATGTTAAAATATCTTTAAATTCCAAACCCTTTTCTTTTAAATAAAGCAGGCTACTGTTAGAACTTTGGAGGCAGTTTCAATTTGATATTTATGTGCTTTTCAGGCAACATGAAAGTTTTAATTGATGTCCTTGGTATATTTGGGTGGCTGGTATATTACTAAACAGATAAACCACATTGAAATTGGAGAACCGTACCAGAGAGGTTTCCCCCCACCCCGATTGTAGGAGATTCTACTTCTCTTGTGAGAAACTGCTGAGGATGTCCCTCCTAGAAGAGGAGGTGTGAACACCCTGGAACCAATTACGGCAGCAAGTCTTATAGAAGGATGTATAAGTACCCATTGTCCAGGAGCCTGGAGCAGGAGGCATTGTCGATGTCCCACACATCTTTACACTCCAGTGGCTTTTTACTGCAAACACCTATAACTCTGTCTGTGGGCCTTTATCTGGCTTTGGGAATACATTTAGCTCCTCTTAGAACAATCTAGGAGTGCTGGAGAGCTAATGCCGCTAGGAGAAGCCTTCAACCAATGGTGGATAGATACCATGTTATTTGCCTCTCAGTTGGGATAATTCTGAAACATGATTTATCCTATCTCCTGGAGTTCCCCTGTAGAGTTGAGCTTCAGTTTTCCAGTGGTAACTTGTTTGATACATTATACTTTATTGGTTTCTTTCACTTCCCTATCTTATTTCTCACCCTCCTCTGTCACTTATATTTCCTGAAATCACCTCCCAAATAAACTACTTACAATTGAATCCTTGACCTCAGGTCTATTTCTTGGGAAATCCAAATGAAGGCAGACTCTTTGTGTTGTGAAAGTTCAAAAGGAAAAGTCATTTGGCTCCTGGGTGTGAGTTGTGCATGGAAGCAGGTGAATGCTAAGACTGTCAACCTTGGAGTCCAAGCATGGGCAGCTTGACCAAGGTTAACCCAAGGGAGTGTGATCATATTCCCCAAGAGCAGCAGCAGGAAGTATATGGGTCTATCAGGGTTCTATCGGGAGGTATCTTCATAGCAGATCAGTATTTGTAAGCAGGCAGTGCATCACTGAACTTCCATAAGCAATATCATTTGGTGATGGGAAGCATCAGCTGTTATGGTTACTGACCCCAGAGCTATTCCACTTGGGTGCAGAAGTAGGAGCAAACTCTTTTTGGACTGTGGAAACCCCTAGAGCTGTGCTATCCAATATGGTAGCCACCAGCCCCATGTGGCTATTTAAATTTAAATAGAAATTAATTAAACTTTTAAAAATTAAAAGTTTAGTAGGCACCTGAGGTTCTATTGAATGGTACATCCCTAGAGTTACTGGGTAATGCAGAAGAGGAGGCTATCTCAAGAATGAAAGATACACTAAACTCCTGCTAATAAGGCATATAGGTCTTAAGATATTAATTTAAACAATAAAAAGACTCTTTATTTGTACCCTAAAGTTTGCAAAGCAGTTCATATTAGTTACAGACTGACAGAATTACCACAAGGGAGTTTAGAAGTCATATAGTTCATCCTCCTTACCGATGGTTTACAAGCTAGTGTGAAAATAAGATGAGTATAACTATAACTATTGGGAAAAGCAAGGCAAAAGTGCTAGGGAAATATAAAATCACCATTGTGGTCAAAGAGGCAGAGATTAATTTTAGCTGGAGCCAATCAAGGTAGGCTTCAAGGTGGCCTTGAAGGATATGTAGGGCTTTCATAGGTGGAAATGTGAGGGGAGGAGGGACACTCGGGTTGAAGCCAGAGGCAAGAAAACAGAAGGTTTAATAGTCCAAGCTGTTTCTGTAGTGGACAATAACAATGCACAAATAGGCTGGGGTCACTTGAAGGAGGGCTGAGAGGGTCAATTGGAGTCTCCCTCCCAACACAAAGTCAGGCCAAAAGACTCTCTGGGGGATGAATTTCAGGTGTTTTTTTCCCCCATTTATCCTTCCTCAGGTATTTATTGTTAGGGCTACAGAAAAAAGAAAAAAAAAAAAGATTTCTCTTCACCTTTCTGCTGTTCTCCCCAGGCTGTTCCTCAGTCTTTCTGTCTGCAGACAGGCTTTGTAGCCCAGCCGTGATCACAGCACCATAGCAGCAGACTTGCATCCTCACAGCAATGTCACCAGAAAAGGAAGCTCCCGTTTAAGAACTCACAGGGAAGAATGCATGGGCCATCTCTGACCCATTTGTGGCCAGAGAACTAGGGACATGCAAAATGATAACAGTCCTAGAAAGAGGAAGACAGAACTTGGCTCAGCCATGACCCCTGGGGAAAATCATTGAGGTCAGCCAGCTCAGTCGGAATATAGGGTACAGGGAGCACCAAGAGCCGCCATTTGGAGAGAAGAGGGGAAAGAGGTTTTCGAAAGGATCCCCTGGGCCAGGTCTCCCTGTGCCAGACTATCATTCCAAAACATATGGGATGCCGATGTTAGTCAAATCACAGCCTTCTCCTACTCAACTCTAGCCACATAACTCCACCCCAATGTTGCAATGAAGAGTACAATTGCCCTCAATTTGTCAAACCCACCCATAAAATCCAAAGCATAGAACTATTCCACAAGAAACAGGCTGCTATTAAAGGAAAGCAAAGCCCTGATTCTCATCCTTTTCTGTATAACCTTCAGGACATTTTTCAGGCATACTTTTTATCTTTCATTAAACAAATGTATTTTCTAGGATTTGAATAATTTTAAAAATGCAAAATGTACCAGGGTGATGGATGACCATATATTTAAGGCAAAAATATACTAAAACTAGGGGTGACCCAAAACTGGGAAATCCACTCCAGGAAACAATCTTGTTGGCTGGAGACAGGCATACAAATTATGTGTGGCTGTTTACTGTATAGAGCCAGGGGCATTAGTGACCTTTCTCCTGACATCTGCAACAGTTTACCACATTCATACAAGCACAAATGGATTCCTGCAGAAAGAATAACATTTGCAAATACTTTGGAAAAAAGAGTCCTCTTCAGCTCAATCTGCATTGAGCTCAATCTTTTGGAGGGTGCTCATTAAAGGGGAGGGCGGACAGCCATCTTGAGGGCTGATCAGACAAACCCCCTTGCCTTCCAGATAGAAACAAAAGAATCTCACTTACAGATCTCTCAGAGCCTATGTGATCCTTGAATATCTTTGCCAATTGCTAGCCCTCTGGATGCTTCCATACTGGCCAATACAATTGAAAATTTGGTATAAATCATTATTTGCCCCTCAAATGAGCTTCTCATCCTGACTTTCAATTTGTTCTCAAAAACAAAAACAAAAACCCCACCATTTTCCCTGTCTCCAAGCATTTAAACACAATCTCTTCCTTTTGCTTCTCTCTGAATTCTTATATGTAGCCTAAGTCTTTCTTGGCCTACACAGGCTCACCGGCACATCTATAGTGCCCTAGATCAGGGGTTAGTTAGCAAACCGCAGCTCAACAGTCAAATCTTGCCCACCACCTGTTTTTGTAAATGAAGTTTTACTAGAACACAGCAATGCTCACTTGTGGACATATTGTCTATGGCTGTGCTCACACTACAACAGCAAAGCTGAGTAGTTGAAACAGAGACTATATGGCCTGAAAGCCTAAAACATTTACTCTGCAGCCCCTTACAGAAAATATTTGCCAACTCCTGACCCATTTTATTACAAGTCTGCCCAGCCCTAACTTTCCAGTTTTCCCTGCATCTCACTGTATTAAAATATGTCCTGATCAAAACACTTTTCTGGATCCCCAGTGGGTCTTGTTTTTAAACACATGCACATACAAACACACATCCTACTTAAAACTTGTAAAAAGCTTCTGATTGCACTTAGAATAAATTCCCAGTCTGATACTATTATTCTACATGGTGGGGCACAGTTATCTACTGTTTATCTCTCCAGCTTCTTTAGCTGTGCCCTCCTTATTATTCAGTTTCTCGCAAGCCCCAAGCCCTTGCCATTCTGGGGTCTTTGCTCCTATTGTTTCCTTTGCTTGTCATCTCTTCTCTAACCGCCATCTGCTGGACAACTCTTCCTGTTCAGTCTCCGCTTCAATGTCACTGCCTCACAGATGAGTCCACACTTTGTAAAGAATATTTCTTTCACTCCGTTCTCTCATAGCACTCCATTCTTTTCATCCATGGTGAGAAATTAAGCATATCTTTGTTTGCTTATTGGATTATTGTCTGTCTCATTGATCATAATAGTTCTTGAGGGCAAGATCTGTGTCTGCGTTATTTATCACTCCAAATGCAGCATTTGACAACTTCTTGGCTGTAGCAAGCCCCCAAAACATATTTTTGTGAATGAATGATCTCTGGTTCATTCCCAAATAATATTCATTCTTTGCCTTGGCACAAACTGGCTCTATCCTTTTTTCTCAAACTGACACTGTTCTGAGGGGGTTGGGCCTATAAGCAAGAGATTAGGGAGAATGTTGCTGCCACCTCATTGTACTAAGGGGGTTGAGACTGTACCTCAGAGATCAGGGTAAGTGTGGCCATCACCCCAATGTTCTTGGAGGGTGAGGTCTGAAGCTCTGTCACCACCCAGATGCTTGCTGAGGGTGGAACCAAGAAAATGGTGATTGGGCAAGCCAGTGGGATGGATGGGCCCCCATGAGGCCCCAAGGAGAAGAAAACATTGTTTAAGGATGACTTTCAGACTTTGAAGTCTAATGCAGTATGCCCTGCAGGTTTTCGGAATGGTTGGGGACCCTTGACATGTTTCCCTTCCAAATTCTCCTTACGTTAATGTAAATGTTTATCCTATGTCTGTGCCTCATTTGTATATTGAGGCACAGGTCTACAACCAGAGGGAACTTTGCCCCAAGACAAACTGTGTTCTTATAACTGATTTTGATCTGATTTTGTACTTAGCACTGTTACTGAAAAGATTTAAGGTTTTTTGGAATGTTGTCATGCCTTTTGGGGATTCAGAGGGTGGAGTGTGGTAGTTTGAGATTATTTTATGAAATCCAAAAAGAGAAAGATTATGTTTGTAAACTAATCTATCCCTCTGGGTGCAATACACTTTGATTGCATTAAATTCAGCTAAGATGTCTTTGATTAGATTACCTATTAAGATGAGAGTTTTTTTTATTTGACTGTATCAGTAAAGTGTGACTCAGGTTGAGTCCAGCCCCCTGGCTGGGTCTGATATAAACAGATATTCACTCAAGAAAACACACAGAGGAGGGAACTTTGTCATTTTGGTCCTGCCATGTAACAGAAAGGAGAAGGCTCAAACAGCTAAAGCTCTGAGGAGAGATGAACCATTTGCCTGACAGTTTACAGCTGACCTTGGGAAGAAAACCGAGATTGGATTAGGAAGACCTGGAGACAAGCCTAAGTCAGACTGCAGCTGAGATCGGAAAGACGTTGGGTCCATGGAACCTCAAGAGGAAGAGGAAGCCCAGAGGGGAAGGCTGAAACCCTGCAGATTGCCCGCCATCTTGCTTCAACACACGGCAGCTGATGGTGGTGAGAAAGTACCTCTTATTGTACCTTGAGTTGGACTTTCCACAGCCTTGGGACTAGAAGCTTTTATCCCAAATAAATACCCTTTATAAAAGCCAACAGATTTCTGGTACTTTGCATCAGCATCCCTTTGGCAGACTGACATAGCCTCATTCCACATAAACTGAGCTGCCCATCATTTCCAACTTACACACTACATTTGTCAACTCTGACAAAGGAGACCTCCTTGTCCCCTTCCCAACAACACCTCCTCTATCATTTTTGCTTATAAAAATCTTTCTCTTCCAGCTTAAATAAAAACAATTCTTCCAAGAAACTATGTGATATAATGAAAATAGTTTCAACAGTGTAAAGCCATGGACATATTTCATAACACTGTTTCCTAGAACAGTCTTTAATATAATTTGATATCCTCATGCTGAAGTAAAATTCAATTAAAAAACAGTTCTTGGAATGATGCATTCCAAGTCTGTTTCTCCAACAGAGAGGCTTAATCCAGGCGCATATTTTTAGCTGTGGACAAAGGGAACACAAGGCCTTCAGGTTGTTTCTCATTAATATTGTTTTTCTCAGGGTGACATTATCAAGATGGTGGTGTAAAACATCCCCATGAATGTGCCCCTTTAGAGACAGCTAAATAAAAAGGCAGATTCAAATCTCTTGGAACACTGGGGAACAATGTAGACCGGGAAACAACTCAATGAACACTGAATTGAAGAAAAAAAGAGATCTAGAAAAGCTAGGACAGCATTAGAACAAATTTACTAGTCTGGACCCTTCCACTCATGCGCAGACCCCACAGTTTATGCTCTTACAGTGGTGGCCCTCCAGTGCGGTACCTTCCACCATTTTCTTTGACAACAGATCCACCCATGCCAGCAGCTTAACAACCTAGAAGCATTTAAATGGGGAATCGACGCCACGCTGACCCACAGCAGTGCTTCAGTGATCTTCATATGCACACTCACAGTGGTTCCCTGCTGCCAAAGTGATCCTCAGCAGACCCTAATTGCTGGTACACCTAAAGGAAAATATAACTTTAGGTGTACCTATATATTTATTTATTGGTATAAATTTATATATATATAAATTTATTGGTATAAATACCAATATATTTATATTGATCCCATGTAGCTCCAAGGAGGACAGACTGGACACGGGGTCAAGAATCTCCCCTAACCCAGAAGCTACCAGAGGCAGAAAAGCTGCTTGAAAGGGGTGGGGAGTGGAACCACTGAAAGGCTGGAGGGAACCGGTGATTTAGAGCATGGGAATCAATAGAGCTAAGAAAATTGCAATCACTAAGAAGGAAAAAAAACTGTATAAAAACAGTTTATACAGTCCAGGACTCCCAAAGGAGGAACAGGGAAAAGGAAATCAACTCCAGTAGAGGAAACAGTAACACACACAAGGGTAATCTTGAAAGTTACTGTGCACACCCAGGACAAGACATAGGCTCAGAAAAAGACTGAAAGGATCCTACACTCCACATTAGCCTTGGGCTGATCTTTCAGGTAGGGGGCTACACACTGACGAAGAGCACCAGGCAATGCAGAGCCAATTTGCAAAGACTGCAAAAGATGTTCTTTGCATTGGTTGGGTTTTTTGTTTTTTGTTTTGTTTTTTTTTAGCTCTTGGCACTCAAGGAACTCTGTTGTAACATTAGCTGGATACAAGCTTAAGGAACAGACAGCTGAAGAATAAATCTCAGCATTGACACTTTAAAATATTAAAATGTACAATGTGCAACAAAAGATTAAACAAAATAAAAATCCAGAAACCATCAATGAAGACGACTTTGGACATACCTTGGACATACCAGACAAAGACTTAAAAATGATCTTCAGTATGCTCAAGGAGATAAAGAAAACACAGAGAAAAAAATGAAAAGATATCAGGAAAACAATGAACAATATGAGAATATCAATAAGAGATATGCATTTTTTAAATGAAACAAACAAATACTGGAGTTGAAAACCACAATAACTGAAAGGAAATTTTTCCTAGAGGGTTTCAACAGCGGATTGGAGCTGACAAATTAAAGAACTGGTGAATTCAAAGACAAGACAATTGAAATGACTCAGGCTGAGGAGCAGAAAGGAAAAAAAATTTTGAAAAAAGTATATAGAGCCTAAGAGACCTGTGGGACACCATGAAGCATCCCAATATACACATTATGGGAGTCCCAGAAGGAGAAAAAGAAAAAGGGGCAGAAGAAATATTCAAAGAAAATGTCCCAAATTTAAAAATATTACTAGAATTTTTTTTTTTTTTAATTTTAACCACAGAACTGTACAACAGAGTGAACCCTAATGTAAACTATGGACTATAGAGAATAGTATAATATTATACGTTTCATCATATTATATATAGATAATATGTTTCATCAATTGTATAATATTATATGTTTCATCATATTTCATATATATGCATATATTGTTTCATCAGTTGTAACAAAGGTACCACACTAATGCAAAGTATTAATAAAAGGGAAAACAAAGGCACCACACTAATGCAAAGTATTAATAATAGGGAAAACTGCATGTGTGAGTAGGGTATATGGGAACTCTGTCTTTTCTGCATGATTTTTCTGTAAACTTACAACTTCTCTAATTAAAAGAAACTGGTACACAAGGCAAAGAAAGACATGATGTATTAATTAAAGAGTCAATCCACCAAGAAAATATAACACTTATAAACAGTTATGCATCTTATCCCAGAGCCCCAAAATACATGTGGCAAACATTGACAAAAGTGAAGGAAGAAATAGACACTTCTACAATAATAGCTGGAGATGTCAATCTACCACTTTATTCAATGCATAGAATATCAAGACAGAAGATCAATAAAGAAGAGAGAACTTGAACAGTATACCATAAATGCACTAGCCCTTAAAAAAATGTTCTGTATATGTACAGAGCATTTCATCTAACAACAACAGAATAAAATTATTCTCAAGGTCACATGGATCACTTTCCAGGATAGACCATATGTTAAGTCATAAAACAAGTCTTGAAAAAATTTTAGAAATTGAAAGTATACAAATCATTTTTTCCAACCACAATGGAATGAAGGTAGAAATCAATAACAGAAGAAAAACTGGAAATTTCACAAATATGTGGAAATTGAATAACACAGTCTTAAACAATCTGTGTGTCAAAGAAGAAATCACAAGGGAAATTAGGAAATATCCTGAGACAGATGAAAATGAAAACACAACATACCAAAACTTATGGGATGCAGTAAAAGAAGCATTCAAAGGGAAAGTTACAGCTATAAATAGGCATGTTAAAAAAGAAGAAAGATCTCAAATCAATATCCTAACTTCACAACTAGAGGAACTAGAAAAAGAAGAGCAAATTAAAGCTAAAATTAGTAGAAGGAAATAAATACTAATGATTAGAGGGGAGATAAATGAAGTAAAGAATAGAAAAATAACTGAAAAAATCAATGAAGCCAAAAGTTAGTTCTTTGAAAAGAGTAATAAAATACTAATAAAACCTTATTCAGATCTGTGTGTGTATGTATGTGTGTGTGTTAAATGACAAAATACATGTAATGTGCCTGGCACATAGTAAACAATAAATGTTACTTCTTATGGCCTCATTAACTTCAAAATGAAATTAAGAAAATATTTCCATTTACAATAGCATCTCTGTGTGTGTCTTTCTCTGTGTCTTCGTCTCTTATAAGGACTCCAATCATTGGATTTAGGCCCACCCTAATCCAGTATAGCCTCAACTTAACTAATTATACTGCAGAGACTCTACTCCCAAATAAGAGCACATTTTGAGGTTCTGGGTAGACATGAATTTTGGGGTTTCAAACCACAACAATGGCAATACTCCCCAAACTGATCTACAGAGTCAAGAAAACCCCTAACAAAATCCCAGCCAGCTTCATTACAGAAATTGACAAGCTTATCCTAAAATTCATATGGAAATATAAAGGATCCAGAATAGCCAAAATAAACCTAAATAAAGTTGGAGGACAGACACTACCTGATTTCAAAACTTACTATAAAGCAACAGCAATCAAGTCAATGTGATCTGACATAAGGATAGACATATAGATCAATGGAATAAAATTTAGAGTCCAGAAATAAATCCATATATTTATGGTCAATTGGTGCTTTATAAGGATGCCAGGACCATTCAATGGTGGAAAGAATAGTTTCTTTAATATATGGTGATGGAACAACTGTATAGCCACATGCAAAGGAATGAAAGTGGACACCTCACACCATATACAAAAAATGAACTCAAAATATACCAAAGACTGTAAATGTATGAGTTAAAATTATGAAACTTTTAGAGGATAACATAGGAGTTATCCTTTTGGATTAGGAAATGGTTTCTTAAATATTATACCAAATGCACATGCATCCAAAGAAAAAATAGATAAATTGAACATCATCAAACTTAAAAATCTGTGTGCTGCAAAGGATACGATCAAGAAACTGAAAAGACAACCCATAAAATGAGAGAAAAAATTGCAAATCATATATCTGCTAAGGGACTAGTATCCAGAATATATAAAGAACTCTTATAATTCTATAATTAAAAAGTAACCCAATTTAAAAATGGGCAAAGGACTTCAATAGACATTTCCATCAAAAAAAGATGTACAAATAACAAGCAAATGAAAAGATGCTCAATATCACTAGGGAAATGCAAATCAAAATAACAATGAGATACTACTTCACACCCACTAGGAGGGCTACTATTAAAAAACAAAAAGAGGGGAGCAGATGTGGCCCAAGCAGTTGGGTGCCTGCCTACGACATGGGAGATCCCGAGTTCCATTCCTGGTGCCTCCTAAAGAAGATGAGCAAGACAGCAAGCTGATGCGACAGGCTAGCATGGCGAGCTGACACAATAAAATGATGCAGCAAGATGACACGACACATGAAGAGACAAATCAAGGAAACACAATGAAAGACACAAGCAGGGAGCAGAGGTGGCTCAAGTGATTGGGGCCTCCCCCCCCACATTGGAGGTCCTGGGTTCAGTTCCCCATACCTCCTAAAAAAAAAAAAAGACAAACAGAGAGCAGACAGTGAGCGCAAATGACAAAGGGGTTGGGGTAGAAATAAATAAATAAATTAAATAAATCTTAAAAGAAAAGAAAAGCACTGTTGGTGAGGATGGGGGGAGATTGGAACTCTCATACAATAATGATTGGAATGTAAAATGGTACATCCACTTTGGAGAACAGGAGAAATGAAAACATATGTCCACCCAAAAACTTGTACACAAGTGTTCATTGTAGCATTATCCATAATAGCCAAAAGTTAGAAACAAACAAAAAGTCCATCAACTGATGCATGGATAAACAAAGTGTGGTATATTTATATAATTAGATATTATTCAGTCATAAAAAAGAAATACTGACACATGCTATAACATGGATGAGCCTTGAAAACAGTATGCTAAGGGAAAGAAACCAGTAATAAAGGACCACATATTATATGATTTCATGTATATTAAATGTACATAATAAGCAAATCCACAGAGAGAATAGATCGGTGGTTGCCTAGGGCTAGCAGGATTTGGAGGAAATAGGGAGTGACTGCAAAATGGGTATGGAGTTTTTTGGGGGAGTGATGAAAATGTTCTACAATTGATTGTGGTACTGGTTGCACAACTCCGTGAATATAGTAAAAAAAAAAACTTTTGAATTGTACACTATAAATGGGTGAATTGTATGGTATATGAATTTTATCTTAATAAAGTTGTTATTTAAAAAATGGAGGAAAGGAGGGAGAGAGAGACAGAGATAGAAAGTGAGGGTAGGGGGTTCCCTTTACAATGGAAAACTAAACACACTCATTTCTCTCTGCCAAAATCCCAGTAAAATGGTGATAAAAGAATAAAGGAATGGTATAATCCCACAAGGTGAGGTAATATGAGAGAAGAGGTGGCAGCAAGGAGGAGATGTCAACACAGTTTGGGAGGCTGGAAAGTAGATGTATGAGTGGCACACTAACCTAACTAAGTTAGAAAAGCTGAAAGTCAAGCCTACAGGAGAAGACAACAAGATGAAAGCCTATTGGCACTGCAGAACCCCAGAAAGTTTCAGGAATTTGAAGCACCAATTAGTTCTGAAGACTGGGGTATGGGGAGAGGCTGAAAGTAGGAATGTCAATTGAAAGCTTATATAAGGAAAATGTACCCCCACCCCCACCCCCTCAGTGCCTCAGCTGGAGACAGGTCGTTTCCTTTCTGCAGAGATGGTGTGCCTCAGACCCTGGCTCTGATACAGAACTCGGGCTCTAGATGCAGGAGTGCAAGACAAAAATGAAGGCAGAAGTGAATTAAATGCTGTGTAGTGAAAGATAAAGTGAAGAAAATCTCACAGAAAGTAAAACAAAATGACAAAGAGGTGGAAAAGAAGAAAGGAAAAAAAAATTGGAAGATAAATTCAGAAGATTAAGTGTCACGATAATTGGTGTTGCAGGAAAAAAATACAGAAAATGAAGGGGAGAATATTATCAAAGAAATAATACAAGAAAATTTCTCAGAACCAAAAAGAATATGTTTCTAGATGGAAAGGGCCCACCAGTTTTCCAGCAAAATACACTGTTGTGAAATTTCATAATCCCTATATTTTAAAAAGTATTCACCAGAGGGAAATAACAAGTCACCTTCAAAGGCCTGGAGGTAAGAATGGCATCAGATTTCTCAAGCATATCACTGAGATGCTGGAAGATAGTGGAGCAATTTCTTTAACCTTCTGAAGGAAATTCTGTCCAACATGGAATTCTATACCCAGGTAAATCTTTGCTCAAATGCGAGAGTAGAATATATACCAAGAAAGAGGAAGTCAGTAATCCAAGAAAGCAGAGATTCAACGCAAGAGAAGAAAACACAATTCCCAGAATGATGGCAAAGGGGGACCCTTGGGTGACAGCTGTGCTGAAGGCCCAGAGAACAACCAGAGCCGAATGGAACAGGTAGGATTCCAAAAGGCATATCTCCAAGGGGGAAGGGACATGCCAATAGATTCCCTGAAGTGATGACCTAACGGAGAGAGCTTTCAGCATTCTGGAGTTTAGGGATGAACTAAGCAAACAAAATAAATAAGCAGAGGTAGTTAATAGCTCTCTAGAAAACAAAAGGTTGTATTGGAAAGAAAGGTAAATGAAGTACAGACTAATAATTATTGGGTCCTTCCAAGGAGCCTGGTGAATCACTTTCCTCTTCCCCACACAAGTTTTGAACAAATTAATAAACAAAACTGAGGAATATAGGAAAAGGACTATCAGGTAGGATCCTATGAAATTGCCAATATTTCATCATTTCTGAGCTACAAAAACGGCAATTTCATATGCTGCATATGTCAACCTAAAACTTTAATAGAAGTAGTAGTGGTTAATTTCATGGGTCAGCTAGGCTAGGTTATAGTACTCAGTTCTTTGGTCAAGAGACACTGGGCTGATTGTTACTATAAGGGTATTTCATAGAGGAATTCAAATCATTAGTCAGTTATTGCATCTATTGACTAATCATGTCTACAATCAACAAAGGAGATTGCCTTCAGCAATGAGAGGAGTCTCTTCATCCAATCATTTGGAGGCCTTAAAGCAAAAACTGAGGAATTCAGCAGTCAGAAAGAATTTCTATCTCAACTTCAGCCAGCCCACTTCTCCTAGAGAATTCACCATCACCTTCATTGGAATTTACCATTTATGGCTCCTCCGGTGGAATGCAATGCCACCTTGGTGGAGTTTCCAACTTGCAGCCATTCCTATGGACTGCAGACGTGCCAGTCCCCAGGGCAGCATGAGCCAATTTCTGTCATAAATCTCTTAATACTTTCATTATATATTGTAATATACTGTTGATTCTTTTTCTCTGAAGAACCCTGACTGATATAAAAACCTTTTTAATGAAAGGAGTCCGATTCTCACAGAACCTTCTCTGCCCCTTTTCTCTCTAGTCTGATTTGTGGGCCTCCCTTGGGCTCCCCTCACAGGTATACTTGTATCTATCTGGGTTTCCCCAGAATTGTAACCACCTGTGGCCCTCTGTGGCCCTCCCCCCAGTGACCATGACTTCCTTGACGTAGGGCCCTGCTTATCAGCTCAGGATGCCCAACCCAGAAGCAGGCACAGAGATGGTCCTTAGTATTTCTAAGTGAATAAATAACATAAGCCTGTGCTACTAACCCTTGCTGGATGTTTTTTATCTTTTGCTTCCTTTCCAACATGTTTCTAATAATCCTTTGGTAGTCCATCCTGGGATTTTATCTGGAATCTACATCAAGCTCACTATTTTCCAATTTGTAACATCTATTATAGTCTCCCTTTTACAGGAAAAAAAAATGTTTAAAAAGGAAAACTTCTTTTCCAATTCTGGATTTCCAGCCCCTTGCCATGATCCACAGTACTCACCTGCAAGTTCTCTTCGAAATAGGGGTGTTCTCTGTCTGCCCCTGGAGACTGATCTCACCGGGAGCTCTGGAGCCCAGGTAATGGAGCAGCTCAGCTCTCAGACTCCAGATAGATGCGCTGGGTTTACACTCTGCCCCTGCCCCTTATTACATGGACCTTGAACAAGTAACTTCACCTCTCTAAGAGGAAGGCTCCTCCTAGCTAAAGAAAATAGTGCCCAAAGTCCTTGAGTTATTGTATGGATTAAATGAGATAATAAAAGTAAAACATAACACCTAGTGTATGGAAAACCCTCAGATGTGTTGCTGTTACTATCTGACATGAGTTTCCTCTAGTCTGGACTTCCATTTGTCTTTTGTCAATGATTGTTCTATGCATTTCAATTCAAAGATCATTCTTCATTACAAAAAACAAATATGAACAGGGGCAGGGTGAAGGAGCTCTAACTTTTCTGTGTTATTGGTCAGCTCATTCCTCACCCCCCTCCCTCTCCCCACCCACACACCCCTCCGCCTTTTGGGACTTGCTCTGAACAGAATTTTATGCGTTTTCTTGCCCTGAGCATTTCTTACAAGCTCATAGTGATAAGGGAAGTGCTGGAACCCTAACACCCCTGGCAGAAACCCACAGCTTTAGGAAAATAAACTCCCCTCAGTCCCTTTCTCCCCTCCTCCCCCACCCCCCACTTTTCTCCAGGCTCTCAGAGTTCATCAGAGAGCACCCTGTAGCCTGGTTTCCCTAAGCACCCATTCAATGCCACTTCCTGAGTGTATTTGCAATTTTGCAGTCGGAGCACTGGGATTTTGAGAACTCCCCATCCCTCATGCATGGTTGCCCCTCCATGTACCTACTTTTCACTGAACTCTGGAGCCCAAGGTCAATGCTTCATCAGGGCAGCTCTCCTCTCTGGCTATCACAGCTTCTGGGATGCCATGATCACTTCTCACTCATAACCCAGCATATCTCTTCTCTTGGTTAGAATTAGACCTAAAGCAACAATTCTGCTAGATATTCCCTAAATCATCTGGGGAAAAATAGATAATCAGAATAACCTTATTTATGTGAATATCATGATGGGAACTTAGAGTACAAATGAGTGAGCTCCAGAGTCCACTCGAAGGAATAACTCCAGTGATGAGGATTTCTGACAGTCTGTCTCATGAACAGAAGGAAGATGTTTTTGGCCATGGATAGCTTCTTGGCATCCCTCAAATCCTAATGCTTGGCCAGATGACTGCTCCACTTGTTAGGACCATCCTTGATGATGAGATGACCCACCTGCCATCGTTAGCTGAAAAGCCATGATGAATCTCTCTCCTTTCTGGCCCCCATCTGTCACACAGGTGGGGGGTTTGAACTGAGTGATCTCAAAGGTCTCCACCATTTGGAAGCTTTAGAGTTTTAAGTATAGACCAAGGGTTCCTCCTGATACCTAGTATCTGACCTAATGTTAAAATGAAATATTATATTAAGGAAGCATACTAAGCTCAAATAACAATTTTCCAGCATTAAACAAAATGTAAACTTCCCATCTCTTTCCATGTTTTCTTTTACTTTATATTCATCGAGTTCTCTTTCTCTGTATAATCACTCCTTTGCAGTGAGACGTCCTCTCGTCTGATTTTTAATCTATTGTTCTATTTCCCCAGTAGATGGCACTCCATTCCAACTTTCAATTACCTTCTCCCTACAAACTTAGTGCTGACAGTTCAGAAAATAAATATAAATTGAAGAGAATGTGGGGGCCTTTTTTTTTTTTTTTTTTTTTAATAAAAAACAGATGCATAAAAGGAACTTCATATTAAGCCTGTATCTAAAATTTTCATTGATTTTTTTCTAAAATGTAAACAATTACATCCTACATATAAGGCATCATAAAGTAATTAGACTTTTAAAACATGAGACTGTATGTATTAGAATTGAGTGCCACTCAAAATGGTGACTCTTTGAGACTACAGCTAATCCAAATGATGCTTCCACACTGCTATTTAAAATTTTAAAAAACATTTTGAAAATCATTTTCTTGAAAATACTCCCAGGATTACTTTCTGACCTACATTTTTTAAAAATGTCTCAAGGCCTGCTTTTAACAAGCTCTTCCCCAATAGCAATATTCCCCTTGAAATAAAATGCTCATATTTCAAGAGAGTTATCTTTTTTCCTTTGGAAAGGCAATTTCCAAATATTCCACACTCAGTGAAATATGGCTGTACACTTTTAAGTATATTCAAAAGAATAGGACTTAGCAAATTATTACCATATTTCCAGCCCATGTGTTCTGTGTCTCTGCTGGCTGCTTTTCCATGGCCCATATTGTAGGAACATTTATTCTGGTACCTTGGTAAGTAAAGCAACCAGTAACTAAAAGAGTTAGGAAACTACTTATTGGGAAACATGAACCATAATGAATTTGAATTTTCTGAAAAATTAAGAAGGTGAACAAAAAAATCCCAGTCAGTTTCAGGTTGTGAAGAACCAGTGCCTGTTCAAGTATGGCAGTGAATTAGGGACCCCAGTCCCATAGTACAGAGTCCATGCTTGGTCTTGCTGCCCTTAGTCAAAATGCAGAGTTCCTGGGACAGGCCTGGCTACCTGATACCCTTGGAGCTTGAACCATCCCCCAATCCCTACCATGTTTCCAGGCTTCAGTGTACTGAATGCATTCCCACTCTCCTACTGGAACAGAAGCCCTGTCCTTAATAATTTCTCTGGGGAATCCATTTCTTTGGGAAATTCATCCCTGTCTTTAGACATTGCCAGCCTGCCCCTTCATCACACTGAGATAGTGTACAAACATGTAACACCCAGACCAACCAATAGGCCCCACTACAAATCTGACTGACCTGTGCCTTCTCTTATCTTCTCTAGTCTTGGGTCCATGAGTTTTATACTCCAGCCCCCAAATCTACCTCAAGCCCTGCTTATCATGGTCACCCTCTTTCCCTACTGATGTTAGATTCTGGAAGCTCCTAAATTTGGGTTTCCTAGGTTTCCAGGTAAGAGATGGGCCCCTACACCACTCATCCCCACCATTACCAACTCCCTGCTCTCTGCCAGGAGAAAGGCTCAGCAGCTGGTTCTGACCCCCTCATTTCTCATAGCTAAGATCTTGAAGGTTAGAGAATATCAGTGAGTTTGGGATTATACTCTGAAACTACCAGATTGAGTTTACCCCAAAAATTGGTTACATGATCTTCTGGACTCCTAGCTCTATAAGCAGTAAGTTTCCTAGTTCTTTGATTAATCTTGAGTTGGGTTTTCAGTGACTTACTCCTTCAGCTGCATCAGGTGGAAGAAGCCTTACTTGCAGACCATCACAGCAATATCCAGCTCAGAAACTCTGCTGGTTTACGAGGCTTCCTAAGGACATGAGGATACATAGTTCAGTCAACTGGTGAGGGAGTGAGGGCCACCTGACTCCCCAGGTTAGGTTTCCTTGGACAAAACCTTCATCAATTCTGAATGACTTTCATTTTAATCTTCTTTATGTTTTCTTCACTACCTGAAAATTCTCTGCCATGGAAACTTGCAAACTAGGATGACAACTACAACTCTATCAACAACCTTTATCTCTTTAGCACTATTTTAAGTTTTTCGTTTTCCTAATATTTATCATTTATTATATCCTGGTCCTGGTTCTAAGCACTTTTCTTGTATTAACTTATTTAATCCTTCAAACAACCTTATGAGGTAGGTATAATTTTTAGGCCCATTTTTCAGAAGAGAAAGATTGTCATACATCATCTTATATGCCACAAGTCAGAAAGAACATCAGATATTCATCTCTTAGATTCATCCACACAGGTTTGCAAACCGAATGAACCTTTTGGGTTCATAAAAAGGCATCACACTTACTGCAGCAGCTCAGGCAGTTCTTGAAGTAGCTAAGGAGCCCAAGCATTTATCCCAAGGATTTGACCAGTTGGGGACACTATTACCAAACTTGACTCAGAAATATTCAAACCCAGACCTTTAGGAGGTTAATCAGTATGACATGGGTACAAACCAGCTTCCAAACAGATGTAATATCACTGAATGGAGATCTAGAAATGCATGTAACACCAGAGATGGCCCAGCATTGTGGTCTTCCAATAGCGTGGCCAACAATCCTAGGCCAACAGGAATTTCCTGGGATGTGGAACTTGCAGTTCTAATACCAAGAAAGTCCCAAGAAACCATGGTGAGCTGGTCACCTCATCTTCGAAAGAAATTCCATTTCTATGTTGAACTGTTAGAGACTCCAGGTGTCTCCTGCCTCATCTCAAAGTTTATAAGACTCCTAATTTCATCAGCTGTCATCTTCTGCCAATACTCAATCATGGGTGGGATCTACATGTCAAGCTCTATACTCCCTTCTGAGAGTTTTTTCCACTTGCTTTTAGGACAAAGGAAGAAAAGCCCTACTGCATGCAATCATTATAAACTTCTGAAGTTTATTACCCCCAAAAGTAGAACAGGCAGGAAATGTTTGAGGAAAAAAAAAGTTTGGATGAACTAATGAAATTTAAATCTCTGAAAGACTGGAAACATTAAAATGAATGTAAGGAAAGGAAGCAAAGCCATCCTATGAATGTCCTCAGGCCTCTGCTGGCTCTGAATCAGTGCAGCAATTCTTATATACAGCAATTCTTACTGGCGTTTTCAGGAGAAAACAATGGACAAATAACTTTCACTAAAATAAATACATGACTGATAAGAATTTAATATCCAGAATATATAAACAACTCTTACAATTCAACAACAAACTTATGAACAACCCAATTTAAAAATGAATAGACATTTATCCAAAGAAAATATACAGATGTCCAATAAGCACATGAAAAGATGTTCAACATTATTAGCCATTAGGGAAATGCAAATCAAAACCATAACAAGATCCTACTTCACACTCACTAGAATGGCTACAAGTGGGAAAAAAAAAACAAAACAGAAAATAACAAATGTTGGCAAGGATGTGAAAAAATTGGAACCCTCATGTTTTGCTAGTGGGATTGTAAAATGGTGTAGTCGCAGTTAAAAAGTTTGGCGGTTCCTCAAAAAGTTAAATAAACATGGAATTACCATATGACCTAGCAGTTCTACTTCTAGGTATATACCCAAAAGAACTGAAAATGGGAGCTCAAATTCTTGTACACCAATGTTCATAGCAGTGTTATTCCTAATAGTCAAAAATACAAAACAACAAAGTTTCCATCAAGAGACAAATGGATAAACAAAACATGGCATGTACATATAATGGATAATATTATTCAGCTATAAAAAGAAATGAAGTTCTGATACCTGCTACAACATGGAGGAACCTAGAAAACATAATGTAAGTGGAAGAAGCTCAACATAAAAGGATACATATTATATGATTCCACTTATGTGAAATATCTAGAGTAGGCAAATTTATAGAGACAGAAAGTAGATGAAAGGTTACCAGAGGTTAAGGGCAGTGGGAAATGAGGAATTACTGCCTAATGGGTACAGAGTTTCTGTTTGGGGTGCTTAAAAACAGTTTTGGTAATAGAGAGTAGTGATGATTGCACACATTGTGCATGTAATTGATGCCACCAAATTGTACACCTAAAATGGTTACATGGCAAATTTTATGTTACATATATATTTACAATGAAATTTTAAAAATAAATAAACACCTGATTGGAAAAATTCAGAAAAAGAAAACCAATTAAGATATGTCCAAGTGATTTTATTCTTTCTTCCATTTTTCCAGTACCTGATTTCCTTCTTGTGTCCTATCTTTTTAGATTTTAGAGTTTTGTGTAGGGACATAAAATCCTGTAGGAGAAGGAACCAGCCATGGCCTTGCCACCAGAAGCATCAGCCCTAGTCTTTTCAGGAAGCCCCACATAGCTGCACGCTCAGGTGAGCCAAAATTGCAGTTTGAGACAACTGTTCTTGATCCTACATGTTCCCAGCTTGACATGCTTGGATCAGTCTTCTCCAAGTCTTGACTGGGGGCTCTAAACTCTGTATTTGATCCCTGCCTTTAATCTGTATAGACATGGTGTTTATACATGTTCTTTATCATTAGGATTTGGCTACAGGCTCTGGCTTGTTTTTTATTGGGGTTTCTGGGGCTCTGGTAGGAACACACAGCCTTAGTCTTGACCCCACAATACCTAATCCACTCCTCAGTGACTTCACTGGGCAATACTGGCCTCTCCTACAGGGAGTCAGGCCTGAGATTCAAGAGATCTAGAATCTGGCACTGACTGTTGAACTCTTGTGCATTAGATTTTCCAGATTAAAATGGGATAATCCCTGTTGTTGCCCACCTCCTAAGGTATTTGCACTCCTCGGGACAACTTCATAAACCCACGAGGAAGACAATTATGATCCTAAGAACTCATTTCTACACAACATTGCCTGTCACTATCTTTAAACATAGGCCCTATGTTTCAAACTTAAAAATAGACAATGCTGACCTAGACAAGCAAAGCAATTAGAAAGAAATAGGTAAGTACTGTGAGCTGTTCAAAAGAAAGTTCTGTTTAAAACTGCTACCCAGACTTGATTTTTATTCAGGTCTTAGAACCAACCAATGGTACAGCATTCAGAAACCACCAGTAAACCCCATTTGATATAATAAAATGATGACCATCACTATTTCTCTAAGAGAGAAACAGTTAATGGAGGCATCACTGCTTAGAAAATTTCTAAACAAGATTCATAGAAATGATGCAGGCATTTCCAGGTCTTTTGTATCAATGAAACCATGTCTCCTACACAGCATTTTTCCCTAGATGCATCTGACTCCTGCCTTTGGGACCTGAGAGGTCTGGTTTTGCACTAGTGCTCAGATTCCCAGGTTCAAAGAGATGCTTCCCAATGGGAAGGGTCCTCATGAAAGCAGTGAGACAAGCTTTCTGATTAAGTACTCTTTATATCGTCTGATGCCTCTTCCATTTACTCTGCCTCCCAAATTGCATTTGTATCTCTCTGGGATAAAATTCATTCAGTCTTTTAAAACAAAACACATTTACTTAACCTTACCCAAAAGAAACTTCCACTGCCCTATTTATTTTAATAAGCACATCATCTGCTAAAGAACTTTGAGCAGCAGATATTAAATAGAAGAAATCTCTCCCCATTCTTGCTTTATCCATTAAGCTAGTGTGAATCTGTGATTCTCAGCTTTCCTTGTGCCAGATGACTAATTGAGTTTGAGACAGTGGCTGTCAAAAGCTGGAAAAGGAATGAATTATGCTAAGGATATTTTTGGTCTCTGACATACTCAGCGTCGGAGGGAATAAAAGAAGTCATTACCATATCTGGATTGTGACAATAGGCAGTTTCTAACAATGGAATTACCCTCCTACAACTAGCCCATATATTAACTGAGAGCAGCGAATTTCCATCTTTGCTTTCACACCAGCTTTCCAGGCGGGTGATTCTGCAGATTTTCATTTGCATTTTTTCCAGCTGCAGCATTTTATTCCATTCCCAGTTTTCCTTCCCTGAGATCTTATTGAATCTGCCATGGGAACTACGGAATAGGCGACAGATGTGGTGAGGCACCAGCTGCCAGGAGTAGCCCACTGTTCCCATGATGTATGCCCCAGCCTGGCCCTCCTCTCAGAGTCAGCGACTCAGGAACATTCTAGTTACCCACAGAGGAAGTCATTTCCAGCCCATTACCAGGTCACCATAGCTCTCACTTGAGATTGCCAAACGGTAGTAAGTGAATTGTAATTTCTTGCTGATATGTGTCAGTTGGGTTTATAACACTGGCCCCCTGAAAAAAAATAGGAGGCGGGAAGAGGGGGGAAGAGGGAAGGTAGGAATAATTTTTACCTGCTCTAACACACATACGGTACCCAAGTCAGAATGCAAACTACATTAACCTGTAAACCTTAGATAGCCTTATAATTTAAATGCTAAATTATAATGACTATATATATTTGCCTGAGAGTTTTAGCACAATAATAGTTGTTGTTTAATCAATTAGGCAGATCTGAAAGACTGGCATGAATCAGACTACTTGGGACACCCTTTCCTTGGATCTTCTGCTTCTGCTGGGAGCCATCTCTCATGAATCCAGGAATACAATCACCATTTCCCCATTTGCAATCTCCTCCAAACTCCATCACTCTCATGATGTCAGTCCTGCCCCGGGGAGCACTGACTGAGCACTCTCCAGCAGCCCGCTCTCCAGCTTCTCTGCATGGCCCATGGATACACCTCTCTCCACTCCCCACACTAGCTGTTGCTCAAAGTCCAGAACACTGACTCCCACAAGGTTTGTATGATGACAAGGTGTTAGAAGGTCCTTCTCTAACTGATACTCATGGAGACGTAGGCCAAGGGTTTTGATTCCCAGGAGTGAGGAACTCCAAGGACAGGTATTCACATTTCAGGGCAACACTGGGAAATAGTTTTCATCTCACTTCCTTCTCTTTTCTGTTCTATCCCTCCTGTCTCCCAGCAAGTGTCCAGTGTCTTTAAGCTGCCTCCACAACTCTACAGCCCCTCTCAATATTGCTTGTTTCCCTATGAAGGGCCTCACTCTTTTTTTTCTTCCTCCCTAATAACCCTGCTCAGAACATCCATGAACAAGAATCCTCCCGTGATCAGGCTGTGATGCTGTAACTAACTGGTCTAATACACAGCCTAACCCCACCACCAATCCATGGACCGTCAGAACTTTGGCTGACTATATTAATCAAGACTCTTGGCTGCAAGAGACAAAAACTCAACTCAAACTTAAACCACAAAAGTTTAAAGGGGCAAAGTAACCCCAGGCACAGCTAAATCCAGCAAGTATAGACAGTATCTTCAGATATCTCTCTCCATTTCTCAGCTCTACTTTCTTCTGTCTTGACTTCATTTTTTAAAAAATCTTGGTTTCATTTTAAGGAGCATCTCTCCATATTATGGCAAAGAGGGCTACCAGAAACTCTAAGTTTACCTTATCCTTGCAGCTGGCAGTCCCAGTGAGCAGAGAGAAGCTATTTCCCAATAGTTCCAATAAAAATCCCAACGTGAGCTCTGATTGGTCCGGCTTAGTCATGTGTTCATCCCTGAACTATTTACTGTGGCCAGGTGGATTGTGTATTCTAATTGGTCATCCCTGGGTCATATGTCCACCCTAAAACACTTGGAATGGACTCCCCACTGGAAATTGGGGTTCACTTACCAGAAGGAGGTGGGTCAAGAGGTATGCTAGGCAAACACAATAGCTATTATAACACTTCACCATATTGATTAAAATGCCTCATCCCAAGTCCATAGTGGAGAAATCTCTAGCATTAATAACCAGCTGGTAGGAATCTGGGCCTTTTAGAACCATTCTAATCATATTTCCTATATGTAGCTATTTAATGCTTAACTCCTTCAAACCGTAATTATAATAATGTGGGGTACTCATATTGGAATTGGCCCTGCTCAGGCATCATTCTCAAAAGCAATGTTATTCCAATTTGTTTTTAAGCACCAGAACTTTTCTCAAATAGCATTGTATGTAAAATTCCAATACATAATATAGATAAAATTGGGCTTTTGCTCTATTTATAACTGAGGGTTGGTGGTGATGAAGAGTAGAGGGGCAGATACAGACATGGGGTCCAGTCCTCTCCCACTAGGTGACCCATGGGATATATCCATAGGACCTCTGGGACTCCTTAGAGAACAGTTTGAAAACCATAGATGGCTCTTTATTGCAAATGTTAGTTGAGCCTATCTAATTCAGGTTCCTTACCATAATCAAATGTGAAGAAGCTCACTTAAAATAATAATTATAATTAGTCTATTGTGATACTACATTGAATTAATAGCAACCCAAGAAAAAAATTACGCATATCACAACCTGAGGTCAAATCAATACTTCAATTTATCTATGTCAACAGTCTAGCCACTGTCTATATGAATATTCAGTTTTAAACATTTATAATAGCTATAATTTTGTATTCTAAACATTACATTGGCATTATGCTATGTATATTTTCCATCCTTATCCTCTCTTTCACTCTCTTCCTTCTCCTCCAACCTCTAAGTAACCACTCTTACCTGCCTATTTTCTATTATTTTATACCTTTCTTTATGCTCTTACAATCATATGTAGACATATTACACATCTATAGGGGAAGGAGTGCTTTTTGGTTTACAAATATGAAAGTATACAGTGGGTACTTCTTTACATCTTACTTTTCTCACTGAAGAATTCTTTATGGAAAATCCTGCCTGCTCAACTGGTACAGATCTACTTCATTCTTTAATATAGCTATATCATAGTCCAACATAGGGACATATCAAAATTTTTTCAACAATTTCCCCCAGTAGATGTTCAGGTAACTTCTGTTATTTTTGTTGTTTGTTGTTTTTTGAACTGTACAAACAATGCAGCAATAGACATTTTTGTACATATATCCTGCACTATTGGTGATTTTATCCCCAGATATGAAATGGATGTGTCAAGATATGTGTATATTTTAAATTTTGATAGTAACAGGTTGCTTTTTTTTTTTTTTTTTTTTTTTTTTTTGAGGTACTTGAACCTGGGACCTCGTATGTGGGAAGTCAGCACTCAACCACTGAGCCACATCAGCTCCCCTGAGTTGGTTTTTTCCTTGTTTGGTTTTTTGTTTTTGTTTTTAGGAGGTACCGGGAACTGAACCCAGGACCTCCCATGTGGGAAGGAGGTACTCAACCGCTTGAGCCAAATCCGCTTCCCCAGATTGCTTTTTAAAAAGCATCATACTTTACAATTTCATAAGCAATGATTAAAGTTGTCTTTTCCCATATACTAACTAGCACTGGGTATTGTCATTCTTCGTTAAATCTTTGTATTTTATAATTCTTTATAATGGGCATCTTTAGAATAGGCACAGATGGTTTTCCATTGTTACTTTAACTTGCATTTTCTTCACTGTTGGTAAGGTTGAACACATCATTTCATTGGAATGACAATTTTGATTTACTCTTTTGTGGATTCCAATTAATAGTCTTTGCCCAATTTTCTATTGAGTTGTCTTCTTTTTAAAGTCATTTGTAGGAGGCTTTTTATATTATCTTTTATTTTCCCTGTGGGAATGCATTTGACTCAAAAATTTATTTAAAGCCTTAAAAAGAAGAGTTGAGAAGAGCAGACAGCGTAGAGTGAACTATATATTATTTATGAAAGAATTAAAAACTCAAACATACATAACACATTTTAGAAACTAAAGATAGTATTTACATGTCATTACAGTGTGGTTCAGAAGTTAACTACTGATCCTTCATGGAAAAGTTACTGATAAATCCTTAGCGAGAAGTCGCCACTAGAAATGTTCTTGCCTGGTTCTGAGGGGTTCCTCGCCTTTTGTTACCTGATTCTATGTTCATTGTAACTAGGTGGATCCCACATTGGCCTACGTTCCACAACAGTTTGTCAGAATGGTTTTTTTTTTGTTTGTTTGTTTGGTTTTTTTTGGTCATGTCAGAAAAGTCCTATTCCTTTGTCCACAATTGTTTTTTGTAGATATTTTTGTTTGGATTTTCTACTGCTTGTATCCATTTAAATGTAAGGGCCACATAAAATGCAGCTCCCTTCTAAAGTAAACTCTGCAAACTAAGTCTCCTATTTAGAAATGCCTAACGTGGCTTCCATTTGGGGGTAGGTAATGCTGATGGATTTTGGTGAGACCAGCTCCAGGCTAAGTGCTACTTTAATATATGTGTACACTACATAAAACTCATCTCCTCTTCCCAGCACAGTGGGAAGCGGGAATGGAGTAGTCACACACATACCTACCTGCCCTACCCATACACCCCACACACACACACAGACACCCTTAAGCATCTATACTTACAACCTGAATCATACTAGCCAACTTCTGTCTGGTCACAGAAACTGGCACAAAAAATAAAAAATAACTACTCATTACCAGCTTGGCATTTACTTTGTCATTGAATCATTTTGCACCTACCCATGTGTGTTATTCATATGCAGTGGCAGGGAACAGCCTGTAAAACACACCCATTTTTCTTAGACTTCCAGTCCAAGAATCAGCTTGAATTCTAGGATGGTCATTGTTCCAGCACCACTTCCTGGAGAGCTGAGCTCACACTATATCTCTGGCTCAGGCACTTTTATCTTTCTCTCAGGAATCAGAGGAAACTTGTGAGAAAAGCTCAGAGAATCTTTGTGACCTAAGGTGCAGTTATCTGTAAGCTCAACCAGAGGAAGCTTGGCTGAGAGCTGGGGCACAGCAAAAGAGAACATTTAACAAACAACTGCATTCCACATTAAATAAATGCTCCAACATAGCATTGATCCCTCCATGGAAGTTTTAAGAGATTTTCCAGTAAGTGGAGAACTGCAACTGACACATTCCTCTGGAAGCTCAGAAAAAATCACTGTACTTTTGTTCCCATAATAAAGGGGATAAAGGAACCAATGATATTTGCCAGACTTTGACCTATACATTTAACCTTTCTTCTGATTACTTCTCCTAAGACCCTTATAAGGAAGTGATTGTTACACAAACTCAATTGAGAAACTGAGTCTCAGGAGAGTTGAGCAACCTGCCCAAAGTCACACAGCTGAGTATATATGTGGTAAAGCTAAATTCTAAGTCAGGACTGCCTTGGTCTTAAGCCAATCTTCTTACTTCTACCCCGTTAGAAACTCAGCACATAGGACAAAATATCAATTGAAAAGGGGAGAACACAAAATTGTATATGTCTAATATGATCTTTACTTAAAAAAATAATGTGTGATTAAAACATTCAGTGAGGGAGAGTGGGTGTAGCTCAAGTAGTTGAGCACCTGCTTCCCATATACCTCCTAAAAACAAAACAAAACAAAAAAATCAACTCTCTTTGGGGAGTGATGTAGCTCAGTGACTGAGGACCTGCTTCCCATGTACGGGGTCCTGGGTTCAGTCCCCAGTACCTCCTAAAAAAAAAAAAAAAGTAAAACATTGAGAGGGAAGATACTAAGCATTAATAGATCATCTGGGTTGGTGAGATTATAATAATAATAACTAAAATCTAATGTTTACTACATGTCAGCACTCTGCTAAGGACATCATAGAAATTGTCTCATTAAACCATCGTAACAGCCACTCAGGACAGATATATTATTTTTCTCCATTTTATGGAAGTGGAAGGAGACTTAGAAGAGTTAAGTAACTTGCACAAAGTCACAGAGCCTCCAAAGTCTTTGCTCATAACAATGTACTCTGGTGCCTTTCAGTAATAATGGGCATGTACTGATTTTCTAATCAGACAAAAAATTAAAGATTAAAATAATATCAAACTTGGAACCAAATTTCCTTTAATGTGTACTTACCAGGCCAGACATGAAAGTCCATCATAAAGTCAAACACATGCCCTTCTGGGCCACAGGGCCTTCAGCCTTGCCCTGGCCAATTGCCCAGAGGACACACCACCTTTTTCAACCAGCAGAAGAGCTCTCCTCCATGGTAGGCCAGCTCATACACACACACACACACACACACACATACACACACACCCAGGAGCCCTTGCTGGGGGACCCTTTCAGAACCAGGGTTACACAACAAGGCTCTGATCACTTGGCTTGACCTGACCTTTCTGTCTTCCCGGACTCTGCCCTCCCCTCTTGCTGTCAAGTCTCTGGTTTACCCACAGGCAGAAGTTACACTCTCACGGGTAGGTGGGACCTCTGAGGATAGATGGCCGCAGCCTAAAATCATAGTCACAGCTTCAAAAACAGGCAGAAAACAAGGCAAAGCTGCCAGCGTAGTTTCCCCTTGACTAATCAGCCACCTCCTGGCTGCCCCTAAATGGGAACTTTGCCCTCACCGAGGCCCCAGCACCTCTCGGGCCTGTGGATCTCCCTGGTAACATGTCTGCTCCAATAGCAGGAGGCTGATGAGTGCTCCCCAATAACCGCTTCCTCCTAGCTTGATCCTGGACTATGACAAACCTCATGTCTTCAAGCTGATTGAGCCTCCCCGTCACACTCGACTCTGTCTTTTAAGTAGGAGTTGGTCGCACTGGTCCACCTGGATCCCAGCTGTGGCAATATGGGTGTCAGGCGTGGCCAGTCCAGAGCAAATCTATGCTCATCTATGACCTTCTATGGACACTAGGCTTTGGTGACTGTGGCCTCTGGCTTGTCTCAGGGCAACAGTGCATTACAGCAAACAATGTTCCTTAGACACAAGTGTCTGTGGAGATGCTAATATGCTACAATGGGAGGAGGGGGCAGGTCTGCTCTTAAGAGTTTGGAAAACTCTGCTTCCATAAATCTTACTGGAGATTCACAATTCACCTTAGAATATCAAAGGGTCTGGTGAAACCCTGCCATAAAGCAACCTAGTTAAGTGGGTTTCATCCAGTGTTTCCCAAACCTATTTGGCCACACAACTCACCCCTTTTCCCCAGAACACCTACTGAGCTTACATCAGACATTGGTGTTCTTATGAACACAGGTTGGAAAATCTCAGTGTAGTAAAGCACAGTGTACTGACTGCGAGCAGAGCAGGCTTATCACCCAGTTACGCCTCTTTGAACCTCATGCAAATCACTTCACCTCTCTGAGCCTCAATATCTTCTTTAAAAATAACGGGGGTCAGCTTAAGACTGTTTGCAAACTAACCTGAAAGACTGGGCCTACCTTAGGTGGTTCCTCAAGGGATAAAAGGGAAGAGAGGGTCGTCTTGGAGTCCTCAAGACCTCAATGGGCATAGCTTTGTTTTTAGCTGTTTGTGTGTAAAGTTTCATTGTAAGCCATCCTTTAAAGAAATTTATTTTGGCAGAAAAGAAGGGGGTGGGGAAAGGGATAGAAGAGGGGAAGAAAGAGTGTGAGGAAGTAGATGACTCTGACTCTGACTCTGACTTTGCTCCCCAACTATTTTTGAGGGTTGGAGCTGGGGAAGTAGAAAGCAAGCTGTGGAAAGCCCAAATGGGAAAACTAGAAGGAGTAAGTCTGGTTGAATTCCAGAGATACAGGTGTTGCCTGGCCAAGTATTGGCTTGTCCTTTTTAAATATGTTCTTGATGGATATTTATGTACTTGTAGCTCATGTCTGTCTGCAGGAGCAGAACAAATCTATTATCATCATGGCAAGAAGGAGGCAGACACATGTATCAAGCAGAGTTTCTAGGGTTAAAAAGAATTGCTAACCCTACATCCTTCTCCAAAGTGCAAGTTACACCATAGGCCACTTGGAAAATACAAGCAATCTTTTGGGATGGTTTCTCTCTCATCCCCAAGCCATGCCATAGGGCCCTTGAGGGTGACAGCCCCCAACACATCCCATAAGGGCACTGGGACTTGCATTCTGCTTTCTAAGTCAGCACATGGTGCAGACTCCACTCCTGTCTCGATGCATGCTACAAGTCTGTTCCTAGAGCCTTCAAAATTGGGTAGTATCTTAAAAGAAATTAGAGAGTTTTTTTGTCCTTCAGAAATCTAAACAGCAATCAAATGAAACCCAGTCAACAAACAACAGTTAGAGAGCAGTGATGAATGGTTATGTGACTAAGCTGAAGGCAAATCATGATGAAATCGCCAAGGAGAGTCCTTAAATTCCAGCTTCCAGTATCTCTCTAGAAACCCTGAGCAGCAAGTTCCAGCTTTTACCCCTTTCTGGCATCAGTGGTCTTCGAGTTCCATCACGCCTTCCACCTCTGTCACATAAAGCAAGTGGTTAAGAGAGTGGGCTTTGGCAGCAGACAGACCTGCTGCTCAAACCCTGGGCAAATGAGCTCACTTTTCAAAGCTAAGGGTTGGTACGCCTCAGTGCCCTCATTTGCAATGGGGGTAATAATAACAGCACCTGTCTCGTAAGATTGTTAAAAGAGTAGTGAAGTCCCTTAGCACTGGGCTTCGTGCAAGTGTAAGGCTCAATAAATGCTTCGATTTTTTTATAATTTTTATTAAATATTGAAAGCCTCTAACATCACTTTCAAATTCATATAGTAGATGGAGTTCAAAACCTTCCTAATGGTCAAAAGCTACTGAACTGAATTGAAGGACTAGGAGAGAGAGAAGACCAGCTACACAACTCCAACTTACAGGAGGTGAACTGCAGGACGTCACAAATTGCAGAATACGTTAAGGAGAGCCTCGATTTGAATGGAGGCTCCAGCACATAGCTATTACACAAGTTCATACACAGTTCAGACACAGAAGGGGCATCTTTTTATTCTAGTGGGACATGTAATACAAAGAGTAAAAAAAGAGCACAAATCAACCAATTCTCCTCATAAACAAGAAAAAATACATACAGCAATTCCAGGATGAATACTGGAAGAAAATACAGAAAGGAATCGAAGAAAGTTTCTGAGAAGGCACTCGCTCTTCCTTAGCGGGACCCTGCCATTCCTCAGTTTCATCGGATGGCTCTGCACTTGGTCACATTCTTACCCCCTGCACATCTCCTTGCCTGCCGATCTCCTTCTGTCTTCTGGCTTCAGTTCTAAAACTTTACTGTGTCTCAGAATCATGTAGAGAGCTTGTTAAAACCTAGATTGCTGGGCCCTGTATCAGCCAGGGTTCTGCAGAGAAACAGGAGCCACAGGCTATATGTACATACACATACAGTTCTTAAGGGATTCATTATAAGGAATTGACTCATGCAATTGTGGGGGCTGGCAAGTCTGAATTCTGTAGGGCAGGCTGGAGGCTGGAAATTCCAGTGAGAGTGATACTGAAGTCTAAGGCAGAAATTCTTCTGATCTCTGGAACTCTCACTATGGCCACCCTGCTCTCTGTGCCAAACTATGGTCAGAAAGAGAGACACCTATTACACAGCCAGGGGAGGGCTCTCATCGCATGGAGAGTAGCAAAGAGCTTAACAATGGTTGCACCAGGAACAGCAGTCATAGGGGTCTCACCCCCTCCACGGTTTGCAGGTGTTGGCATTGCCAACAAAAGCACAACACACAGGCACTGATGCAACATTTACTCACATAGAGAAGAGACAGAATAAGGTCAGCTTCAATAGTGGGCATCGGTCCCCCGTGGCCAGCAAGACCCAGTCTTGGGAGATGTCATGTGTGCATCTCCCCCACCCACCCAAACGAAGGACCCCATTCCCAGCCTGCCAGGAACAGTTGTAGCAGCAGGGGGTAAGCCAGGTGCCACACAACTGAAATCCTTAGTCTGGGAATGTTCACACGTGCTCGGGGCAAAAGGGGCTGGACGCACGGGCCGACCGCTATCTGAGAAGCCCCAAGACGGAAGTCAGCCCACATTTATCCCATCCTAGGCCGACACATCTGGTCCCAGGCACAGGGTTTATTTGTGGGTCCCAGGGAAAGGTGGCAGGCTGCACGCAGCATCCCCACTCAGTTTTCCCTCTAAAGACCTCCAACATTTGGATGAGGCCCACCCACATTATTGAGAAGAATCACCTTTACTTAAAGTCAACTGATTTTAGATGCTAATTCCATCTACTACAAAATATCCCCAAACGACAACTCGGCCAGCGTCTGACCCAACAACACCTGACCCAGCCAAGGTGACACATGAAATCAGCCACCATAGGCCCCCTCCATACAGTTTCTGATCCAGGAAATGAGGGTGGGGCTGAGAATTTGCTTCTTTCTCAAGTTCCCAGTGATGCTGCCCCTGCTGTCCTAAAGTGAGGCCACTGCCCCATTTGAATAGCTCTGAGCCGACCTTGCGAGTTACCAAAACTTTTTGTGCCTCAGGTGCCTCGTTTAAAAATTAAGGCTAAGAACTCCTACCTCATAGGATTAAATAAATTAATCCATATAAAATGCTTAGAAGAGTTTCTGGCATTGATTAAGCTCAATAAATGTGGGCTATAAACCATAATCCCAGAAATGAGGCTGTCACCAAGGTGCCCTGTACTGGAAGATCCTCCACGCTTGCTATAGAATTCACATGGTCCCTCAGAACTGGTCCTTTTCTCCTCTGCACTCATCGCCACATCCTTCCAAGGTGTATTAAAAATGACAACAATAACTAGAATTTATCAAGTACCCACCATGTGCTAGGAATACAAAGTACTTTACAGGCATCCTCTGTGTCATCTTCACAACAATGCTGTGACTATTATTATCCCATTTTCGCAGATGAGGAGAATGAGGCTGGCAGAGTACTTAAATAGCAACATCTTGCTCCCTGTCATACAACTGGTAAGTGGCAAAACTGGGAATTGAACCTCCTGCAAAGCCCATGCACTTCACCACCCCAGACATAGAAAATAAGTTTCATCTTCCAGTCCTCCCATCTGTTAAGTGTTGCCTGGAGCACAGGATTCTGAGGACATAAATATCCTGGCTCAAGGGGGAAGGACTGCACAATTGATTAGAAACGTCTACCATGCAAGCTGGAGAGAGGACTATCGAAACAGAAGCCAGAGACGTGCTGTCCCTGCACTCTGCTCTAGCAACATAGAGATTGTGATGTAGGTTTACTAATTTTAATGAAGATTATATTTAAGTGCACACAAATTAATTAAATGATTCCAGGAGTTGCTAATGATTTCAGATCTGTAGTCCAGCTCCCCTTGTCTACTGTAATTTAATTATCACATGGTATTTTAGTATACACCAATGGAGACCAATAGTTAATTGAAAATAAGCTCTATTTATAAAAGACGAAAAGAAAAAAAAAACATTTTTCTTTGGTTTTAGAGTAACAGCTGGGCTAGAGTGCTTTAAAATTGTCACTGGACTATCTGGAATGATTGATAGATATTCTAGCAAGTTTCTGGACAGTATGCATGAATTTAAAGAGGAAAGAAATACTCCTTAAGGCAGAATTTCAAAAAACAAAGCTTCAACCTTCTGGAGGTGACTCCTGATTTACAGAGGTGTTTTCCACTTTCCTTAAGAGAGTGGTTTAACACACTGGAGAACTGGCATTTGAATGTTTGTTTAAAATGCAGATTCTCAGGTCCCCTCTTGGAAGAGTCTAATTCAGACAGTCAGGGATGAACTCAGGCAATCTGCTCCTAAACAGGCACGTCCAGGAACTGCGAAGTCTTTGGTCAACATGGGGGATGTCTTGCCTTAAGCAGTGCTATAGAGCAGTAGTTCCCCTTGCTTTTCAATATGAGGAAAGCTTTCAAGATTTCTCACTTATAGCACTTGAGAAAATGCTGGATGATAAAACACTACAATTAAGTTAATAATGATTATAGATAAATGCATGTTTTATTTACCACAATACTATTCACGTATATTTGAGAAAAAGTAGGAACTCTGTGTAAGAGATAGTGTTTATTCCGCCCACATGCAATTCTTGGTGCACATGTGGATTCAGAATCTGTGGCAGATCCTTCTGCAACCCTTTCTACTCTCCTCAACCCTGTCTTCCAACCTTGCCCCCAGAGGTCTACAGGCCAAGATGGGGAACCAACGCCTGTAGTTTTGATTCCTGCCCACTCTTGGCAGGTAGATGGGCCATCATTCACCTGAGAGGAAGGGGAGAAGGGAAGTCACATTCTTTGAGCATTTACTATGTGACAGGAGTGGGCTCATATTGGGTGCTTCACATACATATTTTCATTTGAAAGCAGGAGTTCAATTCTTTCTTCCATCTTCTTCACTAAAAACAGTAGAAACTCAAATTTGATTAATTCTCCTTTTTACTATAAAATGAGATCTTATATTTTCATGTGTCATATTGCTAAAACTCACATTCATAAATAATATTGAATCAAAAAAGGTTTTGGAAATCTACGGTGAGCAAAGCACTACGTTAAGTGCCATAAAAACCTCATTAAAAATTAGTTTGGTTTGAACACAGGATTCTTATTAAAGAGGTGTTCATTTCGATATTCTTGGATGGTCTTTATTCTATTTTCCAAATTCAAAAGTCTTGTCAACTAAAAAATAAATAAATAAATAAAATAAAATAAAAAAGTCTTGTCAACTGTAGAAACTGAGAAACAGGAAAGCAGGATTGTCTTTCCTTAAAGAGTTACCAGGTTCTAATAGCTGTGGCTTAATAAGATAATGATCCCAATTGTTTTTTCTTAAGCCCACATTCAGATTAGCTTGGGTTCCCTAAGAAATCCCTGAGGAGAACCTGGTCTAGAATTCAAAATTTACAGAGAAAATCCATAAGCCCACATGGAAAATCAAAGAATGAATGTGTGTAGAAGACAAAGGAAAAGACACCCAATTGTCAATAAAGTCAGGAAATATGTTTATGCTTAACAGGAAGTATTTGCCCAGAGTTTCAGTCCTACCTTTGAGAAGCACCAAAGGATTGGATTCGACATTACCACATGTTATTTTTCAATATTTTCATAAATAGTAACAATGAGGACTTGGTCTGTGGTAAAAGCCCAAACTTAATAGCACAAGGATAAAAGCACTTAGAAGGCTGGCACAATTGATTCAATTCTGATCCTTTCGAGCTCGCTAGCTGGAGTTTTAAAGCATCAGGCTCTAGATGATGGAGTTGTAGTTCATTAAGAAATGCTTGAAGGGTGATGAGAAAGGAGAAAATGAGTGCTGCTTCATTAGGAGAAAATGTTTTAATGCTATTTGTCTTCATGACACCAAGGAGAAGCACAAGGAGATTCAGCAGCTGCATTTAGTTTGCAATGACCTTTCACCTCTGTTGATCTCTGACCCAGCTGTTTCAATCACACAGACACGGAAGCTCCAGAAGCTCGACAAGGAGATGTTTTAGGAGATGGGTTTCCTTTATAGTGCAGTGGGGGGGGGGAGAAATTGAGATTAAAATCTCTCCAACAAGACAAACTGCCACTGTGCTTTAGCCTTCAAGGGGTTAACAGAACTTTAGGTCCAGTTTTCCAGCTCAGCTGTTTAATTGCTGCAGGCCAGGGAAACATTTGAGGGATAAAAGGTTATTGCAAGAGAACTCATTTTTCAAAGACCTGTCAGAAAGCTACCCTACTGAATAGGTTTGATACAGAAGCCAGGAATTGGATCTGTTTCCCAAATTCAAACCTCTAGGACTCTATTGACTTGTTCCCCAGCAGGAATTCTCTAGTTGTTGGCTGCCATGGTCCTTTGGTCTGTTACTAGATTGTTCCCCCCAAAAAGGGGCAAAAAGGCACAGCATATACAGGGTGTGTTTGTGCGTGATTGTAGCGCAAGAGTTCCCAAATTTAAGTGTGCATCATAATCACATGGAGGTCCTGTTGAAACGCAAATTCCAGATCCCCCTCCCCATAGACCCTGATTCAATAAATCTGTGATGGGGCCCAAGAATGTGCATTTCTAACAAGTCCCCACGTGATGCCAATGCTGCTGATCTAGGGCTCACATTTGAGAAGCATTCTTCTAAAGTATACACTGTCTCCTTTCTTACCTTTGACACACACACACACACACACATACACACAACAGTAGCAGCAGCATAAGAGCCACTACGTGTTATATGCTATGTAAAAATGCCAAATGTCAGTATGAATAGCTCCTTTGAGTACTTACTGTGTACCAGTGCCAGCAGCCCTCCAGGGCAGGCATTGTTGTCCATTTTACCAATAAAGAGCTGATCCAGCCCAATTCTGACTCCCAAGCCCATGCTCTTAACCACTTTACTACATTGCCTTCTTAACAAGTAGTGAAACAAATAAGTCAAAATTAATGAACTGTTGAGGACTGTATCATGTTCCTCACAAAGGGTATGTTCAGGTCCCAACCCCAGGTCCTGTGGGGCGAGCCCATTCGTTAATAGGACCTTTGAAGATGTTATTAGTTAAGGTGTACCCAGATGGAATGAGGGTGGGCCTTAATCCTATATGGCTAAAGTTCTTATATGCAAAGGAAATTGGACACAGAAAGAGAAGGCACGGGGAACAGTCAGAAGGTGGCAGTCAATGGAACCCAGAAGAGAAAGAAGATGCTGTAGTGTGCATTTCCATGTGACAGAAAAGCTGTTTTAGTCTGCTGGGCTGCTGAAAGTAATATATCAGAAATGGGTTGGCTTTTTCGATGGGGATTTATTAGCTTACAAGCTTACAGTTCTGAGGCCATGAAAATGTCCAAATCAAGGCATCATCATTCGATGCTTTCTCCCAGAAAACTGGCTGCTGTCAATCCTGGACTCCTCTGTCACATGGCAAAGCACATGGCAGAGTCTGCTGGTCTATCCCTTCTCTTCTGAGTTTTGTTGTTTTCAGCTTCCTGCTTCTGTGGCTCTCTCCACATTCATCTCATTTATAAAGGACTCAAATAAGAGGATTGAGACCCACTCTGAGCCATGCCTTAATGAAGTTATCTAATCAAAAGACACTTAAATGAAGTAACTTAATCAAAAGGTCCTACCCACAATTGGTTCACATCCACAGGAATGGACCAGCTTTAAGAACATGATTTTCTGGGAGTACATACAGTCTCAAACTACCACAAAAGCCAAGTACCAAGGATTTCCAGCAGCCAGCCCCAGAATGTCACAGTCTTCAGGGAGAAAGTATCACCTTGCTGATGCCTCAATTTTGGACTTTTCCTAGCCTCAAAATCGTGAGCCAATAAATTCCCCTTGTTTAAGCCAACCCATTGTGTGGCATTTGTTTTAGCAGCCAGGAAACTAAAACATCAACCTACAAGTATTTTTTAATCAATGACTTGTATAAATTCTAATAAAATCAAGTCAAATTTGAAAAGCACTTTTACTAACTCTAAGTAGAAGAACATAAACTTTCTTTTTCCTTATGTCATTTACAGCCAAAAAATGAGTGTCCAAGGAATATTGAAAAATCAACCAGCCAACAAATGTTTGCTGAGTTCTTCCTAGATGCCTGAGGACCACAAGATCAGCCAATGCCCTGACACAACACACCTGAACACAACCAGGCACTTGTCTAAGAGTCACATAAGTGTTGAATATGGGTGCTACAAATTTGGGGGGGAGGGGTTGCCTTAGCACATAGAAGTAGGTGCCAAAAGATAATCTGTCACCAAAACAATGTCTCAGAGCAGTGGTTCTCAAGTTTTAGCCAGCATAAGAATCACCTGCAGGGCTTGTTGAACCAATCATGACTGCCCCTCAATTTCTGATAGGTAGTCTAAGGTGAGGCCCAAGAATTTGCATTTCTAGCAACTTTTCAGGTGATGCTGAAGCTTCTGGCCCAGGGGAACCACTGTTTTAGAACAAGCCTTCCCAGATTAACCTAGCCTCTGATCATCTTTTATTCGTTGATTCAACAAGCATTGTTGTATGAAAGACAAACAGAATGAAAGTGGACAAATGGAGGATGCTATTATAACACGTTCACATCTCTGAGGAGATAACATCCCCTGGAGTAGACACCTAAATAAGATGATGGAGCGAGCCAGTGTGGATATCTGGGTGAAGAGAGTTCCAAAGAAAGGAATTAGCAAGTGCAAAGACCAAGGGCAGAAATGTGTTCAGTGTGTTCAAGGAAAAACAACAAGACTGGTGACAGAAGGGAAGTGTTAGAGGGGGATGATATAGGATGAGATTTGTGGGATCTAATAGGTCTTAATAGCCTTTTAATAGGTAGGTTATAAGATTTTGTAGGTCAAGTTTAATAGCAATCCAGGAATCCACATTTGTAAAAAAAAAAAAAAAAAAAAAAAAAAAGCTCCCCAAGAGATTACGAAGCACACCGAGGTTTGGGAATGACTTTTAAGATGTACATTTTTATAAAGCTCACCCAACTCTTCTTAATTCTCAGCACCATTGTGGTGTGGAGTCTGAAAGTAGACACATGCCTAGAGCATGCAGCAAAGAATGCATCCTTATAGCATTAGGGTTAAAGGGCACACTCAGGGACTGGGCTTTGCACAGTTTTTATTCAAATGAGTAATTTCTCCCCCTTAAACAAAATCCTGAGTCATGCTTACATGTTGAGTGCAGAAATGGAGAAGAATGGTAGAATCCAAAGAGGAAGGAGCAGCTCTTGGTTACAGACAAGATATGGAGGGCAAAGAAAGGAAAGGATGGATGTGCAAATGGGGATTTAGAAATGGAATGGAATTTATGTGGGGACAAGAAATTCAGTTTTATACATAAGCCTATGTGAATCAAATGGAGGTATGCATGTGTGTTTGGGATTGGGGGCTATGGAAAGACTTGGGGGAAAAAGGTCATGGCTGGAGGCAAAGTGGTGACAGATGCAGTACCCAAATTAAGTAAATTCCGTGAAGGAGTAAGTGTGGAAGGGGAAGAACAAGAGGCACAGGACTAAGCCCTGGTAGGAAGAGGTGACGAGAGGAGGAAGAAGAGACACAGACTCGAAGCAGACAGATATGTACACCACCCCACCTGTCTATTACCTCAAATTACTGTTTCTGATAGAGCTGCAGCAGACACAAAATAGGTGAAAGTCAATTCTCCTGTCTTTCAAGCATATGGGTGTATAACCACCTGGCTATATAAAAGGGATCTCCCATTATGGAGAGCACTTTATCCCATAAATAAGTCAGACTCAATTATTTTATATCAAAACAATATCTTAGCTTTTAACGAGCGTAACTGCCAATACCCTGAGTCACGCATTATGAATCACTATTTGCTCCTTCCTAGCACTTTCTAGTTTCCTGCTAAGGAGACAGGGCTGAATGGGGTCATTAATCTGAATTAGAAATACTGTGACCTGCTCTGCACTTAACTTGCTAACACTGTGTGGCAGCGCTGGATCTGTGGGGGGTTGGCTTTCCAGAGTATTCTGAGGAAGAGGTGGGGTGGGGGAAAATGCTGAGCTAGTTTTATTGTTTTGAACCCTTTTAAATTCCAACTGCCATTTGGGCACCTCTCGTTGGGCTTTGAAATCACTGCTATCATTTCACTGCTTTTGGAGGGGTTGTTGCCAATTGACAAGCTTTGCACAGCCTCGGCCTAGAACTCAAAAAGGTTCACCTAAGCAGTCTAAAATAATGTGCCTCTTTTATTAGAAAAAGGGGGCTTGTATATTTTTCTGGCAGAATTGACATAACTCAATGGATGTTTCACTGGTGATGCCACCGGGGAAGGAAACTGAATGAAGCAGGAACATCTGTGGAACAGTGAGTTCAGTGGCTCTCTTACCATGGCGTGCTTCATTCACAGGAAAGACAATGAATGGCCCTTGAAAAAACATAATTGGCAAAGCATTGTTTTACAGCTTTCAGACATTTATTTCATTTAGCATTAATTACTTGCCATGAGGGTTGGGAAAATAAAGAGAAAGAAAAATCAAGTTTATTAATTTACCTCCTTGGTTAGGGCAATTAATGGAATTGCTGGGGCAATTGGGGGATTGAGATTTGAGGATTATCCTCAGAGGTTTGCCAGTCTTGATCTCCATGCTGCCCTGAAACAGAATCACAGATTAGGGCAGATGCCAAGTGCAAGACTTTTGTATAGTTACCTCTGCACTAAGATGTCTCTCTTGACCTGTCCCACCCCACTCTCGCCCCTGATTGATCACAAGCCTTACTGCTACTAGTGAAAACTGACTAGAAATAAAAGCAGCTCCCAAAAGGGTTGGATAAGTTCTCAGCAAGGTCTGCTATGATCACTCTGCAGTGCAGCCCCAACTTTCTGAGGTCGTCATCAAGTAGAACAGCTGCATTCCCTTGTTGATTCTGAACATCTCTTCCAGACCCAGTATGCAAAGCTGAAGAAATGGTGGGTCTGAGCTAAGGGTCATTTATTTGTCTGGCCTACCCACAGGGCACCACCCACTATTCTGAAGCTGTAAGAAGCTGAGACAATGGGCTCCTTAAATTTTCTTCATGATTTTGTGCATGAAGATTTTTGCTGATCTGCCTTCCCGCATCCCCTTCCACATTCATAGGTCAAGTGGTCCCTGAAACAGCCCCTTCTGCAACTTTGCCCTGAAGCTCCTGAGCTGGCCAGCACCCTGCTGCCCCCTCCTCTTCCTGAGAGACCTAGTGGTGACCGCAGGTGACTTGCTTTTGCAGCTCTGGATTTGGGAGGCTTTGTTGCTGCTCTAGGGCTGTGGGAAACTCAAGTTATTTTCTGTGGTCACAAGCCCCCGGGGTCCACAGCCAGTGTAATTATAAGTCAATCACTTCCCTTCTGACTCAGGTTCCTCTTCCCTTGGAGCTGGTAAAAATCATTATCATGGCTTCTTTCTCTCCTCATTCGGACACTTACTTCACTTCTCATGAATCTTTTCAATTGAATGTTATTTGAGGAGATTTTACTTATTTAACTCAGCACGGCACAAGGCCTAGCTGTCATCACTGCCCCCCTTCCATAGCTTGGGGCCATCTTCTGTTTCTCTAAGCTTGACCTCAGGTGCAGAAGATCCCAAGATGGAACCTTCCTGAGGGGCAGCCCCGGAGGTGCCCCCCAACCTGCCGCCTTCAGCCCACCAGGAGCCTTCTTGGAGACAACTCCATGGTCCACGGAGGCCAGAGAAAACAACCCTCTTTCCTCTAGGAAGGTGCTAGAGACAGGATTGGGGGAGAGGGGGCAGGTGCTTTATGTGTATTGGGAAATTTTAAGAACTCCTTCAAACATATCCACTGAATAGAATTTTAAAAATTAAAAAAAAAAAAAACAAAACATGAAAATGCTTTCTTGAATCAAGTAAAACAGTTCCAAATATAGGAAAATGCAATTTATGGTAGTAAGTTTTGTTGAGCCGGAATAGAGGGAGCAGTTTAAATTTTCTTCAGCGCACCCCCTGACTTCTCTCCCTCTTCCAGCTTCATCAGTGATCCCACCAAACAATCCAGCAGAGTTTTAACATTAAGACTTCTTGTGAATTAGAAGGGCTTCCCACCTCAGCCTCAATCCAGACCACAGCATTCAGGTCAGGCAGAAACTCTGTCCATGGAATGTCCCTCCATCTCTGATACTTCAAAATGTCCCGAGTGACATGCATTTCCAAGGTCCCAGGATTGCAGGTTCTCTGATCTGCGGGTAGGAATTTGACAGTCTGACCTGGAGCCAGATTCACTATCCATTCCTTCCTCTATGGCACATACTTTAGTAGCCTTCGTGCATTTTTAATTATGTAGTATAGCCACTGTCAGCATTTCCATAGCCATTTCTCATGCTCCTTTCCTTTACCATTTTATAATGTAGCAGAACTCCCTAAAGAGGATGTCAATACAACAGCATAAAGTAGTAAGAGAGCGTGTGGGTCAGAAAGTCAGCGAGACCTGGGTTCAAATCCCAACTCAGCAATTTACATGGCCTTGGGAAAGTTATTTAGAGTCCCTAAGTTCTAGTGTCCTCACAAATAAAATGGGGTGATAATAGTACCTACATCATAGAATAGTTGTTAACATTAAGTAAGATCATGCACATAATACTTACCATGGGTCTTAAGCAGCACTGTCCAATAGATTTATAAGACAAACCACCTATGTAAATTTAAATTTTCTAATAGCTGCATTTTTAAAAAGGTAAAAAGAAACAGGTAAAATTAATTTTAATTATATATTTTATGTAACCCAATATGTCAAAAATATTACCATTTCAACATGTCAATATAATAAATACAAATGATGACATATTTTTCATTCTTTTTTCCATACTAAATCTTTGAAATCTAATATGTAGTTTACACTTACAGGCATCTTGATGTGGACTAGCCACATGCCAAGTGTTCAATAGCCACATGTGTTTATTGGCCATGATATGGGCCAGCTCAGGTCAAAAACATGGTAGGTGTTAAGTAAAGGCAAGTTCTTTTCACTAAGACTCTGTCTTTCCATGCTTGGAGTTGAGAGATATTTGGAAATGAAACCCCTAAATCCCCTTTAGCCCCAGTGCTGAAAGGCTGTTTCAGAGTTTCTATGTGGGTTTCTTCATGTGGGAAAACAGCCAACAACTTGGTCCCCTGGTCACCTGTGCAGTTGTAGAGAGTTCTGTGGAATCTCTACTCCACTATCCTACTCTTGGCCAAACAGGTATGTGCTGCTACCATCCTAATTTCTTGGAACCATACATCCCAGATTGCAAGGGCCCAGGTGGTCTAGCCAATCTTTCATAGATGCTTAAACTGCTCAATCAACGTCATCCTAATCCTTCAGCCTCTGCTTGAACGCCTCCAGGGATGAAGCTCCCCATACCCTGGGAATACCCAGGCCCACCTTCAGGTGGCTTTGGTTGTAAAGAAACCCCTCCTTTAGATGGGACTCATCTTCTTCCCTCCACCTTCTACTCATTAGTCCTAAAACCAACCTGAGGAGACACAGAACAAGTCAAAACGGTCTTCTGTATGACAACCCTCTTTGAAGTTTGCTCTCACATACCCTCTAAGTCTCTATGTGTGTAGGGTAAATATCTCCAGTTATTTCCTGGCTGTTCATATGACAGTGTAAAGCCCTCTCCCTGTACTGGTTATTGAGTAGTTGTTATGTGTCCTTTGCAAAGTGCAGCCCCCAAAACTAACATAGGGTGTACAGTGTGGGCCATGAAGACAAATGTGACACCACCACCCCTGCCACCTTCACCACAACCACACTGCACCCTCAGAACTTGGTGGCAGGCAGCCTCTCAGCCCGATGAGGCCCAGCACGCAGCCACCCTCCCAGAAGATGGCTGTGCAACTCTGGCCTAGGCCAGATGCCAGGCACCCACCACCCATCTGCTGGGGCACTGCTGTCTGCTCCTCTCTCTTCCCAGTCCCATGTGCCAGGAAGGCCAGGAACAGCGGTACCACCTCTCCTGCCACATCCCAGGGTCAGAGAGCCCCTCCCAGCTCCTTTGCTGCTTTTTATACTCCAAGGAAGGAGCCAGGAGCTGCTTGGCCTGCCCTTTTCTGAGGGAGTAAGGTGGCTCCCTCTGCCTCCCCTATGGTCCCTGGCCAGCTTTCCTCTCCTGTGATTTGTAGATCCCTGTCCTTGCTGGGAGCCCAGCATTGGGGTTGCAGACTTGGCTCCCCCTCTTTAGAGTCCCCCATGTTTCTCTGTCTCTGTCAACTTCACTCCAAATGCCCACTGTGGAGTTCAAAGGCGTGGGGCCTGCAGAAGGGTGGGTGGGGTGGGGGGATGCTGGGCCAGGACAGACACACTTCTCCGGAGATATAGAAGGAAAGGAGCAGCTGCAAGGGAAGATTAAGCTTGGCCTCGTTCCCATGGATCAATAAATTAGTCAATCTTTATTGAGCTCCTCGGCCTGCACATGCTCATTAGCCAGTATGGACCCAGGAGGAGAGGTGAAGTCTGGGATTTGAGAAGGAGGGAAAGGCCCAGGCCAAAATATTTTCACCTCACAAAGGTCAGTGGTTTCCCTGTAGGGCCATTAGCTAATTCACGCTAAGGTGTTAATGACTTATCAGCTTTCACTCTTTCCTAAGGGACTCCATTTAGGAGGATGCTCTGAGAACCAGCCCGATTAGGAGCACCAAACAGGGTAAAGCATGGAGAAGTGGATGTGATAGGCAAATTTCTCTATGTTGCCATTTTCAGATGCTGTGGCTCAGATGCTGATTATTCATTAGAATTGGGACAGAGGTTGGGAGTAAGGGCTCTGGTGACAGTACTGCTTCCATTCTCTGGATCTTGCCCTAACCAAGTATAGCCTACAGATAGTTACTTAGCCTCCTGAACCCCTGAACAACTCACCAGTAAATGGGAGTGTCCACCAAATAGAGTTGGGAGGACAAAGTACTTAGTACAGTTTTTGGTTAAAAAAAAAAAAAAAATTAGAATTGCTTTTGTTCATTTTGACTTAAACCCAGAGATTGACAAGGACTCAGATCCTTTAAAAGGGTGGGGGGAGGAGGGTCTTCCTTGATCTTCACCTATAATAATTCCTGGCATCAAGATTTCACTTAGCGGTCTTTTATGACATTGTCATTTGCAAAACGGTCCAAAATCTTTTGATATTCATTCATATTTCTTCCCTAGATTACCTCTTGATTCATGAGGTTCACAAATGAATTTTTTTAAAATCACCTCTCTCAAATGTCAAAAGCAGTCTATCCAGTCTATAGTTTTGGGATTTGGTGAACAAAGAGCATTTTCCTTTTCCTTTTGGTTCATAATTTATAGATTCTGCCCATGTCTGAGCTCAGGCTTGTCCCTCTGCAGATCCTGCAGTGTGTCTGTATGTGACGATCTTGCCCATTTTACACTATTCACTCATCCATTCAGCAAACATTTCTTGGGTTCCCTCTCTGTGCTGCCAATTAGGGCAGGGCCACAAAGATGGTCCCTTTCCTCACAGTCATTACACACTAGCGAGCAAAGACACACGCAAACAAATAAAATAATTCCACATAATGAAGTATAAATAAGTGTAATGAATACAACAAAGAAGATCCTGAGCTGGAAAGAAGATCATCCATGTTAAGGAAGGGGCCACAGGTGGAAAAGAACTCAGAATGAGACACCAAGACAACTGGGGTGGCTGCAGCAGAGTGACTTTGGGGAGGATGCTGAGAGCAAGGCTGAATACTCAGGCTGGGCCAGATCTCACAGAGCTTTGTAGCCCACCAAAGGAATTGAGAGGCTATTAGAAGGTTTTCATTGTGAAAGTAACATAATCTGATATATGCTTTTTTTCCAAGATTTATTATTTATGTATTTATTCCTCCTCCCACCCCACCCCCTCCACCATTATTGTTTGTGCTCACTGTCTGCTCTCTGTGTCTGTTCATTGTATGCTGTGTCTGCTCGTCTTCTTTTTAGGAGGTACCTGGAACAAAACCCAGGGTCTCCCATGTGGGAGGGAGGTGCCAATCACTTGAGCCACATCTGCTCCCTGTTTGTTTTATCTCTCATTGTGTCTCCACGTTGCATCATCTTGTTGCATCATCTCGCTACACCAACCCATCGCGTCAGCTTGCTGTCTTGCTCATCTTCTTTAGGAGGCACTGGGGACTGAACCTGGGACCTCCATGTGGTAGGTGGGTGCCTAACTGCTTGAGCCACATCTGCTTTCCTGATATATGCTTTTAAAGATTGCTTTTGCCATCAAGTAGAGAATAAATTTGGTTTAGGAAGGAGGCAGACTTTAAATTCAGACTGCTGCCTTAATCTGAATGAGAGATAATGGAGGCCTGGACCAGTAGAAGTAGGTAGATTCCAGACACATTTAGGAATTAGAGGGTAGAACTGAAAGGACTCACTGATGGATTGGATGTGAAGAGTAGGATGAGGGAAAGAATTAGCCAGGTTGCTCCCTGAATTTCTCTCTGGAGTAACTGGGTGAATACACAGAGGTGTCATTCATAAAATAGGGAAGACACAATGCAGAGGGTAGAGAATCAAGTGTCCTGTTTCAGGTACATTAATTTTGTGAGGCATGATGTGTCAAATATGCAGATGGATATGTAAGCCCAGAGCTCATGAACGTGACCAGAGATCAATTTAGAAGTCTTACCATAAAGATGACCTTTAAAGCAGGGGGTGGATCCACTCACCCCCCACCCCCAACCCCCCACCTTCCCAACTCTGCTGCCAACATTCCAGTTCCTCTTCTCTGGATACATTCTAGTGCTATATGATATTTGTCATTTTGGGAGCAGCCACCAAGGCCAGGCCTTCAGATTTCCAGGTCTGACCAGGGAGCTCCTGAAAACAATCTCTTACCTAAGGCCAATGGAGAAAAGCAGTAAGTAGCTGTGCTGTTTCTTGTGTAACCATACCCCCCGCCGCAGCTCTAAGGAACACTGCTCATTGTCCTGAATTGTAAGGGAAGGGGTTGCTTTTGTCCTGAGACTCACTGTGCCATTTGGTCAAGTGACCATCTCAGTGGGCACTCAAGCAAATGCTTTTTCTTTTTAGAATAGAACTAGATGACCATTCCTATCTGTGAAATCCTCTTACTCTAATTGGCACCAAGTCCTTTTAGCGGATAAATGTATTTTCCATCACTTCTGGCTTTTTGAGGGAAAGACATTTTAGGAATTACAGTTGCCTGGGGCTAGGACATCAAATCATTAAATGAAATGAACTATAAAGTTTGATAAGCACAAGGAAGGGCAAGAAAAGAGGAAGAGGCCTCATTTACCCTGAGGACACATCAATAGAGGGTCCAGATTTCCACAATAATTTTTTTTTTTTTAGGTACCAGGGCCAGGGACTGAACCTGGTACCTCATATGCAGGAAGCCAGCGCTCAACCATTGAGCCACATTGGCTCCTCCACAACAATTCTTGTGAGTGTGGCTCCATGAATCCTGAGCCACAAGAGAAGAGAAACATTATTTACAACATAGTTTTATAGCATTTGCATTTCTCCCATTTTAGCAACTAGAGGAAAATAATCCAATTTTCCTTTTCTCATATGTAAAGAATTGACTGTCAGGCAAGATTTAACAAAATTAAAAATTTGCACTTTCTTAAATATTTCCAGATGATATGAATTTACAAAGGAGTTTCTGGTGAACATGTACTTGGATAAAAAATCACTCTACTATTAAACATTTTGCACACTACTCTGATATTTTCCACATAAAACTACTGAATTTATTAGCTAGCTCCTTACCTGCTTTCCATCTAAGGAGAATCAAACAAAGCCTTCAGCATATGCCACACCAGCAACTTTTTTTCTGTTTTAAACTGCACTAGGGAGTTTGAATTTGCATGCTAAAGTAAACGCAACCATTTGAGTACATTTGCTGAAACAGCCCATTACTGTGCACCATTGCAGAAGACCACGAAATTTAGCACATATAATGGAAATGGATCCCTTCCTTCTTAACTATGAGAACACTAAGGAGACTATAAAACTTTGAATATTTTATAGACTATAAAAACATTGGGTGTTGTGATGAATTGAGGTCTGATAAATGAAGCTGTTAATTTTATCATCAATCATCTCGCTATCATTTGAATACAGTTTCAAAAACATTTAAATCTCAGAGCTTTGAATCTTTCCTATGAATGTGTTGGTGTTTCCCTTGGAAACATTTGACTCTGCATTTATTTCTTAGCACCCAATCTTCTCAGCCAATTAGATGTTTTTTTAGATTCTGATGCCGAAAGAGGTGTTGTTGAATATGGTAAGTTGCTTACTCTATAAAGAAGATTCCTAGCGTGTGACAACTTAAATTTAGAAGTTCCTAACATAATCATTTTCTACTTAACATGCAAAGAATGATGTCGGTTAAAAGGAAGATTCTTTAATCTTTCTGTGAGAAAGTGCATGTGATTAAGCAAGGCTGCAAGAAAATATTATAAATGTCTTCTGATTGCACAAAAAGCACATATAAACACTCCAAGGGACCCAGAAATTGGAAGAGAGTTAGCATAAAAAACTTAAAGACATAATAAGTAAATACGTAATGAAGGGCCAGCTCTCTTTGTAGATGCCTGTGTTCACCTTAATTACATACAAATCCCTCTTGCCCCTTTGGTTTCTTTCTGAGATTTTGGTTAGGAAATCATAATTTTTAAAAATGCAGGTGCCTCAGCCTAATTCTGAACTTTTTGCTTCAATTAAATTCAGGGAGGATTTTTTTTCCCCATGATCAGAGAAGGAAGCATCTCTAGGATCAACTCACCCAATTCTAACCAGGTTTAAAAAAAAAAAAAGTTCTTGCCTTCAGTAGAAAAATTTCATGAAGTAAACTTTTAAAACTGGCAGCCAAAAATTATCATACCTGGCAACTCCACTTCTAGATAAATACCCAAAAGAAGTGAAAAGAGGGGCTCAAACAGAAACACGTACACCAATACTCATAACAGCATTATTCAACAATAGCCAAAAGATGGAAACAAGATGTATATATGTTTGAATAAATGGTTTCCCTACTGGAAAAGGACATAAGTAGCTGTTCCATTTCCAACTCTCCTCTTCCTCAGGCCCTGACTCTCTCCTATTCTTCCCTTGTTTAGTGGTTTGGAGGAAGCACAGTAGGATGTCATCAAAATGTCTAGCTCCTATTCCCTCGTTTCGTAGCCTTGAAGCAGGCTAGACACGGAATCAATAGACAGATCTGGAAAATGGCAGAAAAACCACTGCCATTAACATGTGTCCTCCGGTACCCCCAAGATGGCTGCTGGAAGACCCTTGAGAGATTCTCCTATTCGGAACGAGATTTCCTCTGGAAGCCAGGAAAAGCCCCAGATATTCTCCAGGGGCCTTATCATTGGGCCCTCCTGGTGGATTGATAGGTGGGGTAATCAATCAAAACAGCAAACAGCTGGGAGTCCTACTGTGTCATTAGCAAAGGGGCGGAATAATTAATGGTTTAAAAAGCAAGCGCAAAGGCCGAGCTGGCCCTGCTTTTTTTTTTTTTTTTTTTTTTTTTTTTTTAAGATTTTATTTATTTATTCATTTATCTCCCCCTTGCTGCTTGTGCTTTTGCTTTCTACTCTGCTCTCGCCATTTCTCACCATTTTTCCCCTGCCATGATGGCCATGCAAGTAAAACCTGGGCATTTATAATCTATAATAGGGAACTGTAGTCTGTAAAACAGCCTACTTTATCCTTCAGCTCCTTCCTCTCTACCTGGGACTCATGATCTGTTATTCTCTCCCATTTCTCTCCTCACCATTCCTTAATAAACTACTGGCCTAATCAACAAGGTGTGCTTTCGAAATTCATTTCTTGCAGCTTAGCCAAGAACCTAGAAAAAATCCGGAAACAGCCTCAGGTTCATACTGTGACTTTTCCAGGTCTCACCTATAACATATTATCACCTATCATATGTTATCACTTGTCTGATGCTAGAAATGGAGAAAATTACTCTGGGAAGGCACTTGGGTAGGGATGGGGGAGCACGCAGTTCCCAATGGGGCTACTCTCCCATGCAGCTGCAGCAGGAGGCTGCAGGAAGACTGTGGGTAGAGAAGGAGCTGCATCTTCTCCAAGATGCCTGGCCCTGCAAGATGAAGGCCAACAGCACTAACAGGCTGGTCTTTTTAGTTTTCAATCCTTAAACTTTCTTATTCTTTTTCACAGATTTGGGGCAAGGGGAGAGGAGGGTAGAGGAAGTTAGTTTAGGGAGCAAGAGAGAAGAATCTGTAAGCTCATATATATGCAGAGATAAAAAGGATTTGGGGAGGACAACGGTGTAAAACAGCACTTTGCACCTTTAACTTCCTTGATCTTCACAACAACCCTAACAGTTAAGGAGAGGAGGTAGCACTGTTACCTTCAGTTTACAGAGGAAGAAGCAGTGTCAGCTCAGTCACAACCAGGGATTTCCCCAAGGTCACGAAGTCAGTGAGTGGCAGAGAAAGGACTCCAACCCAGGTCTGCTCACCCTAAAGAAGATGCTGTTCTTAGCACCACAGTCTTTCAAATATAAAGCTTTCACAGCCCGAATTTCATTCAGCAAACAAGCAAGCAAGAAGCAGAGACCCTGGAGAAACACAGTAAGGGGCAAAACCCAGAAATTTTAATTTCCCCTGTCCCGTGTACGAAACCTCTTAGGCCTGACTTGCCCTGCACGTCCTTGATGTGGCAGCATTCGCCCAAACGTCTCGGAGTTCACCACGAGACTTAGCTACAGTCCTAGACAGATGAGGTGAAGTAGTACGTGTGTGGGTGTGGGTGTGCATGTGGTCACATAAACATGCTCATGAATATATCAGCCCCCAAATCCTTCCATGTTTATATTTATATGTCTCTACTGATCGTCTTGCAGCCTTATAGGACTGACTGGTACATGCCAGGCAATTATCCTTACATCTAAAGAAAGTATAAAGGTTTTAGAAAATATGGATTTGCTATGTATTTCTAAACCTGGGAGACTGTCGATTTATCCAAGTGTCCTTTTTACGTAGAACTCCAGTTGTTGATGTCCTCACTCAGCCTCATTACTGCAATCTCTGGTAGTTTTGAGCAGGGTTGTGCTTGTAACAATAAGAACTCTCATTTCTTAAGTACTGACAGGTGTTGTGCTAAGGGTTTGTTAACATTACCTCATTTAATAGAATTATAATCCTCCTTTTTCAGATGACAGGATGAAGGATCAGAAAAATAAGGAACTAACTCCCAAGCATACAACTCTTATGTATGGGGATGAGATTCAAACCCTGGTCCAGCTGATTCCAGAACAATATTCTCAACCACTGGATTAACATCCTACAAATTTGCTGTGGTTAAACCAGAACAGAAGAACATGAAAGGCCTGCTGAATGCTTGAATAAACCCTTAAAAAATCATTATGGAAAGACTTTATGGCAGCATGGCATTGAGGGTAAAAGTTTGGGCTTTGGAGTCAAGAAATCTGGAGTTCAAATCCTACCTCTAAAACCTACAACATGTCAACATATTGGAGCCTCAGCTTCTTGGGTGAAACAAAGATAATCACTACACCAACCTTATGATTGTTGTAATGATTAAATAAGGTAATATCTAAAACATGCTTAGCTTGATGACTATGTTGCATGGGCTCAATAATGTTAACTATTTTTCTATTAAGCCAAAATAGAAGAGACTGCTCCTTTCTAACAACCTCCATTAGCAACTTATTGAAAGTACAACCAATAAGAGTTGGCAAATTTTAAAAGCCATTGGCTTAAATGGATTAATCACCTTTCAGAGGCCCCATCTATGTAGTAAAACATTTTAATATCTACTCTAAAATGGCACTTACAAAGACTGTCCAGTAGGTAAATCAATCAACTGACACTCACGAACAATACTTGCAAAGCATTTTGAGACATACAAGCAAGTATAAATCTAATGCTCTGCCCTCAAGAAGTTTTCAGGCTGGTTTGCTATATAATAATAGAAGCTTTATGCAACAACAATAAAATGCAATTCAATACAGACAAACCCTGGAAAGCAATATTTGAGAAATCCCACTTAAAGTGTATAAATCATGTCACTCTTAGCTCAAAGTAGGTTCTGGAGAGCCTGTACATTTGAGTAGATGAAGGTGGGGGTGGGGGGCAATATAAGAAAGGGCAAAGGCAGTGAAAAAGAAAGCTTAGGGCCATGAGGGGGGTTGGGAAAGGGAGGAGAGGGGTGTGGAAAGTCAGTTCCTATCTAAGTAGCTGTAATTGGGTTGTATCAGGAGGGGGTGAAATAGGAGTAAAGTCATTAAGAAGACTCACCATTCTGCCCTTCACTCATGGACCCAGCTAAAGAGCAGGAAAGACTCAAATCTCCATCATAAAGGGAAATTATTTAAATAACTTTCTATGGGGAATCTCAGTAGCATTGTCTTTTGAGGGAGTTTTAGGGTGATGACTGCTCACCAGCTTAAATCCTTTCTGAATTTGGAACCCATTAAGAGAGGTAAGGTGCAAGAGTCAAATAGTCAAAATACAGTATCAACTCATAAACTGCTAAGGCTGGCTGGGAAATGGGGTTAGCTCTATGGCCAAATTTGTAACTCTTCCGCCTCCTAGCAAATTAAATGTATTGGTCCAATTAGGGACAAAATAACACAAGCAAAGATTCCTCCCCTTCCCCCTCCCCTCATCCCCAGGCTCCCCATCCAGGACAGCTCACTGCACATTGCAGAGGAGGGGAAGGTTGTACCCATCCTACTACAGGGGATCCTGAAAATGAGAAAGAGGGAGGTGCTCAGTGCTTCATCCTCTCCCCAATCCCTTGAGTCAGGTGTGGAACAAGGAGAGGAGAAAACATGTTTCCTTCCCAATACTGGCCTCTTGGGGAGTAGACTGGGCCTGGTAGTGATTTACCATCATTTCTTTTGCTCTTCTTTCCCTATGTTATTCCTAACCAGTAGCCTCCTTTCTCAGCCAGCGAATCTGTGTCCCATATCCAGAGCACACCTGTAAACAATGAGAGGACTTTCTGATGCCCACCTGGAGGGGAAGGGCCAAATGGAAAAGGTGATGGAATCAGAACTTAAAGAGGACAGGGGAAATTCAATTCAGGACAGCAACAGGGGATAAGGCAAAGTTTAAAGAGAAGCATATTCCTTCTTAAGGAACTTTGGATCCAGATATAGCCCTTTTGGTGTACTAAATTAGCATCATCAGTACCTTGAGCTGAAGATGAGCCTGACTGCTAAAGACTTCCATTTCAATGCACCTTTTCCCTTGTCCAGATTAGCACAAATTGGTTGAGATTATCAGGAGCTAAATGGATTTCCTTCTCTCCCATTCTTGTTTTCCAGGTAGCTTCCTATCTTTTTTCCAATGTGTTTCTGAGAATTGCTTTGGCAGCTTTCGGGTAGGGAATGTTGGTCCACTTGGATCCTATTGAAAGTTTCTATCGGGGTTTGAAGGCAAAAGTACTGGTCCAAAAGTTAGGGTTAGGATTGCTCTGGAGACTTTGGACATATAACTGTGACACTTTGATCTGAGTGATGCCTGAGGAGACAATTCCTCAGACACAAAAAAAATAGGGCTCTTCTACCCTTACTGGATGTGACTCACAAATGGACAATGGTACAGTAGATGTCTTATGGCTGGGGTAAATGAACTCTTTATCCCAAGATTTTTTAAAAGTAGGGTACTCGTGATAAAAAAACTGCAGTTTGCAAATGTCATTTTCTAAAACACTACATCCTTATAATAAAAAAATTAAGAAATGAACAATGCAATCAGAGCTCTTTTTTTCTTTCTTTCTCTTCCTTTGCCAATTTTCTGAATATAATGAAAAGATCTTGTTTTTGTTTTTGTGCCCTTGCAGTCCTGAAGTTATTTGAATGGCTACCTGGTTCATAACCCCAACAGCATAAATACTGAGAAGTGATGTTGTTATGTTTAATCTATTTAGAAAGTTAATTTTTGATCTCCAGTTCTACAGTACTACATAGATGATCCCAAATATGCATGCCTGGTATAAGAGAAAAACAATAGAGAAAGGCCTCCGAACAAGTACCCAGCAGAGACACAAAGTGAAACATCTCTTCATTCCTCTTTTATTTAACTAGTGAACATTTCACAAAGACAAAAGTTATTGTTCTGTTGGATGACATTGGCAAGCTACATATTCATGGTGGATGCATTTGTATAAAGTGTGGTTAGGGGTTAATCAATACTTCATATCTATTTCATGGCAATCAAATGCTCACATAGATTATTTGGTTGTTCTTCACCATTTAATTAGTTAAATGAAATTAATTTATTTCACAAATATTTATTAAGTGCCTACGACAGTGTCTGTGACATACTGGGTGCTTAATAACTATCTATTGGAACATAAAAGATTTCTTGAGAACTTGCTATATGCAAGGCTCAGTACTAAGTTCCCTGGGAGAAATGATTTATAAGCAAGGATGGGAAATTCTCCTTCTCAGAACCCTGAGCTTATGACTATGAAATTATTTGCATACCAAGAGTCTCCAGCCTCTTCCTTCCTCTACTCCTAACCATTCCCACCACTGCTAATGAGACATGTAATCTAAAAGCTTGGGCAAGGTGCCCATAAATCTATCTCTAAGGCTCTGCTCAACAGTTTGTCCTCCCCTGGGCCTATTGCAGGAAAACAAGAACCATTTGAAATCTGAACCATCCGCTGCCATAGAAAAGTGCATGAATCAAATGCAGCTGGCCCACAGCAAAGTCTAGCACTCGCTGGCTCATCCTCTGTAGTAACTCCAATCACTGTTCTCATATTTGTTAGCGGAAAAAAGTAGAATCATCAAAAACTACTGTTCAAATAGTCCTTGCAGTCCTGGGGAACTTAGAGATTAATATAGTCTCAGTACCCCCTCAAAGACCTCCTTATTTAGTGGTCTACCCCTGACCCTGTCTCACCCCTTTCACCCAGCAAATTTGCTCACTTTGTGCTTCTCCCTGCACTTTGAAAAATTCCCAATAATACCACTTATCACATTCTACTAAAATTACTTGTTTGCCTGCTTCTCTGAGCTTCTTGAAAGCCGCCACTCTGGCTTCTTTATCTTTGAAGCCTCAGCACCTCACTTGCAGCCTGGTACAGAGATGGTGGTGTGTAAATGGTTTTTCATTAGATTTTTTTTGTCCTTAGTGAGTCAATGAATAAATACTACTCAGCCAGATCCAGTAAGCCATATAAGAATTGGAATTATCTATTCCACCTGCTGTTTACCAACTAACAGTCTTGACATGTCTTTGCCATCGTTGGCTGTCATATGCAAAACATGGAAAATATTTTGCCCAATTCTTTAAAAGTAAACTACATAATTTTAGATCAGGAGTAATCTTGGGGATTTAGGAAAAATCACTTAATTTCATAGAGGAGGAATCTGAAGTCCCAAAAAGTCAAAGTCATACATCTAATTAATGGCATAGAAATGATGTAATCCAAGTCACCCTGTTCCCTGGGCAGTACTGCATTTGCCACCCCACAATCCACAGTCAGCTTGCTGAGGTTCCATTTCTTGAGAGGCTCATGAAGGGGCTTGGGGAAAGCACAGGCAGTTGAGCAGGATTCAGAAAGAGGGAGAAAACCTCTACCAGCTGCTTCTTACAAGAAGGAAGAAAGTGGAGAAATTATGGAAATCTATATAATTTGCAGCTAATGAGACCTTTAGGACAGTTTCAGGTTCATACCTGGTGTCAAGCTGTCCTTTGTTGTCAGCGATGACATCCTCCCCTTGGGATTGCCCAGGTCAGATCTTCTGAAGTCACTGTGCTCCAGAATAGAACCACTGTGCCTGCCTAAAAGTAAAAGAAAGCCAACGAGGGAATTAGGAAAATAAATCTCTTCCCTTTTATTGAAGTCGGGACTCTTTTTCGAACACTTAATTTCAAGTGGAAACACACAGGCTTGTGACTCAACAAACCGTGGTGACTCAGAATCTTACTATTCTTGGAGTCAGTCTCAGAGAGACAGAGTCTGCTTTGCCAGATGATCCTGGGATGCCTGATCTGTTTGGGAGGACGTGGTTCACGTCTGTGTTTAAGTGCTACATCAAGTACGGAAAAGGCAAAAATAACAAAGGGAGTTTTCAGGTTTAGAGGCCCTGCAGGTTGTCTGCCATGTTCAGAACATGATAGGACTTGAATGTCAACAGCCCTGCAAACTCCCTTGCCTGGGTCATGATGGCCTGGCCTCGATGGGTCTGGTTCGTTGTGATATGTCCATAATGGTCTAAATAAGGCTGTGACAAAACATGATGATTCTATTTTTGGTTTTCATTTCAGAGTCCTTATAGAGAAACGCTTTCATCTTTGATTCATACATTAATGTCTTAATTTTTCTTTACCTTTTGTGAATCTTTTGGTATGATGTTTGACTTCTCCAGTTAATCTCCCAAAACAACTGTACTCTCAGATTTTGCCTTATTTCTTGTAAATAGACATTATTAAAAAGTCTACTGAGTTTTTCTCTTTGGCAATTTTTACAGTTATTTTGAAGTTGGTTAAAATCGACAGTTTCTCTATACTCTTGTTTCCTTGTTTTTTCACCATTTTGGCTTTCCATGTCTGCCTTTTCACCTTATTACCTTTCACATTGTAGAATACTGTCTGTATAGAAAACACACAATGACCTTATGAATATTTGGATTAACAAACAAGAAGTCAAGAGAGTAACAGCGTGAGTGAGAAGGGACCCCTATTTAAATCTCCCTGCACTTCCCCTTCCCCCAAACCCCACCATGTCCCCCCTCAAAGAGCACATCCTTGCAGTGAGCCTGAGATGGGAGCCATGGATCTGCCCTGTCTCCTGCACTGAATGTAATTCCAGTATTTAAACATATGCATGTTTCAGACAACATTGCCCCTAAATGCCAGCCAGTCAACTGAAGAAACAGCATTTTGCCCCAAAGTTGGTAGAAAACTGCCTGTACTGGGTACTGAAAGGGCAGCATGTTTGGTCTCTAAAGTAGGGACCTACCTTAGGGATTTTCCAAAGGTAATATTGACTAGTTACAATTCTCACCTTACACATTAACTTTAGAACTAAACTATATGTAAGCCAAGAATTGTAGTTTTATGTACAGGCCCATCTGCCTGAAATTGTTGGTGAATAGTGACTGTGCTTGAGTCATGCTTTGTATCTCCCACAGTCCCAACACAGTGACTCCAGAAACTGTTCAAGAAACTGTTTCAAATGAATAAAGAAATAAATTTCCAAGTATTGAAAAATGCCCCTCTGGTGTCATTCATGTAATGAAGAGGTTACCAGGTGGCGATTACCATATTGATACCAGGTATTTCGAGGACACTACCAAAAACAGTGTTTCTCAAAGTGTGAAGGATCACCTGCTTCAGAAGTACTCCAGACAATGTACTTTAAAAGTATGTCACTTCATAAACAGACATCTGCACACTGATGTTTATAGTGGCATTATTCACAATTGCTAAAAGTTGGAAATAACCCAGGTGTCCATCAACCAATGAATGGATAAACAAATTGTGGAGCATACACACGACGAAATATTATGCAGCAGTAAGAAGAAATGAAGTTGTGAGGCATATGATAATATGGATGAACCTGGAGGACAGTATGTTGAGTAAAGCAAGCCAGACACAAAAGGACAAATACTGTATGATTGCCCTGTTATGAACTAAATATATTGTGTAAACTCATGGAGTTCATAATTAGAATACAGGTCACCAGAAAATAGAAGGAGGGTAGAGAATAGAAAGTTGAGTGTTGATCTGTGTAGAACTGGTAAAAAAAAAAAAAAAAAGGTTGTTTGTAAATCTTTGGAAATGAATAGAAATAGTGAAAGCACATCATGGTGTTTGTAACTAGCAGAGCTATTATATCGGTATGACAGTGGTTGAAAGGGTAAGTCTAGGTCATGTATATTACTAGAAGGAAAGCTAAAAAAAATGTAACACGGGACTGTAAAAGATAGTAAAACCTCATGTAAAACACGAATATGGGTGACAATGCATATATAAGACTATTTTTATAAAATATAAATACAAATATACGAGAGAGAAGGAAAAAGAATAGCTGCTATGTATGGCAAGGGAAGCACAGAGAGATTGAGAGGTGATGAGTTTTTGCTTTTTATTATTATTTTTATTATTCTTGGAATAATGAAAGTGCTCTAAGAATGACTGAAGTGATGAATGCACAAATATGTGATTACACCGAATACCATTGATTATGCACTTTGGATGTATTTACACTTTATTAATATGTATCATTAAAATTGATTTGTTTTTTTTTTTTTAAAAAGTATGTCTCTTGAATCAGCATCTCTGGGAGTGAGGCTCCAGCACCTGCATTTTCCTTATCCTCCCTGGGTGGTTCTTGTGCACCCAAAATTAGAGAACCAAAGTGTCAGTGGTTCTCAGTTGTAACTGTACATTAGAACCACCTCGTGAAATTTTGCAAAATAACAGTACCCCAACTCCACTCCAGACTAGTAAATCAGAATCTCTGGGAATGCAGTCAAGAGCTGGTGTGTTTTAAAGCTCCTCAGGTGATTCAAATGTGCATTCAGGGTTGAGAACCACTGCTTTAAGTCCTTCTTTCTCCCATCTTAGCCCACTTATAATCTACAGTATCAGCTACATGCAGCAAACAGCGGACACTAGAGAACCTGAGAGGATCAAGGAAAACAAAACAGCACACAAATGTCAGGGTCTGTGGGAAAGCTAAACTCTGGGCAAACTGCCTTCCAACATGGGCTTTCAAAAACAGTCAGCCTCAAAATCAAAACAGGCAGCTCTCACCAGGCCCACGAGAGAGGCATTTATTGGAGACACCTAAAGGAGCTCTTTGCTACCTTCTATCTGCTACCTATTAAAAATTTAAATGGAATCCATGGCACTACTCCTATGGCTGGCCCATAGGATACCTCATTGGGATTAGAAGAGGATATATTAATTTCTTGTTTTAAAGGACAAAAATGTTTGTTCTCTGAAAGAAATAATACCTACTTTACTTAAGATCTTTCTATAAAACTATATCTATTGTCTCTTATGAGTCTCCCAGTGACTGCGTATTGAAAGCAGAAAAAGGACTATGGTCCCCATTCTACAGACAGTAAAACCCAGTGGGAAAGGTTAAGTAGCCTGTTAAAGGTCACATAGTTAGTACAGGAAAGAACCAGGACATAAGCAGTTTACTGTCCACCATCCAATTTTTTTCCTGCTCCATTCAAGGTAATACTATTCAGATCATATGGAAAACCTTACCTGCCTGCACCTCTCTTAGAACACATTACTTTCTGCTTTATATTACAATTACTCACAGAGCCAGATCTCTCTTTCTAGTCTACTTAATGAGGGATGGTACAAGTCTGATTCATCCTTATATTCTCCACAATGCCTACTCCTAAAAAAATGGTATGTAGTCAATAAATGTTTCTTGGATGATTAAATGAAAATAAGAAATAAGACATTTAAAATTTTAAATTGTAAAACCTTCAACCCAGAGCATACATAATTCTGCTAATCATCAACCACCTTCTCTTTTCTTTAAGAAGGCCACCATTTCTTTTATGGTGGTATTATAAACATCACCATTATCTAACCTTATTGTAACCTTATTGTTAACCTCAAGTGAGAATTATACACCAGGAGTCAATGATGGTTTAAGAAAATAACGTTTCAATTCCAGACCAAAACTATCTTTCTGTTTAAGCTGAAAGACAGATAGACCTTGGTTCTACCCTTTAGAAAGAAAGAGTTCTGAAAACCTCCTTAATTGTAAAACCTCATGTAAGAAAAACAAACAAAAACAACAACCACAAAAGCCATTTGGTATACCTACCAGAATGGCAAAAAAACGAAAAAGAAAGATAATGTTCTGTTGGCAAGGATGTAGTACAAAGGGAGCTCTTCTACTATGCTTATAGGGGTGTAAATTGATTGGTACAACTAATTGGAAAAGTGTACACTAAAGTTGACCCAGCAATTCCACCCCTAGGTATATACCCAACAAGACTGTGTATATATATTTACCAGAAGACATGTACAAAAGTATTCTTAGCAGCTCTATAATAGCCAGGCACAGTAACAGCCAAAAACTGGAAAGCAAAACAAATGTCCATCAATAGCAGAATGAACAAATAAATTGTGACATACTCTTTTTTATTTTTTTTTTCAAAAGATACTTAGATTACATAAATGTTACATAAAAAAATAGAGGATTCCCATATGCTCCACTACCCACACCTCCCACATTTTCTCACATTAATAACATCCTTCATTAGTGAGGGACATTCATTGCAATCGATGAACACATTTTGGAGCATTGCCACTAAGCATGGATCATAGCTTACATTGTATTTTATACTCTGTCCCACACAATTCTGTAGGTTATGGCACGATATATAATGTCCTGTATCTATCATTGCAATGACATTCAGGACAATTCCCAAATCCCGAAAATGCCCCCGTATTACACCTGTTTTTCCCTCTCCCTGCCCTCAGAACCTCCAGTGGCCACAGCCACCTCTAATTGAGAGGGGGTTTCGATCCCACATGGCCGATGGATGGGACTCTCTTGCTTGCAGTTGTAGACTCTTGGTTCCTTCATATGGTGGTTGTCTACCATCTCCTCCTTGTTAGTTATACTCTTAGAACAGATTCCTAATCCACAATCAGAATTAAACATCTGAAGCCACACACAACATAGATGAGTCTTACAAAAATAAATTTGGACAAAAGAAAACAGATACAAAAAGGTATATACCATATTATTCCAAGTATATAAAACTCAAAACCAGGTAAAACTAATCTCAGTTCTTAGAAATCAGGATGGTAGTCTTCCTTTGGGAGGGGTGTGTGTAGGGGCTGAAAAGGGCACAGGAGGCTTCTGAGGGCTCAGTAATAATCTATTTCTTATCTAGTTCTATGAGTGGACTCTGTGAAAGTTCACTGAGCACTTTTCTCTGTATTAAACTTCAAAAAAAAAGTTTACTTAAAAACAAGAGTAAGACCCTTGGCACAATTTAACTAATGGTACACTGATTCAAATAAGCATTGGATGGGAAGGAAGTGGAGGGAGATTTTCTCCACAAATGGAAGATTTCAACAGCAATGTCTCACATCCAGTAAGAATTCAGATGCTAGAGGAGTGTTTCTTTGATATTTGGGGGTTTTATAAGTTCAAATTTCACATTGGTTGGGTTTTTTACTTAATACAAAGAGTCTCTGGATGCAGTCCATACTCTTTCTCATTGTTTCCACCCAACACTCCTCAGGGCAGGGACTATCTCTCTTTGGTTTTGGTTCCTCTCCACCTAGCTCAGGGTCCAGCCCAAAGTAAGACTTAATAACTCTCAGATCTTCAAGGACATAGACCAGGTCTCTACCAGTAGAGGGACTTGATCCTCTGTACACAGCCAGCCAAAGGTAAGGCACATATTGGAGGGAGGTATTTCAACATCATTCATGGTCTTTACTATAAAACAATTAACCTCTATTGTCATTATCCTGTAGAACCATCATTACTCAGGGCACATGGTCCATCAATATCTCTTCCAGCTTGTTCCCAGAACTACAAAACATTTTCAAAATGGACCAATAAAAGAGCTTTTCCAAGAACACAGAAATAACATCCTCAATCCAGTTGGTCTTGGAGCCACTTTCAGTCACTTCCATTTCCCTCTTGGCTGCTGTATACAAACTTTGCCTTCCTACCTCCCAAGGCATCATTTTCATCAATGGCCTATTCTTCTAAGGTCTAGCATTAGGAAATGCTACACATCTTCTCTTTCAGGAGACAATTTTTATACTTGAAGGTAAAGGAAACAACCTCCTCAACAAGTCTGAAACTCCTTCTAGGAACTGTCAGTGGCAACATATGCTCCTTTTCCAGTAAAGACCCCTATTTGACAAAAGCCAGATGTCTTGGCCCCATCTGGTGGTTTCTTGAATCTAGTAAACTCACATGTTACATTTAAAGTCCCCATGGGGAATGGTACTCTGTCCCCAAACAACTCTGGGGTTACAGCTATTGAATCTCCTTTGATGAAGAAACAAGGTCCCATACCCAATATTTAGGATAAAGATACCTAAATGGAGCCAATGCAACACCAACAATTTTTGCTGCTCCATAAATAGCATGTGTTGTTTTAATTCCCAGCAGGTTATGAGATGAAACAAATGGAAAGGATACTCCAAATTTCTTCTCTAAATTAAGATGTGGAGGGGCAGTCTGTAAACTTTAGATACATATTTTCCCTTTGGATAACAATGTCTGCTAGTAAATCAATAATTGGGGGGGGGGTCTCCTATTCAATAAATTGGGCCTAACAAATATTCTTACCTTCCTCTTTTTCCTAAATCTATTGACATGACAAAGATACTAAAAAAGAATAAAAACCAGGAAAGTTCTGACAATGAGGGGATAGGACACAAGTGGGCCAAAAGTTTAGGAAAATTTCTTGATGGCAGATGAGATATGAGATTCACTGATGGGAAAAGACAAGAGAGGAAAATGGAATGACTCAGAGTAGGCACAAGAGAAGCTACAGTGAAGGTGGAAGCTGTTCATCCATGAAAAGACCCTTGGAACTGGGGACCTGGCAGGAAAGAGACCCTAATGCCGCAGATTGAAGAAACCATGGGCTGGCTATTGGGTGGTGCATAATGAATAAGGCTTATGTTTCACTGTCAACAATAACAATTCAAGGAAATTAGAAATTCTAGGGAAAGAAAATGCTGCTCAAAAAAATCATAGCAAAAAATATAAAGCATGATTAAGAAATTTATGGAGCCTAAGAAGAGAGAATCTTGAACTGGAACTTGAAATATTCTGCTTCAAGCAGGCTCGATTTAAGAACATAAATTACATTTCTTGTATATGTATAGTCATATTCTGGTTCTGCAGTGAATAATATTGAACAATATCATCATATCATAAGTAATGTTTATTTCTTTTTGGTTTTCAGAACCGATGTATAGACATAACATGGAATACTTAGAAGTACCTTTCAGAGCATAAATGCTTTAAACATTGGCAATGTAAAAACAATGGTGGAACTTTCAAAGAAGCAGGAGTTAGAGGTAGGGAGGGAAATGGAAGAGAATGTGAGAGTAATCAATTCCACTTCTTAAAGCATGGGAAGTTACAAGACAGGTCTGAAGTTATTGGAACAAAAATAAAAGTCAAGCATATTACTTAAAGTATAAACAATGGAAGAGCCAAAAGGAAAAATAAATAAAGGGAGAAGAAGGTGCAAAATAACCAACATTTGGAAGAAGATTCAGGGAAAGAGGAAAAGTGGTGGTGCACATGAGCACTTTTGAATGGTAACTTACAGCAAGGTGTTGAAAGACAAGCTTGAACTGATAAGATAAGAAATAGGCATTTAAATTATATAAAAATAGACATTTAGAGTTATAGCAATAACCTCTGGAAGAACTAAAAACAGGGAATATGGGTAATGGTCTCTTGGGAGTGGGGCTATTAATAGTGCAAAGAGACATACTTTTCATTTGGCACACTTCTCTTTGAAATTTTATTTCCATAAGCATGTACTTTTTTTTTTCAAAGTATACAATCAATGGTATTTGGTATAATCTCATAGTTGTGCATTCCTAACTTCAATCATTATTAGAGCATTTTCATTATTTCAATAACAATAATATTAAACAAAAAACAAACAAATAAACAAACAAGAAAATTCTTCCCTACTCAGGCTCTCTATGCTTCCTCTGCTGTACACAGCTGCTGTTTCTAGCTATTCTTGCACATTTATTTATTTATTTTTAAGCAGTCGAGCATGGACTTTTAAAATTCTCATTAGCATGCTGACATTTTAGCATCCCAAGTGTTCCAACTTTTCAAGCAATGACTATACAAAGATCAAAACCATGACAGCAGGTTAAATTTCAGGGTCTTCAACCCTAAGGTTTGTAGCCATCTCACTGGAACTTTCCCAGTCTGTCATTCATTGCCTTCTAGACTGCAGAATCAGATTCTTCTGAACTATTTCCAGCTGCCTGCTCATTTTTCCTGCCAAGAGCACCAGTTTTCTATGAGTGTCCTCTCATCTTGCAATCAAGCATCATAAATCCCTCACTAGGCCTCTTTAATAAGATGTGTTATTTATGTCCAAGAATTCCTCACTTTTGAACTACCTGAAGAGAAAAATCTGCCAGACCTGAAATACTAACAATAAAACCTTCAACTTTCAGCTCTAGTAGAGGATTTTGATTACACTTCTGGAGCACTCACGATCTAAGAAACTTCTGGTTTGTATTGATAAAGATGGAAATGACAGCTATTAAATCCCAGAAATGTCCCCTCTGCCTACTTTAAATGCCAAAACTAAATGCAAAAGAGCAAAGGGCTAAATGTAGTATTGTGCAGTCCACATCAGGTGTTGCAAGGTTACCGTTTTGCCTTCACTCTCCATCCATCTTTATCCACCCTCCAAACATTCCTCTAACTTCACCTGACCTTCCTTGGTTTATTGGACCCTGGCATCACTTAACTTCAGTGGTTTAACATACCCCAAACATCACTTGATCTTATTTGCTTGATGTACTGCCAACATCACTTGACCTTACTTGATTTAACACATGACATAATACCGAGAGAAGAACAAAGATGGAAAGTGTAGCTGAAACAACGAAAACTTCTTAAAGAAAAAGACTTTCAAGAAAAAAATAGGACAGATTTTGAAGTAATACAAACCTGTTGCAGAGTTTCAAACTAGAAAGTTTAAGTGACTGGGTAAGGTCACACAGCTTGCAAATAAAGAGTCCAACCCAGAATTGTTGCTTTTTAAACTAAATAATGATTAGGCATAAAGCGAGATGATAATCCTCAAACCTATAAATCTACCATGAACTTAATGAATTTTGCCTGACCTGAAAATTGATGATGGTAAAAACTTTTTCTACATATTGGCAAACTTCTATTGAGTTTTATTCTAAGCCTTAGGGGAACATAAGTTCAGTGAAATAAACATGGGGATTTTTGCCTTCAGATAAATCACAAAAAGGTACGGACAAAAATCATTCAGTCAGCTGATTACACAAGTTGCTAAGAATATTAAACACTAGAGCATTTTATTTCTGAATCATCAAGGCTGTTTTTTAACTAACCTATTTTCATCCAAATATTACAAAATTATCATAAAGTATCTTTTCCCTAAAATGCATTAAACTTTTTGTCCAACTATCCTCTTCTTTATATGACTAAATGTGAAATGTGAAATTATTAATTACTATAGACTGAAGGGAAATTTTTGAAAAATAGTACTGTATGCATCAGCCATTTCTATAATACAGCTCCTTTATTTTACCTTTGATCTTGAAATTTATATTGTTCACCAGAATTAATCTTCAAATAGATTATATTTTATCTGTTTATACCAATTGATAGTTGCTTGGAGCACTGTGTTAAGAAGGATTCTGAGGTTGTGACCAAGCTCACTGCTAAGGAAGACCCTACTGAATTAACAATATTTGCTATGGAAGAAAAGGAGAGAATAGCAAGATTTGCTTGATATCCCTGTCAGGTGCTCAAATCTAGCACATTTTAAGTCTGGATAGTTTCATATTTTCTAAAATAAAGCACAATTTCAAAAGTTGAAATTCTGTAATATAACACCTGTGCTGGAACTTCAGAAATTACTAAAAATTGCCCACATTGCACCAGAAAGAAGGTAGAAGTTTCCAATATAAAAATCAATTTGCCATTCAGAGTCATGGAGGAAAAATTCATGGGAATCAAATGACCTTGTAACCTAAATCCTCTAACTTAGCACCATTCTTCTCTAAATCCAGTTGTTTTCTCTAAGGATCATTGCTGCCCATATACTAGTAATATTTTCTTTTAAAATAATGGAGTAAACAGAATACATGCCCATATGAAACACATATCAACTTAACATACAATCAAGGTGACATCACAAATCAGTGGGAAAGGGAATGATTTCTGGGACAACTAGTTAGCTATCTGCATTTTTTAAATGTTTCAGTTAGACTCTCATCTCATGCATATGTCAAAATAAATTCCATATGAATTAGGCTTAAATGTGAAAAGTTATATCTTTTTTCAAACCCACAAGAAAAGAGAGATGAATGTCTATTTGACCTCTGATTAGGGAATGGATATTTAAGCTAAAATGCAATGAAAGTAACGACGAAGGAAAAGATCATAAATATGACTATCAAAAATGTTAAAGCATATGTGCATTTAAAAAAAAACATCAGGGAAGTGGCTGTGGCTCAATCAGTAGGGCTCCCGTTTACCATATGGGAGGCCCCGGGTTCGGTTCCCGGGGCCTCCTGGTGAGGGCAGGCCCGCCCGCACGGCGTGGTTGGCTGACCTAGCGAGCGTGGGCAGCAGGGGGGGATAAATGAATAAATAAATAAAATCTTTAAAAAAAAAAAAAAAAACATCAAAAGCAAAAACAGTAGGAGAAAAACTAAGAGTTAGAAGACCAGATGAAATGGTCAGTCTTCCCCAACTGCCTTTAAAATCCCTCTCTTCCCCATCTGTGCCTTTTTGCCATGAGTTTAGTTTATAGCTCTGCTGTAACACTCGTTCCAATTGTGTTTTCACTGGCTAGTATGCCTCTGTTCTCCCATTTATACTTGCAACTCCTTTTAGGGAGAAATTCTGTCTTATTAAGGCTATTTTTTCATCAGCTAGCATAGGTTTTCAATGAAGGTTTTGCTGATTAAATGTTGAAAGTTCAAAGAATTATTTCTGTTTTAGGGTCAGAGACTTAAAATCATTCTCATACTATTTTTTATATATAAGAAAATGAATGAGAATGGGCTTTAGAGCCAGCAGAAAGCTTTTGGACCCCAGCTCGGTCACTCACGAGTTGGGTACATTATCAAGATTTTCTGAGCTTCAGTTTCCTCATCTTTAAAAGGGGTAACATCTTCCATGCAGGGTTGGTTTAAGGATTAGAGGTGAAATATATAAACACAAACAGGCTTAATAAATGGCAGTTATTACTCATAATGGGATTATTAACCAGACTGAGGAAACTACCAGGAAATACACAAAGTCATGCATTCATGGAAAAACATATTTGAATTATTTTTCAAAGCTGATTGAAAGCAATGCCATCATCAAAAGCACATCTGGAATGTGCAGGGCTGGAAAAATTATATGAAATCCTAGAGATATTAGAATCTGCAGAGGCTATCTGATGAAATTTTAGCACTCAACACACTATTTCAGATGCTTTTCTTCAGCTGAAAGGCCATTAATCCATTAACACACATTATTTTAAACAAACTTCGTCAAACTCTGCTACTGCACAGTTCTGGTGAGTGGGGTCAGATTTTTCTTTTTTTCTTGGCTGTGACTAATGCGAAAGCAATGGGCTATTTATCAATGAGAACATTCTATGACAACGGAACCGGCCACAAAAGGCAGAAATTCATCTCCTGGCCTGGCATATGATGGACTAAGGAGAGACACACCATTATAAATTCTGAAGCTGGGTCAAATGGAATCTTCCCCAAAAGCACAATTTTGAGGAGATAGCACTTCCTGCGGAAGCATTTGGGTGGGAATCTGTGAGTGAGACATGGAGTCATCTTGGTTATGTGCTAAATAATCTGCATGTTATTATACTTATGCACTTTTTAATATATATTTATCGAGCACCTACTGTGTAGAAGACCCAACCCAGGGTGGTGGGCAAGATCAAAGGTAAAGTTAGGGTCCATTGTTTAAGGAGTTTCCGCTCTACCCACAACAACTCACAAACAGCTACAGCATCAGGTCATGTAGGATGTGTCACAATGCACACATCTTAAACACTTTGCAAGCATTACATGGTTTCAAAAAGCCTTTGATGTTGAAAAGATAATCACTTAAGAAAAAGGTTTCAAACACACAGAGTGTTATCTAGTAACAAATAGAAATCCCAGGAATAGCTTAATATGATTTTTGCAGCAAATGCCTTCTGAAACCTATGCATATGGAAAGTATGTTCCTCCTACAAAGTAGATACATTTAGGGGCTCTGCAATTATTCCCAAAATGCCAGACTTAATATTGTGACACATTAAGTTGCCCATATTTGTGATATTTTAATTATAATAGCTAAATAACTCCCTTGCTGGGGGCCTTCACCTTAGCCATTCCTCTCCCTCAAAGCTCTTCCTCGAAACCTTCACGGGTCCCACCACCTCTCATCCACTCAGATCTCTGCTCTGACACTTGCTCCCCCACCCCATTCCATCATGCTGTTTCCCCTCTCTGCTTTATATTTTCTTTGTGGTAGGGTTTTTTTGTTTGTTTGTTTGTTTTTTCCTCTATTAGAGAAGTTGTGGGTTTACAGTGAGGTAGGTACTATCACTTGACATTTTATTATATATTTGTTTATTGTCTGTCTTCCCTCACTATAAGTCAAGAGTTTGTCTAGTTTACCACTAAAACCCTAAGACCCAGAAAATTACCTGCTCATAGAAGACATAAACATTTTTGCAATGTGTAAAAGAATGAAATACCTTCTTAGGAACATTAGGTTCCTTTGAATATTCTCAAAAATAGCAGCTCTTCATCCAGTGAAGGTGAATCTGATTTTCAGTTAATAAGGTGGGTGGACCAAGCTGATTCATTCACTCAGTCATCCAACAAATATGGACTGAGAGCAACTTTGTGCCAGACGCTGTTCTGGATGCTAGATAATTCTGTTGGTCCAAAATGAAACCTGACCATAAAGTAAGATGATGGGCTTTCTTATTTGATGGTATACTGATTCTCATTCCAAACAGAAGCACAACTGAAATAGAAGCAAAACTCTCTAACATGATCACTCACTCAGATATAGAAGTTCTGATATACTTGTTTATAAAGCCTGGTTTCAGCCCTTTATGGTTTCATTTCCTAGAAATAGGTCCTCTCAGGCACCCACAGAATCTTGTGGAGATGGGAGGGGAAAGGGATTGCAGGGAGGCCCCCTCTAAATTATTCCAGACATTCCAAGTTGCAACAGGGAAAATGTGTGCCTGACACTTTACACACATTGTGTATGGAAAATGTGTAAACCTGCAAGTTGAAGCATAGACATTCTGGTGGTTCACAGACACAGAGGAACATATTTTCAGATGTAAATAAATAAAAATGCCAGACATACCTACAAATAATGTATGCAGACAAATATATCTGGGATTTTTTTCCTCAGAGTCCAGAAGAGAAATTACTTGGTAATTAATCCTGGTTTATAATATGGTCCTTTACAACAAGGATATCCAAAACTAATCATCCTGAAATCAGAATGTTACTAAATACTTGTTTTATCTATCAGTGCTGTAAGGCTTTAATCTGTTGCATATTTGTTATATTCTATAGCCAGGCCAACTCAACTTTTATTAGTAAGAAATCGTGGAGTACCAGATTTTTGTTTTGCCTTTCTCTAAGTGATTATCTTTGCATCAGGTTCTTCATCCTCGACAACATTTTGTGCTTTTTTTTCAGTTACAAGAAACATTTTCTCCAAACGCTCCATGGGATAGTCTTCTAGAAGAACCTATTTTGGGCATCTCCCTAGCTTCAAACAACCCTTCAAGTAGCTGTTGAGCAAGGGCATCCAAGTTAAGAAAGTTAAATCTAAGTGGCTGCAGGATTCATACAGCTGTGGCTTCTGTCAGCTCTTAAATAAAATATTACATGTGTGCCTATTGTTTGTGAGCTGTCTGCAATCCCCCCTTCAGCTGACTGGAGCTAGAGGGTATGTATATTAGTAGGCCAGCAGTTGGTAATTGTCGCAGCCAGTTACTTGGTAACCCATAGAATAGCATTCTCTGGAGGTAGAGACTTTGTTGCTAAGCAATAAATTCAGGTAAAATAACCTTTCTCTGGCTCTTAAGGTTCCAGTTTTAGAGCACCGGGTATAGGTTGGGTTGTCTCCCCCACAGCCCACCCACATCTCTTTTGTTTTTCCACCTAGGCCATGAAACCAGTGCTGATAACTTGGAGAGCCTTTGTTAGCTGGGACTTGTCCACTGCTGTCGCAGGTTGCGGGGCAAGCAAATGCTCTAGGAGGCAGAGTTTATGCAAGGTAGGCTCTCAGGCTTCCCTGTCATAATGCACATTCTGGATTCTGTTTTGGAATTGACAAATATATCAGAGAGATGGGCACAAAGAAGACCAAAACCAATTATAGGGATTTGGTAGAAACAGTAGATTAGACCAAGGGAAATGTGTGCCTGACAACGTTTAACCAACCTTATTATCAATTATTTTATTAGTAGTATTAGTTACTGTTTGAAATACATACTTGCCCTCAATAATTGCATAAATGCTTTCCAAGTACATCCTTCTGTGTTACAGAGATCAAGAGCACTGGGTAGAGGGGTCTCTGGCAGGAAAAACCTTGTTTCTGTCCATTCAGGAAAGCTTTGAACTATCCTCATCCTCTAAGGGGTTAGTTGCAAACCAGATAAACAACCAGCACCAGAACAACTATATTTCTTCCTACCTCAAGAATTTTGAGGGAGTCAGGAAATAATGCTACAAGTGATTTTCTGAGGAAAATACCACTCACTATTTTTATTGTTTCACCTGACAGTGTTTGAGTCAGTGTTTGAGGAGAGAAATGAGAAACAGTAGTATACTGGTTCTCTTAAAAAAACCTATAAATTTAACCAGAGTGTACTTGCCACTTGAAGTTCCTCAGAGGCAGTGTTTGGATTCTGCCTGAGAGTCCCATTCGCTGGGAGCTGCCACTGTCACTTCCACAGACAAACCTGGAAAACCCCATCCATGAATATCCAGACCTATCCTACCAGATAATTTAATAGTATAATTTAACATTTTCTTTCCAAAAATTTATATTCAGGTTCAAAAGAGTTCACAAAGAGATTCCTTTCAATGGCGATCTCCACTAGGAGATTTTAAATGTTTTGTTTTGCTTTGTTATTCTCCATGGTGAAGCAGAAGTACATCCACAGGGTACAAAAATTATGGGACGCAACATGCTCCATGGCCAGCACAGAAGCCCTTTCTTCAGTGACACCCTGTCTCAAGACTTCCACCTGGCATACAGTCTCTGCCAGGAGGCTTTGTTCCTCCACAGGGGCTGAGAGTTAAGGACAGTGGGGGAAGCGGATGTGGCTCAACCACCTGAGCACCCGCCTACAACATGGGACGTGTCGGGTTCAGGTCCCGGTGCCTCCTAAAGAAGACGAGCAGATGCCGCCTCCCGCAGCAGCAAGCTAGAAAGCCACCTCCCAAGTCAAGTAGCTAAAAAGCAGCAAGGAGCTAGACTCGGCCCCAGCCGCACAAGCAGAGGTCACAAGCCAGCTGACGAAAGCATCCCTCGGGGAGCGGATGTGGCTCAGCCAGTTGAGCACTCCCCTCTCATGTGAGAGATCCTAGGTTCGGTTCCCAGTCACTCCTGGAGAAGGCGAGCACACAGATGAGAAAACCATCTGGGGGAAGGGGGGGGAGGGGGTGGATAAATAAAGTAAATAAAATAAATAATAAATAAATCTTAAAAAAAAAAAAAAAAAAAAGAACAGTGGGGGCCCACAGCGGGCCTGACTGCCCCAGGCTGAGATCTGATCCCACCATTTGTTAGCTGGGTGGCCTTAGGCAAGATACTTGACCTCTCCTCGCTTCAGTTTCCACATCTTTAAAGTGGGACTAAAAGTAAGGTTTCAAAACAGAGAGAATTCTATGAAATAATGCACGTGGCCTCCTAAGCACTCAATAAATGTTAGACTACCTCCCCCTTTGGGCCCACATTGTTATAAAACAAAACAAGCAGGTACGTTTTTGAGTAGCTACTGTGGGGAAGGCAGAGAAAATGAAATGGTCAGGTTTTTCAAGGGGTTTTCTACAGTTTTGTTGTTGTTTTCTTGTTTGTTTCCCTTTTAAATCTAAAATGCTCAGAGCCCTTTACAGAACTCTTTCAGAATTCAGGTAGGTAGAGAGGCAATTTTCCTATCCCCAGCATACAGATATGAGCTTCATGAGAGAAATAGCAAGTGGGTTGGAGCCCAAAACTATTACAAGCGCACAAACAAAACAAAACATTAATTTGGATAAAATTCCATGCAGGCTTCCCAAGATCTCCTCCCTCATCTTAACTCACAGAGCTCCTCTTGAAATGGCAAGTTAGGTAAGCTAGTACTTTTATATAAACAGAGATGCTCTTCTGAGCCCTTCAGTAAAAGAAAGTTACAATAAGACAAGGAAAAAATATTATTCTCTGCATCAAATGGTCAACCACCCAAAAGGAGTGGCCCCAATTCCAGGTGGGCATGCCATGGCAGCGACTCCACAGACTCTCCTGTTAGACATGGACTAAAAACCAAGGGCCATAAGCCAAACTGATGGACATAAAGGACAAAAAGGCACTATGAGCACAGCTTTTATGAGGGAAACCAGGAGAAATGCTAGCCTGGCTTCTGAAGTTACTGACAGTTTAACTTATCGGACTCTGACCTTTATGTACAGAGTAAATGCTTTGGGTTAAAAAAAAAAAAAAATTAAGCCATAAAGTAGATTGAAGAAGCATTACATTTCTCATTTGCAATTTGTGCCCAGTACATTTGTTAGTTGGTGACTCCAAGTAGAAGTAGAAAAATTTCCTGTCACCTGTATAACATGCTGAATTATTTTTATTGCTAAACATTGCCCTTTGTTAGATTAATAATCAATTTTAACATATTAATAAAGGCTCATAAAATTAAATATAGGTTCATAAAATTAAAAATGAGCTTTTCACCATTTTTTCAGACTTATGTTCACACTGAAGCCTTCTTTTATACAGATGTCCTCAGCGCCACTTATTGGGATGATCTTTTGGATAGCATTACCTCATAAAGTCATTTTGATATTTCAGGAATAAACCCCTCTGATAAGAGGTCAAGATTTACTACCACTTAAAAACAAATTGCTACTGGTGACAAATAATATATTAAGAGTCCAGGGTGGTTTAACTTACAGTAGGCTCTGAAGAGGACTTTCCATCTCCAATACCCAAATATCAGAGTCCTAAACTATGCTCACTTTTTTTTGCTATTTCCCACCTCTGAATATCAAAAGACACAATATTTTGACAGCTGAGGCATATTCTATACTTATACTTCACACAAACAAGGAACAATTGCACATTTTATCACCACACATAATAAATCTATTTAAACATCTCTTTCTCCCTGTCCTGTACATGCCACCTGGCCAGGAGGTATTATTTTTGCCTCCTTATTCCTGCTTTTTGAGTGAGTTGTGTTTCAACTAAACTTTTTTCTTCCTGGAGTTGGCAGTGAGCAATTAGATGTCTCCTTGCCCTGAACAATTAGTCTCCCCTTCTGTATGCCCTTCCTACTTCCCGAGTCCAGAGCTCATCCCAACTAGAAACAATTTTTTTTTCCGAGACAGGGTGTACCAGGAGAACATGCAAATAGATAGGAAAAGGCCTCCCCAAAGTATGCTCTTTTTAGAACACACTTATCATTAGCATGATACAAATCTGCCTGATTATTTTATCTAGACAAAACTCCAGTGAGAATTGTTTCATTTGGTAACCAGGTTTTTTGGTTTTATTTTTATTTTTTTCTTCTTTTTCTTTTCCTGTCTCACAAAAAAACCAAGTGTTCTCCAGCAATGAGGCAACGGAAAAAATCAATACTTGCCATGTACCATGTAACCAATAGAATAAGGGGAATGATTTATGTATGGATGGATGCAGCCTGAATCAGCTGGGGCCTCGTACAGAGAGCAAGAAAGAGAAAGCGGGAGAGGGAGAGGGAGAGACAGAGAGAGAGAGAGAACAGGGAGAGGTGGGGGTGAGCTGAACTGCAGTGATTATTTTTACAGTGTGGCCAGATTTTTTTTTTCTGCAGCAATAATCCCCCTCTCCAGCACTGCAAGACATAGGGGAAAGCATGCAATTTGTGGAATATATGATGGCTCAGCTTTCCCCTCCTTTCCTCAGAGTCATGATGCCATGTTCATATTAAGGTACACTGAGAAGGGGAGAATGATGTATGGCCTGCAGTCCTTCAACCTTCTAGCCATCTCCACCCTAAGAAAGGCTAGTGATGGGTCTACAAGCACTAGTTGACAGAGTCAAATTATCAACAGGATTAAAACAAATAAATAAAACGTTCCAGCATCGCTTCCTGAGAAGACCAGCGGGAAGGGCTTACAGACAAGAACTACTCCATACCTCAGGAGTTTCTGCTGAAAATATAGTTTGGTTAAACTGGAAATCCAGGGCGCTGCAGCATTTAAAGGTATTTAATCCTGAAGGTAACTTTTAGGGTAGCTTATACTCTTGCTGAAGGCTTAGATATTAACTGTAGTTATCTGCTTGTGGTGTGAAGCTGCAAATAGAAAGCTACTTCATAGCCAGATACATGTTACTATTGTATATTGGTTTCTGGTGGTTGTGACTTTAAACTGGATTAATCATTTGTTTTAGAATGACAATATATATAGACAGAGATATTTTTAAGGATATAATATTTTTGTAAAATTCCTATCCCCTGCTTTAAACTCCACATAAACCTTGTTAGACTTTGTAAAATATAAAATTGAACCATTTATTTGGGATATCCCTGCTTTTTGTGATGTGTTTAGATAGATCTAAATTTATTTTCATGAGTTTCCTCCTTTCAACACTGTGCTTGAAGATATAGGAAGCTTGACAACATTATATTTCCATCGGGCTGCTGAAGAAGATTGAATTATGTCCTTTCATGAGGACACTGATGCTATATAATTTTTTAAATGTTTTTACATCCCTTGACCAAGACACAGTGGTAAAAGTCAGTTAGGTATTCCCCTAAAACATCCCATATTCTATATTTGATTCATTGCTCTGCATATCATACATGGAAAGGCATTTTAAATACTGAATATATATTTAATGTTTGCTTAATTTGGAGGTGATAGTATGAACATCCATAAGATGTTAAAGCAGCTCTTTTTTCCCTCAGTTGAAAGTATCTGTTCAACTCAAATTACCTTAAACTCTCTTGACAAAATGCCATGTCATTTTTAAAAAATGTATGTTTATCTTATAAAAATTATCTTAAACTGTCTTGAAAAAAATGCATGTTTTTTTAAAATGTATATGTTTACACTCTACAAATTGTCTTAAACTCTCTTAACAAAATTCCATGTTGGTTTTAAAACATGAATATTCAAAGTGTACAGGGTGAAAATTTTAAGCTTTTCCCACATATGTATTTATTATATAATTTTTTCTTTATCACATAATTATTTTGTGTTCTCTGACATGTATTCAGTTCCTTATTTGCATTGCAGTGTTGTGCATTTATTTAATAGTTAAGTTTGCATACACAGGATTAAAGACGAAGTAAAGTATAGCTAGCTAGAAAAACATGAAGAAATAGTCTCAAAAGTCCTCCTCTTTTAGATGACTTCATACTTTACAATTTTGTATAGATGTAATTGAAAAAATGGTTTAGTTGAAGTTCTGTTATAAATTGGTAAATACTCTCACACCTTCATTTAAATTTTTGGTCACTAAGAGATTTGATCTACCTAGTTCTTTGCAAATTTATTTTGGGAAGATTTCTATGTAAACTAAATAAATATATATGATTTCTTTCCTCTTTACACATTTGAGAACAATAAAAATGTAGTTCACAAGTAAACTATACAAAGTGAAATATCTTTCAGTAATTATAATATAGAACTGGTTCCCAAACCAGCAAGAACTAAAAAAAAAAATCATTTTGAACAGGGGAGACCAGGTAGCTATTGCTGCCTCTACCTAAGGAAAGATTAGCATTGCTTTTTACATTTTAATCTTGACCATCATTCCCCCTCTCACCCAAACAGGTAAAACACAGAAAGCCTTTACCATCTTCACTTTTGGTATCGCTGCCTCAGTCAAGCTGTCCAGGACTCGAACCACCGGGAGGTGAGGGTTAATAAACACAAAAGACCTGGAAATGGTCCAAAGACAGTGAGGCCCGACCCTGAGGATGAAGCTCAGTGCTGCAGGTCCCTCAGCCAGAAGGCGCGTTCTCAGCATCCTACAAGGAGGTATGTGCTGACTGGAAAACTGAAGCACGTGGAAATCAAGCAGCATGATCTCGAGCAAGGTAAGTACAACTAGGACCTTGCTGCAGGTTTATTTTTAGAGACGTGCTGCTGCCACTTAAGAAAAACTGTTCTCTATAGCAGAGAAAAAGATTTAAATCCAGCCAAAGGCCACGGGGAGTGTTTAATGAGCCTGTCTAGCCAGGTCTATTTTATTATTTGCGATGGGCCTCACACCAGAGGTTGGAACTAACTAAAGGAGAAACACACAAATGAGTGTAAAGTAACTGCAGGCACGATGGGTAAATAAGAAGCCCAAGAACGGATTTCATTGTTAGTTAACAGAGTGTCTATATGCATCCTTTTGTTTAGAAAGTTTATTTCTATTAAATATAACTTTCCAAGTTCTAATGAAAGCCAAATAATCATTCTGCCCCAAATGAGACACATTTCCTATAAACATCTGGAGTTAAAATGTATAAATTAAACTCACGTTGGCATCATATACCACAACAAAAAAAGAAGGTCTTCTCATTGTGAGCAAAGGCCCTCAGTGAACACCTGCTATGGTTTATTTTCCTTCATCAGTTGTTAAAATTTCACTGATGAAATACCCATTAAAGAGAAAAATCAATATCTGAGCTTCACTGCCTGCCCTGTTTTAGTACCTCAAATTATTTTAAAAACTGATTAACACGAATAACACCATTTAGGATCTACAATAAATGAGTGTTTCACGTTGCTATTCTAGTATTCACCAAAAAAGAAAAAGAAAAGATAAACTGGTATCCAATTCTTATTAACTAGACAATTAATTAACCCACTATAAAAATGAACAAAAAGGACTGGTAAAGTATCCACATTTTGATTTTAAATAGAATTTCATACTTGCATTATGAATAAAGATGAAAATATTCTAAGGTTAAAAAAATATATTATTGCTTCTAAGCAATTCTGCTTATACCTAATAGATAATGTGTAGGCCCTCCACAAAAGGTGTATTTTTTGCTCACTCTATTTCTTTTTCTTTCAATTAGTTTATAGCAGACAGAGCATATTAGGTTAGTTTCAGTTTAATTTGAACATAATTGGAAGGCAAGTTTCCATTTTCCAATCTAGACAAGCTCATCTTAAAAACACATTAACTTGGATTCTATTTAACAGAAAGGTTAAACAAGGACAGTGAAATGTGAAAATGCATCTCTTTTCATTGATATACTGTTAAATTATGATTGCCTATGGTTTCCAGACCTTGCCAAGGAATAGAAGTACAGGCCACAGGCTAGAGAAAATATTAAAAAGACAGAGGCCCAGTCCCGCAACTCAGCCAGTTTGCCTGGTAGGGTGCGTTTCTTTGGCCAGGTCCTGGCTGTTTGCATTTGCATCTTTATGGATTATGAGGAGATATAGATCCTTTAGTCTCGTGCAAAGCTGTCCAATTCTAGCCACAACTCAGAATATTTTATGTATGGATTGCCTAATTTATTTGAGTAGAATTATCCTCTTATAAGATCCAAATGAGAAAGCACCCCCACACACACACTTACACCCCACCAAGGAATAATCCCAAAGATGGGAGGTTCTTCATATAACAATTAATTGTGATAAATTTCTGATTTTTGCTCCTTCATCCAGGATATTTCCATGGCAACATCCTCTCATCCTATTGTTGGGTTGTTCTTCATTCACACAGCAGGTTAAGCCCAGGGCAGCCCGGGCAGGCTGATGGTCAGCCTTTATTTTCTCTGGCCCTTCAACAAAGGTTAGTTGAGGTCACCAGAAGCCAAAGGGTAATTAGTTTTCTTCCACAGGGTTAAAGGAACACAGATTGCTATTGGTACAACTGTATGGATGACCTTCAGCTTTTCATGTTCAATCTTCTTTTCTTTCATCGGAGCGATTAAGTATGATATAACAGTCATAATGCAACCCCCAGGCCTGAAATTCAGAGAAAAAAGCCAAATGGCTCTTTATCATGTAAAGCTCCCATCTATTAGCATAATATACTCTTGGAATCTCTTTGGAAAACCCAATGCATAAACAGTTGCATATCCCTTAAATAGAAAAAAAATATTTGCAGAACATTGTAGCTGTTCGCTGGTTTTCCTATTTAATTAATCTCATATTCATAATTTCCCCAGGCTTCAGTCATTTTCCTGAGGGTGTGTTTTTTAAGGCTGAGAAGAAATGGAAGCTTCCCTGGCTCCATGAAGCATCTGGGGCTCTATTTTATTCCCTTTAAATACCAACTGTGGCCTTGTCCCTCTAAACTGACTAAACTAAGAGTAAATCAATTAAAATAAGTGTCTTCTTTTGTTTTCTATTGTCAAAGAAAACCTCTAAAATAACTTGGGGAGGAATGAGAATCTTTTCAAACTGAATACTTAAAACACTTTGTCCTACTCATTTAAAGAGCCACTTTGAGATCTGAGTCGTTGACTTCAATCTGAATTATTTTAAAAATATGTTGCTCTGGGCTCCAAAAATGGAGCCACCAGCTTAAAGAATGCATTTGTCATTGTTCTAATACCAGGCAGAGGCCTTCAGCTCCCCAGAAAGGATGGGTTTGCTGATGACTCAACTCAACAGGGAGGGCACAGAAGGGGTCTGAGCCCCTGACCATCTGAAAAGAGCCACTTGACTCACTCCGCAGCCTTAGCGAAAGGTTCCATTCTTCTGAGCCTCCTCAGCTTTGCCCAGAAGTGGCCTCAATAAGAGGAGCATTAGTGGAACTGAGAGCAGATTCCCACCCTGAGAACGGTGGAGACATTTTTCTGCCCATTTCCTCAGATTCACCTGGGTTTGTCTGAGAGCAACCAGGCAGTTTATTTCCCCTCAGTCTTCTGCCTCCTCCTGTCAGCACTGACCTGGCTGACCCTCCAGCTCTCTCCTCACACTCTTCTGATTAAGTCAGCCTTTTGCTCATGTGCTTAATGGGGACTCCAGATCCTCCTCCCATGGCTATCATTCCAGGTTGCTTCATCAGCTGGTCCCTCCATTTGGCTCAAACTCCCTGCCTCCCCCTATTGGCCACTCTGCCATAGTCAAGCAGCCTGTAGCCTCCTGTGTGTGAATTTACCCTCTCTGGGCCTATGCCATCTCTCTAAATGGCAATCCTCTCTTCCAATTCCTGCTTTTTGGAAGGTTGGTTTAAAGTTAAGTTCCTTCAGGAACTCCCCCATGTTGTATCCTCTGCTACATTTAAATAAATAAAATAACTACATTTTAATAAAAATATACTTATTGTATATAGGTATACAATTTTAATTATACATTTTATTATAAGTATTTTATTATTGTAAAATTTAATTATACATTTTAATAAAAATATACCTAGTGTGTATATAGGTATACAATTTTAGTAAAATTGTATACTTATAAAAATGTCATACATATAGTCATTTATACAATGAAGCCTTAGAAAATGCATCTAAACATCTGAATCCTATTAAATAGCAGCTTTTAAAAACTTAATGCCTTAAATTACTCCCCATTTACAAATTCTGGGGCCTCTTTCAACACCACTGTTTAACAAAGGACAGTATTTCACATAGTATCCTCAGTATTCATTTTGGCAAGTTCTCTTTTTTTTTTTTTTACTTTTCTTTATTTGCTATTGCCCTTTCTACATTTCTACAAAGTTCACATAGCTGTCATTCTTAAGAGAAAAATATTTTGGCATTATCATATCACAATCTCCCGAAATAATCTCCTGGTCCCTCTTCTTGCTCTTAATGACTATCAACTAATTTCTGCTGAGATACAAATTCATTAAGGAGATTACAGGAAATAAAGACAAGTATAACAACACCCAGGGGAATTTTATTTTAGAAGGGACTCCTGAAGTCTTCAAGACCCACAGAGTGCAGTTAGGGATGTAGAATGGCTAGTGGTGGAGCCAATATTTGGAAAAGGAAATAGGCATGTGTCGGGGTCTGGCATATGACTGGCCTGCATAGAACCCAGTTGGGGGAAGGGGTGAGAGGCCTCAGGGAATCTATGAACCTATTACGGTGGGTAGCAATGCCCCAGTGGTGAAAGAAATTCCCTTTCCTCAATTACAGACCAGAGCCCAAGGGTCCAATTGTGTTCTCTGCCCAGGGCTCAGCGGCCAGTGTCATCTGACTAGGGCGGGGCTGTTTAGTCTCAAAGGTGGCTTGAGGTTGCTTAGCTGGAGCTTGAAGAAGTGTTAGGAAGAGCGGTGGGTTCACACAAGATAAACCCTTTCTGCGTGATTCCCCCCTTTTCCAACTCTTTTCCCATCATACCTGGAAACCCTGACTCCCCAGAGTTCTTCTCACCTTAGGGTTTTAATATCAATAGGCCATGCTTTCCCCGAGTCTCTAAATGTTAAGAAAGATGCCTGGATGAAATGTTCACCCGTAAGAAATGCATCTCTAACAATGGCATTTCCGGCATTTTGGTGAGGGAGATATTTAGAAGCAGTGTCACTTTCCTGGATCCAGTCAAATCACCCTTTGAGTAATCTCTGGGCCAGAGACAAGTTAAAAGCCAAGTACCTGGACTGTATTAGGTCAGAGCTACTGGCAACTAAACAGGTCACAGACTTCCATTCATTTCAAAGTGGACACAAACATTCTTTCCCTTTAGATGAGAAATTCAAGCTCTTGCCCTTTGCTGCTTCTTCCTATTTATTAAAGCCCTTTCATTTTCTCTTTAAATCCAGAGCCACTGTGTTCTGTATACTTACAGTAGGCTTCTTTATTTCCCATTTTATAGAGAAAGTGTGACTAGAAGGTTCAACACTGTGGGATTTTCACAATCACATGCAATTCTTCCTCAGGAGCTAGAAATAGGTGTGATTTGTCCTCCCTTCTAATGGGTATCTCCACATGTGGCATGGAAAGCTGTCTCCTAAGGAACCTTTCCCTAGCAGTCCTTGAACAGTTGTGGAGAACGATGGGGAAGTGGCACGGCCCAGAGCAGCAGGCCCAGAAGCAGTGAGTGATGAGTGCTCAGGGCCTTGGCATTGATTGCCTGCTATCTCAGGATGATGTGGCATCCCAAAGCTTAAAGCCATCCCAGGGCTGACAAGGAAGGGGACCTCGAAGGAAGACTGTAGCACAGTGCTGTTCCCGTTTTAGCAGGCATTAGAGACACAGATTTCCTGGCCTCCCTCCCAGAGATGCTGATTCCGTAGGTCTGGGTAGGCCCCCAAATCTGCATTCTAACAAGCTGTCAGCTGATACCGACGCTTTCCAGCCCTGGACCACTCTTGAAGGCGACCTGTGGTAAATTTCCCTTCTTTGGACTTCACTCATCAATCCCCTCAAATGGACCACCACCTTTCCATTGGCCAGAGTATAGCACTCCTGTTCAGAAATGCTTGTGACTTCGAGTGCTCACTCTCCATTTCCTGATCTCTGTTCTGGTGTTTTGCTTCCTTTTCACACAGAGCTTTTGTTTGTGTGGATTTTCTGGCCCTGAAGCACAGCATTTTTCCTATTTTTTATTCAACTGCAAGCAACTTCAGTCTCCTGCTACTAAGTCAAGAAAATATTCTTGCTTTTCACCAATCCTATATATGTATCCAGATAACCTGTTTTCCATAAATCCTCAATCACCATCTCTACCAACCTTTGGGTGGTCCTTTCTCTTCTCTAATCTTAGATGAGCTGGGAGATTGCCAAGACATATAAGATGGCATAATCCCTTCCAAAGGAAGCTTGCACTGTTGGGTGACAGCTCAGTATACTGGTGGAGCTCATGGGCCCCAGGCCAGCCAGACAGCCTGGGTTCAGGTCTCAAATCCGTCTTTTATTACTTGTGACCTTAGGCAAATGATTTAGCCTCAGTTTCCTTTTCTGCAAAATGGGAATAGTAATCATATTTTTTATACAATTTAAAAAACATGATACATATAAAGAGCTTAGGCATAGACTAAAGTTAATAACAATTACAAAAATGTTTTTTCATGAAGTGCAACAAATGTACCACACTTATGTAAGGTGTTAACAATAGGGTGGTATATAGGAACTCTGTATTTTATGCATGATTTTTCTGTAAACCTACAACTTCTCTAATAACAAAAGCTTAGGCACAGTGCCTGGAACACAATCAGACCTGGGCACACAGGTTATTTATATAAAGCCCACATTATGAACAGATAGCTTAGGTCATAACAATCCAACTCAGCAGTTTCCTAGGTAGGTAATTTTGGGCAAACTAATCTCTTTGAGCCTCAGTTTCTTCATTTTTAAATGGGGAAATTTTACCTACCCAGTAGGCTAAAAAAATAAAGATATGTAAAATTCCTAGTACTATTCTTGAAGATACTCAACCAATGGCCACTACAAATAAGTTATTATTTAACATATTGCCCTTTATCCAACTGTAATCTGAAAACTTCTACATTTGTTAAATGTGAAGGCTAGTTGAGAGAGTTGCCAAAGAAAAGATCCAATGCTCTTTCCTCTATGGGCCAAGTACAAGTCAAAGAATGACAAGCATCATTTTGAACCTTCTCTCAGGCAACATACTTTAGCTATAAATTATGCACCTTATCCCATGACAGTATTGTTACGAATCACTAGTGTGAGATTTCTGAAGAATCCATCATGGAAGAAGAAAAATGGGGCTCTCCGATTAATCCAGTACACACGAGGGTGGGGCTGGGGAGGAGAGGAAAGTGCGCGTACTTCCACATTTTCTACCTTAGCAGGGGAAAAGCGCCTCAAGTTTGCATCAGGAAAGAGGAAGTATTTCTCAGTCAGCTGAGAATGTGTTTTTAGGCATCTAAAAGCATGCTTCAGAAGAGTCAAGAGATGTGCTGCTGCTGCTACTACTGTGTGTTCATTTCTGCCTCTGCTCAAAGACCATGCCTGTTCTCAGTCCAGAATATTGTGCAGAACCGATGTCCCCAGATAAGCTCATCTGCTTACACACAGATTCTTCCCCACCATCTCCCCAGCCCCAGGGTCAGAATGCAAGTTCTGAACGCCCCAGCTGCACCCCTCTTGGGTCTGCGGTTGTGCCATGATCTCACACCCTGGCGAGGCTGAGTTTCTTTCCATTCTAGGCTCCTGGGCACAAGCTTCTGGATGCCGACTCTCTACAGTTACCATTTCCCTGACTCCCCCCTCCCAGCATCTTTCCTCTCAGGTGGTTAAGCATTTTGCAGGTAGTATGCTCATTTAGCTGCAGGATGTTGTGCATATTATTATTCCTCTCTCAGGGATAGATAAACTGAGGTCCTGAGAGATCAAGAGGCTCCCGTCAGGGACCCAGGAATGAGCCCCTCATTTGAGTCCCAGAACAGGGACGAAACCACATGAAATAAATATCTCCACTAGGCCACAATGAGGTCCATGTGCAGGACTCTTCTCCAGTATTACAAGCGGAACATTATTTGGTTCCACGTCAGTTCAGTGGATATTTACCAAGACCCTATGAGCTGCTGTGCTAGGTGCCTGAAATACAAGTATGAAGAAATGTAGACTCTGCTTTCAAGGCAACCATCTACGATTTATTTCTTACGGGAGGCCCTGGAGAATCTCTGTGTAATTTTCATTCAATATGCCAGAGACCCAAACCAGCAGGTGTGATGTAAGTGCCTGAGGCGGGCGAGAAAAGGCAGCTGCAGAGAGTAGATTCAGTGTGAAGGGCTCCCAGGGAATTTATGCAAGTGTTAATCTGCATGTAAGGACAGATTTTACACGGGTCTTTCTGAGAGGCTCTTATTTCTCCCTGAAGATACGTAACTCTTTTTTTCCCTTGAAGAAACATGAAAGATTTGGGCACGTGTTTCTTCATTGTGAAGTTTTCATCAGAAGCAAAATCTGCTAACTTAATAATCAGAAAGGTGGGAGGAAGTAGGAAGACACTGACTTGGAGACCAGTAAGAACATTCTAATGCTGACCCTGATGCTTTGAGCAAGTCACTTCTTCCCTCCAGAACTCAGTTTCCTCATTTGAACAGTGAATCTGTTGAATCACTAATAACAGTGTATATAGCACTTACTATGGCAGGGTTCTCAGGGTTCTCAACACAGTTGACTTGCTTTGTCCTCACAGTTCGGGGAAAGGGAGCATTATTTTCAGGCCCACTTTACAGTTGAGGAAACAGAAGTGCAGAGAGAATAAACTGGAGTTGCTCCAAGTCATGCAGCCATTAATAGTAAGTAGCAGAAATGGGACTGAACCCACTGGAACCCAGCATCTACACTCTTTACCTCTATGCTATTCTGCCTTTCAGCAGATGAGGAGATGTGGATGGTACTCAAGTCCATTTTAATTTTAACATTCTACGGATCTGTGAGTTTTAAATGATCTCCTAAAGGCCCAGAGTCTATATTTTAAACCAGTGGAACAAAGAGCTACAGGCTTATAAAAACAGTTTATAATTTATTAATCAAAATTAGCACCTCCTACTAAAATCGAAATTAAGACTTTTCAAAGTGCTTTCACGATCACTTTAGATCCTATTTGGATTTTGAGTGCGTAGGGAAAGTAATAACACCATCCACCAGACCAGAAAAACAAGGCCTGGAGAGGCAAGAGACTTGACGGGGTCCTCCAGGAACACTGACATCTGAGCCAGGAGATGAGGTTTACTTCTTAGCAAGACCACGGACCTCCAATCTGGTGTCCTGGGGCCAATCCAACCTGAGTCACACATTTCCCATAGGCCTTCTTCTTAGGTCCAGCAGAGAACCACTAAATTCTACATAAAGATAGAGAAAGGGGGAGCCCTTCCTCTGAGGCTCTCCTCTCTGCCCCTTCAGTGCTGGCCCTCCTACATGAACACCACAATGTCTGGCTCTCCTGCAATCAAGGGGATCAGCTCACCCAATCCTTCAAAATCCAGATGCTTATGGGGTCGCTGGGGTGGGGTTGCTGCAGAGTGGGCTGCTCGGGCCCTGAATGCCCTTTCAGACTTCCTAAAGAGCTCTCTAACCTCCTGCCTCATGATCCTTCCTCAACTCTTACGAAGCCACTGCTACCCTGCACTCGCGGAAACTGCTCTCTCAAACATCACCTGGAACTTTCTATCCCAAAAAGGAGCTGCTTGTTTCCTTTACACATCTGGTGTTTTCCCAGCTTTAAGCTTTGGCCCACATCCTTCCATGCCCCTGGAATGTGCTCCCCACCATCTCTACTCTTATTTACAGCCCTATCTCAAATGGCATCTCTCCCAGGAAGCCTCTCTAGTCCTGCCAACCAGATGTGATTTAGTTTCCTTGATTCCCCCACAGTATTTTTCTTGTGCTTTCCTTACAACACATTCAAGATCTGCTTTTTACTACTTTATCTCCCGTGGCCTCCAGAGTCCACTTTTTCACTCCCAGACTGCTTCTTACTCCTTGGCCAAGCGGAGAGCAGCTCCTGGCACTGCTAAATATCTGCCTGACATTAAATTAGTCTTCTCTCGTGCTGTAGAAGGACTCACTCCATGAAAATAAATAACAAAGAAAAGAGATCATTACACTCTAATGTCTCTCCCAAATTTCAGCTGTTAAGGTGTGCTTTTTATTTTAACTGAATTCCTGACTGACAGAACCCAGCCCAGCGGGAGAACATCCTTTTTTTGGTAAATGCCACAGAACTTGTCCCCAAAGAGACTTCCTAGTGTGAACATGTCAGCCCAACACTCTATTAATTGGACCTTCAGCTGCTCGAGGTCCTCACTGTACAGCTGCTATTTTACCCCAGAACAGGAGAGCTGGGGATGATGTGAGCAAAGGAAATGGGATCAGGAAAACGTCCCAGCTCTTCCAGGCCACTCAGTTTTCATTCAAACTAGTTGTCCTTACAGAGAGGGTGAGACCAAGGAAAGATTAGCTGTTCTGTTTCATTCTTCTTTTTCCCTCCCATTTTAACATATTAGAGAAGGGGGACAGTTATTTGGAAATTTGCAATTTACAAAGGGTTTAAGTTTAATTACTCTAGTGGAAAGGAAAAACAAACAAACAAAAAAAAAAAACCCTAGGGGGGCTCAAAACATGGTTACCAGCTAGACATCATTTTCAGCAGACCAGACCAGCGGTCTGGGGAACCAGGGCCAGAGGGCACTCTCACGGGACCAGTGATCTGGGGTGTTGCGTTCGATGGGGAAGACAGCCTGACTCACCCAGGCCTCCCACTCTCAGCACAGCAAGGCAAGCCCAGAGAGCATGTCCGTGCACAGGGGGCCAGACACATGGGTCTCCATTGTTCACTTGATCAAACCAGGTGCTTTGGAAAGGTTGAAAAAGGAAGGCAAAAGGGGCTTCCTCACAGAGCAATGTTTCTCACCCCTTTTTCATTTCTGCCCACCTAAAGTGTCTCTTTAGACACTTTTTTCCTAATTGCCCACACCCAACCCCTGCACCTTGACATTTTAATGCCCCAGATATCTGTGTATCTGTCTATGTACTGTTGCCATTAAGAGGGCCACAAACCATTGTAATGCCTAAGATCTTTCACCATCCCCAGCCCCAAATTCTATCCCTGCCCCTCTTGGGGGGAATCTCGCCCCACTGAGAATGCATGGCATAGAGCTGGGTTGAGAAGCAACAGGGAACTTCCTGAGTGCCACCCCCAGGGTTCCTTTTCTATCTTTTCTCTCAGCATGAGGCCTCACCCTTGCAGGGCACAGAGCTAAAAGGCCCAAGGTGACAGGGTGACTGCTCTATGGAATGCCAGGACAATATGAGGGTACCAGGGCAGAGCGACTGAAAATAATCCCAGAGAAATGGTGGGTTTTATTCAGTGAAATATTAAATTCCACAGTAGCAAGTGTTTGCACTATTAATTACAAGATATGGATTAATAGGTAAAACTTTCTGTACTAAACTTATCCGAAGAATAGCATTTATTTCAGACTTTAGCAATTGGTTATTCCATTGTCCTGTTTACCAGCAAAGGGTATGGAATTGAATTTTCCCTTCCATCGAATTCATGGAAGGAAAATTTTTCCTTCCATCGAATTC